>OX419744.1:20005000-21205000 GCA_948477245.1 Thumatha senex | reverse complement strand
AATTTCCAATTTAAAAATAATTGGGTCTCGCAAGCTAGGGTCTCGAATGGACTGGAAATAAGCTGTATAAAGTTTAGCAAAGCTATTTTGTTTAATAAGAACGAACGCCCTGCAGTTTTATCCACGTAGTACCCGTTTACAATACGGGGATAAAATGTAGACTTAGTTACACCTTATTAAATCTGTTATCTGCCAGATAAAGTCTCGTTAAAATCGGTCTAACAGTTTCAGAAAACAAAGAGACGGACAGACATGTAGACCGAGGAAAGCAATTAATTTGGAATTACAAATAGACATTTTATATTTATCTGTATATTTTATCATTTTATATTTATCTGTATAATACATGAAACAGGCCGCCAATTTTTGATTTGACTTGAAAGTGTACACACATACATAATAGTCACGCCTTTATCCGCAAAGGGGTAGACAGAAGAACCTTCCCAGTTGTGTAGGTAATGTAATAGTCACTATATTGTGAACCTATTGCCGTGTTGAAACAAATAGGCGCAGGCACGACTGGTGAAACGTGAGCATATACTTAGTAAGTATGCCTCTGCTTATCCCTTTGGTAAAAAGTCACCGTCGTGAGGAAATAATGGGTTGACGTGATTTTAAAACGGAGGTTGTTATCGCTCTGCAGAAGATTTTCGGGCATTCCTGGCAGTTACCTGAGGCATGGGGAAAAGGCGCAATACTTATTTTCGATTAATCTTAACATGGCCTCGTAAATCTTAATTACGTTTTGACTAGCCCTACCAAGTTCTCGTTGATAATCAAGTGCATTTTGACTAGACCTTACAAGGTGAAAGGGGTCCCACCAAGACCTTTAGAATAGAATAGAATAGAATAGAATAAAATTTATTGCACACAAATATAAAACACTCACATAAAGAGATTACAGTTTCATAAATGTACAAAGGGCGGCCTTATCGCTAAAGAGCAATCTCTTACAGGCAACCTTTGGATGGAGAAGTTGTCAAGGACCTTAAGGGAAATGGGTAGCAATTGGTGTTTTTAATAAAGAAAGACGATTAACTAATAATTATAATGTAGTTTACCTAAAAACTTACTAAGAACTTACATCACATACATACACAAAAATAAATATACATACATAAATACATACACATACATAAATACATACACATACATAAATACATACACAAACATAAATAAATTCACATCCACACAAATATTATGCGTACATACACAGATACTAAGACGCCAAGTAATGCTCTTTTATTAGTTTCTTAAAAAAAGTCAACGACTGCGCTCGCCTTAAGTTTAAAGGTAGCCCATTCCACAACCGTACAGCCTGTACAGTGAAGGATTTGTCGTAAAACGATGTGGAATGTCTAGGAACCTCTAATTCCAGTGACTCTGATGACCTTAAGGATCTTAAATGTGTGTCATTAAGAAACATAAATCGTTCTTTTAAATAAATGGGAGTAGTGGGATTGAAAAGGGTGCTGTAAAGCAAAGAGAGAATATGAGCGTTCCGTCGAAGGCGAATCGGGAGCCACTTGAGCAATTTGCGAAATTGTGATACGTGATCATATTTGCGTAACCCAAATATAAATCTAATGCAAAAATTTTGAAGTCGCTCATGCTTGTCTAGCTGCTCCTCGGTGACATCAAGATAGCTGACATCTGCATAATCGAGTATAGGAAGGAGAAGGGATTCTGCAAGCGCCCTTTTAGTGGCTGTTGGAAGAAAGTTTCGCAATCTACGCAAAGAGCCTGCAGAAGCAAATAGCTTACGGCTGACTTCCCTCATTTGTGGACGCCAAGATAGTGTGCTGTCGATTATGATACCCAAATTCTTTACTTCACTGTTAATTTGCAGGGCAACTCCATCAAATTTGATATCTGGAAGGGTTGTCCATTGAACTTGACTTAGCATTCGAGAGCTGCAAACCACAATGACTTTAGTCTTAGAGGGATTGACCTCCAAGCCATATTGCTTGCTCCATTGACAGATATGCGCCAGGTCTGTATTTATTATTGTAAAAGCTGTCGACAACTCAGATAATGGAGCTTGATTGTAAATTTGAAGATCATCTGCATAAAGGTGGTAAGAAGAAAATAAATACTTAGAGATAGAATTAATAAAAATTGTAAAGAGCATGGGAGAAAGCACGCCAC
The DNA here is from genome assembly GCA_948477245.1 of Thumatha senex. NCBI lineage: Eukaryota > Metazoa > Arthropoda > Insecta > Lepidoptera > Erebidae > Thumatha > Thumatha senex. The sequence goes on along the minus strand of OX419744.1, from coordinate 21,202,852 downwards.
CCTGTGGAACACCGACAGAAGTACTACACCATGTGGAAAAGGAATCCTCTACTCGTACACGCTGTCGGCGTCCAAAAAGGTAACTACGAAACCAATCAATCACTAGTGGAGATATGTTAATTGAGCGTAATATGTCTAGCAGGATTCGAAAATCCACACTGTTAAAAGCATTGCTGAAATCCAGCAATGTAAGCACCGTGAGATTTCCACTTTCAATGCGCTGGTCGTACTGTGACCTGGCCGAAAACCTGATTGTAAAGGGTTTAAGAGGTTATTTTTATTGAGATATGTGTATAGTTGGGAGTGAACAAGCCTTTCTAGGACTTTGGATAGGAACGGTAAAATGGAAATGGGACGATATTCGGATAAGGATGTTGGGTTAGACTTTTTAGGTAAAGGAATTATTTCTGCATCTTTCCAGGCTTTTGGAAACTTGGCACAGATAAGGGAGTAGTTTAAAATGTGACAAATAATGGGGAGGATTTCGTCAATGACAGGCTCCACCATCTTACGGCTAATGTTGTCACAGCCAATCGCATTGGATCCTATCGACATAATACTCTTCTTAACATCACACGTAGATAATTGATCAAAATTGAACGGGGAATGCTCAGGAATTGGAAGCGATGAAAGAAACTGCAAAGTATTATCTTTGTTAAACTGATCTAATTTGGACGAAGATGTAAAATGATCGTTAAGTGAATCAATAATTCTTGCTTTCCAACTCCCAATGTTCTAAGAAATTTCCAGTTTTTGGCAGGGTCTCTGTTCTCGAACGCTTTATGGATATATTGACGTTGTGCTTTTCTACACACCTTACTGCAGAGATTTCGTAATGTGATGTATTTTTCCTTATTACTAGTTGTGGGTCGAATTTTGTATCTGCATTTGGCAGCAGCCTTTCTGGAAAGTAATTTTTTTATATCGGCAGTAAGCCAAGGAGACGGTAAATGTTTAACTTTGATGGCCCGAACCGGCGCATGACGGTCATAGAGCTCAATAATTGTATTATTAAAAAAGGTTATTTTGGCATCAATCGTCTGTGCTGCCAGCAAGGGTTCCCAGTTGATTTCACCCGCATCCTCACGCAGTCTACGTACATCCATGCCACCAAAATTGCGCTGCATAAGGAGTTTCGGCTTAGGTTTGGGAGAGCGAACATTGTATGAGAGAAATATTAGGTCATGAAAGGAAAAAGCGTCAGCTGGATACTGACCGTGTTTCGCAACAAGGTCAGTTGAAGAGACAAGTATTAAGTCAAGAAGAGTAGGAGGATGAAAAGGAGCGTGGTGAGTAGCATCAGAAGGTAAGACTGATAGATTACAGGATTCAACGACACTTAGAATAGAGGAAGAACGGGTGTCTCGTTTTAGCAGACATGTATTGAAGTCGCCCATAATGATAGTTTGACTGTAATTTGGTGCAAAACGTTCAAGTAAATTTTCGAAAGATGAGAAGAAGTTTATTTTCATAGAAGGTGAGTAATACACTCCAAGCAATAATTTAATATGAGCGAGTTCAATTTCTAGGAAGAGATGTTCACCAGCGTTTGATGGCGGCGGTTGTGGAGATGAGTCAATAATACTATAAGGTATGTTATTGCGCAAATAGATAGCAACGCCGCCGCACCTTGAACCAATGCGATCATTTCTAATTAAATTGAACTCGTGTAGATAGAAACACCTAGAGAGTAGACAAGGTTTGAGAAATGATTCGGAAATGAGAATAGCGTGGATATTCTTACAGTCAAAGGTAGCCAGTATATCCGGGAAATGGGCGGGAATACTCTGTGCATTTATATGGACTACATTAAAATTCTTACTCACATCAGAGAACTGAGTCTGAATAACTTCAGCTAATGAAGGCATATATGAAAAGCTGTCATTCAGACTACTTGCCGTTACAAAGCTTTCATCGCTGTTATCTGTGATACTCATCAAAACTTAAAAAAGAGTGTATTATAGGATGTATGTATATAAACAAATAATATATATAATATAAATACTAAAATCACAATAATAAATAAGTGGTTCTGATCAAATTATCCACCCGCCAGCTGCGTGTCACAAACAAAAACAATACATTATATGTAAAGGTACAATAAATTAAAATAAAAAACTTTTAATAAATCTTAGCACACAATATACACCACACCACTATTACGAAACTCGGTTGTATGGACTAAGTTTCCTTTGTCTGCCCAAGATGGGCGAAAACAACTAACAAAAATACAATACATCCATGGACCCTTCGCGGGAACAGTGACAAGTGCGGACACTTGTTGTATATTATTTTCTAAAACTAATGTATTTATCTTGCTTTATGTGCTGGAGTGGTGGTCTCCTGGACATAAAAGTTGTGTTAACGTGCTATAGTGAAAGACAATGACATATATGCAGTGAAATGCTATCTTCTCTCCTGCCGCGAAAAGTCCACTGAAAACCTCAGTATAAAAACCACCATTATACTGAGGGCAAGGACCAGGACCTAGGACTGAGGACCAGACATCGACAAAGACTGGACAGGACCAAATTACAAGATAGATAGAAATATGATATAAAAAACAAGATTTGGCTAAAAGGTCCTCGTAACCAGGCCATAAAATAATGATATAAAAAAGAAGAAAGCAAGAAGCGCTCGTGGCCCCGCGGTCTCAGTGTTCGGTAAACGATCACTGAGGTACGCAACTTTCACTATGGCTGGTCGTCGGATGGGTGACCACTTTGTGGCATTTACATTTGCGAGCGTTTCCGTGCTTCGGAAGGCACGTTAAGCCGTTGGTCCCGGTTGCCAGTAAAATGGCAGTCGTTAAGCCTGGTTGAAAGCCTTATAGGCGGCTTAAAAAATTTCAACAGCAGGTAGCCACAACCTGCGTCTGTCTATTTCCACACGGCAATGGGCATACCACCTATTACGTGGGACAGGAATCCACACGGTGAAAAGTGGGCATATAATATGCCTCTGCCACCCCTTCGGGGATAAGGCGTGATGGATATTTATTTTTATTTATATAAAAAAAAATGTAATACAATCCATCCATTGATTAGACGTACGTACTACGTAACAAAATATCTGTCAGACAAGAAATAGTTTTAATTTAATTTAGCCAATCAATTTGAATTGAAATATAGTAATAATATTAAAATAAAGTACATAAATTATAATGTTAGGTATAAGTTAACTTAAAATTATATCGAATAGTGAGTAAAAGTACCTGACCTTACGTAACAGTGATGCAATGTGTTTCAATAGTAGTAAAGCATTTATTTTTTGGTTACAGCGCGCCTGGACTTAGCTGTACCTTTACAGTAGGAGCGGATGCTTTTTGGCTGTTCCAGTCGAGCTGGTTTAGCTCGCTCAGACTAGCAACACGCTGACGTGTTCCATCTGGATCCAAGACGTAGACATGCCCCTCTCTTGTCCAACATTTATGGATGCCAAAACGTTCTCGTGCTGCCAAGAAAACTTCGTGCCGGGCTCGTGTCACAAATTCCGAGAGTGTAAATCCTAATCCCTTAAGTTTAGACTTCGTGAACCACAGCTAATTCCGTACATCCTTACGTTTAGCTTAATCAAGATGGGTCTTGGCTTATTTGCACTAGAAGGACGACCCATTCTATGGCACCGTCTGATATTGCCCACTGCAAATGATTCAAGCCCAAGCTGTTCATGGACTATGTTCACTACGGTCTGGGATGCTTCTTCATTCTTCGGTTCCTGGACACCATGCAACATGAGCATCTTGCGTCGACTCCTCAGCTCAATATTATCCACCTGACGAGCAACATACTCAATTTGCTGGCGGAATGCTGAAAGAGTACTCACCACGAAAGCCTTGAACGTATTAAAATCAGCTGTAAGGCCTGCAATAGTAGGTACATTTGTTGGGCCCTTTCCGACACTTTGAAGCTCTTGTTCAAAGCTAGCCATGCGCTCTTCAAGGCCCATCATAGCTGCTGAAAAAGACTCCTTCATAGTCTCCATTTGTTCAGTGATGTTGTAGAAGGTTGAGCTTGAGAGATGTGAAATTGTAACTGTGACTATTGATGAAAGGAGATTTCACACAGGCGGGAGGTGTATTAGATAAGCATTAGATAGTATATATTTAAATGTGATGAAACTAATTGTAACTATTATTAAACAATAAATAATGTAAGAGCAAAAATAAATACGTGTTGTCAACTACCCCCTTTTTTTTTTTTTTGACCTTTGGGGCCCATGAGTCCTCACCGGCTAGCGGTGTACCTGGTTACTAACGGAACGTCAGATGGCAATCGCTCCCAATAATGCCGAAAATCAAGAGTGATAAACGATAAAGGCTCTTTGCAGGAAACAAATAAAAAATCAAATACTTGCACTATAGTGCATTTTGACTAGACCTATATGGGTCTCGGTGAGCTTATGTATTTTGATTAGCCCTAGTAAGATTTTGTCGATCCTAAGTGCATTTTAATTAGATCTATATGGTCTCATCGATCTTTAGCGTATTTTGATTAGCCTCACCAAGGTCTTGTTCATCTTAAATGTATTATGACTAGATCTATGAAGATCTAGTCAATCTTAAGCGTGTTTGGCCTAGCCTTACCAAGGTCTTATCAAGATATGATAATAGAAGTGATAAGTCTCTCTCTCCCCCTGAACGAGGCCGCGGTAGCGGACAAAGTCTGTCGGGAGCCCTGGGGCTATCCTTCCGAGGGCTCACCCGGGACTCCCGGCTATAGACAAATGGAAGGGATATGATGGTTTTAGTCGGTAAGAGTCCATAAGGATTTCCACACGCAAAAAAAAGACCTATCAAGGTCTTGGCGATCATAGGCGTGTTTCGACTAGCCCTACCAAGGTCATATCGATCTTAAGTGCGTTTTGACAGGCTCAATATCGTATAGTCGTGGCTAAAAATGTTCCATTATCATCATCCGAGCGCGAATCCCAGTTGCATTCAAAACCCGGGATCTACATCTCTACGATTCTCCCATCAATGTCAACAATACAATGGTGCTAATTCTGTTGTTGAAACCACTAAACTAAATTTCTCTAAAATTTTCTCATTTTTGTTAAGAGATTGCCAAATGCTATTCTGTTAAGTCGAACTAAAGTTGGTGATATCATAAATAGCACTTAATTTGTATCTGATGTCACTAAAATTCATTTTATGTGATAAAATTGAACAAGACGTGAAAAATGTACATAGGGGAAACCCCTTAATAGCACTACTGAAGTCTAGAAATGTCAACAGTGTAAGTCTTTTCCCTTCCATGGCCAAAAGGAATTTCGTCTCTAAATTTGATAAGAGTAGAGACTGTGCTAGCCAGATTGGAAAGAGCTGAGGAGATTGTTCGTAGAGAGAAACTTTTATGTGTTAGATTCTACCAATTTACACATAAAACAAGGTTAATGCACTAGTTTTGGAAAATGATATATAAGCAAGCGGCTGTCATCCGAGAAATTCCCGCGCTAGCTCCCCAGAGAAAATATTACTTAAATTAGTAATGCATGCCTTCACTTTGCAGTACCCGACAATTCTATAGTAGGTACTATGTGTCTTTAAAGATTGTCACTCTTTCAGACTTTATAGTAATTTGTCATACGTGTCTAATCAATAAAATCGTTGAAGCGTCTAAGCCCCGCTAGCTCAGTGTACTGTAAACGATTAGTTATGCATCTTAAGCTATCTCGATCATGAGATGAGCGACCGTCTGTGATAATTTAATATACGAGCGCTTCCGTGCTTCTTCGAAAGGCACGTTAAGCCGTTGGTCCTAAGGCCAGTACAACGTTATGATTTAGCCAGGTTAAAGGTCTGATGGGCGGCTTAAAGAAAATATTCTATTTGTAATATTCTTGTGTATATTCTACTAAACCTGCCTCTGTTCATTTCGATATAGTTATAGGCTCCCTATTAAGTGGGATAAAATATTACAAGTGAAATAGTATACATACATACATACATAGTTGCCTCTGCCTACCCACTTGGGGCAATGGTGCGATAGCGTAACTATTATAATGTGTGTAAAAATGTTGTGGCGAATCCTATTCGCTACTGATGGACTCAAGCTTCTTGTATAGGTAATCTCTAACTTCAAATTCCCTCAAATCCTGGTCTAAATGCATCGTTGTTAAAATATGGCGATAATATTCTTTACATTGGTGTTAATTTGTTAAAATATAGCGATAATATTTTTTTAACTTTGGTGTATTTTGTTTTTAAATATGACGATATTTATTTTATTGGTGTTAATTTGGTAAAACATATGACGATAATATTCGTTTACTATGGTATGATTTTTTTTTAAATATGGCGGTAATTTTTCGTAAACCGTATAAAAGCGAAATATTTGCCTAAACCCTGAGAGATAATCAAAACATTGTACTATGATATAATTCCTTTTTTAGGGCTACACACAGCCCGCGGTGGCATATCTCTGTCTTTTAAGGATAGCTACTAAACCATGTGGGGTACGGTGTAAGTTCGCTACGCGGGCAATGCTGTGGGTATCAGCTAGTTACTTATACAAACTAGAATTTGGTTTCGAGGTGTATTTTACATCTGGGACTTGTACACACTTTTCTGAATTGTTGTTAATGTTCTTTTCTGTATACTGTCATTGTTAATTCTCTTTTCTGTTTTTGTCTGTTATTAATCATTATGTATTTTATTTTATACCTATAAGTTAAAAATTGTAATTGGCCTTTCTGATTTAAAGATGTGCTTGTCATATATACGAGTACTAGCTGTCAGTTTTCTGTAAAAGTAAAATTAAATACTGTGATTATTTATTTGCCCTTCTTCCACATCGGAAGCAATGGTATATTTTCAAGTCCGGAACGATTACTTCTACCCCGAAAAATCATCTTATTGCTACGGTAAAATCTATTTACGAGTATCTACACATTTGAGGCATATAGTGTCATTTATTCAGTTAGTTTTAAGTCTAAATATGTTTGCTTACTGTTGTTGGTTTTCCCATATAAATAAATATTCAAATATCACGGGGGCGGAAAAGCACTTGGAGCCTTTAGTCAATAGACAAATAGGCACACTGCAAATTTGAAATCACGAAAAAAAAATATAAATGAGATTGTAATTTTAACAATTACGATCATATATCTGCCAAGTTGTTAATATTTTTTGATGAATTTGTTCAAAAACATCACCAAAATACGCGTAACCAATTAATTATCAAAATACTCACTAAAACATATGGTATATCATTCCTAGGTATCACCACTGTTTTACGTCATAATCACGATTCACTGCACTGAACTCCAATTCAAATATCGAATTGAACAATTTTGTTTTTATCAAGCGCTTTGTTTTTAGGGTACCGTAGATTTTTTTTTATTCTAACACGTTTTAATGATATAGAAGATATGTTTATTGTCTTTTTATGATGTTGTTGTCGCGTGTGTATTCCTCGGGCGCGTCTCAGTACTGGGCACTCTAGCTATCCCACATCAAGCGAATGATGTGGGATAGCTAGAGTGACACTCTCTGCAGTTTTTAAGGGATATTTTTTGAGACAAATCTTTACGAGTTCCAAATAGAGTACCTACTAAAAAAATCCTATCGAATCTAAAAACATTATCGCCATGGGGTCGGAGCGAAAGCATGCAACCTTTTAAGAGACATTGCAAAACGTTTAATTTAATTTTGTTTGTATTCCAACTATATAAACGTGTAAATGGGCCATCCTGTATTTATTTTACCTATGCATTTTATTCCACGTAACAGGTGACTACCAGTGCCTTGGTGAAATGGACAGGCGCCGATTGTGGCGACCTGCTATTGAAAATAATCAAAGCATTCAATTTGACTTAACGCCACCCATGTTACTGGCTATCAAGACTTAACGCACCTTATACCTAGTCAAGTCATAAATTCTGTCACATGTTTAATATAAAATAATTGAAACAAGTTTATTCATTATGTAACCATTTATATACCAAAATTAACTAAACAAAACATAGATTCTTATGACAATAAAGTTTATTCAAAATAACATCCGTGATTTTGAATACAGACCTTCAATCTGCGCGGCCAGTCGTCTATCGCAGCACGAACGAGGTCCATGTCAATATCGGCGGCTGCCTTAATCAAGGATGTCTTTAGTGACTCCAAATTGGGATGAGGCTTTGAGCACGCCTTTTCCTCCAAGTGTTGCCATATCTTGTAATCTAACGGACTCAAATCTGGACTGGAGGAGGGCCAGTCTTCATGCCGGATGAAGTCAATTTGTTGTTTGTGGCCGCCAGCCAGTCTCGTGTGCCGAATCTTGTTGGAATACGTAGTGCCTGTTATTGAACATGGTATGAAAAACAGGTTCCACAAGGTTCGTCAGGACTGTATATTGATACACAACTGCTTTCGTTTTTACACCTTTCTCACAAAAGTGTACCTCTGTTAAGCCCCAATAAGAAACTCCCAACCATACCATGAGCGAGGGTGGAAAATGACCTCGTTGGACACGCGGAATACGGTTGCTTGCTTCTTCACTGTGTGCGTACACCTTAACATTTTGTTTGTTGTAGCTCTCTTCTACGGTAATTTTTTATTCATCCGAAAAAAGAATTTCCCGATATTTTTTCCCGCGTACCGCTTCAACAAAGCGGCGCATCTCTTCAGTCTCAGGTCCATTAGACGAGCATTTAAACGATGTCCTGTTTTTCTTCGATATGACCGAAGCCCTAAGTCTTCATTTAACACCCTTTTCACCGTGGTTCTGCTTAACCCCATCTGAAGGGCCAACAGTTTCTGCTTACGTTTAGGATTTCTTTGAATTCGCGCCTTCACAGCTTTTATTACTGCTGGAGTCCTAACAGACCGAGGGCGACCACTTCTTGACCTGTCATCTACACTAGAGTCTTCATTGTTTCGTTTGATGGTACGATAAACGAATCGTTTGGTAATATTTAAATTTTTCAGTATGTCAAAAATTTGAATTGGCGCGTAACCGCAAAGATACAACGCAATTACTGCAACACGGTCTTCTTTAAGCGTCCACTCCATATTTAAAAATGAGTAAAATGCTAAAAAGTATACATTTTTATTTTCACGAACAATTTGAAATTCGAATTCAATAAACTTTTTTGCTGTCATGTGGCATTCTAAAAGAAAATTTTTGGGGCCAAACTTTTCTTTTAGAATGCTAAAAGAAAAGTTTTTACTGTGTGACAATACTTATGACCTGACTAGGTATAATACGGAACTGCTTCAAAATTAAGTCTTGAATTACAAAACCATGTTTGTAAAAACATTGTTTTTTTTGGTGGTTATGTGGATTAACTTACGTCGCAATTCTAAAAAAATACTGTATGTAAAAATTCATATAATAATAATATCAGATGACAGCAAAAACGTAAGCCCTTTTCCATGTTGCTCTATGTATTATATAATATTAATTCAATTATATAGTCCATTATGTTTAAAATATTAAATTTATTAAATTAAATGTCTATAGGCCACGGTGACCACTTTCCATCAGGTATGCTTGTCTGCCAACATAGTGATATAAAAAAACAAAACTAATAAATTACACATGAAAAATTATCAAAATTAATAATACAACAATATAAATTTAAATATTACGTATATTGTCAAGTTTTTTATATCTGAAGGGGTAGACAGAGGCATACTATAGGTACACCCACATTTCACAGTATGAAAAAAAAAATTAATAAAAAATAATCAGTACACACTAAATTAAATAAAAAAAATATTTTATCAACAATAATTGCCAGCAATCAACTAAAAGTTCAACCTGTTGCTATACAATTATCCTTTATTTTCCGATATCATGATCACATTAGCACGCCAGGGTGAGATGAGGGAGGCTGTTATGCGCATGCGTACGACCTTGCGTCCCGTCTGTCTGAGGCTATAGAGACAGTACAAGCCAACAACTATCATTTATACCTATATATTGTATTTTAATTACGATTAGAAACCTTCAATATTGCGTGAAAGTCATCTATAGGGTTTATTTAGGGTTTTACGAGAGGGTTCAAAATGCTTTGTTATGTAAATACTTAAATTTTAACCCAAAATAGGTGATTAATCTACTTAAGGGTTCATTTTATCAACACGTTACCCCATTAACGTGTTGATAAAATGAACCACAACATGTATATTTTCAATTAATGAAAAAAAATATTACAACCAAAAAACCGAAAAGTGCAAGTTGGACTCGCCCAAACAAGTTGAACGCCTTATAGGCTTGAAAAATTCAACTGCAGTACGCCACTAATTGTTTTTTTAAGTCCATCTTAATACGGCTATGGCCTCACCGCTTGTTCCGTGGGACAAAAATGCTTACGGTAAAATGTTGGCATATAAAATAACACTTATACCCCTTCGGGGATAAAGGAGTGATAACATACATTTATATGCTAGTATACGATATTACATACAATGTGCTTGTGTTTATTTCTAGAAAATTTACATATTCCGCCATACATTGGTATGCAATTCTTTTTAATTGTAAGTACTTGAAATCTTTTGTTATAAGGTTTAGTGTGATTGATTAAAAATGGGGACTAAGGTATTCTAAAAATACTTATTAAGATTTTGATTAATTTTATTAATCCATGCCACATTTTTTGTAGGTACTAAGCAACTATGCAAACAAACGGACAGACGTACAAACGGATGACGGATATGGCGAAAATGTGATCTTGTTTACAATGTAACCTTAAAATACTCATGAAGGAGCTCTCAGTAGCCGATCTTCCCATCCATTTCTCACGATAAAATTTAATTTGATTTCCCCTACAGGCTGTATAACTAATGCGCTGGGTTCCAGGTCAACAGTGGTCTTCATACCGGGTGCCAACTCTACACGGTACGTCTTCAGTACGGTGATCAAGCCAGCTATCATTTGCATCCTAGCAAATCTCATCCCTGAAAATAAAAACGTTTAATTTCTTATTCAAATAGTTCTCAAGTAATATAAACAAATTAACTCTAAACGAGTTAATATATAAGTATAATAATAATAAAGTTCTATTTAGGCTGAATCATTTTCTTTCAACGCCTGGAATGCTATGGGTCCTCGCGGTGTGGGCATCTTAGTTAACTTTTTTAACTGCGTTCTCCTCAGCGAGCAGATCCCAAACCAATGGATGCTGAATATTATTACTCTAGTCTTCAAAAGTAGTCAGGTCAGTGCAGGAGTCTGGCAGCTACCGCGGTATAAGGGTTATGTCTCACATCATAAATATCTTCGAGAGGCTTATTGAGTGCCGGATCCGGCAGGAGTGAACTCTCGGAGGGTCAATATTGATTTCGCCCTGAACGTGAGGACACGGACTCTGTTTTTGCCGTGAGGGTTGTCGCGGATAAAAACAGAACGATGAACAAGCCTCTGCACACATGACACTGAGACGTGGCCAATATTAGAGGGACATACGCAGGAGCTGCGTGTCATCGCGTGAGAATCTCTCGTCGCAACCGCGGCAGCCTTCCCGTCCTTCACATTGCAGGTAAGTTGCAAGAGTGTCGCCCTCGTTGGTATGGTCATGTCAACGGCAACCACCGGGCTACGTAGGAAACAAATGTCTGGCCATATCAGCCCCGCCGGATCCCGGTAAGGAGTAAGACCCAAGAAGTGCAGGCTTGATGTCGTAAGGGATGACATGCGTGCCAATGCTCTCACTACAGCGGATGCCGATGACCGTGCGACGTGAAGGAGAAAAAGTAGGAAGGCGGACAGGGACAAACGCTCGGATGATGATGATGCTAAATCCTTTCTTACCGTTTTATACTTAAATATTGCAATGGTTAAAAATCTGGTATAAAAACAAGTTTTAATTGAAATACCCAAAAAAATGTTATTCTCATCGTGTCTTTTATATTATATAGAAGCGTAAAACCCTCGACATCTTATATTGGATATAAATTAATGTCATTTTATTTTTTCAATTAAACGTAAGTATACTCTTTCCTTTGCAACGTTAAAAGAACGAAAAAATACTGAGATAAAAAATAATGTATGGATCATCAACTGAGACAAAAAATCATTGCAGAAATTACTCAATATTACAAATATAAACATACCAATGCAGATTCTCGGTCCTTCTCCAAAAGGAATGTAAGTATAAGGTTTTATGTTGCGTTTCTCTTCACCAAAAAATCTCTCAGGAATATATCTTTCAGGTTCAGGGAAATAATCAGGATTGTGATGCAAGTGATAAACTGGTATATGAACACGTATTTCTTTCTCCAGTTTTAGGTCATTATCAAATACGTAATCCTCAACTACTTCTCGAGTTATAATTAATAATACAGGGTAAAGTCTTAGAGCTTCGTCGATACATGCGTTGAGATAAGGCATTTCTGCCACACATTCATATTTTAGCATATTGTTATGGTCGCTAAGATAAGCGTCTATCTCTTTGAATGCCTTATCCTGTGCTAAATGATTTTTTGCCAACTCGAACAGAGTGAAAGCTAATGTTGTTGCTGATGTTTCATAGCCAGCAGCAAACAATGCGAAACACTGTGACACCAAAACACCTTCAGTGATATCTAAATTCACTTTATGTTCTTTGCCATCTGTTCGCTTCATGTTGGCTAAACTATCTCCAGAAATTTCTTTTGTCCCCCACAAATTCAGTACCAAGTCAACAAAGTCGTTTCTCAAAGTAGGCTTGTACTGTCGCTCTTTAAAAATTCCAGTTAATAGTTGATAAAAAAAGTTCTCAATCTTCTTAGGGAAAACTCTGAACCCTAAAGCGTAGAATATAGACGGCCAAATAGAACGTGTTACAAGTTTAAGCCCTCTAGAAGTTCTACTATCGAAGATTACGTTACCAATGTCACTGAAAGGGTTACCTTTCCTTTCTTCTAGTGTATTCGTGTCGATACCAAAAGCACATGAGCCTATACAATCCATTGTAAATCTTGCTATAAGATCTCTCACTTCAATATCTTTAGATACTTTGGTTTCTTCATTAAGTACAGTTTCGAGTACTCGAGAACATTTCTCGATTAAGTAAAACATATTCTTCATTTTCGCAGACGAAAATAGTGGAGTGAGATTCTGCCGTAAAACTTTCCATCTATCGCCGTAAGTAAAAAAGAGGTTTTGGACTAGAAGCTCTTTGTGATTATATTTTGAGATCTCACGTCCACTGAAGAAGTAGAAATCTTTAGTCATAACTTGCTTGATGAGATCAGGATCTTGAACAATGAGGGTAGGTTCTGTACCGTAGAAAGCACCAAAGTACGGTAAATTAGGAAATCTTTTACACAGTTCTTGAGTGAGTGTACCGACATCTTTTTTCATTAATATGAATTCAGAGAAGTTTCCGAAAATGAGCGATGGTTGGAGATATGGTACATTCTTTTTATTCCAGTAGTGAAACCTTTGCTGAACTACAAGGTGTAAAGCCAAGAGACATATGGCTATAATGAGAAGTAGTACCATTAACATGGTTGAGACTCTAGTGCCCTGTTAGTACATGGGAAATACACTATTTGTACAACCAAACCAAAATGAACGTTGAGGTGACCATGTTTTCTTAAAGATTTTTATTTTAATGAAGTGAGAAGATACAAATATTTGTTTAAACTTATTGAACTATGTGTATAATAAACAATTGTCAACCAAAACAAACGTCAATTTCGAATAGGTCTCGGTGGTGCAGTTAGTAAACGCGTCTGCTGCGTTGAACCAGGAAACTTTGGTTCGAGTCCAGCTCGAGACTGAAAATTAAATCACTTTAAAATTTAAACTATGTATATAACTTTTTAGGTTAAGATATGCGTTTGTAGCTCCGCTACTCATTGTTCTGTAAACGATAGCTCCGTTAAAAGTCTTTCACTATGGCTGGTCCTCAGATAGGTGACCTCTTTGTGGCATTTCCATGTTACAATCGTTTCCGTGTTTCGGTAGGCACGTTAACCCGTTGGTCTCAGTTGCCAGTAAAATGGCAGTCATTAAATTGAAGGACTTATGGCTTGAAAAATTTCACGGCAGGTCGACACAACCTGCGCCTATATAAATGTGGGACAAAAATGCATACGGTGAAATGTGTGCGAATAGTATGCCTCTGCCACCTCCTTGGGGATAAAGGTGTGACTACTAAATTGATTTCTTTCAAGATAACAGATTCCTTCTAAGACTGGCAATATGATAATAATTGAAGGTAATATTTTCTTGAATTCACATAACTTCTTAGATTTCTAAAAAGTATGTTGGCAATCATTTTTTGCTAGGTTCTAGTTAAGACGTTACATATGAATACATATCAGAAAGTTATAGTTAGAAACACATAAAGCGATCTTAAGATATCTGAGCTACTTAGCATCATATCAATTAGTTACAATATCTTTAAAATGTGATGGAGGTTTTCGAGATCTTCAGGGCCCAATTCAGCCTCACTGTATAATATTTTAAGCCCTTTGCGAACGCTTGCACTAAAGACTCCATTAACTGTCAAGAAGTGCACTCAGCTTGCAGATAATTTTCGATAAAGCCAGCTAGATCGTAGTAAAGTCCATTTACATAGTTTGTTACGTCTTTCTTCTTTATACACATGACTGATGCATTAACAGGAGAAAGTTCGCAAAAGATATTAAAGTATGGACTATAGAGCGTGAATCAATTTGCATGTGCTTGGTGATGAAGCATATTTCCGCTAAATATGTATTTATTGAAGCGTAATAGTGGACTATTAAAATGTGATAAATAACTGGTTATGACTTCGCCCGTGCATGACGCTAACTCTCGTGGGAACCCAGATCTCCAAAGCCTGTTAATTAGTTTTGAGATAATGGTTGGAAGCAGCCCTTTGTTAATATTTATAATTACTGCTACGCTCTCTTGGGTAGTTATCAAGCAGCAAGTAGCAAACAATGATCACAACGAATTTCATGACTCTGACGTGTTAGTAGAGGGTAGAAGCAGTCAGGGCTGGCCGAGACTTACATATTAAGACCACGTGAGCAGATTGCTCAAAAACTGAAAAGTCAAAAGTACTCGGATACCCAGACGTGCGTGTATGAAGCGATTGATGAATCTTGAAGAAGCGAAAGAAGTATGCATGGATCGCGAAGCCTGGCGATCTGTCATCTTTGACTACCCCGTCAGGGATACAGCGTGAAGATAGTTTAGTTTAGTTGTTTTTTGATGTGTTAAAATATTTTCATTCCTTTGGAGGTGAAATTGCCAACATCGTTAAAAATCGTCTAACTGCTTTCGGAATAGCTAAAAAAAATAACCCTCTATTTCATCCCCTAACGATGGAATTTGAATAATGCTCACCTCGTGCGTGCCCACATAATAAGGTCTTGCTCTAAAATGTTTTTTTTAAAATAGCGTTTCTGCTGGATGTTTATAGACGAATGTTTGAGGGTTACGAAAATTTTATTACTATAAATATTCGATGGAGCAAACGAGTTCTGCTATGCAATTCACAAATCTCGGATCCAAATCTGCTACGGCGCAAATGTCATTGATATTCGAGTTCTATGAATATCGATGACATTTGCGCCGGGCTAACACTAGTCGGGCTATCCCGAAATTTACACGTGAGTAAAGCCGTTTATTTAGTAATAATAATTTATAAGTATGATTCGAGAGGCTCAATTCTCGACTTGAAATTGTAAATGGAAATTTGCTAGTGAAATATTATTTGTTTTATATTTAGAAATGGTGAAGTAAGAGACAAACAAACATGTCCCCTGTAAATTTACGTTTTCGCCTTCAAGTCATATTTAAATTGTGTTAAGAAAACCCTGTCCGACCTGAAAGGGGCACATAGGCACTTCAATAACATAACCAAAAAAAAAAATTAAATTATTTAAAAGTATACAATATTTATAATTTTTATAATGCGTGTTTTTAGTATCAGAATTAGTACAATATCCTTAAAATGCAGCAAATTGTCAAGAACTGACAACACCTTTTTTAGCATGCAGCGACGATTGTATTGTATTCAAAAGAAGCCGCTGGCAGGTGTAAGCTGATCTTTTGACCTTGCATTTCCGAATAGCCCTTTCCCTGTGTTGCCATGTAAGCTACCACATTATATTATTTTTTATTAAGTTTATTCGGGGTAAATTTTATTGGCATTTACATTTGCGAGCGTTTCCGTGCTTCGGAAGGCACGTTAAGCCGTTGGTCCCGGTTGCCAGTAAAATGGCAGTCGTTAAGCCTGGTTGAAGGCCTTATGGGCGGCTTGAAAAATTTCAACAGCAGGTAGCCACAACCAGCGTCTGTCTATTTCAACACGGCAATGGGCTCACCACCTATTACGTGGGACAGGAATCCACACGGTGAAAAGTGGGCATATAATATGCCTCTGCCACCCCTTCGGGGATAAGGCGTGATGGATATTTTTTTTTTTAATTTATTGGGTAATTTTTTGGGGTATTTTCTATAAAGGATTATACGTATAAAATCACATCTCGATACCTACCAATACCTTCACGGATCGGAGAGGCATATTGTATAGATCCGGTCTGGCAATTTGGTGATGAACTCAAGTGGCTCCCGAATCGATTTCGTTGATATTGTATCTTCTATTTGCTGTCATGAATAAGTTTGATGCCGCACTTTACGTATCTATTTTCCATTTCACAAAATGGACTTATGTTCTTACCCTTAACTGTTCATGCTGTGGCACTCATTTCCTGCTGACACAAGTCTCGAACTATTTCTGGTTTCATTTGGAAAGGTTCATCAAAATTCATTTAGTAGATTTTGCTTGGAAGAGTTACAAACATCCATACATTATTACAAACTTTCGAGTTTATAATATTATTATTATACCCGTATTGCCTGACTTAAAAACAAACAACAATTCTAAATTCAGACAAATTGCAGCATTCGTTTTCGATTCAAGAACCATTTGCCGAGTTACATAGGGGAGAATAACCTCAAACTACACGCATGTAATTATTATTTTATTCTTTGTTTTCCACTATACTACTTACTGAATGAGCTATTTTTAGAAATATCGATGGACCAACGACCTGAAAAAGGTTGCAGAGAAGTACTGGATGCTGAAGGCGCAGAACCATGGGTTGTGACGTAAGTTGGCATACGTTCAGCTGAGGATTACCATAGGCTAATATGATTACAATTTAAGAAATAATCAATTCACATAAGTACCAAACAGACCTTGAAGGTCAGAAGTTATTGGGCGAATATTTCATTTCGAGCAGATTTGACGTTTTGGAGAATAAAAAAATAAATGCACATATTCATGTTTTTTTATGAATTTTTCGGAAAGAATTTGATGATAGAAACTGAATTTTATGAAAGGCCCAGCAATTACTCTTTTCTGCTAAGAGATAATGACGTTTCTTTTTTTTTTAAAACGGTAATGAGATTTCCCAGATACGGTAATTAGATTTCGAGATATGGTAGTGAAATAAATTGAAATTGTAATTAGAAATAAAATCAAAGGTTAGAAAAATAACCTTGACACAGGACTGGAGCAACACCTGACGTCGTCCTTAGGATTGCATCTTGATGCATTCCTCCTCGCGCCATCATAAAGTGACCTCTCAGCAAAGGACCGCGCAGCATCCAATCGTAGTGACCTAATTAACTAAAATCGTGATATCTTGGAAACTATAATATATAGACAAAAAATCGTAAAATATATAAAGATAAAACTTATAGCTATAATAATTTGAATTTTAATCATAATTAACTGATATATTGGTATAAACACGAAAAAGTCGGTAAAAAAATAAATAAATGTTATTTTTCAGTATTTAGCCACTTACATGAATAACTAATATAAAACACTCTTATTTTTTTACATAATTATATTCCTGGAATTATAACGATTAAAACGATATATGACACTAATAACTTATAATTATTCTAACTAAAGCTAAAAAAATGTTAACCCATTAAATATTAACGCAAAACTAAGAAAATGGCGGGAAAACGGCCGCCAGCAATGTTTATACCGCATTTACTTTGAATTTTGATATTGTGACATGTAGATAATACCAATAATATAATATAAGATAAGACCTCTAATACACGGGCTTTTTATCCACGATTCTAATGGTATAAAATTCATTCATTAAAACCACAGACAACATTGTTTTAAAAGGTTTTGGAAGGAGGTCTGTACAAAAAAAGAAAAAGCAAAAAAAGTCAGCTTTAGCAGCTTGAACGTTTGAGTGGCTAGGTCAGATTCCTGGGAAACACAACACTTCTCACCATGTCAGCCCTAGCTTTGGTAAGCTATGCCTCTCTCGAAAAGATAAGCCCCGACAATGCACTAGAGGAAGGGCAAGGCGTTGACTATGTCATGAGACACCGCCACGACTACCTCAACTGTGATGACGCTCTTTCCGCGAGGACTCCGACAAGCATGATAGCGTCATCGGAGGAGCATTGGAACCAAACTGCTTATGTACAAGATCCCCATGACTGTGACATATGCGACGAAGTGCTCTGCAATGATACGCTCAAAGAGCTTGCATACCTCGTAGAGCAATACGAGCGACCAATAGCCGTAAGGCGAGGCCGCTAGCCGCCCTCGTTTTGGATAAGGATCAATTTCCCCGTATACGACACCTTGGGAAACCAGTCTTTATTGAAGGATGAGCCAAAACCTTAATAGTCAACGTTCATTGAGATCCAGGAGTCATACTCACCCCAGAATGCTATCGGATCAGGAGTGATTCTCTTGCGGGGCTTAGCCGCAGCACCTATAGCTCACTTTTAGTGACTGCGGGCACGTCGTTCTCGTCGTAATCCCTAACATTGGCTGGGGTTTGGGCCAGCGGATGGCCTTATCATTCCAGATTCTCTAGGAGCTATTTTCGGGCCAATTTCTTGTGAAGTTTAAGGGTCTCCTAGGGGGACCTTTCAGCACCCTTATAACACTCGTGTGCTCCGTCTCTGGGGCCTCAGTGCGTGGTGTACCGATAGCGGAGATGCACGCTGCGTGCACATTGCGATCTACACCGGGAATCAGGCCTGCACGATAGCTGCATCCCGGAGAGCCCTTCATTCAGGCGTTTGACAGCCCAATGTATGCTGAAGTATTTAGTAAGTAAAGTAGTATAGTAGTAAGTAAGTATTTAGATAGCCAGTAGGTGGCTAGTTGGAGGAGAAACGTCAAACTAAATATAATGGTTCTAAACTTTGTTGAGAGTAGACGTGTGTCGGTTTTGTTATTCTGAATTTATTAAATCAATTGATTTGGGATACTGATTGGTCGATTGCTCAAGTTCGGTGCCTCTCGTTTCTTCTTGTGAAGTATTTACGAGTGACTCCTCCCAGTGGGTGGCAGAAACGAGATATCAAGTGCAAAGTACTGTCTGGGACCATCCCATTTGAAGAAAGGGACTGCAGTATTGGTGAGACATAGTTGCATATAATATTTTTCGTCTTAACACAAATTTGAAATTGGAAAAAGAATTTGTAGAAAAGCGGGATTTGAACCGACGTCTGCAGCATCGGATTGAGAACGGGTGCGTAGGCCGCTGCGCCACGGAGAGGGCGACACTATCGTATGAAATTTAGGATCACATTCCGATTAATACAGTGACATCTATCGGCTTTTTGAGGGAGACAGTTACGCCGATTGCCTTCAAACAAGGTGCAATATTTTTTCAAGTTCCTGCAAACCTATAACGTGTTTAGTTTCAATTGCAATTCAGAGATGGCATCTAGGAGTAATATTTGTGCTGGATGTCGAGGTAGTGTCGACTGTCGCGACGGTTTAAAGTGCTGCAAAAGTGGTAAATTTTATGATCATGTATGTGCCAATATTTCTGATAGAAAAGTACTTACTGCCATGAATAAGGAACAGAGGACCAGATGGACATGTCCTGAGTGTAGGAGTAAGCCACCCAAAACAGGGAACACTAATACGCCAGTACGTAGTCTTAGAGATGATGAACCGGAACTGTGTGGTGCCGGAGGTGATGTTGCTGTGGATAATATTACTAAAAGAAAGAAATATCCATCGGACAGTCAGCTCATGCCTGTGAATATCTCTAGCAGTCCTGGTGCACCGCAGGATGTTGCTGCTTTAATTTCGGATATTAGTGATCAGGTACTTAAAGTGATAAGAATTACCACAAATGATCTGTGGCATCCTGAGGTCTGAGCTATCATCCATAAAAAAGAGACTTGTTGGATTTCTGCAAGTATCTTGACTTTCTGAGCGCCATGCATGATGAGATGTAGACCGCAATGGAGGCCTTATCCAAAGATAACGTATCAATATCTAAAGAGAATGCTTCCCTTAGGACCACTGTGTCTGAACTTTCTGATCGCTTAAATAATATGGAGCAGCTTATGCGCCAAAACAACTTGGAGATGCAGGGAGTACCTGAGTACCCTAATGAGAATCTAATCAATCTTCTGGAACAATGTTCTCATGTTAATCATGATTTAAGAGGTGACGTGGTAAAGTGTACCAGAGTAGCCAAGATGAACAAGGAGAGTAAATTTCCTCGCACTATCATTGTTAAGTTCAAGAGCTTGGAAAATCGTGATAGTTTCTATTCCGCTGTTCATAGATATAATAAGTCAAACCCAATGATAAACTTAATACGGCATTGCTAGGCATGGCTGGTGGGAGGCGCCCAGTGTATGTGAGTGAACATTTGTCGCCATGTAATAGGTCTATTCATGCTGCTGCTCGTAACAGAGCAACGGAATTCGGGTACAAGTTCGTCTGGGTGAGAAACGGTCATATATATGTAAGAAAAACTTTTGATTCCAAGTACAACAATGGCTTTGATCTAATATCTTAATGTAAAGTAGATATTATTTGCATAAATTGTTTTCTATATCTCTGATTAACATTAAAAATGACTCTTTCCATTTATTACCAGAACAGTGAGAGTATGAGGACCAAGGCTATTGATATGTATAATAATGTTGTAAGTAATAACTTTGATTTGATATGTTTGTGTGAGACTTGGCTTAATGATGAAATATTATCCTCTGAATACTTTGATGACAGGTATTGTGTGGTACGTAGGGATCGTGATCCATGGTTCTGTCGGCAGTATGACAAAGAATATGGAGGGGGTGCGCTAATCGCCTACTCTAGAAGACTCCGTGTCATTGTTAGAGATGACTGGCAGTCTAATTTTATGGAAGATTTATGGGTACAGCTCACTGTTGACGGTGGTTTTACTATGAATTTATGTGTGGCCTACCTGCCGGGATATTTGTCAGTAAATGATGTCTGTGATTTCATTCATAAATATAATAATATTGTAACCAGTATGGCGGACTGCACGACATGTATACTAGGGGATTTTAATATGACAGAAATTATTTGGTCTACTGAAACAGGTTGTCCTTTAAATTTTTACTGTGAAAAGTCAAAATCACTGTATGAATTATTTCAAACGACTACATTGCGGCAACTTAATTCTATAGTAAAATATAAGGGTAGAATATTGGATCTGGTTATCACTGACTGTTCTGACTTGTTCACTGTGACATCGACTCTGCCTTTAAGTCGACTTGATGCTCACCATCCAACATTTGAAGTCATACTGAAAACATCTACTTACCCGCTAAAAGATAATACACGCACTAATAAAACATAAAAAATAAAAATATCTTTATTTTGCATAGACCATTTTAACGGCGCTTACAAAATGTCATACACTATTTAAAATATTTAAAGCGACCACCGGTTCCGAACGCGGCCCACCTGAGAAGAACCGGCAAGAAACTTAGGAAGGCTTTTTTTTGATGGCCTATTTACAATTTAATATTATTTCACTTTGCCAGCAGATCATTTCCAGGCGTCCCTGTCCTGCAAATAGTCTGTAACGGAGTAAAAACCTTTTTCACAAAGCTTGTTTTTAATAAACTTTTTAAATTTATTTAATGGTAAACTTCTCAGGTCACAGGGAAGCTTGTTGTAAAAGCGTATACAGTTACCCTGGAAAGAATCGCCAATCTTATGTAGTCGACTGTGGTGGACTGAAAGATTATTTTTATTTCTAGTGTTTATATTATGTTTATCACAGAGTTTAGAAAACTGTGATAGATTTTTCTGGACATACATAAGATTGGCAAAAATGTATTGTGATGGTACGGTTAGAATATTTACTTCTTTGAATTTTTCTCGGAGAGAAACTCTGGGGCCCAAATTATAAATAGCGCGTACAGCCCGCTTTTGTAGAACAAAGATAATATTTAAATCTGCAGCACTCCCCCAAAGGAGAATACCGTAAGACACAATACTATAAAAATAGCTGAAGTAAACCATTCTAGCCGTTTCCACATCTGTTAGAGTCCTGATCTTTTTTACAGCGTATGCAGCCGAACTTAATCTAGATGCTGTCTTTTCTATGTGTGGGCCCCACTGCAAATTGGCATCAATAGTTAAACCGAGGAACACAGTTGATTCTACAATCTCTAACACTTGTCCATTCAGTTGAACATTGGCCGCAACTTGTTTTACATTTGGTAGAGTAAATTTTATACATTTAGTTTTATTTTCATTAAGGCAAAGATTATTTGAGCTGAACCAATGAACTACTCTTGCAATTGCACTATTTACATCATCATAGTTATCTAATTGTCTTTTAATTTTAAAAATTAATGAGGTGTCATCTGCAAACAAAACAATCCTATTCCTGTCCCCTACATAAAATGGTAAATCATTAATATAAATGAGGAACAAGAATGGCCCAAGTATCGAGCCTTGCGGCACACCCATTGTAACCATGGATCCTACAGAACGTGTACCATTAATATCGACCCTCTGTATTCTATTGTTCAAATATGAAGGTCGAGAGCTTTGCCTCTTATTCCATAGTGGTGTAATTTTTTTGCACAGCGTTGTTGTTGAACACAATCAAAAGCCTTTGATAGATCGCAATATATACCTAATGCATCGTGCTTGTCTTCCCAAGCTTCATGAATACATTTTAATAACTCAACACCAGCATCGGAAGTTGAGCGCCCTTTCGTAAACCCAAATTGATTCGCATGAAGTATTTTATGACTATTAAATTGGGATAGCATTCAAATACTTTGCTCAAAGTTGGCAGCACTGACACTGGTCGGAAATTAGACGGCTCTGTAGCGCTGCCAGCCTTGAACAAGGGAACGACTTTGCTGTGTTTCATTAAATCAGGAAATGTACCACTAGAAACACAGTCATTAAACACAGTTGCTAGATGGGGCGCAATTACCTCAATTATACATGATGCAGTTTTGACCGATAATCCCCAAAGGTCCGCGGTTTTCTTAATTTCGATACATTTAAATGTTTTTACAATGTCCTGAGCACAAATATCTGTGAATACAAATGCATCCCTGCAACAAAGAACAGATTCTTCTAATAAAAGTTCAGCGGAACTGGAAGACGCTTGGAGAGATTTTGTTGTCAATTAAGGTACATTTTTGAAAAAATGTTCAAACTCCGTCGCCACTTCCAGGTCTCCTGTAACATGGCAACCATTTGCTTTTAAGTGGAAATCCCTTTCAGTCACTAAAGATCTACCGCATTCAGAGTTAATGATGTTCCAAGTCATTTTTATTTTATTTACAGAATTAGAATTTTTATTTTTAATGAAGTTTGACTTAGCAAGATGACACGTTTGTTTAAATATCTTTGAATAATTTTTAACATATTCCTGAAAGGTTTGCCTAAAATTATATGATTTTTCTTTCTACTTTTTATTTATTTCTACTTTTAAAGATACCTGGTGTTGCCCAGTCACTGAAAACAGGACGACCACCAATCTGTAGTGTTTTTGAGGTAAAAACTTTGCCAAACTCATCATTAATCAAATTAAATAAGTGTTTATATGACTGGTCTACACAAGTGAAGTTAGGTAGATATGGTAATCTCTTTAATACATTTTCTTTAAAATTATTCAAACGACTTTGGTTAATTGGTACATATTTAATTTGTTTTTTGCTGACTTTGTTACTACTTTTAGGAAATTTTATCCATTGGCCACGATGATCTGACTCCACAGGATCCACAATACCTTTATCTATAGGTTTAATATCAGTAAAAATATTATCAAAACATTTTGCACTGGTGGCTGTAATACGAGTGGGTTCTAAGAATGTACTATGCAGATTAAAGGATTTAAATAAATTTTTCATTTTATTTCTCTCTGATGGAGTTAATGATGTATCTAATATATCAACATTAAAATCTCCACAAACTATAATAGATTTCTTAGAACATTGGCATTTGAACAGTGCTTCTTCAAGTTTTTCTTCAAATTCAATGTAAGAAGCATCAGAGGGACTGTATACGCTCAACAAGATGAAATGCTCAAATTCAATACTGGCAATCTCAATAACTCGCTCAATGGAGAGGGCTACTAAGTCTTTACGTTCTATAAATTTTAAGTTTTTATTAATTAATATTAAAGAGCCTCCACGTTTAGAATGTTTTCTATTGAACGAGCTAGCAACCTGGTGATTTACGAAGTTCAACAATGTGATTTGATGATCTTTTAACCAGTGCTCTGTAGCACAAAAAATATTAATAGAATTTGCTTTAATGTATAGCTCTAACTCTAAATCTTTACCATTTATTAAACCTCTAACATTATGGTGCACCAGGTTTATAAAAAAATATTTTTACTAAGATTATTCTCAGGGGCCAAAGTCAACTGGCCAGATTTATTATCTGTTGTCCTATAAACTAGTTTTTTGGAATTTCATTTTCCAAATGTGAAGTATCAAAACTATCCTGCTCAATAAAAGCAGTTGTATTTGCCAATAATTTGGCTTGAAAAATTAAAAAATTAGATAGCAACAGAAATACCTTTCGTTGTAAAAATTTTGATAGAAAATATCTATCTAATGTCAACAAACTATTATTATTGAAAATTATGTTCTAATCGAACAATTCAATTTTTTTGGAATATGATACCATGGTATGTAGTTTCATATTTAATTTGTATCTCAAGTGAGATTGTGGCTCATAGCAGTGCTGTATGGCAAGGTGGACAAAATTACTTGTTTTACTTGCAGACTTGATAACTTATCAAAATTTTTTCAAAGTTTGTCACTATTAATATTGCCTCTTCTGCCAACCAGCACCACTATAGTAGACTGCATGCAGTGTGTACCAGTCAATATAAAATCTATAATTTGAGAGTATGAAGCTCCTGGATATGTATGATTTATTACAGAATGACTTAATTGTGATAAATAAGGTCCAAAATTTTTACCTATTTCAACGCAATAGACTATAGTCTTTGCATCACTTTTTATTTGCAACTTTTCTATTATAGATGCCTCGCAATTACTACTTGAACTTAATATACTATTATCCACACTGCACACAGTTTTAATTGGTGAAAATTCATCATTGCATCTAATTCTTTCACAACTCAAGGGTGAGGAGGGAACATAGCCTGCGGATATCAATTGGTCATTTTGACAATGACATGAATTTACTAATTTACCTATGGCTAACACCCATACCTATTTTACCATACCATTCCCTACTCTGTTTCTCTGCTGTTTCATATTTATATGAAATTGATTTCAAAGAGTCTTGAAGTCTGTCAATCTGACATTGAAGGGCCTGTGTATCAGTTTTGTACTGTTGTGCAACAGTATCAAGTTCTAACATATACATATTTACCTGGTCAATCAGTTGCAATCTCTGTCTATTAAGTGACATGCTATTTATAAAAAACTTGTATTTATGTATCATTTTTTTAGATTTAGTAATCAACTTTTTAATTTTTAAATATTTCTTTAACTTATTCTTACTACACTTAATATTTTTTAATGATTTAGAACAGCCCCCGGTTTCATCATCAGAAGTGAGATCTATGACAATGGAAGGGTGAGCTGTAGCAGTATCTAAGCTTGTAGCCATCAGTTCATCGAACAAACTCTGATTAGATTGAACCACTGTGCTCTGTTTCTCGTCTTCTAGTTGCGATATTTTGATTTCCGATCGTTGTAGCTCCTCCTTTAGTATTCTAATTTGGTGCAGAGTTTGTTCATAATGTTCCCTACATGAGTCAAAACTGTCAACTATAAGTTGTAACCTATCCCGATCCTGTAAGGTATCAGTATACAGTGAATGCAACTGTGCCAGTTCTTTTTTGAGTTGTCCGTTCTTACTTAAAATACCTAGCAGATCTAACTCATTTTCGTCCCTTTCCTTGTTCAGTTTATCGCACTTCTCACTCAAAATCTGTAACTCTTTCAACGTTAATTGAAGCCTTGTCTCTTGTTGATGAGCCAAGGCTTTACGCGTCATTATCATGTTATTAGTATTCGACATTTTGTTATAATTACGTGCTCCAGAATCAGTAATTATTAGCAAAGTAGACTTAGAGCAAAGAAATGCGAAACAAAACGAGGTTATATTTTATTCATAGAAAATTACAAAATCGCACTATTAATTGACATATGAGGATGTAAAAGTAAATAAACTCTCAAACCTTGATTGAAAAAACTATTAGTTTTATAAATCTTGCCAAATCTAAGTAATAATTTCAAATATTGAAATGTTTCCGATGTTCTAACTGTCACTACACCGGTACAATTTTTAAGTTTATATTTATCTACTTTTAGCACAATAAATGGTGAAAATGATTATTTAACACTTAATATGGTATTATTTGGCAATGATGAATTGGTTTTTAATTAAAATTATAATTATTTTTGCAATATTACAATATAAAATACGGAGCCAATTCAAATCAGCTGTTATACCTAGAGTTACCACAAGGAAAAAAACTATGTTTTCGAAAAACTGATTATAAATCTTGTAACAATGAAATTTTGAAAGTTAACTGGTCAACATATGCATTGGATATGGGATGTGAAGAATTTTTATTACTGTTTTACAACAAAATAAATTCAATTATAGAAAAATATACACCAAGATGCGGAACTTCGAATAACAAGTATCCGATATGGTTCTCTAAAAATCTCATAAAATTAATCTCATGTAAAGACAAAGCTCACACTCGTTATAGGCAATTTGGAAACTCTAGGGATTACGATGAATTTTCTTTATTTAGATCTAGAGGAAAAAAAAGCTACCAAACAGTGCTTCAGAACGTATATTGACCGAATTGAGTATGATATTAAATTAAATATAAAAGCGTTCTGGCGTTACACAAAATCTAAACGTATCACTAATAATATCCCTGGGCAGATGTGTTATAAGGATAGAGTCTGTACTACGGGTAGTGAAATAGCTAACCTATTTGCAGATTACTTTTCATCTGTTTATTCTTCGAATAACTCACAACATTACACTGCGAACTTTCCGTCGTCCAACTATTCCATTGGTAGTTTGCAAATACCTAGGAGAGAACTCCTGAAAAAGTTAAAGAGTATTGATCTATCTAAAAATGGTGGCTTTGATGGAGTCCCTCCTATCTTTATCAGGTTATGCCCTACTTCTTTGAAGGAAGGCATATTTCCTGGTTTGTGGAAGATAGCTAAAGTCACACCTGATGGTGCCTAACATCACTTCCGGATGGTGAGCCTCGAGGACAGGAGGTTGATTGCAGACTTGTGCATTTTGCACAAAATTGCGAATGGTGGAGTCGATAGTTATCTCGTGAGCAGGTTGGCCTTCAAAATACCGACACGATCGGTGCGTATCCCACAACTATTTGTCGTGCCTACTAGCAACAACAATGTATCCAAAAATAGTCCGCTTTTTAGAATGTGTAAGCTGTATAATTCTATATGCTCCCGTGTAGATGTTTTCCATGACAACCTAAATGAATTTAGAAAGATTGTATGAGATGAGCGATTATCACTTTTGCAGCAAGTATCACAATTAGATATCTAATTTGTATCTTCTTTTGTTGTATAATTAAAATTATATTTATTGTATTTATAAGTACCTAATTAGACAAAACCGAATGTCTCAAAAAAGCTGTGGTACTTACGTTATTGGACTTCTGGTTTAGCATGATAAGTGATGGAAAGAAGTTTATGTTGTACTTAATCTGTTGTCTGTTTTTGTACCCCGTGAAATAGAAATAAAAAAATAACTATGGAAGAATAACTACCCCTCCTTCCACCACATGCCAACCCTGGACGCAGCGTGTGAGATCAGGGGTCGCAAACGATACATCTACGATCGAACCGCGCAAACGTCCACACACAGGGGGTTATATTTTTCCGGTCATGGATTGGCCACCCAGACCGCCGAAGTTCTCCCCCTACCAGTGGTTTTTCGGGAGCCTCAATTGTCACCCTCAGGCGTTGAAATTTTTCAGGACTGGGACAAAATCCGGTAAGAATGACGTCTTGCTCAGCGAGCCATAGTTCGAATTGATATTGCTCACAGGTTGGCGAGAAATAAGCGGCCATGATAATCACTTCTCTGCAATCAGCTGCAACACAGCATCGGCTCCTAGCAATAATTTTAAGGCGCGAGGTGTCCGCGTCAACACCCAAAGCTAGATTAGAGCTAAGCTGTCTATACAGCTTAGCTCTTTTTAGCTTTGGGTGTTTTGGGTGTCTACCACGGGAGCCCAGTCACCATAGGGTGACTGGGCTCCCGTGGTAGACCCAGTACGGCTTGCCAACGGTGACCACGTTATAGACCCTAATAGACCTCTCGTCATCGCAATCTGTTACGTTGTAGAAGAAGGGTTTTTTGCTCCTTGATAACTACTTGTGGTAGGCGAATGTCCACTGCGCAATGCTCTGGCTCAGGATATCCTGTGGTTTAGATTCACCTGTAGGATGCGGATAAGTATGGCCATTTATAAACCTCCATTCCCCCATCCTGTCGTAGACGTGGCCGCTCTTCACCGGTAACAACCACGGCCTCTATCTCGAGGTGCTCTGTACTTTAGTCCTACGCAATGCAACTAAAGTAGTGCGGTGAGACAGCGGTAAGAGCTTGCTTTGTTACTGGACTAACTGCAGCGGAAGCAATGGTTCGTCACGGTAACTTTCGATGTGCACTGTACCCCCACACTCCCTCCGGTAAGGGACCTGTAGCATTTAGTTTCGCAGGACTGTAGGAGATACACTTTGGCTTTCCGAAGTCCCAATGAGGAGGTTCTGTTCGTCCACAGTTTTTTATCCGCTGGGCAGCTGAAGATCGTGACCGGTGAAGCCGAAGCGTCTAGCTTTGACTCTCGCCTGGTCACTGGAACAGCCGCTGGCCAACACGATTGGGTAGATTACCACATCTGTCATTGCTACGTCATCCAGACTCAATAAGAAATCATTACCGTTTTTTTCTTCTAATTACCATTCCATTTTAAAAAGAATAGGAATTAATGGTAATTATAATAATGGCAATGAGATTTTCAATAATTTCACAAATAAAAGGATATTTTAAATAGGTAACGATTTGTTAAGTTTAACACTGTATAGAGGGATATATATTGGAAATATCTAGCAAATAATTATATAAAAAAAACATAAAATAATTACCTTTTGAAAGGCAAATGGTATGTAGAAAGATTTTGAACCAAACCAGTTTTCGAGCAGGAGAACTCTAAATTTTATAGTACAACAATGTACTTTCAGGGGTGTGTTGTTTACGACCGTAATGCGGTGATGGTCAGCGAATCTTTTATGTTCAATCTATTTCATAACCGTGCCTAAATGCGAAAATATTGGGTCGTGAATGTCTCTGAATGGTAATTATGTGTGAGTGTAGGGAAATTTTTCTAAGTGTAATGATACCACTTAAATTTGTTCTTTCGTAAACGTTACTAAAATATAATATGGATTAAAAATTATCTATTAACCGAAAACGTTTTAAAAAAATTCGTTGTCCCAATAGACTTTTTAGAAAGACTCATAAATTAATTAAAATCTGGGAAAAGGGACACGGATGGTGATTAGATTTTGGCTTTTTTTTTTTCAAAATTTCATGCATTTCTAACAAAAATCAAGATGATTTAAGGATTGCGCCTAACGCAGGTCTATGTAAATTAAACGAAAACAATGTAAAATAAAAAAAAAAATATATTTATCGTCCGCCATGCAATATGCACGAAATGAAATATTCATCCTATTATATATAAAAAAAAATATTTTAACATTTTTATAAATCTACCTAATATACAATGTGTTAAGAAAACCCTCTCCGATCCATGAAGGTATTGGTAGGTATCGAGATGTGATTCTAGTCATGTAATGCTTTTTAGAAAATACCCCAAAAAAAAATTACCCAAAAGTGCACGCCTCACGCGCTTTTATTATATTATAAAAATTATGGTTTCGTTTTAATTTAAATTTAGACCAATGACTTAAAATTTTTAAAAACTTTTCGCATAACGCCATTTACACAAACAAAAATTAAGGATTAGTTAGCATAAATTGCGCTAGATGGCGTTGTGCTAAAATTGTTTATTTAATATTTAATAACAATTAAACCACATCTAATCAGACCGTGAAAATTGAAAGGGTTCTATTCCTAATTATACTGAAGCGTAAGAGAAAAAAAAGACTCGATTAGTAAACCCCAAGTATCTCGGTCGTTATCGTGTTAACAAGAAAATAATCCGTAACATACAGACACACGGACATCCAAGACGGAAACAAACAATTTTTTAAACAGTTTTTTAACTAGTTTAAATAACAAAAAATGGCATCAAAAATATCATGAGTGTTAAGGACTACTGTAACTTATAAAAGATGTATGTAGAAGGAAAATGTTTTGATGCCGTTTTAGAGCTGGTATACTAGTATACTACTAGAGTGCCCTTGAGTGTCGAGTTACGTTGAAACAAGTCCATATTTGCTTTTTTCAAGGAAAAAAATCTAATCGATTTTTAAATAAAGACATGTTTTACATAAAAAGAAATGTTTATTTAGTAACTTGTATTGCCTCTCAGTGCATTTATGACTTTTTATGAATTAATCAATGTCGTTATGACATGTTGAGGAATGTCCTCCCATTCTTCCAAAATTACATTTTTGAGCTCCTGCATGGTTTGCGGGGCAGGATGATGAGCTCGAACACGCCTCTTCAGCTCATCCTATAGATGCTCTATAGGATTCATATCAGGACTTCGCGCTGGACATCTCATAACAGTGATACCAATGGCATTTAACTACTCCCTGACGATTCTCGCAGTATGGGCCCTTGCATTATCATGCATTAAAACGAAATCTTGGCCAATAAATCCAGCATATGGCATCACGTGGTTCTCTAACATTGGCGAATCATTTAAGGCTTCCGAACTATATAAAAATTTAAATACCGAGGAGATGGATATGTCAGCACCGAAATATTTTCCAGGAACGAACGTGTAAGCACCGTATGTTTTTATAGGCGATGAAGCATATCCATTGCTAAAATATTTATTAAAACCTTTTGGTGGCCGAGATTAGACGTTAGACCAAAAAAAAATTTAATAATCGTCTATCGAGAGCCAGAAAATGTGTTGAGTGTGCGTTTGTTTTTTTAATGAGCCTATCCATTTCAACACTTCAACACCACTCACCACCTGTAACGTGTAATAAAAATACACCATTTACACTCTCGCACGAGCCACGAGACGAACTGCAAGACGAGCCGCGAGCTCGAAAAAGATATATTATCAAAGATATATTACCATATTTTTATGATTATACTCGCAGCTCGTCTCGTGGCTCGCGCGAGAGTGTAAATAAGGTATTACTGTATAATGCGGGCGTATTTTATGCCTCTTTGGGTATAAAGGTTTTACCGATAAGCAAGTTGTTTACGAATATAATCGAGTTGGACTGGATGGTCACCTTTTCTTGGGTTAGGTGCTTATAAAAAAAATGCAATTGCGTAAGCAGTGACATCGCCTTTTTAATTATAGTTAATCATCATAAGTTTAAGCAAATTTATATTTTTGTGTTATCTTTATTCAATGCATATTCTTACCAGCTTTTAGGAGACTGTCCCGATAGTAAAACCAATTTGGATGATTGAAATATAAAATATGTAGGTAGGTAAAACGACGCGGCAATACATTTGTATCGTTTCCTTAACTTGAAATGTAAATAAATAATTGTGTTGCCATAATTAAAATAAAATTTAAGAATTTGTATTTTGTAGCGGGTAGCCCCGGATGAAAGTTATGTGTGCCGCCTTGATTTGCAATACAGTTTTGTAGTCGAATGCGCAGCGAGCAGACACAGATTCGTTGACTCCTAACCTAATGAAATTAGTGTAATTGCGTGTGATTATAAATGTCTAAACGTATCGTACAATAAATTACGTGTAGAAGAATACGCTGTTGCCATTGTTTTGATTCCTGCAAGTAATAACGCTCCTTATGAACGGATTATGACTGTCGGCGCATCTCGCCTAGCAACCTCCGCAAGTTATTTTTTTTTTTTATGATGCAACTGTTTAGTTACCTCATAACAATTACAATCTAGCCTTGAGGCTAATAAGTAATTCAAATTTAACTTAACTTGCTAAAAAATACTTACAGAGTAAAAAATGTGTCCATTGGCACTTTTCTTATGGTCTCTATTATAATGTAAACACTTTTGTTCATGTGTTCTTACAGGGGTAGCACTTCACTGCACTCCGTAGCACTATTTATACTAAACTAACTCAAAAGGCTTAGTCCTCTTTAGTCTCCTTACAGTGACCGTGGTGTCAAGGAGCTAGATAGCCTCGACATTCACATGTTGGAGAAGTCTTTTTTCGTGAGCTTCGGCGTATTTTTTTATAACCTTAATAACAAGGTCCACTCCTAAGTCCCGGTGGATGTCCTCATTTCTAGTGTACCAGGGAGCGTTTACTATACTCCGAAGTACTTTACTTTGAAACCTTTGTATAATTTCAACATTAGTGCGTTTTGTACAACCCCAAAGCTGAATACCGTATGTCCATACAGGCATAAGTACTTGTTTGTATAAAAGAACTTTGTTGTCCACTGACAATGATGAATGTCTGCCAAGTAGTCAGTACATACTCTTGTAGCGTAGATCTAACTCCTGGCGTTTCTTTATGACATGAGCCTTCCAGCGAAGTTTTGCGAGTGATATTGGTCTGTATGATGTTACTTCTTGAGGGGATTTTACGGGTTTGGGGATCATTATTACTTCAGCAACTTTCCAAATAATGGGCACGTATTTCAATCGGAATGCGGCATTGATAAGTGTTGTAAGTTTTTGTAATGGCTTTACGTGGTAGATTTTGTAGGAGTTCACCAGTGATGAGGTCGTATCCAGGTGATTTCTTTTTAGCCAAGTTATAGATCATTTTTTTAACTACCTTTGGAGTAACTAATTGGATTTAAAAGTTGTCGTGGTAAATTATATCAGTTGCTATATTTTCAGGGCTTTCCTCACAACTTGTTTAAAAAATTTGTTCCAAATGTTCTGCAAATATATTCGCTTTTTGTTCATTGCTCATGGCCCATTTGCCTCTGTTTGTTTAATGGGTGAAGCATGAACAATAGGCGTTTTTTAAACTTTTAGTGATTTTCCATAGGGAATATTCTGTTTTTCCACTACTTGTTAATTGAATTAGGTAATCTTTTTTAGCATCATCATGAACTTTCTGTATTGCTTTACTTAGTTTTCTGTAAGTCTGTTTAATATTGTTTTATCAGGTGGATATCTAGTTCTTTGCCATTTTTGTCTCTGAGCTCTTTTTATGGCTATAAGATTTCTTATTTCTAACGGGTATCTGTGACTCGCGTATTTTCTTTTCAAAATAGGTGTATTTCCCCAAGCGCATCTTTGGATGTCTGTCACAAATTTTGTTACTTCTTTATCTAATTGCTCTTTGTTTTTGAGAGATACTCTCAGGTCAATAACGTTGTCTAATTTGAACTTGAAGCTAACCCAGTCGGTGTTTTTATTTAATAAAATAGGATTGCTTTCTTTCTGGATTATAGTATCAGTTAAGGTTATTATAATAGGAGAATGATCAGAATTCATATCAAATCCTTCTTGTATGTTAAGATATGTAGCAGACAGATTCTTATAAATGAAAAAGTCGATCAGATCTGGGATTTTTTTTGGGTCAGTAGGCCAGTAAGTAGGTTTTCCAGTTGAAATTGCATTGCACTTGGTTTCTCTGATAGCACCAAGCAATTCCTTTCCTTTAGTGTTGGTCAGTCTGGATCCCCAGTATGTATTTTTTGCATTGAAGTTTCCTCCTAATATAAATGTGTTGCCAAGAAGTTTTAATAGGTTTCTGTACTGCTCTATTTTAAGAGCATGCTTGGGTGGACTGTATATAGCAGCTACAGTAATGTGATGAAGTTTAGTTCTAACCCTAACTGCTACTGTTTGTATGAATTCTTGTGGTGGATGTTCTCTCTTATTATGAGGGTGCTTCCCCCTCTCGCAGTCTTGACAGGGTGCAGTGCATGATAAATTTTGTACCCATTAATGTGAATGTACGATTCTCTTGTAGAGTAAGACTCTGAGATGAGGCTCTCAAAGCTCGTTTCGATGCTTTAGGAGTCCGTTTGAATTCCACGCCATAATTTTTAGAGTATTTTTCATTTTTGCATCACATGAGGTAGCTGTGTAGCACTACTTTCAAGTTTTTTTAACCTTTGTACAAAAGACGTTAAAAAATTTAAAATTTTATTTAAATTTTCGTTTGTGTCGGAGTCTCCTGTCTTGAGGGCTAGTGGAGCGTGTAACTGGGGCTGGGAATTTGGTCGATAAGCTTTCGTTACTTGTGCATAAGATACGTTATTTGATACACTTTGGTGTGTAAAACGTAAAGGGAGATTGTTCTTACTCGTAGCAATAGGGGCCTGAGTAGTAGATAAAGTAACCATTATTTTTTATTGTTTTTTTTAACTGTTGCAGTTCTTTGACTACCATGCAGCCCCTGTGGTTAGCTGGATGTGGTTCACCACAGTGAACACATTTAGGTTTTACTGCTATAGATTTTGTGCAGTCTTTAGTCAAGTATTTACCAATGCACTTCACACATCTGGGTTCCTAGGAGCAGTATTTCTGAGTGTGAACATATGCTTGGCATCTTTTACACTGTGGCATTAGCTTAGATGTTTTTAACGGCTCCACTTCAATCTTACAACCTAGTATGGAATTTATACCATAGATCCTATTTATGTCTTCATCGTTTTGAAAGGAGAGCATAAACATATTTAAAGGTACCTTAGTCCTCCAACTTAATTTATTTACTGCTTCTTGGATTTTATAACCGTTAGCACTTAGTTCTTCAACTATTATATTTGGCAAACACGATGAGTGTAGATTTTTTACTTGGTCTATCTTGTTTGTTTTCATACGAGTGCCATTGACAATTATTTTGTAATAATAATTTAGTAATCGCTCTGTAGGAGTTCTCCTCCTTTGCATTTACTTTGACGGTATCCCCATTCATCATTTTGACCATGAAGGAGTCTTTATTTGAACAAGTCAACAGTAGGTCTTAAAACTGCTGATAGTTTTTGATGTTTTCTACAATGACTGGGGGAGGTGGGGGTTGTTTTTTTATTTTATCGGCTTTTGTACTAGCCTGAGATTCAATAGAGCTTACTCCTTGCGATAGTGGAGAGAGTGAAGTATTCAACTTTCTTTCTTTTCTGCTTTTCTGGCGCACCCACTCTGTTTCTCTGGCAAGATCCTCTTCGTCAGTCTTATATTCGACTGCAGGCTGAGGTTTATCGTTCGTCGAATGTTCCTTCTCCCGAGTAACATTCTTTTGTTCCTGAATCAGATTCAGCTGTTGTTGTAGGGCTTCTATCTGACTACTGAGGTCTTTTACTAGCTGCTGCAGTTCTAGACGCTCATTCTGTTCCTGTTTGTACCGACTGTACAACTGATGTTCGAGTTCAGTTTTGAGGACAACTTTATTTGGCGAAGCCATAATTCATAAGTTATAATTAAAATACTAGAGATGGTACTAGGGATGGTAGATACAGCATTAAATGAAACCTACCGGATCATTACTGGATGCCTCAAGCCAACCCCTATAAAAATGTTGTACCCGCTAGCTGGTATCTCGCCTCCGGGGGTTCGCAGAGCGGTGACTAACTCTTCCGAGAGATCCAGAATGCTGGAGGACACACGGCACCCTCTTTTTTACCATGATCCTGTTCCACAAAGACTGAAAAGTCGAAACAACTTTGTGAAATATGTGCCTCCTCTCTGTGACGATAACCGATCAAGGGAGAGATGTAGACTGTGGCGAGAGGGTTCCGCTCTTCCCAGCCCGTTTGTCCCATTATCTGAGAGCCTACCGCCTGGACATGATTTACCATGGCCGATCTGGAAGTCTTTAAATAGACTCCGAACACAGATCGGCCGGAGTAAGGAGAACCTGTTTAGGTGGGGCTTCTCGGATGGCTTGAATCTGGAGTGCATATGTGGGGCTGTCCCCCAAACAATGAAACATCTGATGTCTTGTTCTGCATGTCCTTCCAACTGCACACAGGAGGACCTAATGAATGCTACTGAAAATGCTGTTCTTGTAGTTAAGTTTTGGGCCGAAACAATTTAGGTTTGTTAGCGATACGAAAAGAAGAAGAAGAATTAAAATACCACAACTTACCGAAAATTTGCAAAAATATGCATGATTCACTTATACTGTATGTAGGTCATCGTGGCGGCCGCGAGGGCTAGCGCGTCGGAATAGGTAACTGCGTTAGCAGTTTTACACGAGCGCAGACTTGTGCAAGAGCGTATGTGACGCGACCGTTTTCACTAGAAGTCGATCAACCATCTGACCACCTCCGCAAGTAGTCAAAATTTTTGAAAGGATAGTTTATAATCAGCTATATTCTGCTATTTCTATGTCACTTGGATCATTTCAGCATGGTTTTTTAAAGGGTCGATCTACTTTTACTAACTTGGTTCTATTTAATGACTTCATTACTGCATCTATGAACAACGGTAAGCAGGTAGATGTCGTTTATACAGATTATAGCAAAGCCTTCGATAGAATAGATCATAATATCTTAATGAAGAAGCTAATCAATATCGGAATTCGCGGAGACATTTTAAGATGATTGGTGTCATACATAGAAAATAGGTCGCAGGCAGTAGCTATTAATAACTACAGGTCTAATTGGGTATCTGTATCCAGTGGTGTGCCCCAAGGCTCCCTGCTTGGTCCGCTTTCGTTTGTAGACTATATAAACGACACTGACCTGAGTTTGAAATCATCTAAGCTACTGTGCTTTGCGGATGATTTGAAAATTTTTAGAACCATTTCTTAGTCTGAAGACATGATGTCACTTAAACGTGATTTAAACCGATTACAGGAGTATTGTAATATGAACAAACTTGATCTCAATCCGTTAAAGTGTTCTACCATGACGTACACGAGGAAGCGTAATGTCTTTGATACTTGTTACACATTGGAGGGGCATGCATTACCTAGCGTTCATGTTTTTTTTAATTTTATGTTTTTTATATGTATTTTATTTTCGTATATTTTTACTTTTTGTAATTTTAGTATGAATTATTGTGTCAATTTAGTGTGTAGTTGAGTGTTGACTTATTTTTAATTTCCTATTTTGTATTTGTTGTTTTGATGTCACTAGAAGCGAGGACTTATAATTGGTTTTTCTGATTACTATACTTATTAATTTCTTTATTATTGATAGCTGTTACGTTATAAATTAAATAAATTTAGTAAAAAAATAACCCCAAAAATTGCCCCGAATAAATTTAATTGAAAATTTATATAATCTGGTAGCTTACATGGCAACACAGGAAAAGGGCTATTCGGAAATGCAAGGTCAAACGCTTACACATGCTGGCGGATTTTTTTGATATCACATACACTCGACGCCGCATGCCAACAAAAGTGTTGTCAGTTTTTGAAAATTTGCTATATTTTAAGGAACTTTGACTAATACTGATACTAAAAATACGCATTGAAAAAAATGAAATACTTTTATAATGATAATACTTATAAATAATATGATTTTTATTTTTTTTGGTTATGTTATTGAAGTGCCCCTTTCGGGTCGGACAGGGTTTTCTTAACACTATAAATAGCTTTATCTTTGAATAAATAAGCGATAAATATATTTGTTTTATACTTACCGAATGGTGACAAGTCTTTCTTCTGGAAGGATGGGTTGTTTATGCCAATTACACCAATTTTTTATCAAATGGTTTTTCACTAAATCCAAAATGTAATCAAATGTTTCTTGAGTAATTTTTGTATATTTATAAAATCTTTCATCATCAAATTTCAATTTATACAAATAAATGATGGTACTCTCTGAAATATTTCCTTTATCTGGCAAATATTAATTTATAAGCGAATTCAAATCGGGCAAATATTAATTTATAAGCGAAAGGATTTAATAGATGCGACGGGAGTTCAAAGTATGTCACGGGCGAAGCCGGGGGGTCACCTAGTGTATAATATAATGTATTTAGAAAAGAATTTAAAAATAGAAGAAAGTTTAAAAATAAAAAAATTATGTATGTTATTTATAAATAAACAAATAAGTTAAAAAATAAAAATAAATAAAAATAAAAGTAAGTTGAATGCTGTGGAGCACAATTTTCTAAATCCCAGAATTGTGAGGTGTAACCTTGGCCGACCGAATACGTAACTATGATACGCAAAGCAGGTTCGAATGAAAGTGTCAGCGTTAAGCTCGAAAAGGGCGTGCTCTGTTGGTTTGCACATGTCCAACGAATGAATGAGGAAGGAAGGACGAATAATATATATTAAAGTAGAGGGTAGGCCGAAACTTACATATGAAGACCACGTGAGCAGATTGCTCAAAAACGAAAAAGTACTTGGATACCCAGATGTGCATGTATGAAGCGATTAATGAATCTACAGGAAGCAAAAAAGAAGACGGCGTTTGTTTTAATAATATCAGCTACGCGGACGATATGGTGCTGCTGAGTGCCTCGGTATGTGGACTCAGAAAACTATTGCGTATCTGTGAGGGCTTTGCGGCAGACCATGGCCTACTCTATAATGTAAAGAAGAGTCAATGTATGATTTTTCAGGGTGGTCCTAGAAAGGTAATAGACATGCCACCTATTGAACTTAATGGCTCGCCACTAGTAAAAGTTAATCAGTTTAAATACCTAGATCATTTATTAAGATCGGCCCTGTAGGATGATGCTGACATGGAACGGGATCGAAGGGCGCTGTCGGTCAGAGCGAACATGGTGATACGCAGGTTTGCTAGGTGCTCAACGGAGGTTAAAATTAACTCTTTTTAGAGCATACTGCACCATTCTATATACCTGCAGCCTATACACAAAGCACGCAAGCTACACGCAAAGATCGTACAGCTCCCTTCGCGTTCAGTTCAATAATGCGTTTCGGATGCTATTGGGGCTCCCCCGTTATTGTAGTGCGTCAGCTATGTTTGCAAAGGCGTGCGTGGATTGCTTCCATACTATTATGCGCAAGAGAGGAGCCTCATTGGTGAGGCGGGTGCAGGGGAGCCTTAACAGCATGGTGGCTACGTTTGCCGATAGACTTGACTGTTCTGCGGTGGATCACTGTGGGCATGTGGGGCACTTGGGTTAAGCTCTCTCTGGACGCGTGTGCCGTGTGTCGCGTGCATTAGTGTTTTGCGGCAGACTTTCATGTAAAATATTATAATTTGAATTTTAAATTTTAATCATATTTGACATTTATTATTGAGATTTGTATTTGATTTATGATATTTTAATTTTTTGTAATTTATAGAATGTATTGTAAATTTGTAAATGTAATGCTAGTATATTGGAATGCAATATATGACTAAGTTTGTAATATATAAAAGTATGTATATGAGTCTGAGTTACTTGAAATAAACGAATTATTATTATTATGTTTCTTCTTTTCACGGGTATCTTCTTTTTTTTATGAAGATACCCGGGCTTTTGGTAGACGTACATGGAGACATACTGATCAAACACGCAGAGGCCCTTTGAGAATTTTAATCTAAAAGGAAATGGGACCCCCACTGCAGACAGTCCATGACCGCCTTATGTAGAAGAACGATAATGGACCACCTCCAATGGGAGTTAAACTATTGTAAAATATGCTAACTATGAAATGGGCTATTGGGTTGGGGGTTTGATGAACTAGGTGATTATAACTATGGATGAAGGCGGCGTCTGCCAATTTAATATCTGATTATCAAAATTTTGGCAGACGGTGACTCGCCAACTCATTAGATGGGCGCCTTATACAATCGCCATAGGCATGATATGCCTGTAAGGCGACAGGAGGCAACACCGGTGTGAGCGGCTTGGGGTGTCGAGCGGTACGGCGCCGTTTTCACCATCGCGGGTCAGACCCGGAGCGGGCTTCCCCGTAGTTATGCCTCTCAAAAAAACACTTCCATCCCCGAGCATATAGCTCTGGCTCCCTCCTTCTGACCGGCCAATTAAGGCAAGCCAGAGTTGAGATTTGCTGCACTCCCGGGAGTAGCACCCTCACTGCTCTCCCGTTAGCCCATTAAATGCTAACCGGTGCAGAAGGGCAACAAAGCTCTGAGGAATCGGGACTGATGTGTAGCCACGTACATTCAGCTCGCCACAAGCTGCCTTGCGGATGTGAGCTTTTCAATAACTTACTGATACATTCTTTGTTGACATCAGAAAGTTGATGCCTCAAAAAGCGAATCTACTATGCCCTCATAGGGTTGCGTTAATCCTATAAAAGATAACGACTGTCCCCGAGGGGTTTTTTTTTGGTAGGTTTACATGGGGACATTGTGGTCCAACACGCAGAGGCCCTTTGAGAATTTTAATGTAACAGGGAATGGGACCCCCACTGCAGACAATCCACGTCCGCCTTATGTAGAAGAACGGTAATGGACTCCAATGGGAGTTAAACTATTGTACAATATGCTAACTACTTTTGGGCTATTGAGTTGGAGGTTAAAAGTATTGGGTGACTTGAAACTACGGATGAAAACTGCGTCTGCCATTTTAATAAAATATCATCAATATATTGGCAGACGGTGACTTGCCAACTCACTAGATGGGCCCCCTATACAATCGCTAGGCATGATAAGCCTATAAGGCGACAGAGGGCAACACCGGTGTGAGCGGCTAGGGGTGTCGAGCGGTGCGGCGCCGGTTTCACCATCGCCGGTCAGACCCGGAGCGGGCTTCCCCGTAGTTATGCCCTTGAAAATCACACTTCCACCCCCGAGCACATAGCTCTGGCTCCCTCCCTCTGACCGGTCCGTATTTAGAGGCATAACATAAAACTGCATAACGTTTTTTGGCATACTCTTCGTTTCGCATAACGTTCAAACAGCATAAATCATTAAGCATACTTTATTTTCCCATAACTTCTTTATAATAATGATATACCCGCATAAAATGTTTACGCATAATTTTATTTACAATAATGATTACTAATCATAACATTTATTGGCATCTCACTCACTCTCGCATAAAGAATACAAGTCATACATATAGAATACCATAATGTTAACGAGTACATATTTTTATTTATATCTAAACTTGAATTGTCTAAGATTGAAATGCACACTGATTAAAAATGACGATAGTTACTATACTGACGTACAAAATGTCAACACATATATAGAATATGTAAATAAAACAAAAAAAGAAGTAGGTAGATTAAAACGAGCGATTCAGTTCTGGCGCAACGCCGACCGCTGCCGCGGCCCGCTCGCTTCGCTCGCTCGGCTCGCGCAATTGTGGTCACAAGTGACCTAACACTTTTCTTCGCTTCGCTCGTCGTCGTACCTATTTACGGCTTTGCTCAAGTCTAGTCTAAAATAATAACATTAAAAATATCGTTTCATATGTTACAGCTTACAAACTTGGCTATGAGTGAGATGATTATTTACAATTGTGTCTTATAATTACTTAAATATTCTTAGTTAAATTTATTATTCATTTATGATTTAAACGGTTATCCAGACCTCCATTATGCGTTTTGTATTTTATGATAAATTTTCTTTATGCGTATAACAATTATACCCTTTACATGTTTGCTGATAAAAAAATATGATAAAAAAATAGAGTAAGATAAAGTTATGCCAATAAAACCATAATGCGTTTTTAACACTCTGCTTATCGTAATTTATGCGAGAAAACTTTATGCTGAAACTGTTATGCCACACTACATTATGCTGAAAAAGATTATGCGATCGAAAGGGCTCCCCCTCTGACAGGCCAATTAAGGCAAGCCAGAGTTGAGATTTGCTGCACTCCCGGGAGTAGCACTCTCACTGCTCTCCCGTTAGGCTATTAAATCCTAACCAGTGCAGAAGGGCAACAAAACTCTGAGGAATCGGGACCGAAGTGTAGCCACGCATTTTCAGCTCGCCACAAGCTGCCCTGCGGATGTGAGCTTTTCAATAACTTTCTGATAATTTTTTTTCTTGGTATCAGAAAGTGGATAACTCAAAAAGCGAATCGACTATGCCCTCATAGGGTTGCGTTAATCCTATAAAAGATAACGACTGTCCTCGAGGGGTAATAATTATTATTATTATTAAAAGATGTATGCATGAATCGCGAAGCCTAGCGATCTGTTTTCTCTGACTAGCCCGTGAGGGATAGGTACAGCGTGAAGATAGTTAAGTTTAAGTTAAGTTAGAAATTATATACTATACTTCATCATGAGACTAACACAACACCCTGAGGGCACAGTGAAATTGGCTTTTTCAATTAGAGCCCTGAGATCCAACATCTTAGGGATCGACGAAAAAGCACACATTAGGAGGGAGGGCATTAACGGTACTCCGTTCAACGAGCAGCCCGCCTGGTGCAGCAGCCTGCAGAAGACCGTAGTAACCTGGCCCTGCTAGGTTATGTTCTCCGTAGGTGAGCAGGGTCCCAGAGCTCATTGGGGTGACTCTGTGCCGGTGACGGCGAGACCTGAGGCTTATCTCCCTCCATTAGCTGGCATAGGCGCGGAATGTTGGTACGGCGGTCAGGGAGACCCGGTGAAACGGTTGTCCACTAGCTAGTCGCCAACAGGCTGTACGGGACCCGAATCTAATCGGAAAACCCGGATCACCTAATCTCCGCCCCAGGGGGCTGAAACAGCAGCCTGTGTAAAGTCCCTGATGCTGTGGTCGTGCCGGAGGAGGAGACCGGATTGGACCCGACCACTGCATTAAGGGGCGGGGGACCGGTGGTCCTTCCGCCCGCACTGCCAGCCAGCCGCATTACATGTGCCTGCATTTGGAGAGTGGAGCTTCAATTTGTGTCCTACGTCACCGGCGCCCAGGCACACCTCCACAAATTTCTCAACTCCCCCTTTTTTTTCAGAATCAATGCCCCAATAAAATTAAAATAAGGGTTCCACAGCGGCATCGGCGTCCACACTACATGTGACTACGTGGGACTTCAACGGTCACCATGTTGATTGGTTGGGTTCTTTGCGCACTGACTTTGCGGGGAGAGCTGCTCACGAGTTTGCCCTGACCTATGGGTTCTCCCAACTGGTATATTCTTACACGAGGATACCAGACAGGGAGAACGAGCAAGGTGCATTGCTGGACCTCCTGCTGACTACGCGTCCGGACGGATACATCATTTCAGTGGATGCGCCGCTTGGCACATAAGACCACTGTCTCGTTCGGGCGCGAGTGAATCTCGCGAGGCCTGAACTGCCCCGGCCTAAGAAATGGCGGCATGTATGGCACTACAAGTCAGCAGACTGGGATGGACTGCTAGAGTTCTTTGCGTCTTATCCGTGGAGGCGGCTTAGCTTCACTACAGACGATGTGGACTCCTGCGCTGCAGCAGTTGCTGAGGGGATCTTGGCGGGCATGGAGTATTATATTCCTCACCGCTAGATTCTCGCAGGGGCCAAGAAGCGACCGTGGTTTAATCGACTTTGCAGAGAAGATTTGTTGCCTCAAAAGTTTGATGCCTCACTCTCCGTATCTATTTTCCATTTCACAAAATGGACTTATGTTCTAACCCTTTACTGTTCATGCGGTCAGACTGTGCACTCACTGTGGATGTTATTTATCTATAATATGTATGTATATAGAAATATATAAGTATGTTTATCAGTTATCTGGTTACTAAAGTACAAGCTCTGCTTGGTTTGGAATCAGATCGCGTTGTGTGAGTTGTCCCAACGACGACGAACGACGACTTCCTACTGACAGAAATCTTGCACTATTTCTGTTTATTAATTTATTTTGCATGTCTAGATTTTGAAACGTACTATTTAATTTATATCAATGTTAAGATAACCTAATTATATACAAAACTAATTGAAACCCGCGGCCCGCGTGGAGAAGATTTCCCTTTCCCGTTTCCCAACAGGATAGAAAATAGCATGTGTTATTCTGATGTGTTAACTAA
Source organism: Thumatha senex (assembly GCA_948477245.1). Lineage (NCBI taxonomy): Eukaryota > Metazoa > Arthropoda > Insecta > Lepidoptera > Erebidae > Thumatha > Thumatha senex. Next base: position 21,158,696 of record OX419744.1, on the reverse strand, counting down.
ATTCTAGTAAAGTTTCATCAAAATCTAGTTTCTGTAGATTTGTGTGTAAGAGTAACAAACCAGCATCCCAACATTATTACAAACTTTCGCGTTTATAATATTAGTAGGATATCCATAGCGCCTGACTAAAAATCAAATAACAATTCTGATTGCAGACAAATTCGATTTCGATACAACAACTATACGCCAGGTTACATAGGGGAGAATAATCTAAAACTACACGCATATAATTTTATTCTTTGTTTTCGTTTCTTATACCATTATTACTGAAAGAGCTGTCTAGAAATATCGATGGACCAACGGTCTTGAAAAGGTTGCAGAGAAGTACTGGATGCGGAAGGCGCAGAACCATGAGTTTTGGCGTAAGTTGGGAGAGGCATACGTTCAGCTGACGATTACCATAGGCTGATTTTATTACAATTTAAGAAATAATAAATTGACTACAATTTATGAAATCAATATAACTTTTACTTTGGCTTTTTAAAGTATATAACTTTGTAGGATTAACGACTTTCACTTGTTTTTATTAGCATACATTTTAGGAAATCGAATTCACGAAATTTTTCACCATCGTCATGATATTTATCAATCAAGCCTAATCCCCGAAGGGGTGACAGAGGCATATTAAACGCCCACTTTTCACCGTGTGTATTCCGAAGATGATATCGGCAGATCAACACAACCACTTACTAATTTGAACTAACATATCGTTAATTTCAAAATATTACATAATGACTTCTTGGAGTGAGCCGATGGTTTGTACGTAAATCATTTTCTTGCTTTGTTTCGTTCCCTTTTTATGTAATAAAAAAAGAAATGAAATAATTAATTAATCATTTTTCCCTTAAAACATTAGAGGATTTTAGTACACGATGTTCCCAACCATGTCGTTCTATAAGCTTGAGATTTACTTCACCAACAGGTTGAGTAACAATCGCTCGGGGTTCCAACAACAACTCTCTCTTCATGCCTTCTGCTAGTTCAACACGGTACTTCTTCAGCATGATAATCAGGCCAGAAATCATTTGCATTTTTGCGAACCTCATTCCTGAAAATAATAGAATTGACAATATGAATGTTATGATGTTGTATGTGCCGTTAAAGGTCTTGTAATTAGAAATTACGTTAGGTTACATTAATTTAGTAAATAGACATAGTAAATTAATCCTGCCTTGTTAAATACAAAATTTCATTATGAAAAGTAGAATCTGAAAATGGATAACGTACAACAAACACTTACCAATACATATTCTTTGACCTTCACCAAAAGGCATGTACGTATAGGGCTTAATATTGAGTTTCTCATCTCCAAGAAATCTTTCTGGACGAAAGATTTCAGGATCTGGAAAGTAATCTGGATTGTAATGCAAATGATAGACTGGTATGTGAACACGTAGACCTTTTCCTACTTTTAGCCCACTTGGGAATGTATAATTCTCGGATACTTCACGAGTTAGTGTTCCAAGAACTGGGTAGAGTCGTAGCGTCTCATTTATACACGCTTCGAGGTACGGCATCTCTGTCACACATTCATGTTGCAGCACATTGTTATGGCGAAGTAAAAACGCGTCTATTTCTTCTATAACTTTTTCTTGAACACCTGGATGCTTCGCTAATTCGTACATAGTAAAACTAAGCGTAGTCGCTGATGTCTCAAAACCTGCTGCAAAGAATGCAAAACAATGCGAAATTAACAAATCGTCATCAACTTTTATGCTGACTTTCTCTCCTGAATTAGTTATACTGTCTCCACTTATTGCTTTCTTATTCTTCAATTTTAACATTAAATCCACGAAATCGTTTCTTGGAGTCGGTTTATACTGTCGTCCCTTGAAAATTGCCATCAAGAGTTCATGAAAGAATTCTTTAACTTCTTTTGGGAATAATTTGAATCCTAAGCCATAAAAAATAGCTGGCCAGATACTGCGTACAACGATTTTGTACCCTCTAGAGTCACGAGTATCAAAGATTGCATTTCCGATAGCACAAAATGGGTTATCTTCTTTTTTATCCAAGGTATTAGTATCAACACCAAATGCACAAGCGGATATACAATCCATGGTAAACCTTGCCATAAGAGCTCTAACTTCCAATACATTGGATATCTTGATTTCTTGATCGAGGACGTTTTGGAATACTTGAGAACAATTCTGGATCAAATGGAACATGTTCTTCATCTTGGCGCTCGAAAATAGTGGAGTGAGATTCTGACGCATAACTTTCCAATAATCACCACCAGAAAAAAAAATAATTTTGGTGAGCAACTCTTTTTGATTGTACTTTGTTATTTCTCGACCACTAAAGTAGTAAAAGTCCGTTGCCAAAACGAGTTTAATGACTGTAGGATCTTGAACGACCAATGTGGGCTCCGTGCCATAGAAAACTCCAAAGTAGGGCACATCTGGGAACTTTTGACATAGATTTCGAGTTACTTGGCCGATTTGCTTTTTGAGTAAAATGTAATCAGCAAAATTTCCCAAGACTGATGCTGTTTTCAAATAAGGAACATTTCTTTTTGCCCAAAATTGAAACCTTCGTTTTAAGAAAGAGTATAATAAGAGAACTGATATAATTATTACTAGCACAATTAATGATATCACAAACATTTTAGTAGCTTGAGTAAAATTATATTTTACGAGATTACTATTTATACTAAAAGCAGTAGGTGACCCATGAATTAGTCAAACAAATATATATAAAATAAAATGGATTTTTTAGAAAAATAAATACTGTTACTTACGAAAAATCGAGCCCTGTTTATTATATAAAGTCCACGCCGAGTCGCGAATTATGTATGTACATTTATATTTCTCTGTTACTTACAATAAATCAGTGTGTAAAGTGTCAACTGTTTTTGTTCTAAAAAGGTTTAGTAAGAACTAATAAGAAAAACTAAATGTAAAAAATAATGCCAAATAAATTTTATACAATTTTGGGAATGTATTCGATTGAGTTTACTGGTCGTTTAAATGTATTTTTTTTTTCGAAACAGAGTTTTACAACGATAAACGTCCTTTTTTAAGCTCATAACTCTTGACTGTCCAAGTACAAAACTAAGATGTTTTTCAATTAAGTGTACTGTAGTCATTCTGGGACACACCCTCGTCCATAGATGAAGATGGTTGAGATGTCGACGTGCTTCATGTCGCAAATAGTATCCGGCATAGCTGCGATGAAGCAAAAAATACGAATTATGAGAATAGCAATGTTATAAATATATAAATCTGTCATAAACATCAAATTGCAACAAAATTCCCAATTTATTTTTTCCGTGTTCAAACATCAATTAGCAATAACGCCAAGTAATCAGTTATACTAACTTCACCTCAATATCTATAGCAAAACAAATCATAAGACGCCACTGGTTTATTGAAAGTCATCATCATCCGAGCGTATGTCCTAGTTACCACGTCCGCATTCCTACTTCCTCTCCTTTCTCCAGACTATGGACCGAACTTTAGTATACCCCGATGGTAATGGGGAAGGGTTTTGTGTCCACAACAGTACTTTCCGAACCACGTTATACCACAGGTGGCAGACAAGCATACGGCACAGCATCCGCCTACAGTTCTCCAGTTTTATCTTAGGCAACAATATTTATGTATGTAACGTCTGCACCATCAATTCGAAGATCCAATGAACTACCTTTGATTTAAGCCAAGACGTGGCTTTCCGTAAGAAGAGCGGCACGGCTCATTGCTTTCGTGGTTGCTTTTCACCAAGTTGATTAGCATACCACTACTCTACCTTTGTAGACATGCTTAGTTTCTCACTATATAGTTTTAACGTCTCCCCTACTGATAGGATTCGCTTTTTTGTGAATGTTACTATCAAAGTGTTTTTGGGTTGATAGTTTGACTTTATCCACACATCTTTCACCAATACTCTCACTTGAATTTTCCGTTGATCTTTACAATGAGATCATTCGAATAGCCAATAGTGTGTAATGGCCTTGTGTTTAATTTGTTAAACAGATTATTTACCATAACGTTGAGGACAAACTCTTGTGGGTAGCCTTTAGTAAGTTGTACTTTCATTTGTTCCGCTAGGAGTTCTGCGAGTATTGTCCTTCCCTTCAGCTATTCATTTATACACACATGTGGATTCTATACATAACTTTCTGCAGCTGTGTTTATAGTTCTAAATATATAAAAAGCTCATTTCGCATGTAGGAATTTAGCTAGGCATATTTTACATTACCCAGTACCAACTTCACTCTACTCACCGCTCGGTGTAGTGTTTTAACAGAGGATCTGTCATCAATCCCTATTGCCACCCTACTCGAATCACATGTGTACATTCTCCAAATCCAAGATCTAAAATCTGAACCATGGGTGATGAAGAATGTAACAGTTGGAGGCACTTTACTATCAATATATATGAACCGACATAGGTCAGGTCGAAAAAGCATTCTATCAATTAATAGAGGACACGAGCATCTTTACCCGCGTGTTCAATTTGTCCCATACCCGTTTCTCGTTGGAACCTGTTCCCGAGATTTACCTATGTGTAAGTTAATCCAGGTTATCTGCTACATACACACCACATCTTATCGAAGTTGGTCCAATCGATTGTGTGTAGAAGTATCAAACATTTACACTCATAAGCTTTCGTCTCGATAATTGGTACGGGTACAAGCTAAGTATATTAAGTATATTGACTCTGGTATAAGCCCCAGAGCTGTTGAAGTTACCGTTACTTAGTTCATATTCATTAACTTCTGATTTAGATTTGTTCTCAAATGTATTAAATCATTCATCAAATCAATTTTATTGTTGGCTTCGGTCGCAGAGTTCAGGATCTTACATTATTACCCATAGATAGCAACAGCCTCAAAGATGAGAAACATAGTATAATACTGTGCCCTTTTTAAAACTATAAAAATGACCTATAAATAGGTATTAGGCAGTCTGGTGGGGGGCTTTGAAAACACTAAATTAAACATACTTAGTTGTTTGGATAGAATTATTGGAATTGTCTTTAAGTCGCCGACAACATATTGTGTAATAACTAGAGTGGAATCGAAGCCTGTGTCCAGAACTATTATTGAGAATAGATGAAATCTATTTTCAACGAAGCTGGTATCGAGAAACCCCAGGTTCAACATCGATCAGCAGTGGCGTCACTAAATTTTGTTGTAATGTTTCCTATATAACAAATCATGATAGAATTCAAAATCATGTATAGAATTATTATCCAAGAAAATTGAATGAAGACTTAGTTCTGTTTATTCAAATAGTCAACCAGTATCGCAGCCATATTATTTAGAACCAGTTAATCAAAATAATTTGAACTGTTTATTAATAATTATCTTATAATAATAATTATGATTGATATCGTTCTATTTTTATTACTATAATAATAATAAACCCCTCTAGGACAGTCGTTAACTTTTTTAGGATTAACGCTACAGCTAGTAGTTTTTTGAGATCCACTTTTTGTATCGAAAGTTAATGAAAAGCTTACATCCGCAGGGCAGCTTGTGGCGAGCTGAATGTGCGTGGCTACACATCGGTCCCGATTCCTCAGAGTTTTGTTGCCCTTCTGCACCGGTTAGGATTTAATGGCCTAACGGGAGAGCAGTGAGAGTGCAACTCCCGGGAGTGCAGCAAATCTCAACTCTGGCTTGCCTTAATTGGCCGGTCAGAAGGAGGAAGCCAGAGCTATATGCTCGGGGGTGGAAGTGTTATTTAAAAGGGCATAACTACTGGGAAGCCCGCTACGAGCCTGTCCGCGAAGGTCTGTCCCGGCGCCGCACCGCTTGACAAACCAAGCCGCTCACACCGGTGTTGGCCTCTGTCGCCTTACAGGCTTATCATACCTATGGTGATTGTATAGGGGGCCCATCTAGTGAGTTGGCGAGTCACCGTCTGCCAACATTTTGATAATCAGATATTAAAATGGCAGACGCCGCCTTCATCCATAGTTATAATCACCCAGTTCATCTAACCCCCAACCCAATGGTCCATTTTGTAGCAAGCATATTTTACAATAGTTTAACTTCCATTGGAGGTGGTCCATTTTCGTTCTTCTACATAAGGTGGGCGTGGATTGTCTGCAGTGGGGTTCCTATTTCCTATTAGATTAAAATTCTCAAAGGGCCTCTGCGTGTTGGATCAATATGTCCCCCATGTATGCCTACATGCCCGTGAAGATTGAGACATAATAATAATATAATTACTACTGATCTCTTAAATACTTTAGGAAATTCACTAGTTACCATTGAAAGTTTTGTTTTATAATTCTTGAGGAAAATTATCCCATCCCACTGAATTGTTATTCTTGAAAGAGTTTATTAAAATTGCGACCTCGTTATGGTCAGTTTTCAAGAGAACAAAAGATGATGAAGGCGATGGTAGCACAACGGATTAGTATGATTTTTAATTGAATTAGCCAATGTTTCTCCCACACTTGCAAAATAATGGTTAACACAGTCAACTGCAGCCAGCGGCGAAGAAAGCCTTGTTGTGTCTTAGTTTTAAAATTAGTTATGGAATTTATAACTTCCCACGTCTTCTTGACACTAGTTCTACCCGCCGTCTCAAGAGCTGACTTTTCATACTGGGTTTTTAATTTTCTGAGCAAAGATCTACTAAAGTTTCTGTACCTACGATAAGTCACACTGAGAATTATGTTATAGGGCTCGGCCTTAAGTTTTGAGTGCATATTATCGGGTCATCCAAGGCTTAATGGGGGATTTCCTGCGCGAACATGTGATCATGGTAGTATTATTTTTTAAATCAAAGGGCGGTCCAGGTATGTTTCGTTGGATTGAACCCAGGTGGTGAGAGTACGGAGTTTCAAGTACTTAGGTCATATGCTCACGGATAATCTTCGGGACGATGATGACATTGACCGCGAACGCAGGTCTCTGGCCGTCAGAAGCAACATGCTGGCCCGTAGATTGGTAAAGTGTAATGATGAGGTAAAAGTAACAAGGTTTTTATACCTGTCAGTTATGGATTAATTTCACTAAAAAGGCGAAAACCGCGCTGCGTGTACAATATAATAATGCTTTTCGTGCGTTGTTACGGTTACCTCGTTATTGCTCAGCGTCTGGCATGTTGGCTGCCGCTAGAATTCCTGATTTTTTTACCATCATTAGGTCACGGGTTGCATCGTTTTGGGGTCGTATCCGTTGTTCGCAAAATTCTATTGTTAAGACCTTGGCTGAATATTTGGATAGTCCCATTCTCAGGGATTGGGTGGGTGTGCACCATGAGATGAACGTTAAATGAAATTATTTTGTATTTTAATTTGTACCTATAATGTTTTTATTTGTGTGTTATTATAATTATATCTATGATTTTAATTTTATTCTAATTTATTTGGTAAATGGACTCTGATTTGTATATTGTATTGAATTAAAATTTTATTTTGTAAATGTATGTGTGTGCCTCTGCCTGCCCTTCGGGGGTGGAGGCGCGGCGGTGTGTATGTGTGTATTTATAAGGGGTGTAATTATTATTTAAATAGAGGCTATGACAGGCTGTTCCTAGGGGGTCTAGTAACATTTCGGCCAAGGTTGGCACAAGGCTACCTTTGCTCAGTTTCATGAGCTTGCTGGAGTTACTATGCGTCGCATACCTGGCTGATGCTGCCAGCTCTCTCTCGCATCGCTGGCGGTCTGGCTCTTGAGATGTTCAATTTTAAGAGAGCGGGACACGCCACAAAATGGTTCTGGCCCCAATTGGATTGAGGCAGATCCCTCCCTTGCCGGGTAGTCGGCAATTTCATTGCCCTCTATGTTAGAGAGACCGGGAACCCATCTTTCTTTCTTTCAACATTTCAACTTCAACATTGTTTCTTTTTCCCAGGTCATTTAGTAGTCCTGTACAGTTCCTAACACGGTTGGATTTAATTTCGTATGAGTTAAGTGCTTTGAGAGCATCTTGACTGTCTGAATAAATGTAGATATTTTGGTTGGAGTGATTGTAGCTCAAGTTCACCTCCAGACATCTAACTATGGTGAATGTTTCCGCCTGAAAGATTGAGGCGGGTTTACCCAAATGATGTGATAATCGCTGCTCAGGCTTACGTCCGTTAATTCCACATCCAGTGCCATTCGTCATCTTAGATCCATCTGTAAACCAGATGAGGTCAGTTTCTGTGTGGGACTTTAGGAATGTTTCTTTCCAATCGTATCTGTTAGAAATTTCTGTTTTGTAGAATTTAACAAAGTTAAGTTCTGGGATAATATCTATGGTGTCAAAGACTCTGCACTGGATCTTGTTGCCTCCTACCTAAATGATCGAATACAACATGTTGATGTCAATGGAATTAGCTCCTCTGGAGCCTCTGTAGCTATGGGCGTATAGGGATCAATTCTAGGTCCGTTTCTATTTTTAATTTATATTTACGATCTGCCATTCTATATACAGAACTTGTGCGACATTGTTTTATTTGCTGATGATACGTCACTTATTTTTAAAGTTGATCGCACGCTTACTGATTTTAAAGGCGTAAATAGTTCACTTGCCCAAGAATTTACGATCATACGATCAATTTACGATACGACCAATAATTTACTACTTAACGCTAAGAAGACAAAGTGTATCAGATTCAGCATGCCTAATGTCAGGAAATGCGGTACAAATATAACATTGAACGGTGATATCCTAAATCTTGTAGAATCAACTGTATTTTTGGGGATCACTTTAGATAGCAAACTACAGTGGAACGCCCAAATAACGTGTCTTGCAGGTAAACTCAGCTCGGCAGCCTTTGCCGTTAGTAAAGTCAGGCAGCTCACTGATGTGGAAACTGCTAGGCTGGTATACTTCAGTTATTTTCATAGTGTCATGTCTTAAAACATTTTGCTGTGGGGCAAAGCAGCTGATTTACAATTATTTTTTTTACTCCAGATGAGAGCTATACGTGCAATATATAAATTGTGTGCTATACGTGCAATATATAAAAGTGCTAGTGTCTCTTAGAGAGAAATTTAAAGAAATTGGCATTTTAACGGTTACATCACAGTATATATTTGGAAATATCATGTTAGTTAAACAGAACATACATTTATACAATAGACACAGTGACATACATTCGATAAATACTAGAAATAAGCATAAATTAGTTGGAACGCATCATCGTTTACAAAAGGTTAACGACTCTTTTGCAGGAATTGGTGTACGCCTATATAATAAAATTCCTTTAGACATTATGAACCTGCCGTTACATATATTTAAGGCGGAAATTAAGACGCACCTCTTGAAAATCGCGTATTACACAATTACTGATTATGTGAATGATAAAAATAAATGGAAATGAGTTGCTTGCTCTTCGCTCGAACTACTTTGTGTTATTTTGTACTTGTCTTGAATCTGCATATATATGTTGTATTTTTACATTTCTGCATATTGAATAATTTGAAACGTCTGACAACTAAAGGTTTCTAAATTGGCAGCGTTTAGTCCCAGTAATAACTAATATAAAAATATGTAATTTGAGTTTGTGTGAGCACCAAGTAGACTTATTTATTATTTTGAAATTGACATGATAGTTGCTGTGCAGTTTTTGGGTATGTCATGCTCGCCTAAGTGTCCCGGCAGTGGTGGCGTATGTATCGGGTCGCCTTATTCCCTATAATACGGTTGAGTAGGGAGATGGCTGATATATACGTCATACCCGTGAACGGGTGCCGTCTGTTGGGACTGGTCAGCTCATAGCTGTTATTACAATTGTTACAAATAAAATTATTTAAATTTAAGGCAAACTAAGTTTAGTCGACCGTTCTCACATAAATCCAAAGGAACAATGTAAGTGTGATTTTAATGTTATAAGCCATACCTACATATTTGAAAAGAGCATCCATTGACTTTCTTGCTAGATTCTTCTTCTTAAAGTGTAGGCTGCCCTTAGAACTGGCAACTAGAATAGCTCTAATTTTGATATGATTTTAAACACAACATTGATTTTGTTTTTTTTGTTTTGTATAAATTCATTTTACACACAACATTGATTTTGTTTTGTATAAATTCATTACTATATAATTTGTCAAACATCATGTAACTCAAACTAATGTAATTACTGGCGGTTAGAAAAGAGTGGCCATGAGTTTTATTGCCGGGTTCTTCCTCAGGCTCTACCTATTGCTGTGCGAATCTGGCAGTAAATGTAAATGTAGAAGCAATAATCTTGACGTTCATAAGTGTTACGTGATGCTACATGAATAAAGATTTTTCATTTCATTTCATCACTGATTTTCCACAGTCCTACATTCAAATGACCCTAATGAATCTGCGTGTTTACTGAAAGACATTCATTATACAGCAATAAATAATAATAATAATAACCCCTCAAGGACAGTCGTTATCTTTTATAGGGTTAACGCAACCCTATGAGGGAGTAGATTCGCTTTTTGAGTCTTCTACTTTCTGATATCAACAAAAAATGTATCAGAAAGTTAATGAAAAGCTCACATCCGCAGGGCAGCTTGTGGCGAGCTGAATGTGCGTGGCTACACGTCGGTCCCGATTCCTCAGAGTTTTGTTGCCCTTCTGCACCGGTTAGGATTTAATGGCCTAACGGGAGGGCAGTGAGAGTGCTCCTTCCGGGAGTGCAATCTCAACTCTAGCTTGCCTTAATTGACCGGTCAGAGGGAGGGAGCCAGAGCTATATGCTCGGGGGTGGAAGTGTCATTTTCAGGGGCATAACTACGGGGAAGCCCGCTCCGGGCCTGTCCCGCGAAGGTGAAACCGGCGCCGCACCGCTCGACACCCCAAGCCGCTCACACCGGTGTTGCCCTCTGTCGCCTTACAGGCTTATCATGCTTATGGTGATTGTATAGGGGGCTTATCTAGTGAGTTGGCAAGTCACCGTCTGCCAACATTTTGATAATGATATACAAAATGGCAGACGCCGTCTTAATCAATAGTTCATATCACCTAGTACATCTAACCTCCAACCCAATAGCCCATTTTGTAGTTAGCATATTTCACAATAGTTTAACTCCCATTGGAGGTTTGATTACCGTTGTTAGAACGTCAATTTTTGGTCGATGGTTACACCCAGGTATTTGACTTCTTTGGATAAGGTTATTATCTACCTATTAATCTTAGGCAGTTTAAGCTTATCTAGCTTTGTCTTCCTGGTAAATGGGACGACGATCGTTTTTTTCGCATTAATTTACAATTGGTTTTCCTTGACACCCTCGCGTAGTGATGTTGAGAGCTCCTTGGATTCGGTTCGATATTGTCATTTGACAGAACCCTCTCACCGTGATTACAAGGTCATCGGCGTAGCCTTGCACCTCATAGAGATTTTTTGAGAGTCTTTCCAGGAGTTGGTCTACCGAAATTGATCACAGCAGTGGCGATAGAACGCCCCCCTGTGGGCAGCCCTTGGTAGCGAGGCTTTCATGCGTTTCTCCATGAAGGGAAGTTTAGATGGTGCGAGTTGCAAGCATGGCTTTAATCCATCCTACAGTTGTTTGAAGCGGTGTAATAGTAAACATGTTTTTTGGGTTGTTTGTATGATGTGGTTATGTATTGTAAATGTATAATTGAATGAAATATGGGTTTTTACCTGGAATAAACGATAATTATTATTGATATTTATGTCTTTTCTTCTTCACGGGTATCTTCTTTTTTTTTCTTATGAAGATACCCGGTCTTTTGGGAGGCTTACAAGGGGACATATTGGTGCAACACGCTGAGGCCCTTTGAGAATTTTAATCTAATAGGAAATGGGACCCCCACTAAAGACAATCCACCTCCGCCTTATGTAGAACAACGGTAATGGACTACCTCCAATGGGAGTTAAACTATTTTGAAATATGCTAACTACAAAATGGGCTATTGGGTTGGGGGTTAGATGTACCAGGTAATATGAACTATTGATTAAGACGGCGTCTGCCATTTTGTAAATCATTATCAAAATGTTGGCAGACGGTGACTTGCCAACTCACTAGGTGGGCCCCCTATACAATCACCATAGGCATGATAAGACTGTAAGGCGACAGAGGGCAACACCGGTGTGAGCGGCTTGGGGTGTCGAGCGGTGCGGCGCCGGTTTCACCTTCGCGGGACAGGCCCGGAGCGGGCTTCCCCGTAGTTATGCCCTTGAAAATGACACTTCCACCCCCGAGCATATAGCTCTGGCTCCCTCCCTCTGACCGGTCAATTAAGGCAAGCCAGAGTTGAGATTTGCTGCACTCCCGGGAGGAGCACTCTCACTGCTCTCCCGTTAGGCCATTAAATCCTAACCGGTGCAGAAGGGCTACAAAACTCTGAGGAATCGGGACCGACGTGTAGCCACGCACATTCAGCTCGCCACAAGCTGCCCTGCGGATGTAAGCTTTTCATTAACTTTCTGATACATTTTTTGTTGATATCAGAAAGTAGAAGACTCAAAAAGCGAATCTACTATGCCCTCATAGGGTTGCGTTAATCCTATAAAAGATAACGACTGTCCTCGAGGGGTTATTATTATTATTATTATTTATTGCTGTATAATGACTGTCTTTCAGTAAACACGCAGATTCATTAGGGTCATTTGAATGTAGGACTGTGGAAAATCAGTGATGAAATGAAATGAAAAATCTTTATTCATGTAGGTCACAAAGTAACACTTATGAACGTCAAGATTATTGCTTCTACATATACATTTACTGTCAGATTCGCACAGCAATAGGTAGAGCCTGAGGAAGAACCTGGCAATAAAACTCATGGCCACTCTTTTCTAACCGCCAGTAATTATATTAGTTTGAGTTACATGATGTTTGACCAATTATATAGTAATGAATTTATACAAAACAAAATCAATGTTGTGTGCAAAATGAATTTATACAAAACAAAAAAAAACAAAATCAATGTTGTATTTAAAATCATATCAAAATTAGAGCTATTCTAGTTGCCAGTTCCAAGGGCAACCTACACTTTAAGAAGAAGAATCTAGCAAGAAAGTCAATGGATGCTCTTTTCAAATATGTAGGTATGGCTTACAACATTAAAATCACACTTACATTGTTCCTTTGGATTTATGTGAGAACGGTCGACTAAACTTAGTTTGCCTTAAATTTAAATAATTTTATTTGTAACAATTGCAATAACAGCTATGAGCTGACCAGTCCCAACAGACGGCACCCGTTCACGGGTATGACGTATATATCAGCCATCGCCCTACTCAACCGTATTATAGGGAATAAGGCGACCCGATACATACGCCACCACTGCCGGGACACTTAGGCGAGCATGACATACCCAAAAACTGCACAGCAACTATCATGTCAATTTCAAAATAACAAATAAGTCTACTTGGTGCTCACACAAACTCAAATTACATATTTTTATTATTAGTTATTACTGGGACTAAACGCAGCCAATTTAGAAACCTTTAGTTGTCAGACGTTTCAAATTATTCAATATGCAGAAATGTAAAAATACAACATATATATGCAGATTCAAGACAAGTACAAAAAACACAAAGTAGTTCGAGCGAAGAGCAAGCAACTCATTTCCGTTTATTTTTATCATTCAAATAATCAGTAATTGTGTAATACGCGATTTTCAAGAGGTGCGTCTTAATTTCCGCCTTAAATTTATGTAACGGCAGGTTCATAATGTCTAAAGGAATTTTATTATATAGGCGTACGCCAATTCCTGCAAAAGAGTCGTGAACCTTTTGTAAACGATGATGCGTTCCAATTAATTTATGCTTATTTCTAGTATTTATCGAATGTATGTCACTGTGTCTATTGTATAAATGTATGTTCTGTTTAACTAACATGATATTTCCAAATATATACTGTGATGTAACCGTCAAAATGCCAATTTCTTTAAATTTCTCTCTAAGAGACACTCTAGCACTTAATTTATATATTGCATGTATAGCTCTCTTCTGGAGTACAAAAATTAATTGTAAATCAGTTGCCTTGCCCCACAGCAAAATGCTGTAAGACATGACACTATGAAAATAACTGAAGTATAGCCTAGCCGTTTCCACATCAGTGAGCTGCCTGACTTTACTAACGGCAAAGGCTGCCGAGCTGAGTTTACCTGTAAGACACGTTATTTGGGCGTTCCACTGTAGTTTGCTATCTAAAGTGATCCTCAAAAATACAGTTGATTCTACAAGATTTAGGGTATCACCATTCAATGTTATATTTGTACCGCATTTCCTGACATTAGGCATGCTGAATCTGATACACTTTGTCTACTTAGCATTTAGTAGCAAATTATTGGTCGTATCGTAAATTGATCGTAAGATCGTAAATTCTTGGGCAAGTGAACTATTTACGCCGTTAAAATCAGTAAGCGTGCGATCAACTTTAAAAATAAGTGACGTATCATCAGCAAATAGAACAATGTCGCACAAGTTCTGTATATAGAATGGCAGATCGTTAATATAAATTAAAAATAGAAACGGACCTAGAATTGATCCCTGCGGTACGCCCATAGCTACAGAGGCTCCAGAGGAACTAATTCCATTGACATTTAGGTAGGAGGCAACAAGATCCAGTGCAGAGTCTTTGACACCATAATAAAATACTTTTCGCAATAGTGTTTTATGGTCAACGCAATGAAATGCTTTGGAGAGATCGCAGAATACACCAATAGCATCTTGTCTATTCTCGCAGGCGTTATATATGTGATTTAGAAGTGTCACACCTGCATTAATGGTAGAGCGACCCCTTGTGAACCCATACTGCTCTTCATGTAATAGCATATTTGAATTAAAATGAGCTTGTAATTGTTAAAATATAATTTTTTCAAAAAATTTGCTAATGGCAGGTAGTATTGAAATTGGTCTGAAATTACCAGGGTCCGTTTTGGATCCAGATTTAAATAGAGGTATTACTTTATTGTGTTTCATTAAATCCAGAAACACTCCTTTATCAACACATTTATTAAATAGTTCAGCTAGATGTGGTGATATGTTAACAATAATAGACTGTATCAATTTTACAGAAATACTCCACAAGTCAGCTGTCTTTTTTGAGTTAAGCAACTTGAATACTTTAATGATATCGTTAGGATTTACATATTTAAAGCTAAATAAGACACTACACTGATCCACGCTGCCCCCAATCATACGTTGAGCTTTTATTGGGCAAGAATTTAACGAGCTAGTTGTTTTCGCGGGTATGTCTGTACAATGGTTGTTAAAAGTTTGTGCTACATCTAATTTATTATTAATCACTTTGTTATTCATAATTAACTCAATGTTACTATCACGAGGTAGTGAACGGTTTCAGTATTGATTACATTCCAAGTAATTTTTACCTTATTTTTTGACTCTTTAATTTTATTACTTATATGTAACGACTTGGCAGCAGCACAGGCCTTTTTGAAAGTTTTAGAATACATTTTAACATATTGAATAAAGGCAGGATCAAAATTAAATTGCCTTAGCCCTACTTTTGTAAATTCCTGTTGCCCACTCACAAAATTGCAAGTTTTTGTTTTATAAAATGTTTTTGAGATAAAAATGTTATTGTACTCAGCTTTAATGGTATTAAATAAGGAGTCATATAAGTCGTTTGGATCTTCCTGATAATAGTCAATATTAGTGACTTTTGCTGAAACATTAACATTAAATTGTTTCAAATCAAATCAAATCAAAAATCTTTATTCATGTAGGTCACAAAGTAACACTTATGAACGTCAAGATTACTGCTTCTACATTTACATTTACTGCCAGATTCGCAAAGCAATCGGTAGAGCCAGAGGAAGAACCTGGCAATAAAACTCATGGCCACTCTTTTCTAACCGCCATTTGACACAGTTTGATTAACATGATATTTGACCAATTATACAGTTAAGAAATTACACAAAAAAAAAACAAAAAAAATGTTGTGTTCATTAAAATTACACTTACATAGTTCCTTTGAATTTATGTGAGAACAGTCGACTAAACTTAGTTTGCCTTAAATTTAAATAATATTATTTGTAACAATTGCTATAACAGCTATGAGCTGACCAGTCCCAACAGACGGCACCCGTTCACGGGTATGACGCATATATCAGCCATCGCCCTATTCAACCGTATTGTAGGGAACAAGGCGACCCGATACATACGCCACCACTGCCAGGACACTTAGGCGAGCATGACATCCCCAAAAACTACACAGCAACTATCATGTCAATTTCAAAATTATAAATAAGTCTACATAGTGCTCACACAATAACAAAGTCAAATTACATATAATTATGTATATTAGTTATTACCGGGACTAAACGCAGCCATACCTTTAGTTGCCTGGCGTTTCAAATTATTTATACTGGAGAATGTAAATAAAAATAATGTAAAAAAAAATACAACATATATAGTTATGCAGATTCAAGACAAGTAGATAATATAACACAAGATTCATTCGAATCCTAAATAGCTCGAGCGAAGAGCAAGCAACTCATTTCCATTTATTTTTATCATTCAAATAATCTCTCTCGAGCGAAGAGCAAGCAACTCATTTCCATTTATTTTTATCATTCAAATAATCATTAATTGTGTAATAAGCCCTTTTCAAGAGGTGCGTCTTAATTTCCGCCTTAAATTTATGTAACGGCAGGTTCATAATGTCTAAAGGAATTTTATTATATAGGCGTACGCCAATTCCTGCAAAAGAGTCGTGAACCTTTTGTAAACGATGATGCGTTCCAATTAATTTATGCTTATTTCTAGTATTTATCGAATGTATGTCACTGTGTCTATTGTATAAATGTATGTTCTGTTTAACTAACATGATATTTGCAAATATATACTGTGATGCAACCGTTAAAATGCCAATTTCTTTAAATTTCTCTCTAAGAGACACTCTAGCACTCAATTTATATATTGCACGTATAGCTCTCTTCTGGAGTACAAAAATTACTTGTAGATCAGCTGCTTTACCCCACAGCAAAATGCCGTAAGACATGACACTATGAAAATAACTAAAGTATACTAGCCTGGCAGTTTCTACATCAGTGAGCTGCCTGACTTTACTAACGGCAAAGGCTGCCGAGCTGAGTTTACCTGCAAGACACGTTATTTGGGCGTTCCACTGCAGTTTGCTATCTAAAGTGATCCCAAAAATACAGTTGATTCTACAATATTAAGGGTATCACCGTTCAATGTTATATTTGTACCGCAATTCCTGACATTAGGAATGCTAAATCTGACACATTTTGTCTTCTTAGCGTTTAGTAGCAAATTATTGGTCGTAAACCAATCTACAACTTGGGCAAGTGAACTATTAACGCCGTTAAAATCAGTAAGGGTACGATCTACTTTAAAAATAAGTGACGTATCATCAGCAAATAGAACAATGTCGCACAAGTTCTGTATATAGAATGGCAGATCGTTAATATAAATTAAAAATAGAAACGGACCTAGAATTGATCCCTGCGGTACGCCCATAGCTACAGATGCTCCAGAGGAGCGAATTTCATTAACATCAACATGTTGTATCCGATCATTTAAGTAGGAGGCAACAAGATCCAGTGCAGAGTCTTTGATACCATAATAAAATAGTTTTCGCAATAGTGTTTTATGTTCAACGCAATCAAATGCTTTGGAGAGATCGCAGAATACACCAATAGCATCTTGTCTATTCTCCCAGGCGTCATATATATGATTCAGAAGTGTCACACCTGCATGAATGGTAGAACGACCCCTTGTGAACCCATACTGCTCTTTATGTAATAGCATATTTGAATTAAAATGAGCTTGTAGTTGTTGCAATATATTTTTTTCAAAAATTTTGCTAATTGCAGGTAATATTGAAATAGGTCTGAAATTACCAGGGTCGGTTTTGGATCCAGACTTAAATAGAGGTATTACCTTACTGTGTTTCATTAAATCCGGAAACACTCCTTTATCGATACATTTATTAAATATTTTAGCTAGATGTGGAGATAAATTAACAATAATAGACTGTATCAATTTCACAGAAATACCCCACAAGTCAGCTGTCTTTTTTGAGTTAAGCGACTTGAATACTTTAATGATATCGTTGGGGTTAACACATTTAAAGCTAAATAAGACATTGCACTGATCTACGCTGCCCCCAAGTATGCGTTGAGCTTAGATTGGACAAGAATTTAAGGAGCTAGTTGTTTCCGCGGGTATGTCTATAAAATAGTTGTTAAAAATTTGTGCTACATCTAATTTATTATTAATCACCTTGTTATTTATAATTAACTCAAAGTTATTATCACAGGGTAGTAATCGACCGGTTTCAGTATTGATTACATTCCAAGTCATATTTACCTTATTTTTTGAATCTTTAATCTTATTACTGATATGTAACGACTTGGCAGCAGCACAGGTCTTTTTGAAGGTCTTGGAATATTTTTTTACATATTGAATAAAAGCAGGATCAAAATTAAATTGCTTCATACCATATAGTTCGTACAACTTAGCCCTACTTTTGTAAATACCTGGTGTTGCCCACTCACAAAATTGCAGGTTTTTGTTTTTATAAAATGTTTTTGATTTAAATATATTGTTGTACTCAGCTTTAATTGTATTAAATAAGGAGTTATATAAGCCGTTTGGATCTTCCTGATTAAAATCAATATTAGTGACTTTTGCTGAAACATTAACATTAAATTGTTTAAGTCGATATGCACTCATTGGCCTACATACAATTTTATTTCCTTTGGAAGGTACATTAATAGGAAACGCTGCTTTTTGACCAAGATGATCTGATGGAAAGTTACTTAGTATCTCCCTTGTTGTTGTTGCACAGTTGCAGAATATATTATCTATACATTTTCTAGAATGTGAGGTGATTCTAGTTGGCTCACAAAATAAATTTTGTAAGCCAAAAGACTTAAACAAATTTATAAATCTGATACATTTCGAAGACTGCACAAGTATGTCAACATTAAAATCCCCACACACCACAACATGTTTTCTACTAGTAAACAAACGCTTCAATACATTTTCCATTACAGTTTCTCATAAATTATAATCCCTTTTTGGAGGACTGTAGAAAACTTCGTTCCTTACTGACTGTAGAAAACTTCGTTCGTTACTTACTGATATGTAACGACTTGGCAGCAGCACAGGTCTTTTTGAAGGTCTTGGAATATTTTTTTACATATTGAATAAAAGCAGGATCAAAATTAAATTGCTTCATACCATATAGTTCATACAACTTAGCCCTACTTTTGTAAATACCTGGTGTTGCCCACTCACAAAATTGCAGGTTTTTGTTTTTATAAAATGTTTTTGATTTAAATATATTGTTGTACTCAGCTTTAATTGTATTAAATAAGGAGTTATATAAGCCGTTTGGATCTTCCTGATTAAAATCAATATTAGTGACTTTTGCTGAAACATTAACATTAAATTGTTTAGGTCGATATGCACTCATTGGCCTACATACAATTTTATTCCCTTTAGAAGTGACATTAATAGGAAATGCCGCTTTCTGACCAAGATGATCTGATGGAAAGTTACTTAGTATCTCCCTTCTTGTTGATGCACAGTTGCAGAATATATTATTTATACATTTTCCAGAATGTGAGGTGATTCTAGTTGGCTCACAAAATAAGTTTTGTAAGCCAAAAAACTTAAACAAATTTATAAATCTAATACACTTCGAAGACTGCACAAGTATGTCCACATTAAAATCCCCACATACCACAACATGTTTTCTACTAGTAAACAAACGCTTCAATGCATTTTCCATTACAGTTTCTAATAAATTATAATCCCTATCTGGAGGACTGTAGACACAGAGGACAATGAGTTGCTCAACACAGGAAAATTCTGCTGTACGCTCAATAGAAAGGGCCACAATATCTTTACGTTCTTTACATTTTAAATTATGAGAAACGAATATAAGAGAGCCACCACGAATAGCTTTCTTTCTTGAGAACGCACTGCTAAGTGAATAAAATTCATTGTTGAACAATAGTTCATGACTTTTTAACCAATGTTCTATAACACAAAAAATTTGAACATTGTGTTCCTTTATAAAAAGATCTATTTGTAGTAGTTTTTCAGATATGCCTTCAATATTTTGGTGAACAACGTTTAAACTATTAGAATTAATGTTAATATACTCAGAATTTTTACACCCAATATTATTTTCAGTGTCTTTGAAAAAGGTGGACTCAATGGGCTCAAAAGACCTATAACAGTGGCCAGATTTTTTACCTGTTGTCTTACAACTTATTTTTTTGGGATTATATTCCAAGTTAAGTTAAAATTATGCTCCAAAGGAGCTGGTTTATAAGCCAATAGTTTGGCTTGATTCAATAAAAAAATGGATAACAATACAGCTATCTGACGTCGTAAAAAAAGTCAATTTCAAAGCTGAAGAAACACCCCAATAGTCTGTTTTTAAACAGTCTGGTTGGCACTACTTTTAATAGTATGACTTTTGATGACAATGATTACAAACTGTATTCATAAGAGTACATGTATGTTGCATCAGTAGTACGTTTGTTCCTAACCATCAACCATCAAAACCTTTACAGATTATAGCGTCTAGGCTTACCAGCTCGGCACCAGGTAATACGTCACTCAAAATGTATTCCGGATATTGATACGAAACAAATAAATAGAGAGTTTTACCTAAAATAAAACTTACCTATTATTTATTCTGAAATATCCGGAATCCAGGTAATGGCTACCTGGTGCATTATGAGTTCTATAATGACAAACCAACACCGGTGCACTCTCGATGTGGTCGCAAAACATCAATATAGGTGGCGCCATTGTCGGAGAGAAAGTGGAAGTAACTGATTTAAGGTAAAAAGACAGGTGCTTGACTCAAAATGGATTCCGGATATTTCAGAAAAAAATATAGGTAAGTTTTATTTTAGGTAAAACTCTCTTATTCAAAATCACACGCAATTTCATTAATTTAATTAGATTAGGTGTCAAACATTCTGTGTTTGCTCGGTGCGCGTTCGGCTACATAACTGTATTGCAAATTGCAAATCAAGATGGCGGC
This sequence comes from Thumatha senex, assembly GCA_948477245.1. NCBI lineage: Eukaryota > Metazoa > Arthropoda > Insecta > Lepidoptera > Erebidae > Thumatha > Thumatha senex. Next base: position 21,137,800 of record OX419744.1, on the reverse strand, counting down.
ACACACAACTTTTATCCGGGGCCAACCGCTCCAAAATACAAATTCTTAAAATTTTATTTTAATTGTGGCAACACAATTATTTACATTTTAATTTAAGCAAACATTTTACCTACCTACATATTTTATATTTTCTTAATCCAAATTGGCTTTACTAACGGGACAGTCTCCTATAAGCTTGTGAGTATATGCATTGAGTGAAGATAACACAAAAATATGAATTGGCTTAAACTTATGATGATTAAGTATAATTAAAACTGTAATGTCACTGCTTACGTAATTGCATATTTTTGATAAGTACAAGAAAGATGCAATGAACATACAGCCCACCTCGATTATATTTGTATATAACTGACTGATCGGTAAAGCCGAAAGGGTGGCAGAGGCATAAAATACGCCCGCATTTTACCATAATACCTCATTTACAGTCTTGCGCGAGGCACGAGACGAGCCGCGAGCGGCGGGTATAAAGACAATGTTATGGTACATCATTTTCGAGCTCGCGGCTCGGCTTGCAGTTCGTCTCTTGGCTCATGCGTGAGTGTAAATGGGGTATAAGCATTTTTATTACACGTAACAGGTGGTGAGTGATGTTGACGTGTTGAAATGGACAGGCTCATTAAAAAAAACAAAGGAATTATTAATTTAAAGGCAAAGATTCTGTAAACTAAACCTTTTATTTCACTTAAACACAAATTACTAACACAGAATCAGTATATACCAACACGCCTTTCTCCGGTAAGGTGCATTACCAAACATGTCTTCCATTGGCACAAGAAAAAAGGGGTTCTCACGTCACATAATATCGTAGTATTTTAGTACATACAAGATCTAGAACATTCCACCACAGATAACTGTAGAGTTAAATATAGAGCTCAACATTACACAGATAATTAAGACAGTTAAGTGATAGTTCTTAGCGACATGGACATAATATCCAAAAGGAATGAATAAAGCGTAAGCAATTGTTTAGAGGCGCTTTGGTTAAAAAGTAAAAAAGATGATATTATTGATAGTTCTTGTAACAGGTCTCCATTCAAAGGTTTTGCCTGTATGAGATTGCCTTTGTGCGACATTGACATAATATCCAAAAGGAATGAATAAAGCGTAGGCAATTGTTTAGAGGCGCTTTGGTTAAAAAGTAAAAAAGATGATATTATTGATAGTTCTTGTAACAGGTCTCCATTCAAAGGGTTGCCTGTAAGAGATTGCCTTTGTGCGACATTGACATAATACCCAAAAGGAATGAATAAAGCGTAGGCAATTGTTATAAACATTATTTTGTTATATCTCAAAAAGCTTAGGCAGCGTTATCGTTGAAAGCTCCTAGACGGTATATTTTTTTCCGACGCCTTCTACAAATATCGTTTTATTTTATCCAATATGTACAAAATCTTAATAAATTATATACTAAAACATTGCTCTAGAATCTTTTAGTAAGTAATAAGAAAAAAAGTAGTAAGAAAACAGCACAAAATCGGTACTTTTTGAGTTAATCCCGAACACACAGAGAGACACCGCGGAGGACTTTGTTTTATAATATATAGTTATTTTATATTGAACTAGCTGACCTGCCTAGCTTCGTCCGTGACATACTTCCAACCCTGTGGCACACATTTAATCCCGTCGCTTATTACTTTTCCAAAAATGTATGAAAGTTTCCCCGATTTGTTGACATTTATGATTACTGCTCCGCTCTCCTGTGTAGTGGCGTGATATATAGCTTAGAACCTTCATCAATAAACGGGCTAACCAATACAAAAAGAATTTTTCAAATCGGTCCAGCCGTTCACACGTGATGGCATGACCTTATATATATAGATGTAATCATCTGGTTCGAAATGAAAAAAATAATGAAAATCGTTGGGACAACTCACACAACGCCATCTGATTCCACACTAAGCAGAGCTTGTACTATGATAACCAGATAACTGATAAACATACTTATATATTGCTAAATACATACATATTATAGATGAATAACACCCAGACACAGAATAGACCATCGTGTTCAACACACAAAGTTTTATCCTGAGTGGGAATCGAACCTACGACCTCTTGCGTAGCAGTCCGATGCACTCTCGCCGCGCCATAGAGGGAGGTAGAGCAGATAAAAGTTTGAGTGGATCTTGCATCGCTGAGTGGGTTTCGCTGTAATTCCCGTAAAACTCTCTCTATCTTAGTATATTCCCAGTTGCTTCCAAGCCCAAACTGGACTTGGAGATTGAGATCCACTTCTATTTGACTGCTAGGAGTAGCTGTCGTTTGGCGATTGTTTTTCAGCATTGCTAGGAGCGACTACCGTCTAATGTTCCAACTCCATAAAGACACCCGCGCCATTGCCTCGTCCGTTACTTAGCAGACGCATAGCCGGTAAGGTCGCTAGGGCCCCGGAGATCTTAGTGGGGCCCCATATACCCTCCACACCACTCATATATTCACGTAAAACACATGGCCTATATATCTAAATTAAACCTTGATGTTTTATGGACCCCGATAATTGATAACACAAAAGCCATTTTGCCAATTATAGACAAAAACATTAAAGTCATTTAAAAACACGTTGATAACAGAAGTCATGGTTGAAATATACTATTATCAAGTGTTTACGTGACTCGACGTTCTTCAATCTATTAACAATGTTGTTTAAGTCCTCGGCATGACAATGCGAATATATTGACACATGATCATGACTGACCCCACCCCTTGCACGTGCAACAAAAGAATACCTCTTCATCTGTGATGCTTCATCGTTTTAACTTAACTTATCTTGACGCTGTATCCCTGACGAGGTAGTCAAAGAGGTCAGATCGCCAGGCTTAGCGGTCCATGCATACTATCATCCATCAACAATTCATTAATCGCTTCATACATGTACGTCTGGGTGTCCGATTACTTGACTTTTCTGTTTTTGAGCCATCTGCTCACGTGGTCTGCATATGTAAGTATCGGCCTTCTCTGACTCCATCTACCCTCTACTTTCGCACAATATATATTCTTCGTCAATCGTTATTCATTCATTTCTTGGACGTGTCCAAACCAACCCTTTTACACCTAAACGCTGACACTTTTATTCAAACCTGCCATATGGCGTATCACTTCGTTACGTATTCTTTTTTTTTATATCACTGAGGTAGCAGACAGGCATACGGCCCACCTGATGGAAAGTGGTCACCGTAGCCTATGGACGTTTTGCAACACCAAAGGTGCAGCACTCGCGCTGCCGACCCTTTAAAAACCTTCTAAGACCCCTTTTGAAAAAACTCATTCTGTAGACGTTTGGGAAAACCCAGGTAGGCATTCCACAACCTAAGCGTACGCGAAATTAAGCCTCTATCGGACCTAACCGTATATGAGCGCACCGGACGCAAAGTGTGAGGGTGAACACCTGAAGACCCTGTCTATGGCGAGCGGTGCGATGATAGAAGGAAGCCGTGGGCATCACGTCAAACAATTCCTCAGAGCACAGACCGTTTCACACGCGATAGAACACACATAAATCACAATTAATTAATTAAATTATGATTTTATTTTTTAATTGACTATTTACACACATCGGTCGGCCAAGGTTTCGATGCACAATTTTCGAAGTGATCGCATCTCCACAGCATTCAACTTACTTTTATTTTTTTTTTATTTTTAAGCTTTATTTATTTTCAGATAACTGTTTTATAAAACTTTTAAATATTTTTTTTATTTTTAAACTTACTTTTATTTTTAATTTTATTTCTAAATACATAGATGTTATATTTAGGAAACACCCAAACTCCAAAACAAACATTTGCTTATCCCAAAAATATTTGTTCCAACCCAGGAATTGAACCTCAGCGCGGCAGCAATACACTAGGTACCACTAATGACACCGAGGCTGTCAACTACTCCATACCCCATATGTTTCGTTGACGACAATGTTTGGTATACTTGTTTGCCAACTCTAAAAATTAAGTGTAATAATCAAAGAATCCACTTGATAATAAAGTGACATCATTCTAAATACCTATGGCAGACTACTATTATTATGCTGTCCTACAATATGGGTATCAAACTAAACTTGCCGAGAACACATAACTAATTTAAAACTCTGTTTCTCTGTTTCTCTGCTCTCTATATAGTACTGTTATTCAGCGCACGACAAACGTCTATGCCGAGAATGTCTAGATTGTCCTTCATTGGTATTGTAGTGTTCTGAAGAGAGGGTAGAGGTAGGCAATGGGATTTTTAGTCGTGAACGCACACGCCTTTGTCTTTCGGGCATTGAAATCGACCAGGTTTTCAAAATCTCATTTGGAAATGCGGTTCAGATCCCGGTCGATATCAGCCACAAGTTGCCGTCTTTTTTCCTCAATGTCGGCTCGTTTCACTGCTGGACGGGCAGAATAACTCCCATGCAACGTGCTATCATCTACATAGCAATGAATGCTCGCGAGGGACAGCATGTCATTGATATAGAAAAGAAAGAGAGTTGGCGACAATACAGACCCCTGAGAACCCGCAAATAGCAAGAAGCCTGGCGGTCACTAAAGTTAAGTCAAGTTTGAGTTAATTTAGAAATAAATAAGGATCTTTTTAAGTTGTCTCGATCACCACAAGCTTATATTAGCTTTAAGTTAGGCTCAATACCGCGGTAAAAATGTCACACAATATATGGATGGTTTTGAAATGGATGAGGTAATAAAAAAAAAAAAAGATGTGGTGTCGTAGGACACCAGGTAGGAACGAAGATAAAAAAAACAAAGAAAAAAAAAAGCAACCCTCTCCCTCAACCCACCCTCACCCTCACCCTCACCCTCACCCTCACCCCACCCTCACTGAAAGAGGGAGAAAGAGAAAGGTATTATACACTACTCGCTTGTGTATACGACTGTCGCGCCTCCGCACGTCTCATTTAACGCTTTTATTCCACGGACTTTTTCTTACGGTTTTTTTCTTACGGTTTTACTATCACATTTTTTTTCAGTTCGGTCGCGCAGCAAAATCCCTATCTCCTCCTAGCCTGCCATAAGGAACTTCGTTCCAAAAATAATATAAAATGATATTGACTGTAAGTAAATTTTTTTATTTTTATTTTTTTGTGGTGATATACGTATTATGTCACGAACATAACATGTGAATTTTAAATATTTGAAAGGTTATCTAAAACGGGCGTACAATAATTATAAACATTGTGTAGTTTATAAACATTGACTTATCAACGTTTGCTACAAATAAGATATCATAAAAATTAATAATTCAAGCTTGTCATAAATGTTTAGATAATATAATAGTTGAATAATTATACTAGCGGCACGCTATAATGGCCGTTCATTTCACATTTTCGTCTCAGGAAAAGGATATATTTCAGATTGGTATTAATAAAAAATACCTTAAATGATAATGCTTAAAACAAACTTATTAAAGTAACTACGTAAGGTATTTTATTCCAAAAAAAAAACGAAATTATTTGCATTATTGTAATATGTCAAACGGCCATCATAGCGTGCCGCTATATAAAGATGATTTAAATATATGCGAATATACGGACATGACAGTTGCAATGTACCTAATGTTGTAATGCTAACTACACCATGCTACTAACCATTGGGAAAATATACTATATAGCATTCAAATAGTGAAAAAACAGAACAAGTGTGAGACAGACTCTCTCACAGAGGGTTACGTAAAAAATGCAACTTTGTATTTTTGCCATAACTTTATTTTACGTTAACTTTTAAAAAAAGTGTGTGAGTTCTTATATACACGCGTTAGAAGTTATACTGCTTTAGTCTAAAAGATTTCATCACATATACCACAACTCTTTGTTTCTAACAGGAATGATAAATTTGTAAAAAACGTAACATGAAAAAAATTAACTACTTTGAATGTAATTATAAGTTGTCATGGGAACACTTAACAGTTAACTTCAGGGTGTTTATAAGTTATCATGGAAACACTTATCAGCCAACTTTAGGGTGTTTATAAGTTGTTATGGAAACACTTATCAGCTAAATTCAGGATGTTTATAAGTTGTCATGAAAACACTTATCAGCTAACTTCATGATGTCGGTATTTCGTGACGGTCTGCGGGCGCATTGTAAAAATTTACTCTTATCATTTTTCCCTAACGGCCAAAGAAATTCAGGCTTTATACTATTTGGCTAAGGATGGCATGGATAATTTTATTAATAAGTGCGAGACGGGACGCAACGGCGAGCGCCCCGCACTCATGATCCTGATGAAGGCTTCTGGATGAAGCCGAAACAATTGTCGATCGATATCGAAAACACGTGAGTGTTTTTTACGCAAAATCCCGTTTATGTTTAATGATGGCATGGATGATAGGTTTTTGTTAGCAAGAGATCCCCATAGAATTGCTAGACTGTATCGTGATAATGTACATAAAGAACTTTTGAACGAATGGCAGTTGCGTCAGAAAACTTCCATCAAAGGGCGCCATCTCTACAACTTTTTTCCTAGACGTTCGTGAACGCCTGACAATGTCCTGACTGGAGGTTGATCACTATGTTGCACAATTTCTTATGGGGCATGGGAACTTTAGTAGCTAATTACATTCGTTTAAGCTGGTGGAGTCACCGTTCTGTCAGTGTTCTACTGCTGATGCCAAATATGATCAGACCGCCCATCATATACTTTGGGAGTGTAGCATTTGGTAAAACGAGCGATTTGCTTAATTGTTTACAAGTAACATCGGGAGTAGCTTAATATGCGGATCTCGTGGCAATGAGGATGAATTTTTGTGCTTTTGAACGTTTCTGCCATACATATTACTGGAATCAAACATAGCTCACATAGGACCCGTAATATACTATTACCGTTGTGCTTCCCTATTTCTATAAGATTTACACCTTGTTGCTATCCAGGTCTCCCGCTTTGCACAGGAGGGAAGAGGCGTTACGTTCTTTTCCTACTTCCACAAATTATCTTCTGATTAATTTCGTTGCGGGTTCCAAGACATGCTAACTTCTCCTGGGACTTCACCAAGATCGATCTTTTCTGGTGTTTTGGTCATTGCTGTAGATCCTGGTTTACAGGAGTCACAGTAATGGGAATGCGGGTGGGATTAGTATCAAATAAAATAACGGCCAAAGAAGTATAAAATCAAAAAAAATCACAGCTTCTAAATTTAAAGTTTTAATTTCAACCCGATACTTTCACGCGTTGCCGATATTAAAGGTCTTCTTGACAAACAGTCGGAAGGACGGACAAACAACAAAGTGAGCCTATAGGGGTTTCATTTTTTTCTTTTTAGGTACGAAATCCTAAAAAACTTATGAGGTTATCCATTTCAGAGAAATAAAAAAAAATAGTCGTAATAAAGAACCAATGGTAGGTATCTATTGGTACACAAATTTAAATAAAAATGTAAATATATGTAATTTAAACGCTAAAAAGTGGTAAGCCCATGGGTGTAGCGTAGGGTTTTGTGGTTCAAAATGTTAACATTATTAACAATTATCATAATCCGAGCGTCTATCTTAGTTGTGTTCACGGCGCCCGATGTCTTCTTCTTTACTTCTTCTTCTCCACTTCTCTCGATTATTGACATCTCTAGTAGCGAGACCGCGAATGTGAGAATTCTTTCACATATTCACTGCAGTATTTTCATCGCCGCGACACGCAGCACCATACTTGTGTGGCTCCAACAGAGGCCAGAGGTTTTGTAGACTCGTTTTTTCTACCTCAACGATATTTTGGACCACAAGTGACAACAGGCATCTCCTACCACTTGGCTCATGCGGCAGTAACGCGTGTCTTGACGTCGCTATCGATGTCACTGGACGTGTGAAATACAGATCTGGGTGAATATTTCATTTCGTGCATATTGCATGGCGGACGATAAATAACACATTAAACATTTTTTTTAAATGTTACATTGATTTCGTTTAATTTACATAGGCCTGTCTAGGCGTTAGGCGCAATCCTTAAGTCATCTTGATTTTTGTTAGAAATGCATGAAATTTTAAAAAAAAAGCCTACATCTAATCACCATCCGTGTCCCTTTTCCCAGATTTTAATTAATTTATGAGTCTTTCTAAAAAGTCTATTGGGTGAACGAATTTTTTTAAAACGTTTTCGGTTAATAGATTAATTAATCCATATTATATTTTAGTAACGTTTACGAAAGAACAAATTTAAGTGGTATCATACCACTTAGAAAAATGTCCCTACACTCACACATAATTACCATTCACAGACATTCACGACCCAATATTTTCGCATTTACGCACGGTTATGAAATTGATTGAACATAAAAGATTCGCTGACCATCACCGCATTACGGTCGTAAACAACACACCCCTGAAAGTACATTTTTTTACTATGAAATTTAGAGTTCTCCTGCTCGAAAACTGGTTTGGTTCAAAATCTTTCTACATACCATTTGCCTTTCAAAAGGTAATTATTTTATGTTTTTTTATATAATTATTTGCTAGATATTTCCAATATATATCCCTCTATACAGTGTAAAACTTAACAAATCGTTACCTATTTAAAACATCCTTTTATTAGTGAAATTATTGAAAATCTCATTGCCATTATGATAATTACTATTAATTCCCATTCTTTTTAAAATTGAATGGTAATTAGAAGAAACAAACGGTAATGATTTTTTATTGAGTCTGGATGACGTAGAAATGACAGAGGTGGTAACTCCCCCATCGCGGAGGCCAGCGGCTGTCCCAGTGACCAGGCGAGAGCCAAAGCTATACGCTTCGGCTTCACCGGTCACGATCTTCAGCTGCCCAGCGTGTAAAAAACAGCGGACAAACAGAACCTCCTCATTGGGACTTCCGAAAGACCAATGTGTATGTCCCACAGATCTGCGAAACTATATTCTACAGGTCCCTTACCGTAGGGAGTGTGGGGGTCCAGTGCATAGTGAAAGTTACCGTGAGGAACCATTGCTTCCGCTGCAGTTAGTCCTGTCACAAAGCAAGCTCTTACCGCTGTCTCACCACACTACTTTAGTTGCGTTGCGTAGGGCTAAAGTACAGACAACCTCGAGATAGAGGCCCGTCAGTTATGGGTAGTGGATGTTACCGGTGAAGAGCGGCCACGTCCACGACAGGATGGGGAAATGGAGGTTTATAAATGGACATACTTATCCACATCCTACAGGTTAATCTAAACCACTGCTTTGCTGCTCAGGATGTCCAGTGCCAGAGCATTGCGCAGTGGACATTCGCCTACCGCAATTAGTTATCAAGGAGAAGGAAAACTCTTCTTTTACAACCTAACATGATTGCGACGACGAGAGGTCTATTAGGTTACCAACGTGGTCACCATTGCCAAGCCGTACTGGGTCTACCACGGGAGCCCAGTCACCATAGACAGCTTAGCTCTTTTTAGCTTTGGGTGTTGACGCGGACACCTCGCGCCTTGAAATTATAGCTAGGAGCCGATGCTGCGTTGCAGCTGATTGCAGCGGAGTGGTTATCTTATCATGGCCGCTTATTTCTCGCCAACCAGCGAGCAATATCAATTCGAACTATGGCTCGCTGAGCAAGACGTCCCAGTCCTAAAAATTTCAACGTCTGAGGGTGAAAATTCTGAGGGTGACAATTGAGGCTCCCGTAAAACCACTGGTATGGGGAGAACTTCGGCGGTCTGTGTGGCCAATCCACGACCGGAAAAATATAACCACCTGTATGTGGGCGTGTGCGCGGTTCGATCGTAGATGTATCGTTTGCAACCCCTGATCGCAAACGCCGCGTCCAGGGTTGGCATGTGGTGGAAGGAGGGGTCGTTATTCGTCCATAATTATATTTAGTTTGACGTTTCTCCTCCAACTAGCCACCCACTGGCTATCCTAAATACTTCGGCATACATTGGGATGTCAAACGCCTGAATCAAGGGCTCTCCGGGATGCAGCTATCGTGCAAGCCTGATTCCCGGTTTAGATCGCAATGTGCACGCAGCGTGCATCTCCGCTATCGGTACACCAGGCACTGAGGTCCCAGAGACGGAGCACACGAGTGTTATAAGGGTGCTGAAAGGTCCCTCTAGGAGACCCTTAAACTGCCCAAGAAATAGCTCCTAGAGAATCAGGAATGGTAAGGCCATCCGCTGGCCCAAACCCCAGCCAATGTTAGAGATTACGACGAGAACGACGTGCCCGCAGTCACTAAAAGTGAACTATAGGTGGTGCGGCCAAGCCGTGCAAGAGAATCACTCCGGATCCGATAGCATTCTGGGGTGAGTATGACTCCTGGATCTCAATGAACGTTGACTATTAAGGTTTTGGCTCATTCTTCAATAAAGACTGGTTTCCCAAGGTGTCGTATACGGGGAAATTGATCCTTATCCAAAACGAGGGCGGCTAGCGGCCTCGCCTTACGGCTATTGGTCGGTCCATATAGCATAGCTTACCAAAGCTAGGACTGGCATGGCGAGAAGTGTTGTGTTTCCCAGGGATCGGTGCTAGGACCACTTCTGTAGAACATCGGCTACGATTGGATGCTGCGCGGTCCGTTGCTGAGAGGTCACTCTCGTGATGGCGCGAGGAAGAATGCATCATAATGTAATCCTAAGGACCACGTCAGGTGTAGCTCCAGTCCTGTGTCAAGGTTATTTTTCTAACCTATGATTTTATTTCTAATTACCATTTCAATTTATTTCATTACCATATCTCGAGATCTAATTACCGCATCTGGGAAATCTCATTACCGTTTTTTAAAAAAAAGGAAACGTCAATATCTCTTAGCAGAAAAGAGTAATTGCTGGGCCTTTCATAAAATTCAGTTTCTATCTAGACTGCCTCTGTGGCGCGGTGGGAGTGCATCCGACTGCTACGCAAGAGGTCGTGGGTTCGATTCCCACCCAGGATAAAACTTTGTGTGATGAGCACGATGATTTATTCTGTGTCTGGGTGTTATTTATCTATACTATGTATGTATTTAGAAATATATAAGCATGTTTATCAGTTATCTAGATCCCATAACACAAGCTAATATTAGCTTACTTTGGGCTAGATGGCACTGTGTGAAAAGTGTCCCACAATATTTATACAATACAATATCTTTAAATTATTTCCGAAAAATTCACAAAAATTATGAATATGTGCATTTATTTTTTTATTTTCCAAAACGTCAAATCTGCTCGAAATGAAATATTCGCCAATTCCAGGTATTTAACAAGGTCCGTGCGCTGGACCAAATCAAGCGTCTCCTTCCACGCCTTCACACCAAACTGCCCTTGTCCGCCAGCGTTATATCGTCAGTATTTACTCGTATGAGCAACAAAGTCTCTTATGCTGAACTGAACAAAAACGGACTAATGACCGATCGAAGTATACCAGCACATCAAAACGAAGTTCTAACTGCAACTTTTCGAATAACATGTCTATCTGGAGTGCAGTAGGTTAGAAAGTAGGCTTCATCATCCGGGGCCTTTTTTACCAGTTTATTACAGAGACATCTCAAATTTACACATTATACACTTCGTGACTGTTATTCAGAAGACTACCTCGTTCCTTGTGACCTTGTTGGGGCTTCGCCAAGTCCACTTTCTGTGGGGCTTTTTATTAAAGTAAGAGTTCATTAAGAAGAGCCCCTGCGACTCGAGAAGGTTGATAAGCTTGCACCATATCATAAGGACCGGTTATCGTTTTGACCGTGTTTTTCTACTCCCACTTTAGGTCCAGAGAAATATCACCCCCAGTAGTTTACATTAACATTTTAAGGGGGTGAGATTTCTATGGAGCTGTCCGTACTAGTGGCAATCCTACTAATATTATAAACGTGGAAATTTGTAGGTAATAATCAACAATATATGAATGAAGGTTAGTTACTCTTTTACGCAAAACTACTTAATTGATGAAACTTTCAATAATATAGCTTACACATCAGAATAAGACGTAAGCTTTTTATCCTGGGATCAAGGTCCTGTGGGTAACGGGAACGGGAAAATTTCTCTACACGGGCGAAACCGTGGGCGTCAGTTAGTAAACCATGTATTTCGTTTGGAAGAATTCGTACATATCCATTAAAAGATTTATAATACTTAAAAAAAAGTATTTTTCTAATTTGACGAGAAGCGATTTTCTTACTTCTACTTACTTATTATCTTTAAGCTGTATACCTGACGTGGTAGTCAGAGAGGGCAGAGCCGGCCAGGCTAGGCGATCCATGCATACTTCTTACGCTTCCTGCAGATTCATTAACCGCTTCATACACGCACGTCTGGGTATCCGAGTACTTTTGATATTTCCGTTTTTGAGCAATCTTCTCAAGTGGTCTTCATAACTATGTAAGTCTCGGCCTACCCTGACTCCTTCTACCCTCTACTTTCGCACAATATAATTATATTCTTCGTCAATCGTTTCTCACTTATTCGTTGGACGTGTCCAAACCAACGGAGCACGCCCTTTTCCAGTTTAACGCTGACACTTTAATTCAAACCTGGGTTTAATTCAAATATTGGGTATCACTTCGTTACGTATTCGGTCGGCCATGGTTACGACGCACAATTTTCGAAGTGACCGCATCTCCACAACATTCAACTTACTCTCATGCATCTTCTGACACACCGGTTTCGCTACGGAAAAGCAACGTTGGCACTACCACTGCGTTATGAATCGAGAGATTTGCTTCTTTTACGATGCTTTATCGCATCATCATCATGATCACTATCTTCTTGTTTTTCCAATTTATTTGGTGTCGTATTCATTAATGATTATTTAGATAGAAGAATTAAGAAGTAGTATTCGGAATGTCGGTAACTTAACGTCATTATCTATACTTAGGTATTATTTTATATATGAGAAATTTTTTGTTTGTTTGGTTCAATAATCTTAGGAACTAGCGTTGGGAATTCTTATTGTAAAGTTTGAGCAAGGTTAGGACTTTATACTCGTATCATCAGGCCACCAACAAGAGCGGACCACTAATCAAAAATGTTAACAAATTGGACAAATCTTTATATTATTGTAAAATCAATAAACGATGCTACGGAGATAATTGGTGCTACGAATGTTTGAAGTATATTACAGGCAAAGCCTGAGGCCCAGGTTGTTTTATAATAAAATCAGCTTAGACTGATTTATTGTGTCTTCCGTAATAGTTTCTATGACGAAACAGTTTTTATACGTACACTTAGATAAGTTTAAAATAAATAATTAATACTTTATACATATACTAGCAGACCTGCCCGGCTTCGTCCGTAACATACTTCCAACCCCGTGGCACCCATTTAATCCCGTCGCTTATTACATTTCCAAAAATGTATGAAAATTTCCCCGATTTCAACAATTCGGGGAAATTTTCAACACATTTAAGATTACTGCTCCGCTCTCCTGTGGCGTGATGATGTATAGCTTAGAACCTTCCTCAATAAATAGGATATCCAATGCAAAAATAATTTTTCAAATCGGTTCAGCCGTTCACGCGTGATGGCGTGACCAAGGGAAATAGGGATTCATTTTTATATATATAGACATGTCACAAAAACTTATCTACTTAGATAAAATTCGGGTGTACACACTTGCGGTTTTTCCGAAACTTGTATGTTTTGTTTTTAACTAGCAGTCGCCCACAGCTGCGCTTCTAAGCTCTTTAAGTCCGACACGATATTATTATTGAAATATAATATAGTTTTGTTGACTGAGTGAAAGAAAAGGGTCAGCAGAAACGGGGTGCGGGTCTCCCGGCCCTTTAGAAGCCCACTAAGCCTCGCGGGGTTTTGCTTTCTTCCCAACCGGGACGCAGAGTAGACCTGATAGTCAATGTTACTTCTGAAGTTATTTGCTATTTTCTTACTGCCATCTCCTTCAGTACTATAATTTGAATCCAATGGGAATGATAAATTAGTGAAATGATAACAAATATCTATGTATTAATATACATGAAGCGATAATTTATACTTTTTTAAGGAAAATTTAGCGAACGGATAATTGTGAAACTTGACACAGTTCAAGTTTATATGTTTTTTTTAATGGTCGTAAAATGAATACTTTGTCAAATTTCGTGGAAAAAACCAGTGGACGATCATTAGTAGTTAACAAATAGCGTAAAAGAACAAGAAAATTCAACACGAGACAAAGCAAAGTATGGTTAATAAGACAAGAGTAGATGAAGAACAAACCATGATCCGTGAAATGGATCTCTCGTGGTCCCGCGGACTCAGTGTTCTGTAAACGATCATTGCGTTAAGCAACTTTTGCTATGGCTGGTCACGGATGGGTGAACACTTTGTGGCATTATTAATTTTTTTATTTACATATGCGAGCGTTTCCGTACTTCAGAAGGCACGTTAAGCCGTTAGTCCCGGTTGCCAGTAACATGGCAGTCGTTAAGTCAAGTTGAAGGCCTGAAAAAGAAGAAGGCCTGACGGCTTGAAAAATTTCGACAGCAGGTAGCCACAACCTGTATCAGTCTATTTCAACACGGCAATGGGCTTACTACCTATAACGTGGGACAGGAATACATATGGTGAAAAGTGGGCATATTATATGCCTCTGCCACCCCTTCGGGGATAAGGCGTGATAGATAAATAACACAAAATAAATAAAACCATGATCTGTTACTTGCAGTGCCACTGTTGACAAACGGGCGAGAATGACCTCCAAATCCAGGGTTTGGAAGCAACTGAGAAGACACCGTGGTGAAGAAGAGGATAAGGATGATAATCTAAATAAAGCAATATACATTGGACTCTAACAATAATTACGCAATTTCCGAAAAAAATCCTAAAACTAAATTGAAATGTGGTCAACTCTGAGTTACTGCTTATGTAAAAATAAACAATCTTCAACCTTTAAGTTCACAGTTGTCAGAACAACTTACCAAGAATGTTGGCTTTGATAATTCTTATTACCGTGATAAGTGTTGTGTTTTTTACTTTATTATTTGCTTTTCAACAAAAATGCCAATATTGGAATAGAAAAAATGTTCCACATCTTCCACTGGTATCTATTTTAGGTAATTTTTCAGATTATATTCTAAATAAAAAATTTATTGGTGTTCTCACTCAAGAAATTTGTAATAAATTTCGAAATGAACCATATATTGGAGTCTATTATGGGACAGATCCCACCTTAATAGTTCAGGATCCAAGTTTTATTAAGCTTGTTATGGCAAAACATTTTAACTCCTTCAACGGTCGTGAACTAACACAATACAACCACAAAGAGCTTCTTGTCCAAAATCTCTTCTTCACTTATGGTGACAAATGGAAAATTTTGCGTCAGAATCTCAGTCCACTATTTACAACTGCGAAAATGAAGAACATGTTCTATTTGATCGAAAAGTGTTCTCGTTTATTTGAAAATGTACTCGATAAAGAATCAAAAGTTGTTGAAATAAGGAGTATTATGGCTAGATTAACAATGGATGGTATTGGTTCTTGTGCGTTTGGTGTAGATACAAATACTCAAGAGCAAAAGGAAGGTAATCCTTTCAGTGTAATCGGAAGCGCTATATTTGATGGTGGAAGTTTTACTTCATTCAGATTTATTGCACGTTCTATATGGCCAGGTGTATTCTATGGGTTAGGATACAAACTTTTTCCTAAAGAAATTGAGACTTTCTTTTATGAAATCTTGAACAGAACTTTTGAAGGTCGAAATTACAAGCCAACCAATAGGAATGATTTTATTGACTTGGTACTAAAGGTCTTGGAAAATAATGAATCATCTGAAAAAAAATATAACATAGATTGTCAGGAAGTAAAACAGGCGGAAGCAGGAATTAATAAGGGTATAATGATGTCGCAATGTTTTGGTATATTTGCTGCTGGATATGAGACATCAGCTACAACACTGGCATTCGTATTATTTGAACTGGCGAAGAACTTGAAGGCTCAGGAAAAAGTAATTCAAGAAGTGGATGCTTATCTACATCGCAATAATAATGTGTTAAAATATGAATGTGTTGCGGAGATGCCCTACGTTAATGCGTGTATAGATGAGGCTCTTCGACTCTATCCCGTCTTAGCAACAATAACTCGTGAAGTAACCGAAGACTTCATTTTCCCAGATGGATTGAAGTTGGAGAAAGGTGTACGTGTTCATATACCAGTTTACCACTTGCATTACAATCCAAACTATTTCCCTGAACCTAAAAAGTTTAAACCAGAAAGATTTTTTGGCGATGAAAAACAAAATATCGAACCTTACACATACATGCCTTTTGGTGAAGGACCAAGAATCTGCATTGGTAAGTTGTTATAATAAATAGGATAAGTAATACAAAGTTAATCATGTCTTTTCTTCTCGGGTATCTTCTCTTTTTGTTTTTTTACGAAGATACCCGGTCTTTTGGTAGGCATACATGGGGAAAACAATAAAATTAACACTTCCACCCCCGAGCTCTTGTTTACTCCCTCTAACCGGCCAATTAAGGCAATCCAGAGCTGAAAATTGTTGCACTCCCGGGAGTAGCGCGTGGCTCTTAGCCCATTAAATGCAACGGATTGCTTGTTGTATTTATTAATCAGTGCAGAAGGACAACAAAACTCTAAAGAATCGGGAACGATGTGTAGCCACGCACATTCAGCTCGCCACACGCTGCCCTGCGGATGTAAGCTTTTCATTAACTACTGAAACATTTTTTGTTGATATCAGAAAGTTGATGTCTCCAAAAGCGAATCTACTGTACCCGTAGTCGCCGATGTCTCATAACCATAGGGTTGCGTTAGTCCTATAAAGATAACGACTGTGCTCGAGGGTTAAAAAAAGTAATTAAAGTCTAATAATTCTAATGATAAACTACTTTCTACATCTTAAGTGTGTTTTGCTCTCAAACCTTACCTGGTTTTGGAGCCTTGGGTTTACTTTTATTTGTCTACTAGAAGTAGTTATAACATATCTTTTGATGTTCGGCATTTTTACGAGCGACTGCCGTCTCTTCGGAGATCCATGTTCATGCATAGTAACTGCTCTTAGTAATCGTCTTACATAATTTCTCAATAACAAACCCATATTAATCAAGATTCAATTTATCAAACGATATCTAACTTAAAAGTAGTTTTTCGTAGGTTTTCTTCTTTACCAATGTAATTGTTTCGTGTTTCCTTTTATACTTATAGTTTTACCACGACCGCTGTACCGCTCACTGCGTACAATTTTGCACGCAGTGAGCGGTACAGCGGTGGTGGTCAAACTATAGTTAATTTATTTCAAGACTATTTGCTCAATATTAATACGCCTGTTTAATATTTTTTTAATGTGATACTTACCAGACTTAATGTTATGAAATTTCAGGAATCAAATTTGCTAGAATGCAAATGGTAGTTGCTCTGATTACTTTATTGAAGAAGTATCGTTTGGAGTTAGCCGCCGACATGAAAACTGAACTTTTGCTAAACCCCAAATCTTTCGTCACATCGCCTGTTGGTGGAATCAATCTGAAGTTTTCTGAAAGAGAAGGATGGGAGCAAAGGATGCTACAGAGAGCTTGAATGTTTATAAAGTTATACTTCATTTGACGCGTTAGGGAAAAATGATGAGAGTAATAAATTTTTACGATGCGCGCGCAGACTGTCCGCAAAAACCGACACCATGAAGTTAGCTAATAAGTGTTTCCATAACCACTTATAACTACATTAAAAGTAGTTTTCATTCTTTTGATGTTTTTTCTTGACTAATTAATCATTACTGTTACGAACAAAGAGTTGTGTTGTATGTGAAGAAATCTTATTAGAGTAAAGCAGTATTTCTTTCATTTCATTTTATGTATTATTTTATTTATTTTATGTACGTCTAACGCGTGGACTTTATTTATTTTACTTTATTAAATCAACTATGTCAAATTCTTTTCTTTCTTTCTTAAATTCTTTAATTCAAGTAACTATGACTAAAAAATGGATTAACAGATAATTAGGTACATTAATTATATTACAAATTGTCAAAAATATAATAATAAACTAGTAATCAAAATTCCATAACATAGATTAATAACAACTAATAATACAAAAATAGATAATAATGTTTAAATAAAATGTCATTTTAGTAAATTTATTTTGATCCAATCATAAGAAGTCAGTCAATATCAATCGATGTTTTAAAAATGTAATACTCATATGATACTGCTAATAATAAATAAAAATAAATAAATATCCATCACGCCTTATCCCCGAAGGGGTGGCAGAGGCATATTATATGCCCACTTTTCACCGTGTGGATTCCTGTCCCACGTAATAGGTGGTGAGCCCATTGCCGTGTTGAAAATAGACAGACGCAGATTGTGGCTACCTGCTGTTGAAATTTTCAAGCCGCCCATAAGGCCTTCAACCAGGCTTAACGACTACCATTTTACTGGCAACCGGGACCAACGGCTTAACGTGCCTTCCGAAGCACGCAAATGCTCGCAAATATAAATGCCATAAAGTGGTCACCCATCCGAGGACCAGCCATAGTGTAAGTTGCCATAGTTAATAGTTGTAATTCGCTAATAATAATTTTGACGATATAATAAAATAAAATAAAATTCTTACAAGTTCCTTTTCGTCATTGGAACATAAACATGTCTTTTGCGACCATGCTTGATATATAAGCAATCCAGCCTAGTTGCAATCATAGCATTGGGGCTGCTCCGCACCGGACGTTCAAGTGACGCACAAAGCTTACGCATAGTGGTATTGAAGCAGTCAGTCCGCGCCGCCACAAACATCCCCGATGCGCTACAGAAGCGAGGCAGCCCACCACTGCCCGGAACGCATTATTATACAAAATACGAAGGTCTTTGTACTCCCTTTTGTTATAATCAACCCACAGACTGCACGTATACAGAGACGTACAGTATGCTCTAAAGAGTGTGATTTTAACATCAGCCGAACAACGCGCAAACCTGCGTGCTATCATGTAGGCTCGTACTGACATCGAAATAATATTACTTTATTGTACTCGTAATTTAAAACTAAATTGTAAATTTTAGAGACTTCAGTATAAATTCAAAATGTTTTGATTGTTTTTTGAAAGCTTGTTTTCAGATTTCAGTTACGTTGTTAAGTAGTTCTATTTTTATTAGTTTATTTTTTTTATTTGTAATTTTTTCGTAATTTTTTGTCACTACATTGATATATACAAAAAAAAACGTAATTAGGGTGTAATTAGAAAAGATATTTAAAATTGGTAATTGAAAACGCGAATTTTCAGCGCAAGTTGCCTTAACCTCTTTCTAGAACTACGATTATTTTTATTGAAAACCATAGTCTTACTTTGCTTGTTGTATTTTTTATGGTTTACTGGTAAAAATAGACTTGAAGACACTATCCACAATATAAGACAAATATAATATGTATTCAAACATAGGAGGGTGAGAGTAGATATACAATTCAAAAGTTCGTTTCTTTGTTAAACTGTCGGCGCGTGTATATCTCTTCTTACAACTCCGAGTTCTTCAACCAGAGCACGAAGAAACACATCATTGTGCCGTCAACTTGAGAGCCATTATCAATTGTCCAACACGAGTACTACGAGGATGAAAAATGTTAGGACGTGCCCCGGAGGCGACGTGCACTAGTAAGTCCCCGCTGGTGCAAAAGTGTGTGCCAGAGCGGCGTAGGGGACCACCACCACATGAGTAAATAAACGAAATATTTTAAATAAACGGAATATTTTAAATTAACGGAATATCCCGTTTATTTGCCATGTGCCGCCACCCTACACACGTGGCCCGACACGGCGGGAAGTGGAGGACGGAGGGCCAGGGTAGCTGCGTGGAATCTGCTCACGTGGTATTCATATGTAAGTCTCGGCCTACCCTGACTCCTTCTACCCTCTACATTCAAAATAATATTGCATATCACTTCTATCTTTATGCTTTTTAAACTGTTAAAATTGTTTTATGTTAATTTGTTGAAGTACGAGTATAATGATAATTCCCATATTCAGTGAATTGGAATAAAAATCCGAGAGAGGGCTTTCATCGGAAACGCAATGTATCTACGATCTACAACAATACAATATACTACTACTACAATATTATTAATTTTTAGGTCTACGGAAAAAGTCATTGCCGTGTTGATAATGGACAGGCGCAAAGTTTTAGCGACCTGCTGTTGATAAGGTCTTCAATTGGGCTTAACGACTGCCATGTTACTGGCAACCGGCAACCGGCTTAACTTGCCTTCCGAAGCACGGAAACGCTCGCAAATGTAAATGCCACATAGTGGTCAACCATCCGAGGACCATTCATAGTGAAAGTTGCGTAACTCATTGATCGTTTACAGAACACTGAGACCACGAGCGCTTCAATTGTAATTAATTGTAAATAAAATATAAGTTTAAGATAAATTCAAAATGTTCTGTTTGAGTTTTGAAAGATTGTTTTCAGATTTCAGTTACGTTATTACTTAGTTCTATTTTTATTAGTCTATTGCACGCCTCATAAGCGAAGCGTTGAGGTGGGTACTACTGTCACTTCGCGCAAAACATCAGATTTTTCAAACTTAAAATGTCTCTATTTATCATATATTGCACTTGTAAAATAATTTATACCCACACATATCAAGAAAAAACACTATTTTTAACAAACATGATATTTTTGATGCCATTTTGATTGCCATTAATCTATATTTTCAAAAACTTGCGCACAGTGGCTGATGTTACATTTCTTATTCAGACCTACAGAGCACTGTGTGAATGTCTTATTCGGTACTGTATAATTGCCTGGGGAGGAGCAGCTAAAACTCTTGTAATAGGGGTGGAGCGAACCCAGCGAGCCATTTTAAAAGTATGGATGTATTTGCCTTATAGATACCCTACGACTGCTCTTTATGAGGATACATCTGTGTTATCAGTGAGGAAAATCTACATATATGAATGTTTACGAAGGTATCACAGGAAAATTGTCCCACACTTGCCGCTGCAAAGCAAGCGGATCGAACGCCCTGTGCCTCGTACCCGTACAACATTTGCACAGCGGCTTTACAAATTCCTGTCTGCATATTTGTACAATAAATTTAATAAAATGTACAAAGTTACCAAACATGCCAACAACTCTTTTAAAAGAGTAGTGGTAACGTGGCTTAAATCACTAGAATATGAAGCAGCTGAAACATTACTAACGACAGAATTTTCATGACAGACACACACACGCACACACACACGCACACACACACACACACTCACACACACACAAACACACACACACACACACACACACACACACACACACACACACACACACACATACACACACACACACACACACCCTTCGCAGATGAATGGCTATATTTTAATTTGCATTGTTCATTTGCTTTTTTTTGTCTTTTTGATATTATTTACACATTGGCATATGATCGTGTATTGTGAAAGGAAAAGAGGAAACTCTGTCTCCTGCAACACAGTTCACACTAGCGTAGGAGGCAGGGGATCTTTAACTAAATGTACAACTAATATGTCAATAAAGATTTATTATTATTTATTATAATTATTATTTTTGTTATTTAAACTAGTTAAAAACTGTTTAAAAAAGTTCCGTCTTGGACGTCCCTGTGTCTGTATGTTACGGATTATTTTCTTATTAACACGATAACGACCGAAATACTTTACTATTCGAGTCCTTTTTTTTCTCTTACGCTTCAGCATAAATAGGAATAGAACCCTTTCACTTTTCACGGTCTGATTCGATGTGGTTTAATTGTTATTATCTTTACTTTAGTTATTTCATAACCCCTACGCGATAATTCATGGCAAAGTTTGTAAGCTTGTAATTCTATTTTTTTTATAATATAATAAAAGCGTGTGAGGCGTGCACTTTTGGGTATTCCATTTTTTTTTGTTTATTTGTAGATTTTGTCACTATTTTGTATAAACAAAAAATTGAATATTTAAAAGTAATATTTATATTTAGTAATTGAAAACGCGGATTTTATGGTGACGACCTACTGAACACTAACGTACCTGCCTAACACCCTAAGGCCCCACTGAACCCTAACGTGCCTAATACCCGAAAGCCAATATCCTACCATTTAGTATGTGATGAATAAATACACAAATAGATAATGCCGGGAAGCCTGCACCATGCGATCTAAGGTGACAAACGAACAGTAGATGGGATGTCCAGGATGCGGGGAGATAACACACTGCCAGTCACACAGACACACACGATCGATCAAAGATGGCATACTTGGTTTCAGTCTGACAAACCGATTTCAATATGTTGAAGAATTTCAACTAGTTTCGGTACTGCTCTAGTATAGCTTATTATGATCAGATCGTTGCCCTTTTGTTGTATTCATTATATGGCCTGGTTACTAAGACCTTTTAGTCAAATCTTAATTCATATTTCTTCAATCTTCTTTCTTATTATCTCAAATGTCCCAGTCCTCCACTTCTTAGTCAAGTCTAGTTTTAAGTCAAGGTCAGTCTCACCCCAGTATAATGGTAGTTGTTATACTGAGGTTTCCAGTGAATTTACGCGGCATAATAAATAGCATTTCACTGCATATATATCATTGTCTTTCACAATAGCACGTTAACACAACTTCTATGTCTAAGAAACCACCACTCCCGCACATAAAACAAGATAAATGCACTAGTTTTAGGAATTTATATACATCAAGCGTCAGCACTTGTCGACTTTCCCGCGTAGACCTATTATACCCTAGTAGACCCTTGATAGGCAAAGGCCACAGGTTCACTAAGTAGTCTCTTTTCATTATAAACAAAAATATATACACAATTGTCTAGTTTAGTGGTTTACATTTAAAAATTGCAAGGAATGTTATCATATATGAAACTAGCTAATGCCCTGCATGGTAATCGCCTGCATGGTAAAGTTTTCACGTACCGATGTCCCCCAGTGTTATAGAAAGCTATTATGTTATCCGAAAGAGATAGACATATGCCATAGCTATATAAGATACAAAATTCCATAATACATTATTTTGTTGCATCTCAAGAGTTTAGGCAGCGTTTTCGTTTAAAGCTGACGGCTGATTTTTTGCGAACCTCCAACTAAAATCGTTATATTTTAGCCAATATATACAAAACCTTAACAAATTATAAACTAAAACCTTCCTCGCAGCCCCTCTATCCATTGGTGCAAACAGCATGAAAATCGGTGCAGTAATTTCCGAGTTCATAGCAAACAGACCGACGGCGGCAGACGACTTACTTTTATACTATGTAGTGATATAATGTAGCATTTAAACTTGTTGTTTTATAATAAAAAAACTGAAGCAAAGAAGTATGTAAGGTGCGCTGACTACCCCGTCAGAGACACAGCGTATAAGATAGATAGATAAGCGGAAGTGGCAATAGACAAACTAAGTATTGGATGACTGTTTGTACTTACAATGATTGTTGATACTTGGATTATATAGTAAAACTAAAGAAATAATTAAAACTGCATTAATGTATTCAATAAAACTGTCATCACATAATTTGCACAAGGCAATAACGCAGCGACGAGATATGCTATAAAATTATTCCCTTATGCATATAAAATATGTATTACCTTAGACCTATCCGTATCCGCTTGGAGCCCTGGGGCTATACTCCTGAGGGCTTATCCGTGACTCCTGGCCATAGTCAAATGGAAGGGCACCGTGTGGTTTTAGTCGGTAAGAGTTTAGTAGTATAGCATCCATGAAATATCCACACGAAAAAAAAAAGAAAATAAAGGCCATATGAATTGCTCTGATCAACAGAATACATGTACTTCTGAATATAAGAGACATCTGCTTTGAAAATACAAAAGGTCAAGGAGTGAATTCGATAAAATAAACTTTAAAACGTATTCATCATGATTTTATAAAATAATTACACAATACAGGCGCAGAATAACCAGTACATAAATATCAGTAAAAATAAATCTGGCTCACCACCTATTACGTTTGACAGGAATCCACACGGTGAAAAGTGGGCATATAATATGCCTCTGCCACCCCGGGAATAAGGCGTGATAGATATTTATTTATTTATATTATTTTAAAAATAAATCTAATGTTATTGGGAATATAATAAATAAAAATAAACCAAACACACCTAAAGATCACATACTTCGATTAAATATAAACAGACAAATTATTCCAAAACCTACTGAGACCAAATTATCTAAGTGGCATACAAGCTGATGCTAAATTTTTGGTAACTTTTTCACGAATACCCAAAAAATCTCGTATCTCAGATTATCCTGTATCCAGGTCATCATAAAAATCATAGGTAATAATTTTAGCAATTTAGGGGTCCTTGGGGATAGTTGCTAAAAAATTAGCACTAGCTGTACCGTAAGTGACGGTATTTAAAGTGTAAGTTTATAATGTCTCCTTTGAATCAGATCGCCACAATATTTGTTACAAATGTCGATCTTCAGAATGTACCACCACCTGTCGATGTTTATTCTGTTATTTCCGTCGGCAATCAAACCGCACCTGTGCTGCCTAAAACGTATCACAATCGACAAAAGGTCGTCTTGAACCTGCGGTCCCACCATTTGAATATCATTCAAGGAAACAACTGAACTCGTCGGACTGCTGGCATTAAACATAGCCCGTAATTTAGTGGTGCTACTGGTCTCACGCAAGACGCCATGATGGGGTATATAATGCGAGTCATTACAATAAGTAATGGTCGCTGACATGTGACCCAATGAAATATATATAGACTTAAAATATGTTTACATTTGTCGTAGTGTAGGCTGAGCCTTATTCCTACTTCTTGTGTGGTCTCGTTAAAATTATATTAAAATCGTAATGTGAATTTTCGTCGGTAATAAAATTGGTTCATGAACGAAATTATAATATTTAGAAGGTGGTTCTAATTAAGTGATGTTCTGATGAAGATCTACGGAAATATACTATGGAACTCTTCAAGTATGTCACGGGCAAAGCCAGCTAGTGGTCTAATAAAAATATGTTTTAAAATTGCCTTTAGCAGCACATATGAGTTGTTTGGGATCGACAAGAAGTCACTACAACAGTGATAATCACAAATGAGTTTGTTGAATTTCTACAATGTACCAAGACACAAGGCAGAGATACCATTTTATCTAAAAAATATGCCCTTCTTCTCCATATAAACTTAAACTGTGTATAATTTTACGTTTATCCGCTATAGGTGAAATATTTTCGCTTACAGAATTAATATCATAAATAATAAGTTTCACATACACTTTTCGTAACAGTGGGGTTAAAGGCCCCACCACGATCTTTGGGGCCCAAACGACCTCACCACCGTACGTCACTTACGGACGAGGCAACGACTAGTGGCCCTAAGGCGTTCAGCAAACGCATTCAGTTATATACCTTCCAACCGGAAGGTTAGAAAACTGAATGCGTTTTATTGAAACCTTACAGAAATATAATATCAGAATAAGGAACAGTAGACCATAATCTCGGGAAGAAATTCCTATAGAAGTTCCGGTACGGGAAAACATCATCATGCAGGCATAGCCGCGGCTATTGGCTAGAAATTTATGTTTATATAGTATATCAGAGCATTAGAAACTACTTTGATAAAGTTCGGGTGCACACATTTGTAGATTTTGCGACACCGATCTGTTATTTAGTTTGGACAAATTTGGATTTATTTAAAAATAAAATAATCGTAACGAATCTAATTATCAAGGAAAGTAAAGATATTGTTACAAAAAAATAATAATAATTATCATGCAGCTTCCGACGTGGCTTGGCGCTTCTCTTTAAATAGGATCTCTTTTAGGTCCGAAACCAGCGGGTTGTCCCGGAATTTACACGTGAATAAATCGGTTTAGTTATATATAGTAGTATCTAGTAAAAACATATTGGGGTAATATTACTTAGGGTATTTTTTTAAGAAAATAGCGCTAACAGATTAAAGTAATATTAGACAAGTTTATGTTCATTTTTGTAGAAGAAGCGCATAACACTATTTATAATATAAAATAGTTGATAAAATAATAAATAGTCGAATTTTTAATAGCAATCGAGCGAGCGAGCACTACATATTCCTTTTTTTTTCTCATAAATTTTCAATAAAGTGGAAAAAGACTTTTCGATTCGAGACGGGGATTGAACCCGTGACCTTTGCCTAACCAGAATAATGTTCTAGCCACATGAACTACCGTATCGAACCAAGTTGAAATTGGTTCTCTGGTCATACTCTTAAAATGACAATTAAAATATGGTGGAGAAATTCAACTTGGTTCGATACGGTTCGGGTAGTTCAGGTGGCTAGAACATTGCCCTGGTTAGGCAAGGGTCACGGGTTCCATCCCCGTCTCGAATCAAATTGTCTTTAATCACTTTATTAAAAATTTATAAGAAATTTAGCAAAATAATTGCTTAAAAATTTATCCATTTTTTTTCTTTCGTTATAATTGTCTACTGCTGTGCTTATAATTTGAACATTTTGTTTTGAACTAGAAGAAATAAAAAAAATCACTATTGTTTGAAACGTACATAACAGTATATGGAATTCCTAAAAATGTTCTAAAATGTGGTCAGCGTTAATCAATTGTCATTTAGGTATAAAAAGATCTTCTGAACTCTAAACGTAACAGTGTTCTGAAAGCGCCTGTCTATCATGTTGGTTACAATAGTTCTTATTACCGCGATAAGTGTTATATTTTTTATTTTATTATTGACTTTACAGCAAAAATTTCAATACTGGAAAAGAAAAAATGTCCCACATCTACCAACGGCATCCATTTTAGGTAATTTTACTGAATATATTTTACTGAAAAAACCTATTGGTATATTAACTCAAGAACTCTGTCAAAAATTTCCAAGTGCACCATTTTTCGGCGCTTATTACGGGATAGAGCCCACAATAATTGTGCAAGATCCTGATTTCATTAAACTTATTTTGGCAAAAGATTTTCACTTCTTCAATGCACGTGAAGCATCGAAATATAATAAAAAAGAACTTCTTCTTCAGAATCTATTCTTCTCTAATGGTGACCACTGGAAAACTGTGCGTCAGAAGCTCACACCGCTATTTACGACTGCCAAGATGAAGAATATGTTCTATTTGATCGAAAATTGTTCGCATGTACTTGAAAATGTGCTCGATCGAGAAGTCAAAATAACGAAAATAATTGAAATTAGAAGACTTATGGCAAGTTATACAATGGATTGCATCGGCTCTTGTGCATTTGGTGTAGATACAAATACACAAGAACAAAAAGAAGGAAACGTTTTTAGAGATATTGGAGATGCTATATTTGATAATGGGTGTTTTAATTCATTCAAATTTATTGCACGTTCTGTTTGGCCAGGCATATTCTATGGGTTAGGATACAAACTTTTTCCCAAAGAAATTGAGACATTCTTTTATGAAATCTTAAACAGAACTTTTGAAGGTCGAAATAACAAGCCATCTGCTAGAAACGATTTCATTGACTTGGTACTAAAGGTCTTGGAAAATAAGGAACCATCTGAAAATAATCTAGAAAACACAGATTGTCAGGAAGGAAAACAGACGGATGTAGTCATCGATCGGGGTACAATGGTGTCGCAATGTTTCGGCATATTTTCTGCTGGATATGAAACGTCAGCTACAACATTGGCATTCGTATTGTTTGAGTTGGCAAAGAACTTCAAGGCTCAGGAAAATGTACTTAAAGAAGTGGATGCCTACTTACGTCGCAATGATAATGTGTTGAAATATGAATGTGTTGCGGAGATGCCCTACGTCAATGCGTGTATAGATGAGGCTCTTCGCCTCTATCCCGTATTAGCAACATTAACTCGTGAAGTAACTGAAGACTTCATTTTCCCAAATGGATTGAAGTTGGAGAAAGGTGTGCGTGTTCATATACCAGTCTACCACTTGCATTACAATCCTGAATATTTTTCTGAACCTGAAAAGTATCAACCAGAAAGGTTTTTGGATGATGAAAAACTGAATATCAAACCATATACATACATGCCTTTTGGTGAAGGTAAAAGAATTTGCATTGGTAAGTACTTATACTGAAAATGATAAAGTACGCCCTATTATTTTACCTATGTCTCTAGATTGTACCTTAATATAGGAAGAAGCGTATTGTGTAGATTTAGAAGCCTTTACTTTATAAAAAACAACCCTAATACTGGCCTCCCTACGTTTAAAATCGTGATCATTATATTTATGGAAATATAATTTTGCATAGGTAAAGTATATATAACTAATCAAAACAACTACATATTATTAGCTCCTTGCAATTACTAAATAGATATAAAATAATTATAAAAACACTCAAAACATGTTTAATATTGTGGGACGTTTATTTTTTTCTTTTTACACACCGCTGTCTAGCCTAGGTAAACTAATATAAGCTTGTAACACAAGCTTATATTAGTTTAGGAATAGGAATCTAGACGTCTGATAAACATACATATAATTCTAAATACATACACCCACCCACTTTATTTTTAATGTCTGTTTTCAGAGTCATATAAAAAGCGAGTTGAGGTAATATACTGTCCAAGTTCTGTCGTTGATTAGCACAAATATTCAATTCTGTTGCATGCTAACTGCGTCGGTGGGAAAGTGGTAGTGCATACGATTGCCGTAACTGAAATCTCTGGTAGACCAAATATTCGGTGGATCTGCAAATCTCTGGTAGACCAAATATTCGGTGGATCTGCAAATCTCTGGTAGACCAAATATTCGGTGGATCTGCAAATGTTTGTTTTGAACTTTAGATGTATCTATTTAGAAATATACTTAAAGTAGTTATAGTTTTGGTTCACTGCCTCGGTGGTTCAGTGGTAGTGTATGCGAGTGCTGCGACTGAGGTCCAGGGTTAGATTCCCGGGTCGGAGAAAATATTTGTGTTTTCCACAAAAGTTTGTTTCGGAGTTAGGGTGTTTTCAATGTACAACATGTATGTATTTACAAATATATAAGTATGTTTATTAGTCGTCTAGATCCCATAACACAGGCTTAAATTAGCTTACTTTAGGCTAGACGGCGCTGTGTAAAAAAAGGTTCCACAGTGTCCCACAGTACCTTAATTTGGTTCAAAAGATGGGGATTGAAAATATTTTAAAATGCTTATTACTAACAATGATTATTGAACAAACCCTGTGGGCTGATCTATAGCACTATTGAATATAATTTGACAACTGTCGTAGAATGTGTAATATGAACGATTCCACTATAATATCACACAGCAGATAACAAACTTCACCAGTGGCATTTGTGCATCAATTTCTTAAAATACGTTACAGAGAATAAAAAAGTTGCTTTTTAAATTCCAGGAATCAAGTTTGCTAAAATGCAAATGATAGTTGCTCTGATCACTTTACTGAAGAAGTATCGTTTGGAGTTAGCTGCGGACATGAATACGGAGCTTGTGATAGACCCCAAAGCCTTCCTGACTTCGCCTATAGGTGAAATTAAGCTCGAGTTTGTGGAAAGAGATGGATGGGAGCAAAGGAAACTTAAGGTTTCCTCTTGAATTCTATTTTTATACGACTTCCAAAAACGAGGAGGTTATGTGTTCGATTGGTATTTTTTTTTATGTTTGTACATCGGTTACGCTGAGATTTATGATCCGATTTACGTGATTCTTCTTTAGTTTGATGCAGAATAGTTGCCATTTGGTCCCATTAAAATTTCACATTGTTTGGCCAAGTAGTTTTTATTTAATTTATGAAATATAGTTTACCATAGGGTTAAAGAGTTATAATAAGTGCATTAAATTCGTGTAATTGTAAGTGCAAAATTATTGTTAAAGATAGCCTTTAAATTAGGATAGTCTAAACCAGTACAATTATCACCGTTATATAAAATGTTGTAAGTATATATGTGTATATTCTTTTATAGTGCGGATGTATGTTCGACTATGTATGCGTTTTATTTGCTACTAAACTTCCCGTGGTTATTTTTATTTATTTTTTTCGGAATAAAGAGAAAGAACTTGTTTCCATTTGTTTATTTGGCTATTTATTTTTAACGACGTTGGGAGTGATTGCCGTCTTACCCACTAACCAAATGTCATCTGCATGCCCAGGTACAGACAGTGCACAGGAGTATTATTCGACGTGAATTTTTTAATAATAATCCTGTGGGTAATAATATAGAGGGACATTTTTTTTTACACAGCGCCGTCTAGCCCAATGTCAGCTAATATAAGCTTGTGTTATGGGATCTAGACAATCGATATACATACTTATATATTTCTAAATATATACATATTATACATAGGAAACACCCAAACTCCGAAAAAAACCTTTGTGGATCACACAAATATTTGAACCGACCCGGGATTCGAACCCGGGACCTCAGTCGCGACAATCGCATGCATTGCCACTGCGCCACTGAGGTAGTCAAATAATATCGTGATCGTGGTCTCACAACCAGCGTAAATTCCATGTTGAAATTTCCAAAGAGTTTCTGTCGAATTCAGAAGTCTCTTGAAATCCTCTTGAAAATCCAAGAATCCTCTTGAAAATTTCATGGTGTGGGAGTGTGGGATAATATCTGTACCGACCCTTTGACTTTAAAGGCTGAAGTATTAATACTGAGCCTACATTGCTTTCGGACCTGCCCGATGAAGAGAACGGTTAAATAGATAATATTATTACTCCAGTCTTCAAAAGTAAGGGGTCAGTTCAGGAGTGTGGGAGCTACCGCGGTATAAAGGTTATGTCCCACACTATGAGAATCTTTGAGAGGATTATTGAGTCCCGGATCCGGCAGGCGTGTACAAATCATCGTCTATGCGGACGGATGTGGTATCTGTTGAGTTTAATGCCAGTTACTCGGTCTTTGTCACGTTAAGTTTCAGACCACCGTTCTCAAGCGTCTTCCACGCCTTCACACGTCGTACCAACCTGCCCCTGTCCGCGTCTGCCAGCGCGATATCATCAGCATACATGAACAACATTTTGTCTCCACTTATAATATTAACGGTGAACCTTGAGTATTATTGTCAACGTTGCTTACCACCAGATGCACAATGGCGTAATTGTACTGCGAATACATTGCACGATAAAATTATCTCTAGCAAAATGTAAGCTTTGAACAACAGACACAATCCTCAGATGAAGACGCACCTAAGACATTTTGCTTCGTAGCCGTAATCAAACACAAAAAAAAAATTACCCCCGCGGGCCTCTGAAACCAGTTGGCAGATAGTGCGGTAATCTAATGACCGCTACGTACTACATAATAATACATACTATATTACATAATAATATCGCCAAAGAACAGATTGTAAGACGTACCTATTATTATAATATGATCTGTGCATTTCTCTAATGGCATATTGATATGTAATTTATTAATTATCTCTAAGAATAGCTTCTAGCCCCGCTAACTCAGTGTTTTGTAAACGATCATTGCTTCAAACAACTTTCGCTATGGCTGGTCACGGATGGGTGCCCAGTTTGTGGTATTTCTGTTTACGAGTATTTCTGTGCTTCGGAAAAGACGTTAAGGCGTTGCCCCTGTTGCCAGTAATAAAATAAAGGTAGCTTGTTTTCAACAGCAGGTCGCCACAAACTGCACTTGTCCATTTCAACACGGTAATGGACTCACCACCATTACTTGGGACAAAAATGCACACGGCGAAATATGAGCTTATAATTTGCTTCTGCCTACCCCTTCAGGGATAAAGGCGTGACAATATTTATGTATGTATGTATGTCACGCCTTTCTCCCCGAAGGGGTAGGCAGAGGCATATTAAACGACCACATTTCAAAATGTGTCTATTTTTTTAGATGTTAAATTTGGAAGAAATTTTGAATCCGTTGCCCTTTTAGTGAGGTGGTAACAAAAAGGCTAAAAGGTCTTATGTGCTAGACACTAATTAGCACGACCAATTAAAGTCCTGGTAGTCTCGGACTACAGAATAAAGGCGTGACAATATATATACATATATATTTTGATGATCAAAATTTATATATATATATATATATATAAATTTTGATCATATTTATGATCAAAATTTTGGAAGATGGTGACTTGCCAACTCACTAGATGGGCCCCCTATACAATCGTCATATACATGATAAACCTGTAAGGCAACACCAGTGTGAGCAGCTAAGGGTGTCGCGGGTCAGACCCGGAGCGGGCTTCCCGTAGTTATACCCTTGAAAATAAACTTCCAGCCCAGAGCATATAGCTCTGGTTCCCTCTCTCTGATTGGCCAATTAAGGCAAGCCAGAGTTGAGATTTGTTGCGCTCCCGGGAGTAGCGCTTTGCTTTACCGTTAGCCCATTAAATGGTGCACAAGGGCAACAGAATTCTGAGGAATCGGGACCGATGTGTGGCCACGCACATTTTGCTCGTCACAAGTTGCCCTGCGGATGTGTGCTTTTCATTAACTTTCTGATATATTTTTTGTTGATATCAGAAAGTGGATGACTCAAAAAGCGAATCTACTATACCCTCATAGGGTTGCGTTAATCCTATGAAAAGATAACGACTGTCCTCGAGGGTTATTATTATTCTTTTATAAATATAAAGAATAGTATCCCACCAGTATCGGGTACAGGGACCAAACTACCGGTGGTCAGGGCTGCAGAGATTGCGGTTCCTTAGCATCAAGCCCTTGACCCAACTGCCTAACGCGAGTCTCTTGAGATATTGGTCGAGACTCTTGGCAATCAGACGATGGGCCGATACGACTTTAAATTCAATTTTAATTTCCACGCAGAAAGGGTCCGGATGATTACCTTAGCCTACTTTTTGACCTCCAAATCGACTTGGGGTCCAAACAGTTTCAATAGGAACTTCAAAATAGTTTCGATATACCTACCCCTGGTGTGCCCCGATTGGTCCTTAGTCCGTCTTTGTCCCGTTCAGCATCAGGAACTTACAGGAGCAGCTTGAACGCCAGAACGGCGGTTTGAAACTTACTGTGGCGAAGACCGAGTACCTACTTGGCTTTAAACTTTACAGGTCGCACGAATCAGGTTATATACTTGGGATGTCCATTTCACACGTCCGTGGTAAATTGCCCATAAGAGTAGTTACACCGTCCCTTTCATGCGCGTACACTTCACGCATTTGTGGTAAGTAGCTTTAGCCACGCTACGACCTCCCAAAGGCCAATATGATTCTCTTATAGATGCAGGCATTAACTGAGGATATTTAACTGAGAACCAACTTTAAATGCTTAAGTTTTGGATGCTCAGATCAAAATAATAGCTTTGTTAATGGGTAATAAATCGGGGTGCTTTTTATCATTTAAAAGCTAATTCTGATGCATTATTGAACCGACACCTCCCAAACGAATCATATTATTATGAGGATTAACCAAGGACAATTTAACCAATGGACGCGCTATCTTACCGTTTGCGCCTATACCCCGCCTGCCATTTTAGCTAAGTCGCTGTTCCGCGGACTCAGTCTATCGTACACGTTCAAAGGGTAATTTATAAAGAAAAAATGACGAAATGTGCCGCGAAAAGGTGTAAGTTATAGTGGTCGAACAATTAATGTTTGTTTTCACTCGTAAGTAAAAAATTATTTCATTTACATAACTATTTTAACAAGAAAAATAGAAATTTGAGATGGTAACATCTCAAATTAGCCGAATAATATTGAATCAAATTCGTATTGCATGCCTACATTTTTATTGGGTGTTAGACAGTGACAACACTTCATGCAAGAGTATGTAAACAATATCACCCTTATTAATAAACATAGAGTAAACCTGGAGTAACTATAATCCGAGTATTTAAACAGGAGTAACAAATTTCACTATTAATAAACACAGAGTAAAGACGGAGTAAGCTAATCCTGTAAAACCTGGGGTGTGCCTAGTTTAGCGACGGAGTAAGAACGGTGTAAAGGCTATTGAGCAAGCTATCAGATGATATTTATATTATAAAATATTATTTTGTACTTTTTTTTCAAAGGACATTTTTAGATTTTATTTTAGGAAGTGAAAAATGGAAAGAGACTATTATGACGTTTTGTTCGGTCAATTCTTCATTCTTTTTTGGTACTTCGTCGTATACCCCATTTAGACTCTCGCATGAGCCACGAGACGAGCCGCAAGCTTGAATGAAAACAGACCTAAATACGAGTTTACTCTTGCGGCTCGCGGCTCGTCTAGCAGTTCGTCTCGTGGCTCGCGCGGGAGTGTTAATGGGGTATAAGATTATTTTCAGTATAATATTGAAATGTTGCCATTACATAAGCACTAATGCAGGAGTAAGGAATGCTTTGTAAGTCGGACCTTACTCTTTGTTTATTAATAAGGTTGTTAACACATCGTTACTCCTTGGCTAATCTGGGAGTAACAAGTCAAAGACTAAGGTCCGTATTCCAGAACGTTTCTCAATGCTGAATCAACGCTTGAGGCTAGATTTTGCCTTATAAAATCTACTCTCAAGCGTCGATTGAGTATTGATAAACTTTCTGGAATACGGGCCGTGGCCGTTTAAGAGTGGAAGTAAAGTAAGAATAAGCCATTTTCATTAATGACCGTATGTGTGTAGTTTCTCCACCGCACGGAAGTTGGTTGAACGTGATTTCATACCTTATTGAGTACATGGTTAAATTGTCCTAGGTATTAACCCATTATCAAATATTTCATTAGTTTCGAGCGTGGATTAGTAGCTTAGCGGACTAAAGGAGTGCCCGCGGATTGAGCAAGGACACGGGTTCAAATCCCGCTCGACCTTGTGTACTTATTTTTAGATTAATAACAAATATTACGATGAAGATAAGAGCATTTTGATTCGAATAAAAATGTTAAATCGGTATTGTTTTTGTGTGTGGGTGGCATAAAGATAACCTATTTATCTTTATAAAAATATTCTATCTTAATAAAAATATTTAGCAAAATAAATACTTACAAAATAGGTTCTTATCTTATCTTCAGGGGCGGCGAATAAATGTTCACATTGCTGAGACCTCATCTAATTTGTGCGATTTCGCTACAAAAAATCGTGTAAATATGATCACGTGTCAGCCTATAGTACAATGTTATTTTAATTATGGCAACACAATAATTTTTTGGCACTTCAATTTAAAACAGTTTTATATATTACTAGTTTATTTGACGTCTGAGGCTTTTATTTCCCGAACCCGTTTCCCACAGGAACTTGTTTCCGGAATAAAAAGTAGTCTATGTGTTAGTCTGATGTGTAAGCTATATTATTGTAAAGTTTGTTTAGTAGATTTTGTGTGTAAGAGTAACAAATATCCATGAATACAAACTTACAAACTTTCGCGTTTGTAGTATGACACCCAATGCCTGAAGATAAGTCGAAATCCTGAATAGCACTTTGAAGATTCTGGCTTTGTGTGAAGATGTAAATTACATTACATCAACTGTTGCATTTAACTAAGCTTCTCATGTAAGGTAAAACTCCGAAGTGTACAGTTTGATATTAACTGGTCTTGTCGCTAGTATTTTAGATAATCCTATGTCTATTTATAACATGTAAGCATAAGTAATAATATAAGTGGCATAAGTAATTATGTAAGCTCTAAAAATGTAATTTACTGTCAGTTTTTATTTATACTTAGTTTTTATTAGGTTTTTATTTATAGTCATCATTAACAAGCTGTTTTTTTAAGGATTTCTTTACTATTAAATTAGTGATAAAATGCAAATTGAGAATCGACTGCAGAATTAAAGCTTAGACCGCCGCAACGTTGTTCTCACAACATAAAAATTTAATAACATTAAATGAATATTAGCACTAAGTTCGGCCAGCGACAGAAGCAGACTAGCAAAGATAGTCAAGGACAATAAGACCACCACACAGACATAAATATAGATCTGGCGGTGATTGGACAAATTTTGCCGTCCAAAGTCCAAAAACTGTCATAATTTTATCAGGCGATATATCTTCAAGTCAAGATACATGAAGATAAACACGCGTTTCCAACTGATCTTGAGCCGAAATTCATTTCGAAAATAGAATTACAAATTACATGCCAGAAGGAGTAACGTACTTGTACGTCTTCGTTTGGCATTAGAAGATTTTACCCGATCATAGCTGAGTCAAAGGAGATCTCTACACGGATGTATCGACTGAGAAAACAGTATCTGCAACTCAGCAAATATATACCACGATCGCAACAGGAGCCAGCCGCTAGGAAACATCAGAACCAGAAGTCAACAGTCAGCAGTCGACAGCAGGTCAGCGAAACCCAAATAAGTTTCTGGAAAACATCAGATAAGGCTAGTCCAGGAAAGTGTGGACACATAGCAGGAAGTAGCTACGGAGAATCATCGGAGCACTCACAGGGCATTATACAACCCCTGTCGCGACACTGAGTCGCTAGAGTCGAATCTTGGGGCGATACGACTGATTAAGGTGATGCTGAGTACGGTGATACCCCGGTGTGGCCGGAAGTGTCGTCAAAAGGGGTTGCTGTCCTACCTCAAACTGTACCTAGTGTTATGGAGTGGAACACTTCCCACCTATGAGCGATGTTAAACACGCCGAGATATGCTCCAGTCATAGAGAATGGCAGGGAGGATTTCAGAAGCCGTTGATTTTAGGCTGAAATTGGGAAAACCGGGAGTCACACACGTCCTTAGTCTCCCCAACGGTGGACATGGCGCATAGAAAAAAATCTCGTCAAAAAAAAATGGCATTATGCAACACGGCAGCTCTTTCAAAAGATGACTCACGGAAGATCCTACATGCAGGACCTGTGAGGATGCCAGCGAAACGTTACACCTCTTGCCACGCAAATGTGTGACAGTTGGTGCAAGAAGATTGAGTCTCCTAGGGAAAGGCATATTCGATACCAGAGGACTCCAGGCTCATCCATAAAGAATATACTACAGTTCATGGAGGCGCTATACTGACTCTGGAAGGATGAGTGATAGGAAAAGGATCGAATAGGGAAGAGGTGCTATGGTAATACCGTCAGCAAAGACCTAGATAAGATTAAAAAAGATACTGTGCGATGCGAGCTTGTTTTTC
Source organism: Thumatha senex (assembly GCA_948477245.1). NCBI lineage: Eukaryota > Metazoa > Arthropoda > Insecta > Lepidoptera > Erebidae > Thumatha > Thumatha senex. The sequence continues at coordinate 21,101,049 of OX419744.1, read as the reverse complement.
AGCTCCTTAGGGAGCTTTGCAAATTTTTTGAAGTTTTCAGTGTCATGTCAACATGCGATATATATTTTTATTTTTCTATTTGAATAATGTCAATGGCATGGACACAGAGGTCTTTTTTTTAATTTGTTTTAATTTTTTAAGTTTAATGGAGGTATATTGACATGCTACCATTCCATTATTGGGTTGAATGAAGTGTTTCTGCCATCAAATACAATAAGTACTTTTTGGAGGAAGCACTGTGTTCAATAAATAGTAATGTTAATGTAGTACCTAGTTAGTGAATTTATCTTGTTGAGTAATGTAAAATTCATCTTATATTGAACACGCAGCTGGCGGGTGGATATTTGTGTGATTAAGACAAGTACATTATATTTATATATATATATATTAAATAGGATTTTGTTTATTATATCTATTTGAATATTATTTATTATTACCTATTTATATTTATTTTTTAATGTAAAACTTAGGCAGCAGTAGCAATGATAGCATTGAAACAGCGAGTAGTTTGGATGACACTTTTGCATGTATGCCTACATTGGCTGACGTTATATAAACCCAGTTAGATGATGTCCTCAAGAACTGTAATGTAGTTCATATAAATGCACAGAGTTTTCCCACCCATTATCCGGATATGCTAACAACCTTTGACTGTAAGAACATTCATGCTATTCTTATTTCCGAATCATTTCTAAAACCATGTCTAGTTTCTAGCTGTTACTCTCTTCCAAATTTCAATTTAATTAGAAATGATCGCATCGGCCCTCAATGTGGTGGAGTAGCTATATACTTACGAAATAATATTAAGTATAATATTATTGACATATCTTCACAATAATAATAATAAATCTTTATTCATTTAGGTCACAAAGTAACACTTATGAACGTCAAGAATATTGCTTCTACATTTGCATTTACTGCCAGATTCGCAAAGCAATAGGTAGAGCCTGAGGAAGAACCTGGCAATAAAACTCATGGCCACTCTTTTCTAAACGCCAGTAATTACATCAGTTTGATTAACATGATATTTGACCAATTATATAGTAATGAATATATACAAACAAAAAAACACAAAATCAATGTTGTGTTTAAAATCATATCAAAATTAGAGCGATTATAGTTGCCGGTTCTAAGGGCAGCCCACCCTTGAAGAAGAAGAATCTGGCAAGAATGTCAATGGATGCCATTTTAAAATGTAGGAATGGCTTACAACATTAAAATTACACTTCCATTGTTCCTTTGGATTTATGTGAGAACAGTCGACTAAACTTAAGTTTACCTTAAATATAAATAAGATTATTTGTAATAATTGCTATAACAGCTATGAGCTGACCAGTCGCAACAGACGGCACCCGTTCACGGGTATGACGCATTATATCAGCCATCGCCCTACTCAACCGTATTATAGGCAATAAGGCGACCCGATACATACGCCACCACTGCCAGGACACTTAGGCGAGCATGACATACTCAAAAACTGCACAGCAGCTATCATGTCAATTTCAAAATAATAAATAAGTCTACATGGTGCTCACACAACAACAAAGTCAAATTACATATAATTATGTATATTAGCTATTACCGGGACTAAAACGCAGCCATACCTTTAGTTGCCTGGCGTTTCAAATTATTTATACTGTAGAATGTAAAAGAAAAAATACAACATATATATGCAGATTCAAGACAAGTAGAATATAACACAAGATTCATTCGAATCCTAAATAGCTCGAGCCAAGAGCAAGCAACTCATTTCCATTTATTTTTATCATTCAAATAATCATTAATTGTGTAATGAGCCCTTTTCAAGAGGTGCGTCTTAATTTCCGCCTTAAATTTATGTAACGGCAGGTTCATAATGTTTAAAGGAATTTTATTATTTAGGCGTACGCCAATTCCTGCAAAAGAGTCGTGAACCTTTTGTAAACGATGATGCGTTCCAATTAATTTATGCTTATTTCTAGTATTTATCGAATGTATGTCACTGTGTCTGTATATAAATGTATGTTCCGTTTAACTAACATAATATTTGCAAATATATACTGTGATGCAACCGTTAAAATGCCAATTTCTTTAAATTTTTCTCTAAGAGACACTCTAGCACTCAATTTATATATTGCACGTATAGCTCTCTTCTGGAGTACAAAAATTACTTGTAGATCAGCTGCTTTGCCCCACAGCAAAATGCCGTAAGACATGACACTGTGAAAATAACTAAAGTATACCAGCCTGGCAGTTGCCACATCAGTAAACTGCCTGACTTTACTAACGGCAAAGGCTGCCGAGCTGAGTTTACCTGCAAGACACGTTATTTAGGCATTCCACTTTCCGGTTTGCTATCTAAAATGATGCCCAAAAATACAGTTGATTCTACAAGATTAAGGGTATCACCGTTCAATGTTATATTTGTACCGCAATTCCTGACATTAGGCATGCTGAATCTGATACATTTTGTCTTCTTAGCGTTTAGTAGCAAATTATTGGTCGTAAACCAATCTACAACTTGGGCAAGTGAACTATTTACGCCGTTAAAATTACAAAGCGTGCGATCAACTTTAAAAATAAGTGACGTATTATCAGCAAATAGAACAATGTCGCACAAGTTCTGTATATAGAATGGCAGATCGTTAATATAAATTAATAATAGAAAGGGACCCAGAATTGATGCCTGCGGTACGCCCATAGCTACAGATGCTCCAGAGGAGCGAACTCCATTGACATGACAACATGTTGTATTCGATCATTTTGGTAGGAGGCAACAAGGTTCAGTGCAGAGTCATTGATACCATAATAAAAGAGTTTTCGCAATAGTGTTTTATGGTCAACGCAATCAAATGCTTTGGAGAGATCGCAGAATACACCAATAGCATCTTGTCTATTCTCCCAGGCGTCATATATATGATTCAGAAGTGTCACACCTGCATGAATGGTAGAACGACTCCTTGTGAACCCATACTGCTCCTTATGTAATAGCATATTTAAGTTAACACAGCCACCGCAAGCAGACGCTGGTGAACACCTCTTCCTGGAGGTTGAACTATTGCATACAAAATTATTACTTGGTGTCTATTACAGCCCTTCAAAGCACGTTAACTTCTCTTCTTTTGAAAACCTATTAGAACGTTACTTGCCCTCTTACAGTCACACTATCATTACGGGTGATTTTAATACCTGTCTTTGAAAGCATGATTCTCGCTCTCCATTTTGTTTTTCAACTGCTTTTCCTCAACTGACCTGGTGGCTAAGCATGGTCAATATCCAGCTGATGCCATCTCCTATCACGATTTAATATATCTTTCGTATAAAATTCGTCCTCCTAAACATAAACATAAAATTTTAATGCAACGCTATTTTAGTGGTCTTGATCGATTGCGTTAGGATGCTAGAAATATCGATTGGGAGGCACTCTTAGCGACAAAGACAATAGATTCAAAAGTAAATGTATTCAATGATAAAATATATAAATATAAATATCCGTCACGCCTTATCCCCGAAGGAGTGGCAGAGGCATATTATATGCCCACTTTTCACCGTGTGGATTCCTATCCCACGTAATAGGTGGTGAGCCCATTGCCGTGTTGAATAGAGAGATGCAGGTTGTGGCTACCTGCTGTTGAAATTTTTCAAGCCGCCCATAAGGCCTTCAACCAGGCTTACCGACTGCCATTTTACTGGCAACCGGGACCAACGGCTTAACGTGCCTTCCGAAGCACGGAAACGCTCGCAAATGTAAATGCCACAAAGTTGTCACCCATCCGAGTACCAGCCATAGTGAAAGTTGCGTAACTCAGTGATCGTTTACAGAACACTGAGACCGCGGGGCCACGAGCGCTTCAATGATAAGCTATTTCTAATTTCTAAGCAATTCAATGATAAGCTGATTAAGTTGTACGATACACATGCGCCGGTTCGTATGGTTCGGGTGAAACACTTACCTTCACCTTGGCTTACAGCTGATATAAAAGCACTTTTATCAAATAAAGCAGCAGCCAAATGTAGGTACAAAATGCGGCCTACGCCTTTTAATTATGAGAATTACATAACAATGAGGAATCACTGCAGTAAGGTGTGTAGAAAGTACATAACAATAAGAAATCACAGCGCCAATATATTTATAAAACTGTCCAGATCGGAGACCCTGCTAAAATCTGGAAGTTTCTCAAAACAATGGGACTTGGAAAATCACGTCTAAATACGATTTCTAACACTATTAATATTGAATTACTAAATCAACATTTCTCATCTTCTTCTACGTTAGATCGCACTAACAAAGAAAATACTTTGCAATATCTTTCATCACTTCTAACTCCTAACTACTCACCGTTCGTTTTCAATCAATTATCTGCGTTTGATGTTAAAAAGAGTATAATGTCGATCAGCTCCAATGCATTAGTCGTAATATGGTACTACCTATTATTGATGAAATCTTACCTGTATTGTGTCATCTTTTAAACGACTCCCTTTCCTGCTCCGAATTTCCAAAAGCCTGGAAAAAGGCAATAATCATTCCTATACCTAAAAAATCAAACCCAAACTCCTATTCCGAATATCGTCCCATCTCCATATTACCTTTTCTATCAAAAATCTTGGAGCGGCTTGTCCATACCCAATTAAATTCATATCTGATGAGAAACCAACTGCTAAATCCTTAACAATCAGGTTTTCGTCCAGGCCACAGTACGACCAGCGCATTGGTTAAAATTACTGATGATGTGCGTTTAGGCATGGAGAATGGAAATCTCACAGTTCTTACATTACTTGATTTCAGCAACGCCTTCAACACTGTAGATTTTCATCTTCTGCTTGGCATTTTGCGCTCTGTTAACATATCTCCACCAGTAATTGAATAGTTTCGTAGTTACCTTTTTGTACGCCGACAGCGGGTTCATGTTTAAGACTCCTTTTCTCCTTGGTGTAGTACAACTGGCGGCGTACCACAGGGTGGCGTGCTTTCTCCCCTACTTTTCACAATTTTTATAAATTTTATCTCAATTTTTTTATTTCCTGCCTACCACCTACTATTATTAATGCAGATTTGGCCCACATTTGTCAATGGAGCAAGCAATATGGCTTGGTCGTCAATCCGTCAAAGATACAGGTTATAGTGGTTGGTAGCTCCCGAATGTTGGCCCCAGGTAGACTGGACAACTCTTCCAAATATCTTGTTTGATGGCGTTCCACTGCAAGTATGTGAAAACGTGAAGGATTTAGGCATTTTGATTGATAGTACGCTATCCTGGCGTGCACAATTATGTGAAGAAAATGTTTGCTATTTCAGGTGCCTTGCGTAGATTGCGCAATTTTCTGCCGACGGCCACAAAAATTGCACTTGCAGAATCTCTCCTCCTACCTCTACTCGATTATGCTGAATAGAATAATAACTTTCGTGAGCGATGTTCATTATTACTAAATAAACGGCTTTACTCACGTGTAATTTTCGGGATAGCCCGACTAGTTTCGGACCTAACGGAGGTCCTTCTTGAAGAAGAGCGTCAAGCTACGTCGGAAACTGCGCTGGCACTGCGTTGTCAGCGACCTTTCTGGCGAAGAGCACGCTGTGTCAGTGTAGGAGGGTGTGTCTCGTCTTGAGTAGCCGATGTGTCTTGATTATGCTGATGTTACATATCTCGATGTCACTGAGGAGCAACTCGATCAACTTGAGCGCCTCCAAAATTTCTGCATTAGATTTATATTTGGATTACGCAAATATGATCACGTATCTGAATACCGCAACAAACTCAAGTGGCTCCCGATTCGTCTTCGTCGGAATACTCATATTCTCTCATTGCTTTACAGCATCCTCTTCATTCCAGCTTCTCCCATTTATTTAAAAGAACGTTTTATTTTCCTCAATGACACACAATAAAGAACTCTGAGGTCATCAGAATCTTTGGAATTAGCAGTACCTAGGCATTCGACAACTTTTTATGACAAGTCATTTACTGTGCAAGCTATAAGACTGTGTAATGCATTTTTTTTTCATAGTCTTTATTGTAAACTAGCTGACCTGCCCGGCTTCGTCCGTGACATACTTCCAACCCCGTGGCACCCATTTAATACCGTCGTTTATTACTTTCCAAAAATGTATGAAAGTTTTCCCGATTTGTTGACATTTATGATTACTGCTCCGCTCTCCTGTGTAGTGGCGTGATGATATATAGCTAAGAACCTTCCTCAATAAATGAGCTATCCAATACAAAAATAATTTTTCAAATCGGCCTAGCCGTTCACGCGTGATGGCGTGACAACGGAAAACGGGTTTCATTTTTATATATATAGAAGATAAATATACATAGCATATAACAACTCCAGTGTTAATTAAATCCTAGAGGTTAAAAAAGAATTTAGGTTACATTACACAAAGCCAATGCGCTTTTTAAGAATTTACAAGCGTAGTTTTAGGTGATTAGATACGTAAAATATAATGAGGTACATTAAGATTATGTTTATGTAAGCTTTAGTATAGCATTACATTTGTTGCACACTTAAGTACTACTAAACAAAAACAGCAAATAAGCGCTAAAGTAATTAGTAAAAAAAAAAATCACGCAATATTTTAATATGCAGGTATTAACATAAAAACTTAACTAATGGCAACGCAACAGGAACAAAAGATCGGTCTAGCAACCAAACAAGTTAGGCACAGTCACCGTAGCAAGTCTACGCCACCACGCATGAAGCGCACACGGTCATATTGCTCTATATCCTGAGATAATAAGACCGATAATCGAGCGCACCGCTCCGCAAAGCGTATTCCTGTGCAGGCGGCCGTACGAGTCTATTCATTGCACTCAAGGAACAAGTGGTGAGGTAGCTTATATCGGTTGTGTTTATCGATAAACGGAAGATTTTTCTTACGGGTTTTACCTATGTAATTAATATATTTATCTTTACTCAATTTATTACTATACATTTAATACTTTTTTGATAATTTATAAATAATTTCCTTTATAGTAGGTAATTTAATTTTAATGTGTAGTTTGTTTAGATTTGTTTGAAAGGGTGGGTTAAACGCGTATTTAAGTGACTTGTTTTGTATAACCTGGAGACTATTAATGTTTGTGAGACGTGTACTACTCCATACTGGGCAAGCATAAGTTAGACATGGTCGTATTAATGTGCAATATATATTTAACTTGGTTTTACTACTGAGACAAGATCCTCTACTGAGAATGGGGCTTAAAGCGTTTAATGCGTTGGTGCTTTTAAGGTTTAATTTAGTGGTGTTGTCACTCCAATTGAGCTTGTTATCTAGCATAATACCCAAGTATTTAACAGAACAGCTCCATCCGTTCTTATGTCAATTTCAAGACTTCGCTTAGGGGGTGATCGTTGTCTAGAAAACAATATTGCTTCGTCTTAGAAGAATTAATTTTTAATTTCCACTTGTGAAAGTAGGTTGTCAATAGCTCAATCGATAAATTCAAGCGGTCGACTATTATATCAATATCTGCTGAAGATGTTAAGGAGGCTGTGTCATCCTCAAAGCAGGCAAGACTGGTGTGTGGTTGTATTGGTATATCGTTTAGGTATAGTAAAAAGAGCTGGGGGCCAAGAATGGATCCCTGAGGGACGCCAGCAGGGACAAATCGTGGAGCCGAACATGAATTATTCACGTAAACCTTGTCCGTTCGGTGGTCGAGGTAAGATTTCGTTATTTTTATTAGTGATACAGGGACACCTGACAAGAGCATCTTGTGAATAAGAGCTTCGTGCCAGACTGAGTCGAACGCTTTTTCAATGTCTAAGAGGAACATACCTGTAGACTTCTTCAGATTTAAATTATATGAAACGGTTTCTGCCACTCTGGCCAGCTGCTGGGTTGTTGAATGTCCAGCTCGAAAGCCAAACTGTTCATGAGTCAGGATATTTTCTGTCACCTGAGTAAGGCGACAGTACAAGATCTTTTCAAATAACTTACCTAGGCACGGAAGTAGGCTAATTGGCCGGTAGCCAGTTGGGTCTAAAGGATCTTTACCAGGCTTATGAATGGCAATTACTTTCCAACCGTCTTTCCAGACGGTTGGAAAATAGTTAGCCCGCAAACGAAAACTTTAGTTTACAAGACGATACTTTTACGAGGTAAGCGCTTAATAAGTTGGTTTGATATTTCGTCCGGGCCAGCTGCTTTGCTTGTTTTGAGAGCTGGTATACATTTGAGTATTTCGAGTTGTCTAACCAATTGGACACAGTAGGTTTCATCAATAAGGTTGTTTATAGTATACGAGGACGTATTAACGTTGTACTGTTCGTCACTGCTCCAATTGTGAGTAAGTAGCATGTTATCAGCAAAGCTGTTTGCCAAAATTTCACATTAATCCTTGGCGTTAGAGCTTGTAGTGCCATCGTTAGCCTTGAGTGGGGGTGTGCAAGATGTGGGAATCGATTTAAACCCTTTAGCAATACGCCAAAGGTCCGCACAGGGGTTGTCAACTTTTTTAAGCTTACGGTTCCAGATTTCATCACGGTGAGCTTTTAAGGCATCATTGATTTTGCGTTGAAGATGTTTAACCTCAACGTTAGGGATTTTTCGAGTGATGCTGTCGGTTTCTTTGACAGAAATACGACGCAATTTATTTTTGTTCCTGATTTTTCTTTTTATGCATCTAGGTAAGGAGGTTTGGGTTTAAGGGTTTTGATTGGGATAAAGGCCTCCCTAGCTAAAATCATGGTGCGTTGGAGGTGTGAAATTGCTAAATCAATATCGTTATTGGACTTATATGTCTGTTTGTCCAGGTGAATATTGCTATTGAGATGAAGATGAGTCTTGATAGCAAGTCGGACAAACACAGGCAAGTGGTTGGAAGAAAGTGCATGAACGGTATCAATCGACTCAACTGTATGCAGATTTTTAGTTATAAGCAGATCAGGATTAGTAGGCTTACTCTCACCTTTGTAGTGTACTAGAGTGGGTTCGCCAGGGCTATGGATAGTAAATTCGTCATGTAACATTAAGTCACAGTGTCCCACAATATTTATTTATAATTAGTGTCTTACCATGGGTATTAGTACACCCTGGGGACCAGTAGGGATGTCTAGCATTTAAGTCACCCATCATTAGCACTTTGCTACCTGAGGACATGATTGCGCTTATGTCATTAGTAAGCAGCGTTAGGTGACTGATATACCGAATAAATTATGACGTTTCCGCAGGTTAAGTTAAGAGATATCCCTATAGCTTCTAAGTTATGTGTTGGTGGGGTAACAACAATATCATGTTCTAGGTCTGTTCTGACCAATAGTGCAACATCTTGACCAGAGCCATCTGCTCGTCAGTCGGCTCTATGGCAAGTAAAGACTGGGAGGCTTAAAGTAAGACTGTTGGTCAACCTTGTTTCATTGAGTGCGATGATGTCGACGTCAAGCTCACCTACCGCAAGTGACCTTAGTTCCTGCTGCTTTTTGTGGATGCCATCGGCATTCCAATAAAGTACACGCAACTCGGATAAATTAAATATTATTACCTTCGTGAGACTGAATAAGTATAACTTTGTCCATAAAAGTTGTGAATGTGTGGAATGCATTGCCTTTAACCATAAGACGAGCAAAATCATTAAACATTTTTAAGAAAATGGTGAAAGAGCACTATTTATCATCATAATTCAAACATTCTATAGTTTATTATTATAGATATGTTTATTGTATGTATATATATTATTTATGTATGTATAAATCTATATATGTAAATTAGTATGTATGTTTGTATGTTTATCTATATGTGTGTATATATATATATACACACACATATAGATAATATTATATTATATAGATATATTGATGTATATATTTTTAGCAAAGTAGGTCATACTGATATTGTTTTAATTGAAGACTAATATTTGTTAGTAATTATACTATCTTCTTATAACACTAATATTATAACTACCCATTTAAAACTTATTCTTTAACATTAATCTCCATCTAAAGGTTGCCTGTAAGAAATTACACATAGCGATAAGGCCACCCATTGTACATTTCTAAACGTGTATTCCATATACTTCTAAATATTAATAATTGGTGTACAATAAAGAATATTTCTACTCTATTCTTTGGAGGAGCCACCCATTCGGTCCCGAACAAAGTCCCGTCATCCTGAGGCGCTTCTCTGCCAGGTCTCAGTGACTTAACTTTTGGCCTACCACTGGTGTTCCTGACACGGTCCTTGCTGCAGATGCAAACAGTACGTTATTATCCTATCCCATATAAATCCCCCATGGAGAAGCCATTGACGGTCAAAAAGAGTATCTTCAATACAAAAATTTAGTATGTACCAAGATTGTGTACTATGTGGCGAAGCTCTTTTATCAAACTCTTTGTCAAAGTTAGAACAGATTTGGAAGATTTTAAAGGTTGTTGGCACGCGTAGACAATCTCGCGGGTGGCGTAGGCGTTAGTCACCCTTTTTAATTATGATCTCCCAGATGAACATGACATGAAAGTGGCGGTAGATTTTATCGTTGACCGGTCAGCCAGTCAATAGCTCAGAGCATCTGGAACTTGAAAACACATTGGGTCTCGGCTCAATATTTTTGAGCTAAATACGTAGGCTCCAGCCGAAGGACTTAAAAAAAAACGAAATAAAATTAATTATTTAATTAAAAGAAAAAATTACAAAAATTATATACTAAGTAAACTAGTGCCTTAGTTCGATGTGAGAACAAAAGTGAACTTAAAACTATGCATTTCTTGCGCGTGGCGACGACGGGTCACGTTGCAGCTGGCCGTTGCACGTTGTGCTGACGATGCGACGCTACGCTGTCGGACACGAGGCGGTTGCTAAGCGCATCAACTGGGTCGTACGATTATATTGATGATTCGGCGAGTTATGCGATCGTAATTCCTCCGCCCTTAGAGAAGCAATTATTTTCCTACTTTTAGGGAAAAATTGCTGGTGTAGCTGGTTTCGCATATATGTGTCTTTCAGGTTCTTCAGAGGTCCCTTCTTGCTGGGAGCTGGGATTCTTTTCTATAGTTTCAGAAAGTTCGCGTCTGCGTTGGTGATATCGACGAGCCAGTACAGCCAAGGTAAGTATAGTTACACAGGATAATGTTATATAGAATGGTATGGTGGTGTGGTATACCATTCCAGAGGAGTTCTTCTGAAGTTGCAATGGAGGCTGGGATATAATTTTATCCCGGATCAAGTGTAGTGATTTCAGGTTTATTGAACTCAAATTGAGGTGCGGTAAATCTACATTCTTCGGTTCTTCAGGGTAGGTAATTTTCATGATTTTCAGGGGCTGGCCTTGCACGACGTCATTTGTATTAGTTAAAGTAAGTTCAGACGAGCTTAGTGAGCACTGGTTTGGTATTGTTGCCAAAAAAGTCCCGTTCAGTATGTTGTAAGCTTCAGTACCGCAGTTAAGGTGAATCGTCGTTGGTTCTGGAAAGGTTATCACGTAGCTTCGGTCATCCAATTGTTCTACAGCTTCCGTTGAGAGATGTATAGTTGAGAAACTGCATGTTGAATCGATGATTTGGTTTGAAATTACTTGTTGAATACAGTCATGTTGGGTGCGAAGTCTTTTGTGAGAGCTTTCATCACAGAGAAACAGATTTCTAAACTTCGGGCATTCAGCCTCTATATACACGAATTCGTTTCTATTAGTTGCTATGTAGGGATGAGGGGGAATAAGGACTTGGTGAAATTTATTCGGTGCTAAGGATAGTTTGTAGAGATCATAGATATTGGTAGAGACTATTGGAAACTTAAAAATTATAACAATTTGCTTTTTAACAAAGTACGATCCTGCTCTTATTATATTATAGTACTCTCGAAAGTCCAAATCTATTAACAGATTTTTCCCATAAAGCGTCTCTAATTTATCTAACATGGTTTTAAGTACGTTAATACTAAGCATGGAGTGATGGGTGGTTGTGGATCTAGTAAACGCTATTATATTTTCTATCCTTTTTAGTTCGTCAAATAAGTCTTCAATATTTTCTGTAATAATCGCTAATAACTGCGCAAACTTACCGTATTTAATTAGACCGTAACTTTTGTAAGCATTTTCGTTCAAAATTTGATTAAGTGTGTAATTAATTCTACCCTGGTTATCGACTATTTGGTTAACTATTCTATCGTGTTCTTTAATCCATTCGTTATTCAAACTAGAACGACTATTGAACTCTAATGATATTTTATCCTGATTTTCTTTGACATTTACTAACGCTTCGTTGTACCTAATGGCATCCTGATAATCTAGGTTACCGGTGATGCTTTTAATTATAGTACCTAAGCCGTCTATTAGACCTCTTTTTGTCCTGCTAGGTTCTAAAGATTTTAAGTGGTTAACAATGGTGTTTATCTTGTTATTTAAATATTCTAATTGTAGTTCGTATAACATGTAAGTTTCGTTATTAAGTCTGTTTCTGTAGTCCTGTAATTCGTCCCTAAAGGTAAGTATTCCTTGTTCTATTTTGTCGAGCTCTATATACTGTAAAAATGTATGGTAATGTGTAGTTAGTCTAGTTTGTCCTAATTTAAACGGTAGAAGTCCAGGTCCGTCATCCAGGTTGTCAAGTCTTATCTCTTGAAGTTGTACCAGGAGGGGGGTCAGCACCAGGATCAATACTCGTATCCTGCAACAATTGTATATTCTTTGGTGGTCGTTTTAGACGAGATTTCGCTACTGGGCCGCGTTTCTTTGATGTGTAAATGTGAATTGGGAGGTCAGCTAGAACTTTGTCTTGGGTATAGCGGGGAGCAGCTTTCTGTCTATCAGCTAGTGGGTTTTTAATGAAAACCTGTTGCTGAGGTTGGTATTCAATTTCAGGTTCTCTAGTCTTATTGCGTGATTCTATAAGGGCGGTCCTATCCGCTAACGCGGATTCGTTTATCATGTCATAGACAGTCTTCATTTGTTCCCTGTGAGTAATTATATATTGTTGGAGTAGTTTTTCGTTAACGTCAATGTCAATGGGATCTCTAAAAGTAAAGTGTCCTTTTATTATGTCGTACGGTCTGCATTTCGTGAAACTGTGTATGGAACTGTTGTAAGCAATTAAGGCATACGGCATTAGGTTAATTATGGGTTCATTTTTATTTTTCAGGTTCAATATACGAAGGTGCTCTAGTAGTGTAGAATGGAAACGTTCTATGTTACCATTGTCATTAGGGGAGTGAGGTAAGGTCTTATAATGGGTAATTTTGTGAAGTCGTAGGAATTCTGCAAACAACTGGTTTGTGAACTCAGTTCCGTTATCTGTCACAATTGTCAGAGGGAGTCCATGGTGAGTACAGAATGAGAGGAGGGCTTGCACCATACTTATTGCAGTGCCGTCTCTTAAGTGGTATGCCTGTCCATATTTCGAGAAAACGTCTATGAAGGTGATGTATTTTTCGGATTGCGCTGTGAATAAATCAGCGTGGACAATTTCTAAAGGCTTAGAAGCTGGTGGTACGATATTAAATTGCTGTTTAATAGGGTTCCTATCGTATTTACTTTGACCACAAATGGTACACTCGTTTATGTACTTGGTTATGTGTTCTCGCTTTTTCGGCCAGTAATACTTTCTAGATAAAGCCAAATAACACTCGTTAATTCCTCTATGGTTAGTCTTTCCGTCGTGGTAGTGTTTTATTATGTCCTGTTGTCTTAAATACTCCTTTACGTTTTCTAACTCTAATTTAGTTAACACAAGGTTCATTGAAGAGCTCCTAAATTTATCCTGAATTATAGGTATCATTTTATACATAGCTAAAGGGGGAGTTATTAGTAAACCGGTCTTAACTTTAGGATTTACGTATTCTTTTACACTGTCTATTACGTCGGTCTCGAGATTACTTTCAGTGATTTGGACTGTCACTCTGGTGTGCGTTTCGAAGGGTTTAGTAACAATAGGTCGTCGTTTAATGTCGTTGACTATGGTCATGACTATCTGTCGGTGAAACTTGTTGAGGGGTTCGTCAGTGATTGGTACTTCTAAGATTGGATGTTCTTGGCTAGTGTGAGCTGTACTTGTAGCTGAGTTATCTAGGTTGGGTTGCTTATCTGAGGCGTTAGCGATTATTGAACTGATTTCCTCGTTGTAAATTTCAATTCTAGATAACGCGTCGGCATTGGTGTTGCTTTTACCTTTCTTATATACGACGGTGAAGTCGTATTCACTGAGTTTTAAACGCCATCTAGTTAATCGGGAGTTCGGCTCTTTAAGACTCATCATCCACTGGAGTGGTTTGTGATCAGTCAGAACCTTAAATTTACGTCCAAACAGATAGTGTCGAAAGTATTTCGTTGCCCATACTATTGCTAGCAACTCTTTTTCAATAGTGCTGTAATTTGTTTCACTCTCGTTGAGAGTACGAGAGGCATGTGAAATGGGCTTGTCCGATCCTATCGGCCCTTGCGATAGAACTGCTCCTATTGCAAAGTTAGAGGCGTCGGTGGTTAAGATAAATTCTCTGGTGAAGTCTGGGTATTGGAGTATTGGGTCATTCATAAGTAGGTTTTTACATTTTTCGAAACAGTCTGTATAGTCTTTGTCAAAGGTTATCTTTTTGTTCTTTTTCAAGCATTGGGTCATGGGCTTAGTGATTTTCGCGAAGTCGGGAATAAATTTCCTATAGTAACCTAGTAATCCTAAAAATTGTTTGATTTCTTTTGCTGTTTTCGGTAGTGGGTAATTTTGTATGGCCGATATCTTATCGGGGTTGGGTTTTACGCCTTCCCTTGTAATAACGTGTCCTAAATAAGCTGTTTCCGTCTTAAGGAACTCCGACTTGTCCATTTGGATTTTAAAGTTGGACTCTCGAAGTCTATGGAAGACTTTTTCGAGGTTGGTCATATGTTCTTGGAGGCTAGTACTAAAGACAACGATATCGTCTAGGTACACTAAGCATATTTCGTTTTGTAATCCCTTAAGCACGTTATCCATCACACGTTGAAAGGTGGACGGAGAGTTTTTGAGTCCCAGGGCCATTCTTAAAAATTCAAAATGGCCGTGTTCTACTGTAAATGCTGTCTTCTGAATATCCCTAGGGTCCATTTCTACTTGATGGAAACCGCTGCGCAAATCTAATGTAGTGAAATATTGACATTTTCCTAACTGACAAAAAAATATTTGATGATTATAATAATGTGCAATCAGTATATTTACAATTAAATATATTTTATTTACAACAAATTATTAAATAACCTTAAAATATGAAAATTTAAAATATATTAATATAAGTAGTCCCTTTAGGCAAGGTTCCGAAGATACTGGCAGCGTTCCCCCTTTGAATAGCTAAACTAATTCTTTGGCCGAGGTAGCTGCCAGCTCTTCGGTCTCCTGTGACGTCGACTAACCTTTTTGCTATTTCTTTAAAAAGCCTTGTAGCCCTAGGACCCCACGGACCAAGGGTCTCGACACCGAATGGGACAAAATCATATTCGGAGCCTAGACTCCTGTATTTGCATGCTTTAGCTTTTTCAGCCGCTTCACAAGCCGCACCAGCTCTGTTGTTGGTTCCATGTAGATGGGAAGGGGCCAGCGTGTCTGAACAGGTTGCATCCCATACCAGCACCCGGCCCATCTTCCATGGAATCAAACTCATACCGTCCGGTCTCTTGCCATCGTCTCTTGCAATACCAGTCGGCTCAAGTAGACTTGGCACGTTGACAGTGGCAAGAGACCGGCGAATGATATCGTTTAGTGCGGCATGTCTCGAAAAGCGGCCTGCACTTTTTTGGCATGACAGTCCGTGATGTCCAAGCTTGTCGACATCACTGCCACAGGGACATTTATGAGGAACGCAACTTATCTAGAACATCCGATATGTTGGGAATGGGGTACTTATCGTCAATGATTTTCTCGTTCAATTTACGGAAGTCTATTACAAGGCGCCATTTCTGTTTACCAGAAGCGTCAGCCCTCTTTGGTACAACCCAAATAGGCGAGCTCCATGCGGATTCGGATGGTCTGATAATGCCTTGAGCGAGCATCCTTTCAATTTGATCCTTAACCTCTTGACGGTGAATAAAGGGGTACCTATAGCTTTTTGTATAAACCGGGACTTCATCAGTAGTGTTGATTCGGTGCTTCACTTTATTAGTGAAGGTAAGAGGTTCGTTTTCTATGTAAAAAACGTCTGAATACTTAGAGCATAGTAGTATTACGTTAGCCTTTTCTTCTTCATTTAGATGGTCCGTTCGTAAGCGTGAGATTACCTCTTGAGCACGCGAGGGGGTTGTTTGGTTAGAGCATTCTATATTAAATATATCTGCATTAATTGCGTGGTCTAATGAAAGTATAATGTCATTGTCCGTGGGGTTGGATACTTCTAGTATACCGCGACGACTGCTAACAGTAGTTAAGCATTCGGTTAAGACACAGTTGCAAATGATTTGCTCTGGGATACTGACATCACCATCAGGGGCTTCTATTGGCAATCTAACTAACTTGGAGCTTTTCGCTGGGATAATGTCTTCGTATAAGTTAACGTTACGAGAATTGTACATCTTGATAGGGTTTACCACAGAATGGGTTGTTAAAGTCTGGTCTTTAAGATCTATTTTAGCCTCCCATTTGGTCAGTAAGTCAAGTCCTATTAGGCCATCAAAGTAGTCGTGAAAATTATAGACAAAGAGGCGAATGTCGTCTGGATCGTTAAATTCAGGGAAACAAGGTAATGTTATAGAATACTTGTTTCTAATAGTCGCGTGTACGTTGGTCACTTCGAAAGGATCAAAATTAAGAGGTACATCGGAAAAATAATTTTGAACAGCTCGTGGACTTAAGAAAGACTGATTGGCTCCGGTGTCAATTAAAACTTTTAACGGTGGGTTTAGTATTTGAATAAATGGTAACTGTCTCTGTGTCTGTAGGTTTATTTCTATTTTGGCTTTTTTGATTCCTGATCCGTCTGAAAATTTGCCTTTTCGACGGTTGAGCTGTCAGTCGAGTCAACGTTTGGATGGTTTGTCGGGTGATCATGGTAAGGCGAGTACGACGAGTCGTATTCGTTGTAGTAAGTATAGTCATACACTTCGTCTTGTGAATATTGCCCGTAGTCAAAGTCGTAATTATAGTCGTAGTAATAACTGTCGTCATAGCATTCGTTAAAGTTCATCTCTCGGGTTTTAAAGTAGTTATTAGGCGGCGGGTTGCCTTGGGTACGCCAATCATGATTTCGGAATCCACCTGCCGGTGGCAATGGCTTTGGGTTATAATGCTGTACGCCACTCATCGGTTTGGGGGCATGCAGCTGATTCGTTTGGGGTCTAGGTTGCAATCGGAACATATTACTTTGGGGGTTATAATTTTGAGGTCTAGCACTAAATATGTGTTGTGTATGTGTATACGTACCTGAGGTGAATGTTGATTCTGCATTAGGCCTGCTCTAAAGCCGCTTTGTTGGGGCGGCGGCGCAAACTTAAAAGGTTGCGTCCCTTGCGTGTGAGGCGGTTGTGGCCTCTGCACGAAAGGTGCGTGCCAAGGCGCATGCCAGGGTGCTGTGGTTGGAGTATTTGGAAGCTTTGGAAGGTGTGTAGGAGCCAGATGCGTGACCTTAGGGGTCTGGTGTGGCTTAGTAACGGAATCGTTACGTTGTTGTATATACATTATATTCATCTCCTCTTGGATTCCAAAGCCTTCTCTAAAGTGTCCGGTCTCATACATCTTATCCGTGAACCTAGGGGTTCTTGTAAACCTCGAACAAACGCTTGCAACGCGAGTTTCCTATACAATACACGTTTAGCTTCTATCGTGGTAGATATACTTTCGTGGAGGGTTACATATGTCATAATCGTGCTAAATAGGGTTTGACAGTGATTGTAAAATTCTTGAGCCGATTGTCGACCCTGAGTGGCCAAAGAGAGGTCGTTGTACAGGGCAGTTTCATCCCTTTGGTCGGCAAAATTATTAATTAGTGTATTTCTAATATCTAACCAGTTATCAGGTATACCATTAGCGTTTATTATACTAGCGGCGGGCCCTGTGATTTTGTTCAGGATACCGTTTAGCAAGCAGAGGTTGGGTAATTCGCTGCCAGGTTGAGAACCGAGGTACGTGCAAACTATCTGGTCACATAGTTTAATAAAACGTGTAAGCACGTTTGGGTTGCCATCGAACTCCGGGATGTGGCGTATAGCCTTAAAAATAATTTCTGGGGTATGGGTTGCCATTTGGCTAGTTTCGAATAAAGTATTTAAATCTAAATTAGAATTAACTAACTCTATGTCTCTATTATTATCTAGATCTCTTTGCCGGCGAGTCTGTCTCTGTGCAGACTCGCTGGTGCGCGAAGTACTTGGGTGAAAAATGTTGGAATAAAAGGGAACTATATACTAAGGAAATAGCAACACAAGAAAGAATCTGTGCAACTCACAATATCATTTCGTTCTCTGCGTATCGATGTCTGGATACTCTTCCTTCCACGTGGCTGCAGCACTCGTAAGTTCGGATACTCTTGATGGGCTTGATAGCCGCCCGGGCGACTCGCGATCCCGAATTTTTGAAAAACTATTCTCGCGAACCGGCCCGCGAGTATCCTACCGACTGCGCCAAATACGTAGGCTCCAGCCGAAGAACTTAAAAAAAACGAAATAAAATTAATTATTTAATTAAAAGAAAAAATTACAAAAATTATATACTAAGTAAACTAGTGCCTTAGTTCGATGTGAGAACAAAAGTGAACTTAAAACTATGCATTTCTTGCGCGTGGCGACGACGGGTCACGTTGCAGCTGGCCGTTGCACGTTGTGCTGACGATGCGACGCTACGCTGTCGGACACGAGGCGGTTGCTAAGCGCATCAACTGGGTCGTACGATTATATTGATGATTCGGTAGTTATGCGATCGTAATTAGCTTGGCATATTGTTTACCCTAATAAAAAGAGAACCTAAACAATGAGAAACATAATAATCATGTGGACACAAACCTGCAATTATTTTTTTCTCGTCGTCTTTATGTATCTAATCAAATCGTTTCAACTTTTGATAAAAATCTGTTTAGATATCGCACACATTCAATATAATCACTACGTCATGTTTTACGAATGTAAAAAGTTATCTATTATATAAGAGCATGATAAACCATTCATAAACTTTACTTATTCCAAATAGTTCATGGCTACCAGTCCACTCGATAAGGCCAAAGAAAAAAAATCGTGTTTCTGTATTTCAAATATAAAATCGTAGATAGTTAATCTAAAAATGAACGCTCTACTCATATTTGCATCGCTGTTATTTACAGTTGTAGTTTTAATATTGTGGCTAGCCCAGAGAAAGTTTAAATATTGGGAAAAGAAAAATGTTCCTTATGTGAAGCCGACGCTCCTACTTGGAAATTATGGTCAGTATATAACTTTACAACAGTACGTCGGCCAGATGGTGCAAAAGATGTGCGAGATGTTCCCCGATAAACCATACTTTGGAGCATATTATGGAACGGAACCGGTTCTTGTAGTGAAAGACCCTGAGCTCCTTAAACTAATATTTACGAAAGATTTTTACTATTTCCATGGTAGAGAAATAACAAAATATCATAGCAGAGAAGTTTTTACCCAAAATCTATTCTTCGCCGGTGGTAATAGCTGGAAAGTTGTTCGACACAGTCTAACTCCTTTGTTCACGTCTGCAAAAATGAAAAACATGTTTCATTTAGTGAAGAATGGTTGTTACTCACTTGAAGACATGTTGGACGTTGAGACAAAAAAATCTAATGTCCTTGAAATAAAAGATCTCACTGCAAGGTACACTATGGATAATATCTGTTCATCCGCTTTTGGAGTCGAAGCAAACACCCAAAAAGATCCCGAAAATAATCCCTTTAATTTCATAGCAAGAGAAATATTTAGTTCAACCTATTACAGAGGTTTTAAGATAGTATTTAGAGCTGTATGGCCTGCTATATTTTACACATTAGGTTTCAAATGCTTTCCAGCATCAATTGATGAGTTTTTTTCTAATTTATTAAAAAAACGTTTTCAAGTCACGAAACTATAAACCATCTGCCAGAAACGATTTCGTAGATCTTGTATTGAGCTTGAAAAACGAAGATGTCATAACAAGTGATAGTATAACCAATGTAAAGACTGGTCTTAACGAGAAAGTGTCTATGAAAGTGGACGATGAATTGCTAGCGTCTCAGTGTAGTGTTTTCTTTGCTGCCGGATTTGAGACATCTGCTACTCTTTTGAGTCTTGCTCTTTTTGAATTCGCGAAAAACCCAGAAGTGCAGAAACGTGCTGCTGAAGAAGTCGACGAATATTTGCGTCGCAATAATAATCAGTTGCATTATGAATGTGTTAAGGAACTAACATACATTGGAGCATGTGCGCATGAGACTATGCGCCTGTATCCTGCGCTTGGTAATCTTCAAAGGGAAGTTATGGATGACTATAAACTACCTGATGGACTACAATTAAAAAAAGGCGATCGTATTCATATACCTGTGTACCATCTTCACCACAATCCAGATTATTTTCCGGACCCAGAAGCATTTAAACCAGAACGATTTTTGCCTGAAAATAAGGATAACATTAAGCAGTACACATACTTACCGTTCGGTGAAGGTCCCAGGATTTGCATAGGTAAGTTGAGTTTCAGTTCCTTGAAGTATTTATTTGAGTACGTATAAATACTAGGTACAGCAAAGAAGCATGATCGCATTAACATGCGTTAAATTGTAGGTATGTATGTAGTGATACCATGGAACGCATAAATATACGTAATAAACACAGTAGGTATTTATTTACTAGTTAAGATAATATAGTAGTACTGCATACTAGTAGTATCACTCAATTGCTTTATTTATTTAAAAATCCGGCGACAAGCTAATTTAGGGTTCCGTGGATCCCACTATTACTTGTTTTCATTGAAAAAGTACATTTTATGAGTATGTCCTGTTATTTATGAACTTGTACCAAAGCCTCATATAATGTAATGTCCTATTGTGAGTTTTTGGGCACAGACCCGGAAACAAAATTGTTTATTTTGTAATTAGGGGGTTGAACATTTGTTTCTTACAAAAAATTGCGCTTTTAAGTTTACTATTTTAATAAAAAATACGTAATTGAGGATGTTTTAGAATTTTTTTTTTCTTTTTGAATGACTTATCCAATACCCTGAACCCCGGATTATAGGATTCAAATTTAACGTACAGGATACTCTTTTATTTTTTACTAGTTGACGCCCGCGACTCCGCACGCGTGGTGCAGTTTTGCCGTTCCCGTTTCCCAAAAAAAACTTGTTCCCAGGATAAAAAGTAGCATGTTTGTTATTCTAATGTGTATTATTATTGTAAAGTTTCATCAAAATCCATTCAGTAGATTCTGTGTGAAAGAATAACAAACATCCATTCTTACAAACTTTCGCGTTTATTAGGATTTGATACGGTAATATTTTATATTTTGTTGCTCTAAAAATACTAGTAATTCACTTGAGTTTAGCATGTAAGTAAATGTGTATTATTTGTTGTGCCTATGTCTTCCATCGTGGCATACGTCGAACCAGCGTTCCATTCCATTCCGACTGCCGGTTTTGTTAACATTTGATTATTGCTATGCCGATGTCCTTTCTCGACGTCCCTGTGGAACCTTGGTCAACCTGGAGTGGAGCGTCTACAAAATTAGTGAATAAGATTAATTTAGAAAAATACGACCACGTCTCGACGTTTCGCGAGTTATCTCTGTTTGCAAGGCATCGGGTTATGCACGCAATGGCGTCGCACGCGACGGTACACTTACCCTTCAAAAGTACTCGGAACCAGACGTGCATATATGAAACGATTGAATCGGCAGGAAGCGAAAGAAGTATGTATCAATCGCGAAGCCTGGCGAGCTCTGACTACCCCGTGAGGAATACAGCGAGAAAAGAGACTATACCTATATCATTCTAGACATGCATGTAATATGTTTTTTTTATTTTCTTCCAGGAAAAAGGTTTGCAATGATGCAGGTCTACGCAGGCCTCGCTACGTTTCTGAAGAAATACCGAGTGGAACTTGCTGAAGATATGCCCAAAACCTTAACATTTGACTCCAGGGCATTCCTCCTACAACCCAAAGATCAGGGCATCATGTTAAAGGTCCACAAACGCGAGGGGTGGGAACAACGTGCGTTGGTAAGAAGTTAAAATCTTCCAGAAATCAAAGGGTAATAATCTGCAGCGTAGAGACTCGTATGAGTATTGAATAAACATAGATTATATATTAAAATCTTTTTTTTTTATAATTGTTTCACAAAAGTGGACAATACAAAGCTTGAAAACATTAAAAATACAATTTGACACAAATGACAATGTAAGTCCTTCTAGATGTGAACACTGCATGCATCTAAGACAATTTAGAAAAAAGTACACTATGCAGATACTAAATTACATTACATAAATACCAACAGAAAAACTACGAATATACAGTACTGTACAATCATTACATTTGAATACATTTTGCAATTATGTTTCAATGGACCTTCGGTCATTCATGTAGCTTTTTATGACAGCCGGTGTAGCACTGAAAATATCTACATCATCACAATTTTTGTTAAACGAGTATTAAGACATCATGCGATACAATGGCGAGTGTTGACCGTAATTAGTGTGACAGATAGTAGACTAAAAGTTTTCCTATTATGGAGGCGACTACCGGAGCGTGCCACCGTTATATCAAATCTTACAAGCAAGCTAGAACTATCAACCTTCCCGCTTATAATTTTATGTAGATACACAATATCAGCAACGCTCCGTCTATGCTCGAGTGTAAGCATTTTAAAATACTCCAGTTTAGAATCATATGCCGTGAGACTGCGGCAAAGATTGTTTGCATATGACAAGTGGTAAAGAAATTGTTTTGCAATCTCTCTATTCGGTGGACGTGTACTGTATATGAAAGGCTCCAGACCTGACTGCAGTATTCAAGAAGAGAAAGGACGTAACAATTGAAGAGCAATATTGAGATTTCGGGGTCCCTGAAGAACTTTTTTTGCCGTATGACAAGACCAGCCTGCCGCGCAGCTTTCTTACTCACTGTATCGATATGCTCACGAAAATCAAATTTGGAGTCGACCGTTACACCCAAATCTCGCACACTTTGAACTTCATTGATATAAATGCCATTAACATTGTAAGTTGTAGGTGTAGGTTTCCTCTTTCTAGTCAACTTGATGTGAGAGCATTTGGTCAAATTAATCGACATTCCATTGTTCAAGGACTATTCATTAACAATTATACATCCATACAACGTGCATCATACATAAACCCCGACGAAATCAGACCATTCATTAAAATATTTACATTCAATCCATTATCAATGTTAATTAAATTAAAATAATTTAATTTCAAAAATATTAAAATAAGTACAGTAATTAAATATCATTAAAATTAAAATGAATAAAATAATTAAATGTCAATAAGATTAAGATGAATTCAATAATTAAATGTCTTTAACATACCCATTAAACTTAACTAAATATGTATAAAGTACTTACTAGTTACTTAAATATACTTGGCATTAAATCTTTGTTAAATTACTACATCATCATCATCACTGCATATTAAAAAACAAAGTAGTTTTTCGCTGTCTGTCCTTATCCACTCCATCGTTCGCTAACCGTTCGCGCTGCCAGAGCAGCGCATTTTTTGTAATTAACCTATGATATAATTAACTAAAATCGTGATATCTTGGAAACTATAATATCTAGACAAAAAATTTAAACTACCGAAAAGTCGTAAAATATATAAACATAAAACTTATAGCTATAATAATTTGGAATTTTAATCATAATTAACTGATATATTGGTATAAACACGAAAAAGTCGGTAATATAATAAATAAATGTTATTTTTCAGAAATTGGCCACTTTTTTTTTCATAATTAAATTCTTGGAATTATTACGATTAAAACGATATATGACACTAATAACTTATAATTATTCTAACTAAAACTTAACTTAATATAAACAAAAGAATAAATCACAAAAACTAAAAAAATGGCGGGAAAAAGGCCGCCGGCAATGTTTATATCGCGTTTACTTTGAATTTTGACATTGTGACATGTAGATATTAAACCTCTAATACACGGGCTTTTTATCCACGATTCAAATGGTAAAAAAATTCATTGTTTAAAAAGGTTTTGAAACGAGGTCAGTACAAAAAAAGAAAAAAACCAAAAAAGTCAGCTGCTTTAGCAGCTTGAACGTTTGCATCTAATATAGGTCTACAAAAAAGTGCGCGACGATATATGTCTATCTCTTAAGGATACCGTACTATATCCATTTTAATGCTTTAAAAACCAGCAATAATAAAGCGGTAATTTAAAAGCTGTTTACACAAATAAATGTATTTGTGTAAATAGGATTAATAATGATTAATCCTTATAATTTTTTATCTACTCTGATACTATAATACAAAGATTATAAAACTGATAACAAAATTCTTACTGGCCAAAAATAATAAAAAAAAAGTTTAATTACGATACAGGTCTCGTATGGACACCTGTATCATAATATAACTTATTAATCATAACGATACACCTATACAACCTCCAGCTGGACCAAGGAGGTAGAACCTCTACTTAAAAAAAAAAAGTTTCAATCATTGGTTTCAATCATGCGCATGCGCAATCAATGTATGCGCCTTGGCGCCAACATTTGACATTTAAAAAATAAATTTGTTGTTATAGTCATCATTTTATTTGCAATATTGTTTTACGTATTATAGTATGAGAGTAGATAAAGTAGTGTATGACACTGTACATAACTCGCCTACGGCTCTTTTTTTTAAAACACACTCATGTTATAAGAACCCTTATTATGCAACAGTATCATAAACTACTATAATATGTTACTTGCTTTCAGCATTTTATGAAGATTATTTTGTCCCTTTACAGTTTGCAAATTAAATGAATATCTTAGGCGATATGGCAAAATCAATAAAATGCTCAAAGAAATTAATTTTGTGTAACTAAAATTCGACAGGGCGTGCGGGCGCGGGCGTAGTACTTGAGAGCGGAGAAGTAATCAAGTAATTTGGAAAATGTTCATACATTATCGTAAAATTAAATTGGTTCCACGGGGTTCGAAGTATGTCACGGGCGAAGCCGGGGGGTCAGCTAGTATTATTATAAAACAAAGTCGCTTTTCGCTGTCTGTCCGTATGTATGCTTAGATCTTTAAAACTACGTAACGACTTACGATGCGTATTGTTTTAATAGTTAGAGGGATTGATAAAGAAGGTTTTTATGTATAATTTGTTAAGTTTTTGTATACATTGACCAAATTGTAACGATATTTGTTGGGGATGTCGGAAAAAATAAGCCGTCTGGGAGCTTTCAATGAAAACGCTGCCTAAACCCTTTGAGATATAACAAAATTATGTATAGTGCAATTGTGTATCTAATGTAGGCCTGCAAAAATGTTTGCGACGGTATATGTCTATCTACTAGTGACGATCACAAAGCTTAAATTATGTACTAAAATGTATAATATTTTGTTTTCATGTAAGTGACATTGGTATTGTCTTAATGAAAATAAAGTTCTTTAAACCTATTAAGAATAACATAGTATATCCATTTTAATACTTTAAAATACCATCACTTAGAAAGCGGTAATTTGATGGCTATTTACACAAATATGCTATTAATCCTTATCATTTTTACTACGTTAGTTGGCTTTAGCATTTCATGAAGATTATTTTGTCCCTTCGCACCTTGCAAATTAAATGAATATCTTACAAGTTATAGCAAATTCAAAATTGTGCGCAAAGAAATTAATTTCATGTAACCATAATTCGACCGGGCCGTGCGCGAGCGGGCATAGGTACTGGAGAGCGGAGAAGTACGAGAAATCAAAAAATTTGGAAAATGTTCATACATTGTTGTGAAATTAATAAACGACGGGATTAAATGGGTGCCACGGGGTTCGAAGTATGTCACGGGCGAAGCCGGGCGGGACAGCTAGTACATAATAATACTGTATTATGAGTTTTTGTCCTTCATGTCTGACACCAACCGTCATCGTCATCTTAGCGTTTGTCCCGGAAGCTTTCAGTGAGTGAGTGTGAGTGAATAATAACTTTTGTGAGCGTTGTTCATTATTACTAAGTAAACGGTTGAACTCACGTGTAAATTTCGGGATCGCCCGACTAGTTTCGGACCTAACAGAGGTCCTTTTTCAAGAGAAGCGTCCAGCCACCTCGGAAGCTGCGCTCCCGAATTTTACACGTGTGTACAACCGTTCACTTGGTAATAGTGTGTGTGAAGTTCGTTTACCATACATTCCACTTCATACGATCTACGACATCCTGTGTAGTGAACCAATGTGCAAGTGTAGGCGATGCAGGGTGGTGTGATCCAGGAAATTCGGAATGAAAAGCGTAAGTTGACTATGTTATGCTCTCAGGTGCAAAGCGTGAGGGTGCGAACGTCGCGTCGGCACAAGGCAACTGCATACGGCAGGTAGGTGTGTATAAAAACATTGTATCGACATCGACAGCGACACACACATGCTCGATAATCTAAGTTGGCACCGTAGAAGGGTTATACTAACACATACGAATTAGGTACACAATGGGCGGCTTGAAAATTTTCAATAGCAGGTCGCCACAGCTTGCGCCTGTCCATTTCAACACGGCAATGGGCTCACCACCTGTTATGTGCGACAAAAATGCATACGGTGAAATGTGGGCGTATAGTTGCCTCTGCCTACCCCTTCGGGGATAAAGTCGTAAGAATATGTATGTATGTATATATGTTAAATAATTACAACCTAAGATAAAAAAATTACCACCAAAAAGTGAAAATTATAGCGGGTTATCGTAGAGGATCAATGTACATATAGCTCAGTGAGGGTGACGCTCCCATTATTTTCTTTCTACCTGTGTTAAGCTGTTATTTTTTTCTTCAAATTTATATTTAAGCTATAGTTATAAATGTTAAGTAAAAACAACAAATTGAAAAACATTAGATTATTACCTCAGTAGTTTTTTTTTTGTATTTAATGCTGGCTACGCGCGGTACCTAACGCGTTTGCCAACAAATACATACAAGAAATCTTTCTTATCTGACTGTCTCGGGCGTAGGTGTCAGTGTATGCGACTGCCACGGTGAGGTTTCGGATTAAAATATGGAAATATTCGTGTGATCCTCAAAATAATTATTTATTATGGGCCTTATGGGCGGTTTGCAAATTTTACAGCAGGTAGCCACAACCTGCGTCTGTCTATTTCAATACGGCAATGGGCTCACCACCTATTACGTGGGGCAGGAATACACACGGTGAAAAGTGGGTGTATAACATGCCTCTGCCACCCCTTCAGGAATAAAGCGTGATTGATAAACAAACAATAATATTATATATTGAGAGTGACCATCCTAACCCTCATCTAAAAATATAACTATTATAGTATCGGTGCAATCTATCTCAAGAATAATTTTTTTTTAAAGCCTCTGATTTTATATTTATGAAACACACAACCCGCTTCAGTGGAGAATAGGGACGTAATTTTAGATTTAGGGCTAGGTGGCTTACTGCTGTAAGATATTCTGTACTGTGTTTACATTGTGGTATCGCTCTAAGTGACATTGTGTGCTTTTTATATTTTTTTTTTTTTTGTTTTTTTTTTTGGACAACCCACACAACGCCATCTGATTCCAAACTAAGCAGAGCTTGTACTATGGTAACCAGATAACTGATAAACATACTTATATATTTCTAAATACATACATATTATAGATAAATAACACCCAGACACAGAATAAACCATCGTGCTCATCACACAAAGTTTTATCCTGAGTGGGAATCGAACCCACGACCTCTTGCGTAGCAGTCGGATGCACTCCCACCGCGCCACAGAGGCAGTCAAATTCTACCTGAGACAGTGGTGCTAATTCTGTTGTTGAGACCACTAAACTAAATTTCTCTAAAATTTTCTTATTTTTATTAAGTGATTGCTAAATACTATTCTGTTATAGAAGATAAGTCGAACTAAAGCTGGTGAAATCATAAATAGCACTTAATTTGTATCTGATATCACTAAAATTCATTTTATGTGATAAAATTGAACAAGACGTGAAAAATGTACATAGACAGTCGAATGTAAATACATGCCGACTAACTTGGTGATTGAACTGCCTATGTACATTTTTCACGTTACAACGTTTTACACGTTTTCACGTTTCAAACGATTACTAAAATTAATAAACGACCCACTAAAATTACACCTATCTAGGTGACGTCTAATTTTAGTGAAAACGTCTAAATTTTGTGTGACGTTAAATTTGTATCTGACATTACTAAAAATCATTTTATGTGATAAAATTCAACGAAAAGTGAAAAATGTACATAGATAGTTCAATCACTAAGTTAGTCGGCATCTAAATACATGTTTTGTTGAATTTTATCACATAAAAGGAATTTTAGTGATGTCAGATACAAATTTAGGGCTGTTTATGATATCACCAAGTTTAGTTTAACATAATAACAGAATAGCATTTGGCAATATAATAATAAAAATAAGAAAATTTTAGAGAAATTTATTTTAGTGGTTTCAACAACAGAATTAGCACCAGTATCGCTCTAAGTGAGGCCACACCGTAGCTCTCGACTTGTTCACCCACTTAATCCGTGCCATTGCGCTCGCAATTTACAACGTCAGTCCTTGCATTATTCGCTGTTGTTGTATAACGCGGTTGTTGGTTTCATAGTTTGCTTACATTTATATATTTTAAAAGGTATTTAACAAGCGCACTGTGTTTTCAAAAATGTATGTATTGATTTTCTTGTTGTCATTGTTAATTGTAATTGCATATTTAATACTAGTGTTAGCCAGAAGAAAGTTTAAATATTGGGAAAAGAAAAATGTGCCATACATCAAACCAGTGCCGATTTTTGGAAATTATACGCAGTATTTAATGTTACAAGAGTACGCCGGACAGTTAGTGCAAAAGATGTGCAAGATGTTCCCCGGTAAGCCTTACTTTGGAGCATATTATGGAACGGAACCAGTTCTGATAGTACAAGACCCTGAACTACTTAAACTTATACTAACGAAAGATTTTTACTTCTTCCATGGTAGAGAAATAACTAAATATGACAACAGAGAAGTTTTTACTCAAAATCTGTTCTTCTCCGGCGGTAATAGATGGAAAGTTGTTCGACAGAATCTAACTCCTTTGTTCACTTCTGCAAAAATGAAAAATATGTTCCATTTAATTAAGAAATGTTGTCATTTATTTGAAGACCTGTTGGACCATGAGACGAGTATTTCTAATATCCTTGAAATAAAATACCTCAGTGCAAGGTACACTATGGATAGTATCTGTTCCTGTGCTTTTGGAGTCGAAGCAAATACTCTGACAAATCCTGAAAATAATCCCTTTGATTTCATAGCAAAAGAGCTGTTTAGATCGTCCAATTACAGGGGCTTTAAAATAGTGTTCAGAGCTGTATGGCCTGCTATATTTTACACATTAGGTTTCAAATGCTTTCCAGAAACTATTGATAAGTTCTTTTCTGATTTATTAAAAAATGTTTTTAAGTCACGAAACTATAAGCCATCTCCCAGAAATGATTTTGTAGATCTTGTATTGGGCTTGAAAAACGAAGATGTTATAACAAGTGACAGTATAACCAATGCAAAGACTGGACTTAATGAGATGGTGTCTTTGAAAGTAGACGATGAATTGCTTGTATCCCAGTGTAGTGTATTCTTTGCTGCCGGATTTGAGACGTCTTCTACTCTTCTGAGTCTAACACTTTTTGAATTTGCAAAGAACCCAGAAGCTCAAAAGCGCGCTGCTGAAGAAGTGGACGAATATTTGCGTCGTCATAATAATCAGTTAAATTTTGAATGCGTTAAAGAACTAACTTACATTGAAGCATGTGCGAATGAGACAATGCGCCGATATCCTGCCATTGGTAATCTTTCAAGGGAAGTTATGGATGACTATGTACTACCTGATGGACTACAATTAAAAAAAGGCGATCGTATTCATATACCTGTGTACCATCTTCACCACAATCCAGATTATTTTCCGGACCCAGAAGCATTTAAACCTGAACGATTTTTGCCTGAAAATAAGGATAACATTAAGCAGTACACATACTTACCGTTCGGTGAAGGTCCCAGGATTTGCATAGGTAAGTTGAGTTTCAACCTTTTGAAGTAAATAAATATGAGTAAGTAAATGTCAAGGTAAATACGCACGATCACGTAAAGATACATTACATTTTAGTACTTGTTAATTTGAGTTCTGATAATAACACAAGCTGTTGTGTGGAATTGTAAACAACTCATTTTCTACGAATTGAGTTGTTTACAAAACTCACTTATTTTTGGATAATTTTTTAACTAGCTGTTTTAACTTTAATTTGACACTTATTTTTTGGACTGTCTTCTTACTTTTGTGGTTACCTGAGTAACCGTAAGTCATTGGTTCAATTCCCACTTAGAAAATTCCTTTGTATGATGATCACGTTGATTTGTTCTGTGCCTGGGTGTTATTTATCTATTACTAGCTGTCCTGCCCGGCTTCGCCCGTGACATACTTCGAACCCAGTGGCACCCATTTAATGCCGTTGTTTATTAATTTCACATTCACAATAATGTTTAAACATTTTCCAAATTCATTGATTACTTCCCCGCTCTCCAGTACCTAACTACCTACTTACGCCCGCACGGGAGGTCGAATTATGGTTACACGAAATGAATTTCTTTGCGTTTTATTTTCAATTTGCGATAACTCGTCAGATATTCATTTAATTTGCAAGGTGCAAAGGGACAAAATAATCTTCATGAAATGCTGAAGCCAACTAACATAGAAAAAAAGATAAGGACTAATAGCATATTTGTGTAAATAGCCTTCAAATAACCACTTTATAATTGATGGTTTTTTAAAGTATTAAAATGGATATAGTATGTTATTCTTATAAGATAGACATATATCGTCACGGACTTTTTTGTAGACCTACATTAGATACACAATTGCACAGTACATTATTTTGTTATATCTCAAAGGGTTTAGGCAGCGTTCTTGTTGGAAGCTCCCAGACGGCTTATTTTTTCCGCCATCCCCAACAAATATCGTTATAATTTGGTCAATGTATACAAAAACTTAACAAATTATACATAAAAACCTTCTATGAGAATCACTCTAACTATTAATAAAAACCGCATCGTAATTCGTTTCGTAGTTTTAAAGATCTAAGCATACATAGGGACAGACAGCAAAAAGCGACTTTGTTTTATAATATGTAGTGATTATGTGTATATTTAGAAATACAAACGTACTCGTATGTTCACCAGTTGTCTTGATCTCATAGCACAAGTTATTTCTGTTTGGGCTGGATGACAGTGTGTAAAAAAAAATGTTCCAAAATATATTTATTAATTACCTCTATGTGTTAAATACTTAGCATTATTACTGTTCAATCGGTCAAACTGATAATTATTAAGTTTTAAAGTGACTTTGGTAGTTATTGTATCTATAATAATTATAAATGTGCATATCTCAAACCCCATTATGAAAACATTCAAAAAAATAATTAATTAGATCTAAAGAAGTTTTTTTTTTCAAAACTAGTACAATAATTTCTTTACCGATTGTACGGTGGCTACTCCATGATTATTTAGCGTAAAATAAGTAATAATACCTAATTCAAACGCATTTTTTTTATAAAAACCTAAATTTAGCGCACTAAGTACTGTTTGCTTCGATAAACTTATCTTATCAGTAGGCAATGAGCAATAAACAACATTTTACCTTATATTAAACATAATTTAATCAAAATTAAATCAATCAAACCAAATATATTTAATACTAACTTTTGAACTATCGCGTTGCATACTATATTCGTAAGTATATTTGTTACTATCGGGGCTAAACGCGAATATTTCACAAACATACATATATTTTTGTCTGCTTTTCGACCTGGGCGCCGAGTCTGCTACTTCAATCGTCGAAATATAATCGAAATCATCGTTCAATAGAAAGCCACCGGTACAATCGTACTCCAATAGATTTCTATCGGTCGGCCGATAGAATTCTACTAACACTTACCGCGGCAGTGGCCGCTTGTCAGTTGCCTTTTTGATAGTCTACTAATATTTTGACAGCTACCAACAGCGATTCTGGTTCTATTCTACGGCTTGTTTGAATAGTAGTCTCGGCCCCCAGGTAGTACCGTCCGTGGTCACAGGCAGACTGGCTCGGCTGTGCACACGCTCCGTCGTAGGTTACGTGTGGTAGAAGTTTTTTCATTCACCCGAATATCCTCGGCATTCTTGATGTTGTTTTTTTCTCCAAATACCGTCACACACTACACTCACGGTGTCCCTTTTCTGTAAGCTAGCCAGCACGCGTCTATTCTGGTGTTGTTCTTCGTATTTAGTTCTACGTCGGGTAACAAAAGGTATGTGAAATAAGGGTAACCAATATTTATTAACATATTAGTAGGTATTTATGTATCTGTAGTAATATTAAGTATCTGTTGGTGGTACACATTGACTCCATTTCAATATATTTAGGGTTTGCTGTATGAGAACTGAACTATGAGTTAAACACGCCTTTGTACATGCTATTTACTTGTTTGTTGTTGTTACCTTTTTAATGTGTACAAAAAGTATAAATAAATAATAATAGCCTCAAAATCTGTGTGAAAACCATCAAAATTCTCGTCTAACATGTAGAATAAATTCTAACTAAACTAACTAACCATCTTCACGCTGTATCCCTGACGGGGTAGTCAGAGAGGACAGATCGCCAGGCCTCGCGATCCATGCATACTTCTTTCGCTTCTTCGAGATTCATCAATCGCTTCATACACGCACGTCTGGGTATCCGAGTACTTTTGACCCTTCCGTGTTTGAGCAATCTGCTCACGTGGTCTTCATATGTAAGTCTCGGCCTACCCTGACTCCTTCTACCCTCTACTTTTGAACAATATATATTCTTCGTCAATCGTTCCTCACTCATTCGTTGGACGTGTCCAAACCAACGGAGCACGCCCTTTTCCAGCTTAACGCTGACACTTTCATTCAAACCTGCCATATTGCGTATCACTTCGTTACTCATTCGGTCGTCCAAGGTAACGCCGCACAATTTTCGAAGTGATCGCATCTCCACAGCATTCAATTTACTTTCATGCATCTGCTGACATACCCAGGTTTCACTACCGTAAAGCAAAGTTGGCACCAGCACTGCGTTATGAATCGCCATTCGTGCTTCTTTTACGATACTTTGTCGCTTTACTAACTGGGACAAAGCACCGTTAACTTTGTTTCCGGCAGCTACTCGCCGTTCTACATCCGAATCACATCTTCCATCCGCGCTAAACATACTTCCTAAATAAATAAATAATAATAAATAAATAATAATAAATTCTATGAGGATATAATGTAAATGTAAATATATATTTCAATTTATTTTAAATAGGTATCCGTATTCGCTATCGGATTCTGGTTGACCTTCAAACTTGTAAGGTCTAACAACAAATATTAGTAGTTTGCAATAAAACGATATGAAAATACAAATTTAAATTCCTTTACGCTTATACCTACAGCTACTTGGTGACCCTCGCCCGTGACATACTTCGAACTCCCGTCGCACCTATTTACCTAATTCCGTCGCTTATAAATCCTATTGTATAAAAAAATTGCCCTATTTGTAGTACATTTACTACTACTGCTCCGCTCTCCAGGGTAGTAGCGATATAACATATACAGACACAAAAAAAAATTCAAGTAATTCCTGAGATAAGCGCGTTCAACCAAACCAACAAACTCTATAATATTAGTATAGATTAATACTGACCTTACAAATTAGTTGATTTATTGGTTACTTATAGCACAGACATAACAAGGTTTATAAAATTATCTAATTGAATCAGGCGTTACATGGCGGAAATCCATTTTAAAAAACAAGCCATTATCAAGACTGTTTGGCAGCTTTAGACTCTTTGGCAGGGATTTAAGTCTGGCAAACAGTTTGATAATGCCTTGTGTGTAGGCGAAACACGTGTCGACATCGTACGACAATTTAAGAAAGCGGAATATTGCAAAAATAACATTTAAAACAAAATAACTATAGTTTTGTAAAAAGGTTTATAAACGCAAGAAAACATTCCTGGTAGGTTACTTAAGGCTTCATTTGGCAAATTTTCGATTTAGACATGAATACTTCTTTGAAATTGCTTTTGGAAATTCAAAAATCGAATGATAACAAAATGGGTAGATTATGTGTTCGGATTAAGTCACGGACGAAGCAGGAGGGGTTAGCTAATACTTTAATATATAAAGCTGAAGATTTTTTTGTTTGTTTGAATGTATATTTGTTTGGTTGAACGAGCTTATCTTAGGAAATACGGGTCCGAATTGAAAAAATATTTTTGTGTCGGACAGCCCATTTATCGAGGAAAGCACATCTTCATCAAGTGCACAATCGCTTTCAAAATCTAAGTAAGCTAATATAAACTCGTGTTATGTCGTTGGGACAACTCACACAACGCCATCTGATTCCAAACTAAGCAGAGCTTGTACTATAGTAACCAGATAACTGATAAACATACTTATAAATATATTTCTAAAAACATACATATCTTAATAATATTATAAATGCGAAAGTTTGTGTGGATGTTTGTTCTTTCTTTCACGTAAAAACTACTGAATACATTTTAATAAAACTGTGGGAATACATACAGATACATGCACGACACATGAACACACACACACACACTTGCAACAACCTATGTACTAGTTAGTAAGATATTATATTAAATTAAATGTTCAGTTGGCCTCTGGACATCGAGCGTTTTATTCGTGCAATTGGTTAGGTATCCCTAGCCACCTCACACCGGTGACCCCGACGTGATAGACAGTCGTACACACGCGATCATATTACTTACACGTCCCCTCGCTCAATATGAATTCTCCGTATAAGACGCTTCCCGTGTTACCATCCGCGGCAACGACGAATCCAACTCCACCCGCTGACGTGAAAACAGAAGAAAGCGACATGGCATTGATGGCATGCTCCCCTATGTTTGTCAGGAAACAGATACCAGCATTCCGTCCGGAAGTCCGTCTTTCTCTCTGGATTCTCATTTTATTCGTGCAATTGGTTAGGTATCCCTAGCCACCTCACAAAACTTTACAATAATATAGCTTATACATCAGAATAACACATAGACAACTTTTTATCCCGGGAACAAGTTCCTGTGGGAAACGGGCACGGGAAAACTTCTCTACGCGGACAAACCCGCGGGCGTCTACTAGTTATACATCGTGCTCATCACACAAAGCTTTATCCTGGGTTGGAATCAAATCCACAACCTCTTGCGTAGCAGTCGCATACACTCCCACCGTGCCATAGAGGCACTCAAATAATTATATATTTTATTATATTGAAGCGCTCGTGGCCCCGCGGTCTCAGTGTTCTGTAAACGATCACTGAGTTATGCAACTTTCACTATGACTGGTCCTCGGATGGGTGACCACTTTGTGGCATTTACATTTGCGAGCGTTTCCGTGCTTCGGAAGGCACGTTAAGCCGTTGGTCCCGGTTGCCAGTAAAATGGGCAGTCGTTAAGCCTGGTAGAAAGCCTTATGGGCTAAAAATTCAACAGCAGGTACCCACAACCTGCGTCTGTACATTTCAACACGGCAATGGGCTCACCACCTATTACGTGGTACAGGAATCCACACGGTGAAAAGTGGGCATATAATATGCCTCTGCCACCCCTTCGGGGATAAGGCGTGATGGATATTTATTTATTTTATTTTTATTATATTCCAGGGAAGAGGTTCGCATTGATGCAAGTATATGCTGGCCTCGTTACATTTCTGAAGAAGTACCGAGTTGAACTAGCTGAAAATATGCCAACAACCTTGAGATTGGAATGCAGATCATTCCTTGTACAACCCAGAGATCAGGGAATTATATTGAAGGTCTACAACCGCGAGGGGTGGGAACGGCGTACTTTGATGAGAACTTGAAAAAAGTCTTTGGAACTCGATTCGATGGAGAACTATCATAGTAAGCGTAGTTAGGTATATTCAATAAACATACTCAGATTTGAAGACGCACTGCGGTTTTACGCGTGTAGTGTCAATTGCCGTCGGAATACGGGGATAAAATGTAACTTATGTTACTGCATATAACATCAGCTAATTGCCAGTAAATGTGCCATTAAAATAAGTTCAGCCGATTCAGAGATTAGCCGAAGTAGACAGATAAAAAAAATGTGTAATTATGTAAGTACAGTATAAACTCTCATATACACTTTGTGAAAAACTGTGAATTAATTTGGAATTACAAACAGACACTTCTATTTCATTTATTTGTATAGATGTATAAACGATAACATATTAAATTTATAATCGTGAGTTTGTTTGTTCTTTTTTTTTGCTCTTCGTCATGTCGCGTCGTAAGTAGATGTGAAAGAAGAATGTCTTGCCACTTTTTAAATGGAGATGATTTCAGTCTAGAAAGTAACATAGGCTGCCAATTTTTATCCTGGAAAACCGTTTTTCTTCGTGTGGAAATCCTTATAGATTCTATGCCGGACTCCTACCGACTAAAACCACACGTTACCCTTTTATCTGTCTATGGCCAGGAGTCCCGGGTGAGCCTGCGGAAGGATAGCACCGGGGCTCCCGACAGACTTTGTCCGCTACCGCAGCCTCGGTCAGGGGGGGGAGGGGGTTCGAATGTTATCTCGCTTCTTTGGGGGGATCAGGTTTTATACCACTTCCTTGAGAGGGTGAAGGGCGTGCGTGGAGCTCTCACACCACGCCACTAACCGAGGCCTGCTTCTGTAAGAACGGCGAGCAGCCCACCCGCCGTCCTCAGGCCCAACCTGGAATACCTACAGTTTATTGGATAACCAAATTTAACATGTGTGGAGTCGAGGGCGTCCAATTTTAAATTAAAGTGATTTATGTTGTAAAATAAACATACCCAAGATAATATCTGTATTTTATTAATGTTTATATTAACTCTTATCTGACTTTTTTTGTAATCGACGATATAACCTATTTCAAGACGAGATTCTCATTTAGAGGTGTCCTTTTGCCGAGTCGTAGTGACCTAACCTCTGGCGTATCCTGCGACTCAATCGAGGTGAGGTGAAAGACCAGGATATTGTGTGGGTAGTCATCCCTCTTCAGTCGCCGAGTCACGCGCAAAGCTCCCTACCAAATCCATACCATCACGAACACAAAAAAAATCGAAATCAAAGCACTTACATATTGAATATAGTTAATACATCACACATGTTTATCCTTAATGTCTAACGCTATGAAGCATCCTACATTTTAACAATCAATGTAGATGGAAAAGGTCGTGTTCCGTTGGTTTGGACATGTTCAACGAATGAGTCAGGAACAATTGACGAAGACTATAGATTGTGCGAAAGTAGATGGCAGACGGAGTCAGGGTAGGCCGAGACTTACATATAAAGACTACGTGAGCAGATTACTCAAAAACGGAAAAGTCAAAAGTACTCGGAAACCCAGACGAGCATGCGATTAATAAATCTACAGGAAGCGAAAGAAGTATACATGGATCGCGATGCCTGGCGTTCCGTCCTCTCTGATCACCCCGTCAGGGATACAGCGTGAAGATAGTTAAGTTAATATAGATGGAACAGATTTAACTATCATAATCGATTAGTCAAACCAGTTCATCGCAGGATGATCGCAGTCCAGAATACCTACATTTGTGAATGAAAATAAATTAGCATGTTTGTTCTTTTGTCTAGCAGGATCGCTCTTTCTTATTTCTTTTAATTTTAAGTATGATACGAGCGACGCCGCGGGGCTCAGCTAGTAACGTAACAAAATTAACTTATTAATGCTTAACAATAATTATTATAGTATTCATAGATGAATAATCAGCCAGAGACTAGGTCAAAAAGACTTACTCTTTGACCTAGTCTTAGACATAGTCAAAGAGACTAAACACAGCCGATGGGCGCCATTTTGGTTGTTCTTATTTGCTAACAAACGCAAATTATAATGTAGGAGAATATTGCTGTGGTCGAACGTAGCGAGTCTCTTCGCGAACACGACCTAGGAGCTCGGGGACCATTTGAATTAGTTTCAAGATGCAGTTAGGATTTGATTTCCAGCATAATTTCAGAACTGCTGTAGGGTTGAAGATCGCGGTCAAGATCTCCTGGGCCCCACCTTACCTGCTAGCGGAGCACTTATTGACTAACAGACAAGGCAACAACGATAGCGTAATACGTAAAACAGTTGTGCTTTTAGTATAGGCTACCATTGCCAGCCACTGTGACGAGAAAGGGCAACTTAAGCAACTGGCAACTACAATAATTCATGACTATTTGTACGTAATAAATAAGGGATATGAAGAGTAGAAGCGTGCACGTCGCCATCCCTGCCAGCTACGGCTGCAATTCTACTCCAACACGAGTGCCACCAGGGCGAATTATGTTAGGGCGTGTCCCCGAGGCGACGCGCACCAGTTCGTCCCCGTGAAAAGTGTGAGCCAGAGCGGCGTAGGGGACCGCCACCCTACACGCGCGGCCCGACACGGCGGGAAGTGGAAGATGGAGTGCAGGGTAGCTGCGTGGAATGTTAGGGGAGGAATGACAGATAAGATGAATGAGTTGATGGATGTTATGAATGAGAGAAAGTTAGATGCAGTGTACTTGACAGAGACCAAGCGCGAGGGCAGCGAAGACTTGGAGCTCACGGGTGGGATGCTCGCGCTTTGGTCTGGAGTACCAGAGAGCGAGCATGGCAGTCGGGGGGTTGGAATTTTGCTGTCCTCGCGATTGGCCTCCGGTATGTATGAGTACAAACTGGTAGGTCCTAGAATCCTCTGGATCCGTGTAAAACTTGGTTTGACGAAGATTTTCCTGGTAGCTGCTTACGCGCCAGTATCTTCGTCGAACGCGAGTGAGCTAGAGGACTTCTGGGAGAGTATGAGAGAAGCTCTAAATGTGATAGAAGGAAATGAAAGACTTATAGTATGTGGAGACTTGAATGGATGGGTGGGTCCGCTCGCGATGGTTTTGAGTCGGTACTCGGGAAGTATGGGGAAAAAAGGGTGAACGACGCTGGCAAGCTAATACTGGCAATTTGGAAGGAAAAGGATTAACAAATCCTTTGCAAACATGTGGCGAACACAATGTTCAACCACAAAAAAATTCAAATGTATACGAGGAGATGTAAGTCAAAGAGAAGCATGATAGATCTATTCCTAATGGATAGTCGGCTCCGTAAACAGGTGATGGACACAAGGGTTTATCGAGGCGCTGAGCTGGGATCAGACCACTACCTAGTCATAACTAGGATTAGGGGTCTGTTCGCGGGTTGGCGTCATCGTACCGAGTGTCCTGAACCTGAGCCGACTTATAGCATCAAAAGCTGGAAGCTGCAGGATGCATCCATTAGGGATAAATATAATGAAAGGGTAGCCGAAAAGCTTGGCGACGTCAATGTAAGTAGTGAGAATGTGGAAAGTGTATGGCAGAACCTTAGGGATAGTATGATAAATGCCGCTGTGGAAGTGTGTGCAGAAACGAAAAGAGGCAGTAGTAATAAGCGTGATGCATGGTGGAATGAGGAAGTGAAAGAAGCAGTTCGAATGAAGACGGCTCGCAACTGCGGGCAATACAGTCGCTTTATAGGGACTGTAAGGCTTGCGTGCGTGTAGGGGGGGATGTGTCACCTCTTTTTGATGTCTGTACAGGCGTCAAACAGGGATGTGTCATGTCCACCTGGCTGTTCATAGTGTATCTGGACAGTTGCCTGCAGAAGTTGAAAGATTTTAATATGGGTGACTTTACAGTAAACTGTCTGCTGTACGCTGATGATGCGGTGCTCATGGCCTCATCAGAAGCCAACCTTCAGACATTAGTCACTAATATAAAAGAGGAGTGTGAAAGCAAGGGTCTTCGCTTGAATGCAAGTAAAACTAAAGTTCTAGTATTTGAAAGAGGTGACGTAAGAACTAAATGCGAAATTAGAGTAAACCAGGAACGTATAGAGCAAGTGAATGAAATTGTGTATTTAGGAAGTATGTTTAGCGCGGATGGAAGATGTGATTCGGATGTAGAACGGCAAGTAGCTGTCGGAGACAAAGTTAACTTTGTCCCAGTTAGTATAGCGACAAAGCATCGTAAAAGAAGCACGAATGGCGATTCATAACGCAGTGCTAGTGCCAACTTTGCTTTACGGTAGTGAAACCTGGGTATGTCAGCAGATGCATGAAAGTAAATTGAATGCTGTGGAGTTGCGATCACTTCGAAAATTGTGCGGCGTTACCTTGGCCGACCGAATACGTAACGAAGTGATACGCAATATGGCAGGTTTGAATGAAAGTGTCAGCGTTAAGCTGGAAAAGGGCGTGCTCCGTTGGTTTGGACACGTCCAACGAATGAGTGAGGAACGATTGACGAAGAATATATATTGTTCAAAAGTAGAGGGTAGAAGGACTCAGGGTAGGCCGAGACTTACATATGAAGACCACGTGAGCAGATTGCTCAAAAACGGAAAGGTCAAAAGTACTCGGATACCCAGACCCACGTCTGTGTATGAAGCGATTGATGAATCTCGAAGAAGCGAAAGAAGTATGCATGGATCGCGAAGCCTGGCGATCTGTTCTCTCTGACTACCCCGTCAGGGATAGAGCGTGAAGATAGTTAGTTAGTTATAAATAGTCATGCATTTTTTCCGAAGGGATATGTAGATGCATGCCCACATTTCATCGGTCTGTTATGTCTCAGATGGTAGGCGGCACCCATTGCCGTGTTGAAAGTTGAAACTTTAAGGCGCAGAGTGTCATACCATCCTTCAACTTGACTTAAAGACTACCATGTTTCTGTCAGGCAAGACCAACAGAATCAAGTACGTTCTGAAGCGCGCTTTTAAATGGAAGTATCACAATCTGCCATACTTTTCAGAACTGACCATAGCGAAAGATGTTAAAAGTTTATTTATAGAACATTGAGCTACAAGCGAATAATTTAAAAAGAAGATCGTTTGTCTAACTTCTTTGTAGTTCTATGCCAGATTTTTAGAAATGAAATGTAATGCAAAATCTTCATTCATATAGGTCACAAAGCAATAATCTTGATATTCATAAGTGTTAACTTATGAATATCAAGATTATTGCTTCTACATTTACATTTACTGACAGATTCGCAAAGCAGAAACTGGCAATAAAACTCATGGCCACTCTTTTCTAACCGCCAGTAATTACATTCCTTTTATTTACATGATAGTTGAACAGATTATATAGTAATGATTTTATAAAAAAATAACCTTTATACCCTTTATAGAAAAGAATGTGGCAAGAAACTCCATGGATGCTCTTTTAAAATATAGGTATGGGTTACAATAAAAAATTTACATTGTTATTTTGGAGTTATGTGTGAGATTCTTCAATCTACTTTGGGGGGGGGTGACCCAATTGTGTCGGATCTATGAATAACGTCAAGATTGAGAATGTTTGGGGAAAAAACCTTTACGTCTTTTGTCCTGTTTGTTGTGTTATTTACTTACAGCTAGCTCTACACAGGGATAGTTCTCCGTCGTCGGGGCGAGCATTAATCAATGCAATGGTTAACTTTAAGTTGTACCAAACTAACAAAGGATGAATATGTAGCAGTCTGAGAAACTTGATAGGTTTGTACAGTATGAGTCAAAAAAGGATTCCATAACATAACAGGTCGACTGGTAGAGACTTGTCAAACTGGTTCCCAAAAAAACCAACTTTTTTAAAACTTGTTAGGCTGTGTGCGTTCAGAAACACCACAAATGTTTCCACCAGGGTGACCTGGCGTATCTTTAATGAATCTAAGCTATATTCACTTTATACACTCTGATCTTGAAACGCTCCTATGATGAAAGGGTAAGAACAATAATGAATAAACAAATATTGTATGGGACATCGAAATCGGAAAGGAAGCGTGTGGGACTTATATTTTACATAGTCTCGTCTAGCCCAAATTAAACTCATATAAATTTGTGGTATTGGATCTAGGCAACTGATTAACATAGTCATATATGTTTTTCTAAACACATACATATTATATATTGAATACACCCACATATTTCTTCAGAATAGTTGACCATACAAATATTTCTGCTGACCCGCGAATCGAACCTGAGCGGCCCCAGCGCGGTTGTTGAATACACCACTACTTATGGCCAAGGCAATGTGTCCAATGTAACACTTACTATGCCGTTGTCATGGGAGACTTTAACACAAAGTTGGGCGAATGTTGCGGTGATAAGTCGAGGATGGGGCAATTTGAATTTGGTAAGAGTAACGATCAGAGCAAGGTGGTGGAAGGAGGTGGACAACTGTACACTTCAACAAAGGAAACAGTAACGAATCTGGCTAAAGATCCGCTCAACAGATTTATTCGCAAAAGATATTTTGGACGAACTTGTACGAATTTAGTATAGCTCTGATACGGCTTAAAAAGGTGAAAAGGGACACCCCACCAAGAAATCTCTGGGCCCAAGCGACCTCACCTGCAAGTAGTAGGTATACCTGCTGACTAATGGAGCCAAGTGAACCCATCAAGATCTCTGGGCCCAAGCGACCTCACCTCCAAGTAGTAGGTATACCTGCTGACTAATGGAGCCAATTGAACCCATCAAGATCTCTGGGTCCAAGCGACCTCACCTGCAAGTAGTAGGTATCGGTGCTGACTAACGGACAAGTTAACGACACAGGCACCTTTAGGGGGTTGGGAGGTCAGACGGCAGTCGCGCCGTACAAAATTGATAATGCTAAGCCAAATTGTATCGGCTCCTAACAGCCAATAATAGCAGACTTCGGGCTTTAAATACAGGTAGTGTTTGGAAGTAACTCAGAAGACTTTAAGATAAAGAAGAAGAAACGGATTAAAAAAGACAAGGTACAAGATGATGATGGAGTTACGGTAGAGGTTTTGAAGACAGATGACTAACCGTAAGTAGTCATTTAACTGCGTCATATTCAAGGGCAAATGCCACAGGTATAGAACAGAAGCGTACTAACACGCTTGTCATAAATTTTTAATAAAGGGAAATTAGACAATTCGATTCGAGACGGGAATTGAACCCGTGGCCTTTGCCTAACCAGGGCAATGTTCTAGCCACTGAACTACCCGAACCGTATCGAATCAAGTTGAAATTCTTCACCATTTTTCAATCGTTATTTAAGAGAATGACCAGAGCCATCTATCGAGCTACTCAACAACTCGATACCAATGAACAGTGTTACAACCATTTTTAAACATTGATACGATTGACTCAACTCAATCTATTACTTACTTTTTGAAAAAAATTGGCTATTGAAAAATACCACAATGTCCGTCCAAATACAGAACCACATCTGTCATGAGGCCTTTGTCGTTCCACATCAGTCATTAACACCAAAGGAGCAGAACTGACTAGGAAAGTTACGATTTTTTTCGTGTTGAGCCCGAATTTAAACGTGACATCCAATTAAACGTGAATGCCAACATTACACTTTCCCTAATCTACTTTCAATATGACAATCCAAACAAGTCTGTCACAGAGTACAAGCTCAGAATTATCTTA
This sequence comes from Thumatha senex, assembly GCA_948477245.1. NCBI lineage: Eukaryota > Metazoa > Arthropoda > Insecta > Lepidoptera > Erebidae > Thumatha > Thumatha senex. The sequence goes on along the minus strand of OX419744.1, from coordinate 21,057,576 downwards.
TCATCTACTACAAATTACTAATTAATTATAAATTGGTCAATAAATGCTTGCAACAAATCTAGAACATCAGAAAATGTTTGATTGTGTGAAACTCTCTTCGGTTCCATCGATCAATCATTCATATTCTTACAACGTAACAATGCATAAAGATGTCCAAAAATATTCTCAAATATGTCCTTCATTTGATTAATTAGTCTCCCTGTTATCCAATAAAAACAATGTCGTTAATATAGATAATCGGACATAAGTAGATAAACAAATATCATATCAGTAGACGATTCTTTTAATTAGGGTTTTATAGTTGACCATGTGGGTCTGTATAATGGACAGTGTGTTGTTGTTGGTAACTCTGTTAATTATAATTACATATTTAATATATTCATTGGTGCATGTAAAGTTTAATTATTGGAAGAAGAAAAATGTTCCATTCGAGAAGCCGCTTCCTTTTATAGGTAATTATGGAAAATACATATTTCTGCAAGAATATGCCGGATATTTGGTGCAAAAGTTGTGTCAAAAGTTTCCTGATGCTCCATACTTCGGCGCTTTCTTTGGAACGGAGCCAGTTCTTATAGTGCAGAGCCCTGAGATTCTTAAGCATATATTGACGAAAGATTTTTATAAGTTCAATGGCAGAGAAATAACTAAGTATGAAACAAGGGAGTCTTTTACGCAAAATCTTTTTTTCTCGGGCGGAAATACTTGGAAAATTGCACGTCAGAATTTAACTCCATTATTTTCATCGACAAAAATAAAAAATATGTTTTACTTAGTTGAGAAATGCTGTCATATGTTCGAAGATGTACTAGACCTTGAAGAAAGCTCCAATATCGTTGAAGTAAGACATCTTAGCACGAGATACACTATAGATGCCATCGGGTCATGCGCTTTTGGCGTTGAACCAAATACATTGTTATATGCTGTTAACAATCCCTTTAGTATCCTGGCGAAGGAGATAATAAAATCAACCACCTACAGAGGATTCTTGATAGTGTTTAGAGCGCTATGGCCGGCTATATTTTACGGATTGAGATTCAAATGTTTACCGACCACGATAGATACATTCTTTAAACAATTGCTAAAGAATGTGTTCGAAACAAGGAAATATTTACCGTCTGGCAGAAATGATTTTGTTGATATTTTACTGAAATTGAAAGAAAATGATGTAATAACAGGAGATAGTATAGACAATGTTAAAACCGGTCGTGATGACAAGGTGCAACTAAAAGTTGACGACAATTTTCTTATATCGCAGTGCGTTGTATTTTTCACTGCTGGATTCGATACCAGTGCATCAATTCTAAGCTTTACTTTATATGAGATGGCAAAACACCCTAGAGTACAGACTCTTGCTATGAAAGAAATAGATGAGTTTTTACGTCATAAGGGTAACAAGTTGACCTATGATTGCGTGACGGACCTACTTTATCTTAACGCTTGTATACATGAGACTATACGTAAATACCCTGTGCTTGGAAACATCACTAGAGAAGTTATGGATGACTGTGTTCTTCCTGATGGACTACATTTAAACAAAGGTGTTCGTATACACATTCCCGTTTACCATCTACATCACAACCCAAACTACTTTCCAGAGCCAGAAGTATACAGCCCAGAACGTTTCCTGCCTGAGAACCGAGAAAACATCAAACCGTACACATATCTACCATTTGGAGAAGGACCCAGGAATTGTATAGGTAAATGTTACTTTTACTGCATATTATAGTGTGTGATTTAAAAAAACCTTGCCATAAGTACATATACATTTTGCTGAGTTACGTTACCAAGCAAAAAAAAATGTTACGTAGTCATCTATAAATATATTATGTAATAGTCGTCTTATTTATAAAACCACGTGATTGTTGAAGTGTCATTCCATGTTTATCATGCCAATACATTTGTGTAATCCAAATGCCCAAAAACTTGTTTTGAATTTTTTATTTTAAATGGAGTATGTATTAGAAATAAGTAAACGGGATTATTCACGTTCTTACGACCAGTAATAGACCGACCGGTTTCAGCTGAATTTAAACAGCCTTTTTCAGAGGTGCGAACCGTTCACCGAGCACTCTTTACGCTCACTGCGCGCACCCGATCTTGCCGCTCGCGCGCTGCGCGCGTTTTGTTGTTGGGGTATTCGGTGGACGTAGGGTTGTGCCGAGGCACACGTGAGATCCGCTTCACTATCGCTCCCATCCAAACTATTTGGAGCGTCTCTGCATGCATAGCTCACTGTGGAGTAGGTATTCTTTTTCCTCACGACTTACTTGACTTACTGTCCGATTATGTTATTGACTTATTGTAAACGAGGCAGGTGGTGAAGCTGGCAACACCTTCGCTTCTTCTCTTGCCTGTTCGGCCCTGAGCATCTTTTCATTTTTCGATGACTGCCTCTGTGGCGCAGTGGTAGTGTATGCGACTGCCGCGCTGAGGTCCCGGGTTCGATTCCCAGGTCGGATCAAATATTTCTGTGATCCCAAATGTTTGTTTTGGAGTTTGGGTGTTTCCTATGTATATTATGTATGTATTTAGAAATATATACGTATGTATATCAGTTGTCTAGATCCCATAGTACAAGCTTTATAGCTTAGTTTGGGCTAGATGGCGATGTGTAAAAAGTGTCCCACAATATTTATTCTTTCACTTTAGGCTTTTACGGTAGCCTTCGCTTCATCCACAGACAGGCCTGTTCTGGACAGACACACTTGTGTTTTCGTTTTTATTATCTAGTCTAGAGCTTGTGATGGTTTGAATCCCTTATCTAGCTTCATTTGCGGTGTTTAATCTGCTTAGAAATTAGAAGCGCTCGTGGCCTAGCGGTCTCAGTGTTCTGTAAACGATCACTGAGTTACGCAACTTTCACTATGGCTGGTCCTCGGATGGGTGACCACTTTGTGGCATTTATATTTGCGAGCGTTTCCGTGCTTCGGAAGGCACGTTAAGCCGTTGGTCCCGGTTGCCAGTAAAATGGCAGTCGTTAAGCCTGGTTGAAGGCCTTATGGGCGGCTTGAAAACATCCACAGCAGGTAGCCACAACTTGCGTCTGTCTATTTCAACACGGCAATGGGCTCACCACCTATTACGTGGGACAGGAATCCACACCGTGAAAAGTGGGCATATAATATGCCTCTGCCACCCCTTCGGGGATAAGGCGTGATGGATATTAATTTTATTTATTTATTTTATTTTATTTATTTAGAAATTAGAACTTATTACATTGTTTGAAAAGGTGCTCTAAAGCTCTTGCATAAACAGCGGTTTATGGAGTTGTAGCCTTTCTACGAGATATCCTTGGTAGCACTCCACGATGTGAACGGTTTTCACCTTGATTTTCATTATGGATAATTTTTCTTACACCCATTACCTTTTTGTTTTCCATTACACGGTGAGAAAAAAATGTTTGAACATATAGGTTTTATTTAAACATTTTTAAACAAAAGTTGTCTTAAACTTTTTTGTTTACCACTCTCTCTAAAAGTTAGCAATGCAACATTTTCAAAAACTTAAAAATTTAGACTATAATTATTAAACACTAAATTTATTCTTATTTATGTTCCAGGCAAACGTTTCGGAGTGATGCAAGTCATAGCTGGCCTCATAACCTTTATGAAGCAATATCGAGTAGAACTGGCCGAGGATATGCCAGACACGGTAACTTTAGGAGCCCTTACGTTTACTACCCAGCCAGTAAAAGATCAGGGTTTAATGTTGAAATTGTTCAAGCGGGAAGGTTGGGAAAATCGAAAGTTTCTCAGGACTTAAAGATAAATAAAAGAAGAGTCTTCAAGGAGATGTTGCATCCTTTACACTTATCATCTAAACCCACAGTTTGAATACAACTACAAATCACACATTTTTCCATTTTTTACATTTTTAGTATTCAATGCTTCAATAGGAAACAATGGGACCCTTACAGGATCACGTTGTGGACCGTCCGTCCGTCTGTCTGCTAAGATAAAAGGTATCTCGGGAACGCGATAAGGTATGAGGTTGAAATTAAAAACATATACCTACTCAAATCTCAAATCTGGTTGCGATGAGGCCCTGCCTACATCCTAGGGGCCCAAGACTGCCTCACCTGTGGTGCACCTGCTGATTAACGGACAAGATCATGGAGAGGAAAAGGAAAATTCGAAACATTACCTGTCTCGCCACCGCCATTTAGTAAGGCCAAACCAACCTCCCAAAATGAACGCACATACAAAGAAACGGCACCCAGTTCCCGGCACTTCCGCTGTTCTCGATTATGGTAGTACCGTACCGTAAATTTATGTGAACGTTAGCATACTATACTAGCGGCACGCTATGATGGCCGTTTCGACGTTTGTCCACTCTGAAGTTTCTACTATATTTTATTTGTAGAAATATGTGAATAGTCGACCACATTAGAGGGTATTTATACTACGATAGAAAACAGAGTACTTAAATGTAAAACAAGTAAAATATTATCACTATTGTAATATGTCAAGACGGCCATCATAACGTGCAGCTAGTACAATGACTTTATAAATGTAACCACAGGCGTACGTAGTCTATATTTATATATAGCTCAACAACTGCGGGGATAAGTTTGTAGGTATATTATATTAATGTTTCGTTTTTGTACAAATCCAATCATCACCTGTTTTTTCAAAAGTCATCCTTCAATCATTAATTCTATTTTAAGTTTATAGCAATCTTATGATTTACCTACGTGTTTATATTCTTTGAGTATGTATTAACAAGACATCCGCCTAGTAACTTAATAACTTAAAGCCGTAGTACAAAATTATACTCAATACTCAAGAAACTTTGGAGGTTTTCGCCTTATTATACTACTCTCAAGTGTTTCTTGAGTATTGAGAAACGTTCTGTAACACGGCCCTTAGACTGTTACCAAAATGTTACAAAAATCAAAATCAAAAATCTTTATTCATGTAGGTCACAAAGTAACACTTATGAACGTCAAGATTACTGCTTCTACATTTACATTTACTGCCAGATTCGCAAAGCAATAGGTAGAGCCAGAGGAAGAACCTGGCAATAAAACTCATGGCCACTCTTTTCTAACCGCCATTTGACATAGTTTGATTAACATGATATTTGACCAATTATACAGTAAAGAAATTTTACAAAAAAAAAAAACAAAATAAATGTTGAGTTCATTAAAATTACACTTACATAGTTCCTTTGAATTTATGTGAGAACAGTCGACTAAACTTAGTTTGCCTTAAATTTAAATAATATTATTTGTAACAATTGCTATAACAGCTATGAGCTGACCAGTCCCAACAGACGGCACCCGTTCACGGGTATGACGCATATATCAGCCATCGCCCTATTCAACCGTATTGTAGGGAACAAGGCGACCCGATACATACGCCACCACTGCCAGGACACTTAGGCGAGCATGACATACCCAAAAACTACACAGCAACTATCATGTCAATTTCAAAATAATAAATAAGTCTACATAGTGCTCACACAATAACAAAGTCAAATTACATATAATTATGTATATTAGTTATTACCGGGACTAAACGCAGCCATACCTTTAGTTGCCTGGCGTTTCAAATTATTTATACTGGAGAATGTAAACAAAAATAAGGTAAAAAAAAAATACAACATATATATGCAGGTTCAAGACAAGTAGATAATATAACACAAGATTCATTCGAATGCTAAATAGCTCGAGCGAAGAGCAAGCAACTCATTTCCATTTATTTTTATCATTCAAATAATCATTAATTGTGTAATAAGCCCTTTTCAAAAGGTGCGTCTTAATTTCCGCCTTAAATTTATGTAACGGCAGGTTCATAATGTCTAAAGGAATTTTATTATATAGGCGTACGCCAATTCCTGCAAAAGAGTCGTGAACCTTTTGTAAACGATGATGCGTTCCAATTAATTTATGCTTATTTCTAGTATTTATCGAATGTATGTCACTGTGTCGATTGTATAAATGTATGTTCTGTTTAACTAACATGATATTTGCAAATATATACTGTGATGCAACCGTTAAAATGCCAATTTCTTTAAATTTCTCTCTAAGAGACACTCTAGCACTCAATTTATATATTGCACGTATAGCTCTCTTCTGGAGTACAAAAATTACTTGTAGATCAGCTGCTTTACCCCACAGCAAAATGCCGTAAGACATGACACTATGAAAATAACTAAAGTATACTAGCCTGGCAGTTTCTACATCAGTGAGCTGCCTGACTTTACTAACGGCAAAGGCTGCCGAGCTGAGTTTACCTGCAAGACACGTTATTTGCAAGATACGTTATGCAGGGGTATATCAGGGGTATAAGGGGTATATAACGGAATGCGATTGAGCAAACGAGTTCTGGAGTGGAAACCGCCGAAAAAGGTCGCGGGGCAAGACTGGATGTTGAAGGCGAAGAACTTTCCCTGACTCATTTAAATACGGCAGTAGGCCCAGCGCCTATTACATGGGAAAAAATAGAATTGGTATAAATTGCACGTTTAGTATACCATAGCCCTACCCTTTCGGGAAAAAGGTGTAAATTAAGTACTAGGCCACCCAACACTATCTAACCTACGTAAATAACCTTGAAAATGTAATAACAAGCTGTGAAATGTATCAGTTTGCAGATGATACGTGCCTAATTTCTGCTGGACCAAATATTGCAGAAGCTCTAAATCGACTTCAAAGTGACTTTGATAAACATTGTAAATGGTCCCATGATGTCGGCCTGGTGCTGAATGCAAAAAAGACCAAAGTAATGTACATTAGTACCAGCCAAAATAGAATCAATTACAAATACCCGAAATCATTGTACACAGTCACGAATGTCTTCATAGAAAAAATAAAGCGAGCCAAATTTCTACTTGTGACTGTGATAGCATAGCATATAGCATTTTATTAACTGAGGAGTACTTTAACAATGACTATAAAAAAAACTCCATTCATTGACAAACACACTATACTAACGCGTAGTATTCGTAATGCAAAATTATCACTACCAAGGTACACTAATCTATATGGGAAAAGAACACTAAAATATATAATACCCTATCTAATCAATCAATTGCCGAAATCATTAAAGGAAAAATTAACCAAACAAAATTATAAAAAAAGTTAAAACAAAATAATTAAATTTTTTATTCTCTTAAATAAAGTAACCGTTGAAATCCGTTTATGTGGATTGTAGAGCATACTGTGTATGTGTAGTCATAGTGCAACGCTTATTTGTAGATTACGACTACACATCCTCGGCGTATGGCTTGCATGTGTCGGTGCGTCGATGTGACATTCATCTAATTCTTTATTTTTCTAACTACTGTTATTGCAAATGTGTAATATTAGGTATGTATGGATTAAAATATAACCTAATAATTGTAGAAGATACTGGTGCACAGTAAAACTCGAACGAGTTTGTTGCAGCTTTATACCTATGTGTTTTGTATATAATATTGTCAATAAATTATAAATAAATAAAATAAGTCATGTATTTATATTTTCTAAATATCTATGTCACTAGCAAGCTATTGATTTGCAATTGTGCCATGGGCGTAGCCTGAAGGAGGGTTTTTGGGTTTCAAAATCCCAACAAACAATTTGGCTGCAAATAGAGCTTACTATATAACTTAAAGTGTTATGAAGGTAGAGTAGTGGCTGCAATATTATAGTTTGAGACGGCAAAATAGAGTTAGTTGCAGCATAGTTGCACAATAGGAGCAATCAACGCTACTAGCTCTACAATGGTGTTTTATAAATATTTTACAACACTTAACTCTTAAAGGGATACAAAGGTCCCTTGTATAGTTTAGGGCTGAATGGTAGGGATATTTCTCCCTATAAATAGAACGTATAGTGTCAAGTATAGCCTCTATATTATTTAAGGTTGAATTATTGAGTTCGTTACCACCTATTACAACGAGTTATAGGGCAGTATAGAGAAATTATATATCGGCGGGTATGTCAACGTAGATTGTTTATTGCTTGACTTACAACAACAATCAGAGGTAAGCATTGCCGCCCAATATGGCGCAGTAGGCAACTACGTCACAACTTGTGTCGACTATTAAACATATTTTCTGGCATGGCGTTACACACCTTAGTACCCCTAATTGGTCATGAAGGCGTCATGAAAGCATAAAATGGCGCCGCAACAGAGCTCCTTTCAAAATTTTCTAAGATGATGGTACCGTATGTAATGGAAGTGAAATCGCAACTGCAAGTCTTGATATTTCTGAAGGAGACAGTTATTACTCATTGAGTAGTGATGATGTGAATAATACCAGTGACTATATTAAGTATCTTTCATTTTAGTGAAAATTTGAGGACATGAACTATTAAGAATATTGAACAAACTGCTATGAAAGATTTGATGTTGATCTTAAATGACAGATTTGGATTCCAACAAAAGATCCTCGAACTATTTTACAAACACCAAAAAAATATTTTAATATAAATACTAGGTGGCGATAGTGAATATTGGCATAAATTAAACACTAGGTCAGTGCGAGCATTATGTGTTATTACAAGTTAGATCATTTGTACGCTCCACAATCGATTTACAAACAAAATTATTACATCACGATCGATTATTATCCGCGTGCAATGCAGTGGCTGTATTGTCCTTTCTCTAATGTTCTTACTTTTTTGAACGGCATTCTGAAATTGAAATATAATTGTAACAGAATCAAATAAAATATAGTAGCGTTAATGTCGTCTTGTACTCCTATTTATTTTAGCAACCCTATTACAATTTATTTACGATATTATTTAGTGCATTATTAAGCGCTCGTAGCCCCGCGGTCTCAGTGTTCTGTAAACGATCACTGAGTTACGCTACTTTCACTATGGCTGGTCCTCGGATGGGTGACCACTTTGTGGCATTTACATTTGCGAGCGTTTCCGTGCAGGCACGTTAAGTCGTTGGTCCCGGTTGCCAGAAAAATGGCAGTCGTTAAGCCTGGTTGAAGGCCTTATGGGCGGCTTAACAAAATTTCGACTGCAGGTAGCCACAACCTGAAATAAAATAAAATAAATAAATATACATCACGCCTTATCCCCGAAGGGGTAGGCAGAGGCATATTAAACGCCCACATTTCACCGTATGCATTTTTGTCCCTCGTAACAGGTGGTGAGCCCATTGCCGTGTTGAAATGAACAGGCACAGGCTGCGGCGACCTGCTGTTGAAATTTTTTAAGCCGCCCATAAGTCCTTCAACTTGGCTTAACGACTACCATTTTATTGGCAACCGGGACCAACGGCTTAACGTGCCTTCCGAAGCACGGAACTGGGGTGGGTCTAAAGGGCCGAATAAATTTAATAAAATGTGTTTATTTTAGATGTTAAATTTGGAAGAAATTTTGAACCCGTTGCCTTTTTAGTGAGGTGGTAACAAAAAGGCTAAAGGTCTTATGTGCTAGACACTAATTAGCACGACCAATTAAAGTCCTGGTAGTCGAGGCTAGGTAGTGGTTTTGAAAAATTACTACGGATCTCCAAATTCATGGGTATACCATTTTTAGATTATAAAGTTAATAAAAAACAGTGAAACGGACTAAAAGGTAACATAATACAATGAAGGTATTTATTTTTATAGCATTCTAATACACATATTCACAGTTTACTTACCTTCGCAATGAAAATTCCGCTTCATTTTGCACTAAAAATCAGTTAAAAGTTTTGCACTCAACTCCGCCATTTATTTTCGTAAACACAACTCATTACACTATGTTTATTTGATCCCTTTGAAAAGGGAATATCTTTCTTAATTAATTTTACAAATTATAAGAAAAAAACTAAGGAAAAATATATTCTTAGACGCTGTAATTTCCTATTGGAGATCCATACTGTAACTCAAGGCGTTACAATTTACCTTATTACCACCCTCTAACCGCTAAAACCGTAAGCAAGTTACATCATAGATCTACTAAACCCCTCACGGAGTTTATATTCATTAATTTACTCTCTTTATAACGCTCAAAAAGTCAGTAAGCTGCACGTTGCTCTACCATACCGCTTAAGGAGTTAATGGTCACTAAAATACTACTCTTACAGCGCTTTAGGTCTCAGTTAGCGCTACTGTTCCTCCACAATTGCTCTTCTATACCTCTTAAATTCATTCTATAACTCCACTACATTGCCATAGTGGAACCTAAGATCATAAGAATTTGTGCCCAATACGGGGGTATAGTAGAGTTATAGCTTGCTATAACTCCTATGTGATAGCACTTATTGATGACCTTCGGATCTCTTTAGCTCTTTTATATATCTGTTCTAACTCTTATAGTAGCGCCTAATGTTAGTTGGGATGTTAACAATATTAATAATCATCTTCATCCGAGTGTCTGTCTTAGTCGTGTTCACGGCTCCAGGGTCTGCTTCTTCTTCTCCTCCAACTTGCACGGACATCGACGTCCTTAGTAGCGAAACCGCGGATGCAAGAGTTCCTCCACACATTTACCACACTATTTTTATTACCGTGACACGCAGCTATAACTCCAGGGGTTTTATAGACCTGTCCCTTCAACCTGAACATGCGGTATCTCCAAACATTTACACATTATTACAAGTATTGGGAAACAAATGTATGGACAGCTCAGCCTCGCCGGGTCCTGGTAAGAGGGGAAGACCCAAGAAGTGCTGACTTGACGTCGTAAGCGGATGACATGCGTGTCAATGGTCTCACTACCGTGCCGACATGTTTTATTGAGCGTTTGTCCCAGTTGCATCTCGCGACGCCCGGGGGATGCCGACGACTGTTCGAAGTGGAGGAGAAAATGTAGGAAATCGGTTCCTACATTTTCTCCTCCACTTCGAACGGAGCAAAGAACATCAGATGATGATGACAAGTATTGGAAAACCCCCCGGAAACTAAATCCTGGCTACGCTCATGAATTTTGCAATAGCAAACAAATACAAGATGAAAAAATAAATGTAAAATAGGTGGATCGTTATTCCATGTTTTATTGACGAGTATAAGCAGTGATGGTGGCGCTACTGTGCTAGTGTACACATCGGCTCTGTGATATTTTTCGAAAAAAAATTCCAAAACTGATAATTCAATACAAAAAAAAGTGCTAATATTGTGAACTGAACTGTGAAATTTGTGAATAAATGTTAGTAGGCAGTGATATATAGAAATATGGACAGAATCCCAAAATAACACTTAAGTACGGATTTTCTACTTCTGAGCATTATTACGTCCTAAATACGGAAGAAATTTACAAAAATCAAAATCTAAGGTCAGTTAATACCAAAACTTGTTCAAGAAGTGCTAATAATATACATATTTGTCAATTTTTTAACTATTTTAAATTTTTTATCATATGAAGAAGGTGTATCAAAATATTAATTCCTCAACCCGAGAGCTAATTAGTTTAAAAAAGCGCCATCTAACGATGAGCGGTAACTCTTATAATAATTATCAACCACAATTACTCGAAAGAGGACGCTAAAAGAAAAAAAAAAAGAATCAAAATAAATAAAATAATATGGAAGAAATTCTAAAAGCACTTCGTGGTATACAAAACGAATTAGCAGAGCAAAAGCAAGATATGAGAAATATGGAACGAAACATAAAAGAAGCTATAAATAAAAATATAGATGAAAAGTTCAGCATCGTGGAATTAAAAACAGACATGTTAGAAAAGAAACTATATAATCAACAGAAACAAATAGAATCAATAGAAAAACAATTAAGAAAGAAAAATATAATATTATTTGGCCTAGAAGAAAAAGAAAAACACTGTTAAGACTTACACAATTTAGTACTAGATATAATACAGCAAAAAATGAAAATACAATGTGAAAAGTGGGAAATTGAATCAATTACAAGACTAGGAAAAAAAATGAAAGAATTCGACCAGTTGTAGTGACACTTACAACAGTCAGTAAAAAATAGAGCTTCTTAAAAAGAAAAATATGCTCCATCCCTTGAACATGTATATCAAAGAGGATTACCCCCCTAACGTGCTACAAAAAAGAAAAGAACTTCAAAAAGCAGTGGAACTCAGGGAAAAGAGTCATTCTTCGTTATGATAAAATTATTGCACTAGGCCCACAAAAAGAACCTCGACGGGTGTCTGCAGAGAAAACTATTAGTAAACGCCCTTTGTCAGAGTCACCTGAGGCAGCTGTTATTGTGGCTAAAGGAAACCAATCAAAAATTGCCCAGACACAAAAGAAAAATAAATTGCAAAATATCATTAACTATCTACGTCCGTCACAACTCAACTCTAGTGCTCTGTCTTCACCTGGTATCGACTTTCAGGGATCAAGAAACTAACTAGCACCGCTCCACCTTCATCAAAACTCAATAAAAATGCTAACAAAATCTACGTCAAACCAAAAGCATTAATAATATCCCAATACGGCTGGTCCCCGCGGGATAATTCGACCAAAACCCTCCAACCTATTGGAAACACCACTATCCGTGAAATAAGCGTCGCTGGAGCGACGACATTTACCAAATATCTAGACCCACTTGGTCGCGCCTGGCAAAACACAAAGATAATTGGTAAAGGTTTTAGGAGGCCTTTACCCAAGCATGGGTAGCCTAAAAAAAACAACGAAAAAAAAAAAGTAAGTAAAAAAAAAAGCTGAACATTTGATTTAATATAATTAAATACGAGTATATGTGATTACATTGAATATATCGATTTATATAAAATTACATTAAATTGCGTATAATGTTAATCTCGTGTTAAATTAACGAATGAAATATTGATTATTGTGCTTATTAAAATTATTATACCTATATTTAATACAATTTATAATTCAATTAATTTATCTAGGATTCAATTCAATTATTATAATAATTTTGCAATGTTATATTTTCATATGTTAGTTAATACATAAAATGTTAATTTTATTTTTGAATTTATAATTATATACTTACTACGAGTATTGAGTAAATAAAAGATAGTAGGTACTTTACATACTTGTACACAGCTAAAAAGGTTAAAATATAGAATTTAATAAGTAAACAAATGTCTTAGCTAGAAAAAAAAACTATGTTATGTAAAATTACGTTAAATACTTGTTACAAAATATTTATTACAAAACTGTAAAGCAAACATTTTGTACTTATATTGGGAAATAAAGGTTTATTATTATTATTATGTTTCTTCTTTTCACGGGTATCTTCTTTTTTTTATGAAGAATTTGGTAGGCGTACATGGGGACATACTGGTCCAACACGCAGAGGCCCTTTGAGAATTTTAATCTAAAAGGAAATGGGACCCCCACTGCAGACAGTCCACGCCCGCCTTATGTAGAAGAACGATAATGGACCACCTCCAATGGGAGTTAAACTATTGTAAAATATGCTAACTAAGAAATGGGCTATTGGGTTGGGGGTTTGGTGAACTAGGTGATTATAAGTATGGATGAAGGCGGCGTCTGCCATTTTAATATCTGATTATCAAAAATTTGGCAGACGGTGACTCGCCAACTCACTAGATGGGCCCCACCTCATAGTGTTGCGTTAATCCTATAAAAGATAACGACTGTCCTCGAGGGGTTTATTATTATTATTATTATAAGCAGTAGAGTCGGCTTTGCAGGATATTGCACAGCAAATTAACAGCTTGCATAATAAGAACAAAACACCAATGAGTTCTATTTTGGTTTGTGCGAATTTAGATTGGATTATAAGTTGTTTATCAGCCTACAATGATAAGTAAGTAGACCTTCAGCAAGGTAAACTATCGCCTTTATAAAAGTCACACATGAGGGTTATGTTATGGCGATCTTTGGCTGAGGACTATTTCTAGGAATAGGTTACAATCGGCTCAGATGATATGCCGGGTGTATATTTAAATTTATTTCAGGTAACGATCGAATCGATAAATGAAAGTGGGATAACACCGGACTGCGTCGTTGCCTCGTCTGTTGTTCAGCAGGTGAAGTTGCTAGGGTCACGCTGCACTGGTGCCCTTTCCAACCAATTGCCAACATACTTACCTAAAAGGGTAAATTTCGGGAACATCAACTTCACCTTTCGATAAGAAAAACTGTTAGTAATCAAACCCTTTCGTGATCTGGGTTAGCTTAATAAGTTTTTTTTTTGTATCCAAGAGCTTGAAAAAGTTTCCGTTACCCCGAACGGCAGGCAAGGAGCAAAATAAACAAAACTGGAGGCCGTGTTTGCTATTTCAATCGTGTTGAAATCGTCGCTCAACAGAAAGCCACCGGTACAATTTTGACAGTTTTTCGTAGTCTACTATTACAATCGTACTCCAATAGACTTCTATCATTCGGCCGATAGAATTCTACTAACACGGACCGCGCCAGTGACCGTCAGTCAGTTTCATTTTTGATAGTCTACTAACATTTTGACAGCTAAAAACAGCGATTCTGGTTCTATTCTACGGCTTGTCAATAGTAAACTCTGCCCACAGGACTTTGCGACTTCAACTGTAACCTACAACTTGGTATTTTATGAAGGGCCCTTTTCTAACTTTGTTGAAAACAACCATTTTATCTACTAAAAAACTGATGATACCGGCTATCAAGATCTATAGGGATAAAATTGAGATTTAGTTATGTTAGTAATGTCCCTTCATAGCGCCTTCCCAATCAAGATTATATATCTATTGAATGGTAGTCCACTTTGATTGAATTCTAGAGCCAGTTGTGATTGGATAAAAATAACACTGATTTCCTATTAGATTCAACTTCTCTAAGGGTCTCAGCGTGTTGGCTTCATTAAAGCCTACTAAACGGGTATTTAGGTAAAAAAAAAAGTAGTGTGAGTTAGAATAAATAAATAAATATTAAGGGACATTTTTTACGCAGCGCCATCTAGCCCAAAGTAAGCTAATATGAGGAAAGGGATCTAGACAACTGATAGACATACTTATATAGTTTTAAAGACATAGACATATTGTCACGCCTTTATTGCCGAATGGTTAGGCAGAGGCTACTATACGCCTAAATTTTACTGTACGCACTTTTGTCCCACGTAACAGGTGGTGAGCCCATTGCCATAGTTTTAAATTCATACATAGGAAACACCCAAACTACGAAAAAATCATTTGTGGATCAAACAAATATTTATTCCAACCCGGAAACCGAACCAGGGATCTCAGCGCGGCTGTTGCAGACAGTACCACAGCGCCACCGAGGAAGTCAAATTAAAAAAAAATTGCCGGAACGAGAGATGTGTTGTTGCAGAAATTAATATGGTACATTATGTAAGTAACGATGGATTTATAGTGACATACGTTAACAAACACTAGTCTTTCTAACAGTGGGTAAGTATATCTTAATTACTGTTAGAAAGACTAGTGTTTGTTATTCAAAACTAATTTCCTACAATTTAATACTCATGGCAGACTAAAAAAACAATTGAATTTGTCTTACAATGAAGTAAAAATTCGCGAAGTTGACCAAACTACATTCTTGGGATTCACACTGGGCTGGAAAGCTCATATCAATAAAGTGTGTGGCAGGCTGAATAGATTCGTATACGTGCTGTACAAACTGCGAAAAACTTCTGCTCTGGATACAGTATCTACTAACTGCGTAACACGGATATGTCTCTTAAGTTCTAAGCTATGGTTTAATTTTGTGGGTCAATTCAGCAGACGTCCGCAGAGCGTGCCTAGTGCAAAAAGGTGCCTAAGAGCAATTGCTGGGGTGCCGCCTTGGGAGTCGTGTAAACCTCTTTTTAAAAAGTTTAAAATTCTCACGGTACCCTCAATGTACATTTTCGAGGCAGCCAAATTCGTCAAATTATATATCTCAATATATTCAAAACAGCTAAAGAAGTGTATCCTAGAAATACGAAAGATCCAGACAGAATAGTTCTTGAAAAAGTTCCAAGAACATCAATGTTTTTAAAATCGTCATTTGTTATGTGTGGGCATATTTTTAACTCAATCCCTAGAAGCACTAGACACTTGCCACCAAACAAATTTTGCTCGAAGTTAAAAGTGTGGCTAATACAGAAATGTTGTTACTCGGTGTCAAACATTGTAAAATATTTGTAAGAAATGCATGTTTATTTGTGAATGTATCTTAGTGAGCGACATCTTTGTCTCTTTTAGATTGTTATTGTGTATCGTTGAAAATTTTAACACAATAATAATTCTACATATTGTTTAAGAGTATTGACATAATAACCATTTGGTTACGACGACTACTTTACATGGATGTTATGTGTAAAAATTTAATAGTAACTAGAATATCATTTTTTGTGCTTAATTTTTGATAGTTGTAGAGTAGAACATTTAAATTAATTTTAAATTTAAGAAAATTTCTTGCATGCTACCCTGGTGGCTAAATAGGCTTGAAATATTATCTAAGACCATAATATGTACCCTATTTAAAGCAAATAAAGAATTTGAATTTGAATTTTAACTGCCTTGGTGGCGCAGCGGTAGTGTATGTGACTGCCGCGACTGAGGTCCCGGGTTTAATTAGCCTGTCGGAACAAATATTTGTGTGATTCACAAATGTTTGATTCGGAGTTAGGGTGTTTCCGATGTATAATATGTATGTATTTAGAAATATATAAGTACATACTTACATATTTCTAAATACATACATATTATACATCGGAAACCAAATATCAGTTGTCTAGATCTCATAGTACAAGCTTATAGCTTAGTTTGAACTAGATGACGCTGTGTAAAAAGTGTCCCACAATCTTTATTTCTTAATATCACAAAAACGCCACTAAAGATTTTTATAGCAAATACCTCTTATACATCTTAATCATCGAGTTATCAACAAAATAATTGTACTTGTGGATGGATGGCAACTTTGCCTATTAGCGGTGCACCTGTGGATTAACAACAAGGCAACAAAGGTTGGATGGAATTTGTAATACCAGAAAAATGTTATACTCTATTAGAAATTTAAGATTTGATCTCACGCTCGTGGCCCCGCTGACTTAGTGTTCTGTAAACGATCACTGCGTTAAGCTACACTCGCTATAGGTGGTCCTTGGATTGGATGACCACTTTGTGGAATCTACATTTGTGGGCGTTTGTCGTTTATCCCGGTTGCCAATAACATGGCAGTAGTAAAGCTAAGTTGAAGGCCTTAGAGTGGCTTAAATAATTTCAACAGCAGGTAGCCACAACACAACATGCACCTGTCTATTTCAACACGGCAATGGCCACACCATTTATTACGTGGAACGAAAATGCTTACGGTGAAATGTGGGCGTATAATATGCCTCTGCTCCCCCTTCGGGGATAAAGTCGTGAATGATGAAAAAAAACTACCTGACCTTTTTTATTTTGAACCTTACCAAATAAATATATATATACACACATCAACACGGTCTAGGGATATTTTTAAAAAAGCGAATTACTATCAATGTGTTAATTATTTATATGACATGTATATATTTAAAAGATACGTTATTTAATATTCTACCATTTTTTAATAATGGTTAAGGTACTTCGATTAAAATTTCAGGATTTTATGGAAAAAAATGAAGCATAGACGGAAACCGTACATGAATTAACTTTTAATTTATGAGTAAAAACTGAAAAAAATAGAAAATCCATTTAATTTGTGTTTATAAACATGAAGTTAGTAGTCTGAGAAAGCGCCCATGATGTTTATAACACATCGGCAACGATTCGGCATGCTCAGAACAAGGTTGTCAATGTCTTGCTGCGGAATATTGTCCCATGTCCTTCTGAGGTGCGCAAAAAGTTGATCTTCTGTAGCCAGATTTTCAGGAACTTCCTTCAGAGCTCTTCTTTGCAGCATATCCCACGCATGCTCAATGGGATTTAGATCTGGCGATTGAGCAGGCCAGTCTAAGGCCCTAACATTGTGTGTATGTAACCAAGCTGCTACCGTTCTCGCCGTGTGTGCCCGGGCATTGTCGTGCATGAGCAGGAAATCTTGCCCCATTTGTGTTCTGTGGGGCAAGATTACGGGCCCCAGCACCTGTTGGACGTATCGTTCTGCCGTCATATTGCCCCGCACCCAAACGAGATCCGTCCGTCCTCCAAGACGAATTCCTGCCCAAACCATAATTGTTCCTCCTTGGTATGGGTGAACTTCCTGAGGGTTCTGAAGACGGCTCCATCGTTCAGGAACTCGCCAAACACGCGTCCTTCGTGAATCTGGATGGAAGCCGAACCTGGATTCATCCGTGAACAGCACATTGGACCATTGCTCACGGCCCCAGTCCACGTGGTTCCGAACCCATTCTAATCGTCGTCCACGATTGCCTCTCCGTAAAGGTGGGACCCGGAGTGGTCTACGAGAGCGTAGATTGCTTTCATGCAGTCGCCTTTTTACAGTTTGGTCACTCACAAGCACTTCGTGTTCCACTCGCAGCCTTTGGACCAATTGAGTCGCCGTTGCATATGGTTAAGCTCGCGCAGTAATTTGCAAAAATCGGTCTTGTCTGGGGGTAGTGATGCGACTTGGCCCCCGGTGCCTCTCCGCTACTTCACCTGTGGCACGATAGCGTGTCCACAATCTTGAAATTATATTTTGGTGGGTCCCTATGGCCTCAGCAACATTACGCTGAACAGACCCAGCTTCCAGCATTCCCACAGCTCGTAACATCTCCGCCCTCGTCAAATGTTGGCGTTGCATGGCTACAATACCTCAATTTTAACTTAATCTTTCGTTTAAAAATGAAAAAAAAACTGTAACTAAGCGTAATTCGTATTGTTTTCTAATTTTCGCACAAATGAAAATTCCCTTTCCTACACATCAAGACATTTTTATGCCACCGAAACAAAAGAACTTTCAAAAATTTGAATTTGAAATTAGTCTGAGATAAATTACAAACAAATCGGTGTATAAAAGATCCCAATGCGGCCAGTACTTTTCGAGTTATTTAATTGAGTATGAAATATCCCTAGACCGTGTTGATGTGTTTATATATAAAAATGAATCCCTATTTCCCTTGGTCACGCCATCACGCACGAACGGCTGGACCGATTTAAAAATATATTATTGTATTGGATAGCTCATTTATTGAGAAAGGTTCTAAGTTATATATCATCACGCCACTACTCAGGGGAGCGGAGCAGTAATCATAAATGTCAACCAATCGGGGAAACTTTTATACATTTTTGTAAAAGTAATAAGAGACGGGATTAAATGGGTGCCACGGGGTTGGAAGTAAGTATTTTAATCAGTCGCCTAGATCCCATAACACTAGCTTACATAAGCTTACTGTGGGCTAGACGGTGCTGTGTACATATAAGAGTATCGCCTTCGTTGGTATGGTCACGTCTTGCGGCAACCGCCGGGCTACGTAGGTAACAAATGTCTGGCCATGTCAGCCCCGCCGGGTCCCGGTAAGAGGGGAAGACCCAAGAAGTGCTGGCTTGACGTCGTAACGAATGGCATGCGTGCCAATGGTCTCACTACAGGGGATGCCGACGACCGTGCGAAGTGGAGGAGAAAATGTAGGAAAGCGGACCCCGGCCGTCGCGAGACGCAACTGGGCCAGACGCTCGGATGATGATGAGCTTTGCATATGGCAAAGAGGCGTGTATAAAAAAAATCCTATTAAACTATTCAACTGTCATCGCACAACGGCACAATGCTGTTGACATCAGGTACATGTCTATAAATAGTCTTAAATAGGTTTTATAGTAGAACAGACAGGAACTCGGTCGGAAGTGATGGGGTACTGAGCCATGCCACCCTCCATCGCCGACAAACTTTACGTAAATGTACACTTCCCGTCACAGCTATGCATCTCAATACTTAATAGGCATGATGACTGATTTTTAAAACCTGTTTTAAATGCTCGGGAATATTATTTTATATATTTGGGCAAACATAATTTGTGCAGCAATTTAGTTTTTACATTTTAAATTTCCGCTAAAACTTTGACACTGGGCAGCCAGTGTCAAAGTGTTTGGTTGTGACGTCATTGTCCAGTAGTTAGCATTCTGCAGTATACATTGCTTAAAATAACAAGAAACCCACGGTCTTACATAGGACTTGTAGCAAACCATGATGAGCTTGAATACTTGTTGGAATACTTGTTTTTTCTGCTATTATTTCTATTAAGTAGTAACAGTCAATAGGAAGTCCAATGTAAGACCGTGGGTTTCTTGTTATTTTAAGCAATGTATACTGCAGAATGCTAACTACTTGGTTGGTCATGTGTTTAAAGAAAATCAGATTAAATAACACATTCAGGAAACTTGAAGATGATTTTGCCATGACTCCAAGTTATGCAAGCAAAACATTTCAAAAAGTCATACCATTAATAGCTAGTTTAATGCGTTCGTTTTATAGGATATAAGGAATACAAAAAAAAAAATTACCAATGGCATTTAGGCACAAATTTTACAATGTAAGTTGCATCATAGACTGCTTAGAAATAAAAGTGCAAATGCCTTCGAAGGCCTTAAATCAATCTCTAACATGGTCGGAGTACAAAAAAGCGAATACCCTCAAATATCTTGTATCCTGTACACCAAATGGTTTGGTAAATTATATTTCACCAGGCTTTGGAGGTAGAATAACGGATACATGTTTGGTAGAATCATGTGATTTTATCAAATGCTCACAACCAGGTATGTGTGTGATGGCCGAGACAGAGAGACATGTTGAACAGTTCTTATGGAAAAAAGGAGTGCAGTTGGTACGACCTTCAAGTGTAACAACTGGGTCTAAACTTTCTAAAAGCGAGGCAAGAGAAACAAAACAAATTACACACATATACGTGTGCGTTTACGGGAATTAAATATGTTGAAGCCACATGTTGTTTAAATCAATATTCTATAAAATTACTTGATGATCATCAGCATTGCTTGTGGATTAATAAATTTACAAGATTAATTAATTAAATAAAAAAATAATTGTTATTCTTAAATGAAACATTGTATTTAACCTATTAATTATAAATTACTTTGGTATAACAATGGATATATATTATCTTTCCATAAGGAGACTACATTGCTCAGGAGCATGGAAACAAATTTTTCATCATATTTCACAATAATAATTTCTATATTTATATTTTCACTGTAGTTACAATCAGCTACGCAAAAGTAGCCCTGTTTGAGTCCTGTTAAATACATTTGGAGCTGCATCTGCACATAAAACTTCTGAGCTGGTTTACCATTACAAATTTAATTTTTAAAGGTTTTTGCACTCATCGAGCACTTAATTTCTATTATACTATTTTCATAGATCCCATCAGGTGATCCTGCTATCTTGGGATAGTTCTTAGAAAGTATTAAACTACATTTGGTAATCTATTTTCTTACATCATCTTCAAATATCCTGCCGCGTTTCATGGCTGATGTTTCTGGTAGTTTTCCACCCATTATTAATGCAATTAGAGTGCCGTCACTGGTTTACACCTACTGAACTCAAATGATCGTGAGGTTGTTACTCTGCCATGTCTCAATTCATTTCAAAGGCTGCTTTCATGTTGGCCACTTGTCTCTTCTTCAATATTATTGATAGCAGCCGTAGTCAACACTATTTTAGTCCATTTTTCTTTATACTTTTGTACAAATTTATGCATTGATATACTTCAAAAATATAGTCATTTTGATATTTTATTAACTCACAGCTGTTAATTTTCCTTTTCTTACCTTCCTCTAAAACTTTTGAAATACTTCTGTGTTTGATGGTAAGCTATGTTTACCATTGGACGATTCTTTAGCAGTTATATATTTCAAAGAAGTGCCAACCCTGGAAAGTTTGGATTTCATCCAATAACACTAAATGGACATACAGGATGGCTCCTCACTCCTGTGATGGACCCACATAAGGAATGCTATGGCGTGTTTACAGCCTCCTAGGGATGCTACACAATCGTGACATTCTAATGATTTCACTGCTTCTTCTTGTTCGTCCTCTGATAAAGTTGCTCCATACAACTTTGCATGGACTTTATGTTCTGGGCAGATTTTACCCTTCACTGTGCAAATATTTCCTTCTCGTTTAAGCTGTATATGACTTACAGCATCATCGCCATAGAACGGTCTGGAGGATATGTAATAAAAGCTCAATATAAGTATTATAATTTTGGAGGGGTGCAGTTTCATAGATTGCATTATGAAACATAACCTAACTACCTAATCGTGAAAAACTATAAAAAAGTGTAGGTTCTATTTTATTTTAGAGGATCTGAATGTATTGTAATAATCGACATACTGTTTAAATTGTACAATTTAAATACTTACATAGAAGTTTTGACGTTTCTAAATTCTGCAGAACAAAAGTTTTTATTTGACGCCAAAAACTCTCCCAGCATCAACAGGTCAAATCTTGGCAAATTAGCGCTGTTTAAATCCTTGTTCCATAACGTTATTTAACTTTCGTATTAAAACTCTAACAAATTGAAATAGTAAGATAAAGTCACAGAATTTAGAGTGCCGATATGCAACGAATGTAACGAAAACAAGTCAAGTCATTTGTTTACTGGATCTTGACGTCATTCGCTCTGATTGGTGTTCATCAAATCATGGCGGCTGTCTGTATTTTATAATTTTATTTAATCAAAAATAATTATTAATCTAAATGGTGATATAAAAATCAGTGCGTCTTGTGATTCCAATACTTAAGATTTCTTAAATTAATACAATATTTTAGTACTTTTTAGTTAATGTCATCATGCCTATTCATTGCAATACATACAAACAAACAAAAAAAAGCTACTTTGACAACAAATTCAAAAATGCCACGAAGGAAAACACGTTCTTCCATACAAACTTAAAATTTTAAATTTTATATATAGGTGTACATATCGGATAGGAGTAGGAGTCATCTGAAAATCAGCGCTGCATACCATACTTAGTGTGGTAGGTAGCTTTAGCTGAGATGGTTGCCTTTTCAGGTGTATGCCGATTAGTAGATTTTAAGTAAGTTTGTGTAATTTATGGAATGTGTGCCTGAATAAAAATATTTCTTTCTTTCTTTCTTTCTTTCTTTCTTTCTTAAAACCCCTTTTCACCCCCTTGAAAGTTAAACTAAGTAACTAATTAACTATCTTCACGCTGTATCCCTGACGGGGTAGTCAGAAAGGGGAGATCGCAAGGCTTCGCGATCCATGCATCCTTCTTTCACTTCTTCAAAATTCATCAATCGATTCATACACGCACGACATAAATTCCCTTGACAGTTGAATTTTCAAAAAATCCTTTCGTAGTGCTCACTTACATCAAATAAGGAATAGTCGTACAAAATTGAGTCTGATCAGTCAATCATTTTCGGCTTTTATATATTATTATGTAGATGTTTTTAAAAAAAACATCGTTTTGGAGCGGCTCTAAATACTTTTATCCTTTGCCACGATAATACAAAACACTACATTCGTTATGTTTAGCCTCGAAGTCTAGACATAGTTTCCACCCATTTAATAATACATCTGGTCTAATGATTACAAGCAGTTGAATTGAAATAGAATTATGTATTTAATCGTTAAAGCTAACCTTTAATCATGATTTTCATGATTCCCATCACTAATCTAATCTAAAGACTACCATCGCTTAGTTTTAGGTCAATGAAAAAATTTTTTTTAACTATTTACTTGAAATGCTATGTTTTCTCAATTGTTTGATTATAAGTCGAAATTTTTTATTAAAAAAAATGTGACACAAACATCTTTACGACATCATTTTCTACTATCTACACTTCAAACTTCACGAAAATTGAAAATGATGTAAAAATAATGGTGAAAAGTGGGCATATATTATGCCCCTGCCACCCCTTCGGGGATAAGGCGTGATTAATAAACGAATGCACTAGTTTTAGAAAAAAGTATACAGCAAGCTTATGTTGTCCGCCATTTTGCTATCTAGAATTCCATTCCTATACTTACTAAAATAAAAACAGTCAAAAGTTTACATGAATGAAATAAAAAAAACTAATCAACTTTTGAAAATGGAATTACTCAGTTAACAAGTCGCGAACAAACTTGAACAGAGTTCTGAGCTCCGGAAAACTTGTTATAAAGTTATATTGTTAAGGATTGTTAGAAAACTTTGGGACTTATGTTATATAGGACTGAGCTTGTTATCTTATTCACCTTCACTGCAGAACAAATTCACAATTTATTTGATACAGGGATAAAATGTATCTTATGTTACTTCTTAACAACAGCTAACAAAGTGAAACTCCTAGTAAAATCGGTCCAGTCGACAAACAAAACAATAGCGTATGTTTTACTTTAATATGCATTTATCGAAAAGCTGTTGATTTAGACATAAAAACAGAAAATTCATTTTTGAAGTAAAACTTCTTTATCGACATATGACGCGCCATGTCCATAAGGCATTCAACTTGGCTTAACGACTGCCATTTTATTGGCAACCGGGACCAACGGCTTAACGTGCCTTCCGAAGCACGGAACTGGGGTGGGTCTAAAGGGCCAAATAAATTTAATAAAATAAAATGTGTCTATTTTTTCTTTTAAAGTCTTATGTGCTAGACACTAATTAGCACGACCAATTAAAGCCCTGGTAGTCTCGGACGTTATACCTAAGTGAAATTTCTTTATCGAAGTCTTATTTACCCAATTTTCGTGAAGTTGTAAATAGAAGAAATATCGTAAAATGATATATCGTAAAGAAGTTTCACTTCTTACCTGTGTACCTACTCTGGTACATTCATACTTTTTATCTGTATAGATTGAGATAGATAGAGCCTTGGAGACGGTTATAGGAATTGTGAAGCGTTCTTAGCCACTTTTATTAGGTTTTCTGTTACGGATACTGCGCAAATCATCAATCTACTACCAATGCCCTTAAATCATTCCTAAGATGGGTCGGGTCACAGTTTGTGGTTGTTCCATTTACGAGCGTTTCCGTGCCTCGGAAGAAACGTTAAACTTATAGAGCAAGGAATCTATGTCACTCACACAATTACACACACTTTTATGGTTCCGCACCGCAGACATATAAGACCGTCACAAGCAGACCCAATGTTAGCGTAAAATAACGTAACCTAGTACACACACATAGACAGATAGCTTAGCTTAGTTATTTCTGGTGATTCCTTGATAATGAAACTTCATCACTCTATGCACAATACATTTTTGTAAATTTTTTGTCTACTTTTGTAACATTTTACGATAATTTTATGTAATATTTTTTCTTCGAAATATAAATCTATGATTTAAAGATGACAGCGGCGGTCGTCCTTACAAGTTTGTTGCGTAATTGTAGTAGAAACATTGGCTTCGCGCTGTTCGCTGTCAGTGTGTGAGTAAGATGTAGCTACACAGGATAAGATAGCTTTATACATCAAATGGCAAGAGTGAAAAGCTCCTTAAGCAAAAGAATACGTTTGGTCTGCTTACTATTGTACTTCTGTGTTCCGTACCTCAAAAGTAAAAATCGAGCGAGACATTTGGCGGGAAGAGTGACAAGTGCGGACGCTTGCTTTATATTATTTTTTAAAACTAGTGCATTTATCTTGTTTTATGTGCGGGAGTGGTGGTTTCTTGGACATAAAAGTTGTGTTAACGTGCTATAGTGAAAGACAATGATATATATGCTGTGAAATGCTATTTTCTCTCTTGCCGCGAAACGTCCATTGACAACCTTAGTATAAGAATCACCATTATACTGAGGGCAAGGACCAGGACGGACAATGAGGACACGACATCGACTGGACAGGACTAATTAGAAGATAAGATTGAAGAAATATGATATAAAAAATAAGATTTGGCTAAAAGGTCTTAGAAACCAGGCCATTAAATAATTATTAAAAAAAAATCGAGCCCTTATAGTAAGGAAGTGTGCGTAGTAGTGGTACTTGCTTACACTTCTTATTATGCACTCAAAGGTTACATTAGTGATAACGAAAGTAGGTTTACGAAAGCACAATCAAGAAATGTTATTCTTTAGTTTAAGCACTATATATGTTTACTGTCAACTAATTTAACAACAATTCTAAGTAAATACATTAGCATGAAAAGCAAGCAATTAAATATTAATAGGTAACTACGTAAGCGCGCGACAAGGTATCACGAAGTTGCATCGACTGTCGTACTAACTTGCAGCGGTCGGCCGGAAAAACCGGTCCTTTAAGCGTTGGTCGAAGTTGCATGAGCGATCACCTCGCTCGGTCGCGGTGGTAGCCAAAATCTAGCGGGCACTGGGACATCTTTCCGAGGAGTTACCCGGTTCGTCCGGCAATAGACAGTTAGGCAGGGACCGCGTGGTTTTAGCTGGTTCGAGTCCGGCATGACATCCGAGGGGATATCCACAGGTTGAAAAAAACGTTTCCTGAGCGTAGCAGAACGCTTGCTCTTACATGAATGTAAGGACATTGTCCGCTGCAACTTGCCTGTGCTGTGCCAGAGATGTAGTGTAATAATTACTTGGATTTGGCCACTACAGAGTGAATGAGCAAGACTCCTTGCTCTGGGCATAAAACCGTAGGTCACATTAGGTAATGTACTCGTGTAGGCACGATCTTATGGGTGTCCTTAATCATTTTAACAGCAGATTATACAGGCAGTCGTTCTCCGTTAATAAATAAATAAATACATATTGTGGGACACTTTTCACACAGCGCCATCTAACCCAAACTAAGCTTTAAGCTTGTGCTATGGGATTAAGACAACTGATAAACATACAAAAATAATGAGAAAAATATAAATAATATAAAAAAACTTTATGACACATGTTAAGTTTTGGGTTTTTAGTTAGCTTAGTTTAGAATTAATTAACGAACTTATGATATAAACATATTTTGCATAGGAATAATACACATAGGAAACACCCAAACATCTAAACAAACATTGGCTGATCACACAAATATTTGTTACGACCCAGGATATCCTGGGTCGTAACTGACCAGTCGTAACTGGTCAGTTACGACCAGTTACGACTGGTCAGTAACCAGTCGTAACTGGTTTACGACTGGTTACTGTAAACACAATCTCAGATCCCGAGCTCAGAACTCGGGATCTGAGATCCCGAGTTCTACTCGGGATCTCAGAGTGGCAGTCACGTACACTATCACTTACACCACCGATGCAGTAATTATACATAGGTATAGGTAGAAATGCTGATTGTAAATATGTAAAGATTACGCCGCCGTCTGATGGAAACCCATGTTGACGTCTAGCCAATTGAGGGCTACTCTGACAGTCTTAATAGTGGCCCTCATTGATTGACAGAGGAGGCGAGCGAAGCGAGCCGACGAAAGTGTCCGTTTTAACTCCACTGGTACGGGAAAAATGCTATTAATGTCCTATCGTCCGTCCGTCAGTCCATTCAGTCTACATGTCGCATTTTTATCGGATCTGCATGAAACTTGGCATAGACAATCCTTGATGTAGCCAACAACTTTTAAGCGAGGGTGTCGTTCGATCGGGGAGGAAATGGAGGCAGGGGAGGGGAAATGATCCCGTTGTGGTTGGCAAGAGCGCTCAAGCGAAAAAAAGAAATGTTGTTATTTTTATTAATAGATAAAAAAAAACTCTGAAGTCTACGGTTCACAGAACCACTAGTATATTTATATTATCACCCCAAGTTAGCGGCCAAATGATGCACCTCTTGACGCTTCACTTAAGTAATCCAGAGGAGGCAAACACGAGCGCTTGTCCAGCATTCCATGTTGCCCAAACAAAGAAATCAAGCCGCTGGTAAAACCTTATTATAATTAAAAAATAAAACCTTGAAAGTTCTGCGTATTTTTTATTCTTATCAATGAATACACGTGGACATTTTTTATCAAATAATTTAGTCAGTAATCAAGTAGAAACAAATGAATAAGGAAGTGGTCAAGTAATAGTTTTAATTCATTTTGACCTTCAAATAAAACAGGCATAAAGTCACAATTGTTTTTAGTATCTATCTAACTTCTACTAACCTTCACACTGTATCCCTGAAGGGGGTAGTCAGAGAGGACAAACCGTCAGGTTTCGCGATCTATACATACTTCTTTCGCTTCCTGCAGATCGATTTCTACATTTAAGTCTTTCCGATTTCCGAAATGTAAGCGTTTAATATGTCTATACCACCCCTTCGGGGATAACGATATGATTGATAAACGAACAATCAAATAATGTTTTTAAACTCACACGGCTTATACTATGATTTTATGTTATTCGGGTCTTATTATTCGGGTTATTTATGTCGAGAGGTGAGAAAAAGTTGAAAATATTACGCGAAAAAGACCCGAATAACATAAAATGCAAACAAACAAATGTTTTCATTCAAGAGATTTGTAGGTCAACACTGGTCAACACACTTATTGGTATAGCTACTACAGAACCTAATAATGGCTTACACATGAAGACCACGTGAGCAGATTGCTCAAAAAAGGAAAAGTCAAAAGTACTCGGATACCCAGATGTGCATGTATGAAGCGATTAATGAATCTGCAGGCAGCGAACGAAGTATGCATGGATCACGAAGCCTGGCGATCTGTCCTTTCTGACTGCCCCGTCAGGTATGTAGCGTGTAGATAGATATATAGAAATAACCTTATAAGGTCGTGTATCAGTATAAACCCGATAACAATCGTGCAACCCTGTGCTAGTTATAGACAATCATTGCCGATATGTCGATTGCCAGCTTCCGGCTAGAGGGCGTGACGGGACATGTATACAACGTGGCAGAGGCGGCCATGACCATCAAACCACACGTGTAACTGGACATATTTATAAACTGCAATGTTATTATTATAAACTTTTGGATTTGTGGATAGAGAAGATTAGACTACTACCGACTAAAACCACACGTTACCCTTCCTATCTATATCTATGGCCAGGAGTCCCGGGTGAGCCTCGGAAAGATAGGATTTACGCACAGAGATGAAGGAAAGAATCTTGCAAGAACATATGAATTGATTGTGCTAGTTAAACATTCCACAAATAGATTTAGGTTTTATGAAAGGGTTATAATATTATGTATGTATTATGTATATAATAGTGATGACAGTAGAAGCGGGATGGGTTGAGTAGGCGAGATGTTGATATGTGTCCCAAGATAAAGTGGGAGACGTCACCTTGTTGAGCAGGTCCAGTAGGAAAAGCTGAGGACCACCAGAACAGTCCATTTATGTAAGGCGATGCGGAGAATGTAAGAACGCGGGAGCAAGGCACTGCTCCAATCTCGCATTGGACCGAACCCACCAAGACCTTCGGTGCCATCCATCGCGAAGTTTGCTTAAGATATGACGTTTTCATGTAAAAACGAATTTTAAAACCTTCGTAAGCCATGCACAATACCTATGATACGCGAATCTAGGACTAGTGAAGGTTTTAATCGTATTGGATTTTGATACGTACTTGATTGTTGTGCATGTCGCGCGCTACACACAAATATTCCCGCATGACATTTCTCCCGTTTTACAATTTCTATGTGCTAGATAATCCCATAAGACCCGATAAGACTATAATTTGGAATATCTTCATATTTTCTTCTGAGTTCAGAAGTGGATAAAAAGTGTAATTACTAGCAATTAAAAAAGAGTGGCCATGAATTTTATTGCCAGGTTCCTTCACAGACTTTACCATTCCGTTTCTATGGCATTGCATTTAGAAAAAATAATCTTGACTCGTAAGTGTTACAATGTGATCTACATTAATAAAGATATATCTATTCATTTCATGAAAATGTGAAAAAGAAAACAAATTACCTATGATACGCGAATCTAGGACTAGTGAAGGTTTTAATCGTATTGGATTTTGATACGTACTTGATTGTTATGCATGTCGCGCGCTACACACAAATATTCCCGCATGACATTTCTCCCGTTTTACAATTTCTATGTGCTAGATAATCCCATAAGACCCGATAAGACTATAATTTGGAATATCTTCATATTTTCTTCTGAGTTCAGAAGTGGATAAAAAGTGTAATTACTAGCAATTAAAAAAGAGTGGCCATGAATTTTATTGCCAGGTTCCTTCACAGACTTTACCATTCCGTTTCTATGGCATTGCATTTAGAAAAAATAATCTTGACTCGTAAGTGTTACAATGTGATCTACATTAATAAAGATATATCTATTCATTTCATGAAAATGTGAAAAAGAAAACAAATTAAACCGATTAGAGAAGTAACTAACTAACTAAACTAACTAACTATCTTCACGCTGTATCCCTGACGTGGTAGTCAGAGAGGACAGATCGCCAGGCTTCGCGATCCATGCATACTTCTTTCGCTTCTTCGAGATTCGAGAAGAGAAGTAATAAACGAAAAAGGCAAATACAAAAAAACATATAAGAGAATAAAACAGCAGAAATAAAAAAATGACAACGAGACCAGCAGCTATCCAATGTATCATAAATTAATGAATATGAGTAAGAAGAATTACTTTCAGTGTTTTTTTTATATTTTTTAATCAGTTGGAAAACATGGTTACATCCTACTAATATTATAAATGCGAAAGTTTGTAAGTATGGATGGATGTTTGTTATTCTTTCACGCCAAATCTACTCAATGGATTTTGATGAAATTTTACAATGTATTATTCTGATGTGTAAGCTACACATCAGAATAATACATAGGCTTCTTTTGATCCCGGGAACAAGTGCCTGTGGGAAACGGAACCACGAAAACTTCACCACACGTGGGGAGTATTTTTATCCCACATAACAGGTCGAAGGCTGGGTGTAAGGGGCCCCACCAAGATCTTCGGGGCCCAAGTCAACCTCCCGTGCTAGTGCGTGCACCTGCTGACTAACGGACGAGGCTCTGGCGCTGGCTTTCCCCTCTGGGGTTGGGACGTCTGAGGGCGTCGCTCCCATAAAAGCCACCCGCCAAAACAACTTATGGATAAGAATAAAAGGAAAGCAGCTAGGGATAGGGCGCCGCCGCAAAACGGCGCGCAGGAGCCCCGCCCGACTCCTGTGGCAAGTGGGCTAGGGCTGCCGTGTGTCGGGCCAGCACGGCTAAAGAAGTTAGCCCCAACCCGAATCCGCTTCGCATCATGGAACATTGGCACGCTGACTGGGCGTGCGGTAGAGTTGGCCGAAGTACTCTCCAGGCGGAGGGTGGACGTGGCGTTCCTGCAGGAGACTCGGTGGAAGGGCAACAGAGCCCGGCCCTTGCAGAACGGCTACAAGCTGTATTACACGGGTGCGCCTCGTGGGGAGAACGGGGTGGCCGTTGTGCTCTCCGAGGGGCTGCAGAGTGGCATCTTGGAGGTGAAACGCTGTAGCGACCGGCTTATGATCGTGAGGGTGCTTATCGATGGGATTATTACCCACCTGATAAGTGCCTACGCGCCACAGGCCGGTTGTAGCGACGCCGATAAGATGTCGTTTTGGGGTCAACTCGAGGGAGTGCTTCGGAGCATTCCGTTGTCACAGGGAATCGTTTTGGGCGGCGACCTAAACGGTCATGTGGGTGAGAGGTGTGGGGAGTTTGAGCGTGTTCATGGTGGTTTTGGATACGGCACCCGCAACGCTGAAGGAGAAACTATCCTTAGAACGTGTGCGGCTGCCGATCTGGCCATTGTGAACACGTATTTCAAAAAGAAATCCGAACATCTCATCACCTACAAGAGCGGGAGGCGTACAACTCAGATCGATTTCCTACTCACTAGGCGACACAGCATCGGCAAGGTGGCCAACTGCAAGGTCATACCCGGTGAGAGTCTTACTGCACAACACCGTCTCCTTGTCATGGACCTCTGCGTGAAGCCCAAAGGCAAACGCATCGAGCGGTGCCAGCGCCGCATCAGATGGTGGCTGCTTGATGAAACTAGGTCCCAGGAGTTCGTCTCAGCTGTCGGTGACAAGTGCACCGACACTGATGGCGAACCAGTTCAAGATTACTGGGACAAAGTTCAGGCGGCCATCCTTGGAGCGGCGAAGGTGGTGCTCGGTGTGTCTAAGGGTGGAAGCAAATTTGACAAGGAAACTTGGTGGTGGAACGACGCAGTCCAGAGGGAGACTAGGGAGAAGAAAGCCCTCTTTAAAAAGTGGCAAGCGACCGGATCTCCTGAAGACCGCGAAGCGTACAGGGCTGCAAAGCGCGCCACAAAGAGAGCTGTAGCCAGAGCCAGACGTGACCACTTACAACCTCTGTATGATAAGCTGGAATCGTCTGAGGGGCAGAAGCTCATCTATAAGCTGGCGCGCTCCAGGGTCAATGCGGCACAGGATATATTCAAGTGTCGCTGTGTAAAAGACCCTGAGGGCAACCTGTTAAGCGAAGATCTCGCGGTAAAGGAGAGATGGCGCTCGTACTTCCACGAGCTGCTAAATAAACAGCACAAAGAGGTGCAGCCTCCGGACCTCCCTCCGAATCAGGGACTAGTGCCACCGGTAATTCCTGGAGAAGTCCTGACTGCGCTTCGCCGCATGAAGAATCGGAAAGCTGTCGGACCCGATGGAGTCCCCATCGAAGCCTGGAAGGCGATGGGTCCTCGCGGTGTGGGCATCTTAGTAAACCTTTTTAACCTCATACTCCTCAGCGGGCAGATCCCAAACCAATGGAGACTGAGTATAATTACTCCAGTCTTCAAAGGTAAGGGGTCAGTGCAGGAGTGCGGGAGCTACCGCGGTATTAAGGTGATGTCCCACACCATGAAGATCTTCGAGAGGATTATAGACTCTCGGATCCGGCAGGAGTGTACTCTCTCGGAGTGTCAATATGGGTTTCGCCCTGGTCATGGGACCACGGACCCTGTTTTTGCCCTGAGGGTTGTCGCAGAGAAATACAGGTCGAAGAACACGCCTCTGCACTGTTTGTTTCTAGACATGCAGAAGGCCTTCGACTGTGTTCCTCGTGCGATGATCTGGTGGGCACTGCGGTCCAAAGGGGTTCCAGAGGTCTATATTGACACTATCCGGGACATGTACTGTGACTCCGATTCAATGGTTCGGACTGCTGTTGGCGACACGAAACCCTTCCCCATCACCGTCGGTGTACACCAGGGTTCGGTCCTTAGTCCGCTTCTGTTCAGTGTAATATTAGACGAATCGTCGGACAGCATCAGAAACCCACATGAGCAGCCTCCATGGTTGCTCATGTATGCTGACGATATTGCGCTGGCAGACGCGGACAGGGGCAGATTGGTGCGACGTGTAAAGGCGTGGAAGGAGACGCTTGAGAACGGCGGTCTGAAACTAAATGTGGCGAAGACCGAGTACTTGGTAATAAACTCGACAGATCCCACATCCGTCCGCATAGGCGGTGATTTGGTCGAGCGCACGGACCAGGTTAAATACCTGGGATCTGTTTTTCACACGTCCTGTGACATCGATTGCGATGTCAAGTCACGCATTGCTGCCGCGTGGGCCAAATGGCGGGAGATGACCGGTGTCATTTGTGACCCTAAAATGCCGATCCGGTTGAAGGGACAGGTCTACAAAACCATTATTAGACCTGTCCTTTTACATGGCAGTGAGACGTGGCCGATATTGGAGCGACACAAGCAGGAGCTGCGTGTCACGGAAATGAAGATGCTGCGGTGGATGTGTGGGGTCACGCGGATGGACCGCGTGAGAAACTCTCGCATCCGCGGCGGCCTTCACGTCCGTGACATTGCAGACAAGTTGCAAGAGTGTCGCCTTCGTTGGTATGGTCACGTCTTGCGGCAACCGCCAGGCTACGTAGGTAACAAATGTCTGGCCATGTCAGCCCCGCCGGGTCCCGGTAAGAGGGGAAGACCCAAGAAGTGCTGGCTTGACGTCGTAAGGGATGACATGCGTGCCAATGGTCTCACTACAGGGGATGCCGAAGACCGTGCGAAGTGGAGAAGAAAATGTAGGAAAGCGGACCCCGGGCGTCGCGAGACGCAACTGGGACAGACGCTCGGATGATGATGAACAGGTCGAAGGCCCATTGCGGTATTGAAAATGGATAGGAGTAATTTAGAGCGACGGGTTGTTAGTTTTTTTTCAAGCCGTTTATAAGTTCTCCAACTTGACTTAACCACAAAACGGTCACCCTACCGTGACCAGCCATAGCGAAAGTTGCTTAACGCAGTGATCGTTTTATAGAACACCGAGTTAACAGGGCCATGAGCGCTTTCAAATTTCATCAAATATGATGAGTTTAAATGATGGGAAAGCAAAATGTGTTACAGGAAGGAGGTTTTAAAAGTGGGTCAGTAGAACAAGAAATGTCAGGGTCGCGGGAACAAAAATGTATTTTATAGCCAGCTGTAGTAATGAATGAATGATTTAATGAATGAAATTGTGATGCAAGCCAACGATTAGTTATATTTATGAGACATTTAGCCTTCTCAGATGATATTACAATAAATTATTTTCTAATTTTACATAAATAAGAATAAACATGCATATATTCATTAAAACAATTATACTCTAACTTTGAATTGTGTTAATCTAAATCATACATTTATACTATCTTCACACTGTATTAGTGAAGGGGTAGTCAAAAAGGACAGACCGCCAGGCGTCTCGATCCATGTTTACCCCTCTACTTTCGCACAATATATATTCTTCGTCAATCGTTCCTCACTCATTCATTGGACGTGTCCAAACCAACGGATTACGCCCTTTTCCAGCTTAACGCTGGCTCTTTCATTAAATCCTGCCGTATTGCGTAGCACTTCGTTATGTTTTCGGTCAGCCAATGTTACGCCGTCAATGATCGCAGCTCCACAGCATCGTCTTTGCTCTGGTGCACCTGAATACCAACTTCGACTTTTGGACTCGGTAGAAAGGCGAACTATGAAGATTATCAACGATCTTCGACCAGCAGGTGGTGGCGAGGACCTTCGCAACAGGAGAGACTTCGCCTCCTGATGCGTGTTCTATCGCCTGTACAATATTCTGTGCTCTGAGGAATTGTTTGCATCGCTCACCATAAACAGGATGTTCACTTTCTGTCTGGGTTTTCCCGAGCGTCTACAGTTTGGGGTTTTCAAAAGGGATTCTTAGAAGGGTTTTTACAGGGTTGACATCGCGAGTCTATAGGCTACGCTGACCAACTTTCTATCTGGTGGGCCTGTAGTATGCTTGTCTCTGCATAACAATAAATGCTACATAACAGCATATCATTGATATGTAATAGACAGTTGGTGACAATATAGACCCCTTACCATAGGGGTAAACCCATACGTATAATATATTATACTTAATCGTTAACCATTGTTATATTGTATATGATATTGAAACAAAATTACAATAAAACAAAATTGCTGGAAGAAGCCCCTCATTTCCTTCTTTCATCCATTTCCTTAAAACAACTTCAAATTATTATTCAAATTTGTGAACTCATCTTTTAAAACTAACCATTTGATAGATTTAATAAAATTTCTATATTTATTATATAGTATGTTTATATTTTGATCAAATAAATTATTAAAAACTAGCTGACCCGCGCAACTTCATTAGCGCAACCTGCTCGACCGATTTTATGCAAACTTCACATAAACCATCTACTAAATAGTCCGAACATAGCCTAAACATTTGGTTTGGATAGGTGAGCCCGTTTATGAGTTATAAAATTACAACGAAAAGTGGCATTGATTTTTATATTATAGATTTTATTTAAATAAACAAATGGCTAAAGTAACATAGTAAATCACAGTAATGGGTTTTATATATGCAAAAATGTGTCTTATTTCGCAAAATCGCAATATGTATAAACTAGGATTATAGAAATCTTAGAAAATATCTCATATTAGCTGTGCATCACGGCATCCTCTGTGTTATTTGAACCCTAATAACACCTGTTGAACCCATGCCTCATTATTTACTGTAATGTATGGCAATCGGCCCGAATTTATGACTTTTATTAATACTGCTAGTAGTCCGGTCAATCTAGACATTCGAAGTTACCTAAATTTACAATGGGCTCACCACCTATTACGTGGGACAGGAATCCACACGGTGAAAAGTGGGCATATAATATGCCACTGCCACCCCTTCGGGGATAAGGCGTGATGGATATTTATTTATTTATTTTATTTTTACCTAAATTTACAACAAGCTGAAAATGCCATCACTTGTTCAATTTAAACATAATTAAAAATAGTATTCAGAAGTTCCGAATTATTCCGGTACCTGTAAAATTTTATATTTGAGGTCAAAGGACGTAAATCCCGAAAAGGCACCGGAATGATTACGAACTTCTGAATATTATTTTAATGATGTATTGAACAAGTGATAGCATTTTCAGCTTGTTGTAAATTTATGTTACTTTACTCCTCTTTTTTGGTCTAATTTGACCGGACTATAATGATAGAGTGGCGACCAGCGCTACATAGCTTAGGTATTGAACTACATCATTACTAACAATCCTGCATCGCGCTATAAAAGTTCTAGCGTTGAAAAATGATATACACTGCAGCCTAACATCAACAGTTGGACCGCGGCCCACCTGGCGTGATCACCTTGCTTAGTTAGGAATTTCCCCTTTCTGGCGGAAACATATCTTCACCCTTCTTAAACAGTTGTAGCTATCATACAGATACATAGCTTATGCTACTTTCGAATTACTTAGCTTACTAATGGTAAAAGAATTCTTAATAATTATCGATTCTTATTAACGATTAATATTAATAACTATAATTCAACGTGCATAAAAGTTTTGTTTATTCTTCCCCATTGGTGCTAATTCTGTTGTTGAAACCACTAAACTAAATTTCTCTAAAATTTTCTTATTTTTAATAAGAGATTGCCAAATGGTATTCTGTTATTAAGTTGAACTAAACTTGGTGATATTATAAACTGCACTAAAATTGTATCTGACATCACTAAAATTCCTTTTATGTGATAAAATTGCACATTTAAATTTTACTTACAATTGTACATTTACATGTACATTTACATTTTACTTTTATGTGATAAAAATGTACATAGGCAGTTCAATCACCAAGTTAGTCGGCATGTATTTACATTCGACTGTCTATGTACATTTTTCATGTCTTGTTCAATTTTATCACATAAAATGAATTTTAGTGACATCAGATACAAATTAAGTGCTATTTATGATATCACCAACTTTAGTTAGACTTAATAACAGAAAAGCATTTGACAATCTCTTAAAAAAATATTAGAAAATTTTAGAGAAAATTTGTTTAGTGATCTCAACAACAGAATTAGCACCATTAACTCACTTTGTACTGATAATGACCTAACTAAATACTTTCATAGATTAAATGCCATTAACTTGAATGCAGTACACCTTGGAATATAGCTCAAAGACTTTTTAATGAAGATGCGTATTATGATAAGACAGAATTTAGTATCTATCTAATTAGGATAAATATATTTATATATTTTGTCAACCTCGCCAGATTTTTGTGAGCGTCAACATTATTAAAGGTTATTTGATATTATCTGTCAAATGTATATTAACTGTTGCAACACATTTGCTAAAACAGTGATTGACCATGACTGAGAACTATTTATTATTTAAGCTCCTGCTACCTTTCTAAATAAATAAAAAAAAACGTGTGACACTCGGGGACTGCCGCGGTAAAGCTATTGCATAGCATTTTTTATCAACTTATGCAACTATAATAATTTATTTATACTTGTACTAGCTGACCCGCACAACTTCGTTAGCGCCACTTAAGATGATTGATTTGTTACAAATAAATGTAGAACCGCTCGACCGATTTCGTGCAAACTTCACATAAACCATCTTCTAAATAGTCCGAACAAAGCCTAAACAGCCTGGATAGGTGAGCCCGTTCTCGAGTTATAAAATTACAACGAAAAGTTACATTGAATTTTATATATATAGATTACTAATATATAAAATATTGTTACAAACAGGAGTGGATTTAATAAAGAAATATACTCACAAACAACTTAATTTTTTATTTTACAACTTTTAATTAATTATTTAATTATGTCTAATATTTATTACTAAAATTGGAACAAATCTCCAGCACTTTAGCAACGATTCAACTCACACGAATTCACTTAATCACACGTACAAATGATCACAAAAGGAATGGCTCACGTATCCTTGGTATTGATGTCTCGGCGACCAGCAAGCAAAAAAGGACTTTGCTCGAATTGGCGCGCCTTTATATAGGGCGCACCGCCATACACAGTAGATAGCGGGTATGCAGCTAATACGGCCTCTCCTGACATCGGGCCGTCCCCGACCCGGGAACTCGTGGTGTCGCTGGGACCGGTGTCGCTGGGACCAGGCTGTGGCATAGAGCGCTGCGCACCTGATGCTTGTGGCACAAGGTGGGACGCACCTTAGTCTGGTTTGTCAAATTCGTTCTCTGGAAAAAACAGTTATCAATATTAATACAGGCGATCGCTGTCACACAAATAATCCGTTTTGCAGTTAAGCATCCCCCTTTCACTGTATCGCTTTCATTTAATTCATATAACTTGTACTCGTACGTCATCCAAATTCAGATCTCAAGCTCACATACTTCACTCTAGAGACGTCTCAAAATAATAAAGAAATGGGCCCTTTTACGCTTTGTAATCCATGAGGTATCTTGAGACTACAGCGGCGGTGTCAGCGTCACCTTCAGCAGCTCACCTCGGCTCACGATATCAGCAGCTCGTGTAAATCAGTTCATTTGAATTTCGGGTAGACACACTCTCAGAGGTTTCCTCACAGACGGTCTCACACACGCAGTAATATTCACTCCAGTGCAGCCCACGCAGTGATATTCACTCCAGTGCAGCCCACGCAGTGATATTCACTCCAGTGCAGCCCACGCAGTGATATTCACTCCAGTGGCACTCACGCAGTGACAATAACTCAAGTAGTATCATCGGTCGTGTTAATCATGACCTCCAAGTCAGATCCCACAGGCCTAGATCCCACAGGGCCAGAACCCATAGGGTTAGATCCTACAGGGCCGGATCTCACGTGTCAAGGACACATTCATCACCCACAATTGGTCGCATTAATTAAAAGAACGAAAGGGTAGTTATCGACAGAGAAATTAGTGACACTTGTATGTTCAAGAGGAAAACAAAATAAATAAAAAGAATAAATAAATAAAAAATTGAAACGTTCAGACACTTACTGTCGAAGAACCTGCGCACAATTCTGGACACCATTCGCCACGTCATGGCAAGATATATTGTGCCTGCGTGTTCATGCCGTAGCTATCGCTCAATAGCTTAATTCAATATCACTCAATAGCTTAGTAAGTAGTAGCCTCCTTGCAAGATGTTGAGCACCCCAAAGGGACCACTTAATCCTGGGTTCAACTTTCCTGTAGACTGTTGACAAAGCCTTCACTAATCTTGGGCTCGGCTTCACCTGACCCCTATTAATTACCCTCCCTAGGTTTTCAATCTCATTTGCGAGAATAGTGAATTTGCGTAAGTTGATAGAAAACATAGTTAGGTTACGCAATACCGAAACACATATTCACTAAATGAGGGTAGATTTGTTCAGTCTTTAGTGGGCTCAAATGTAGGTTGTCTTATCCAACTTCTGATGTTACAAACAGGAGTGGATTTAATAAAGAAATATACTCACAAACAACTTAATTATTTATTTTACAGCTTTTAAAATTGGAACAAATCTCCAGCACTTTAGCAACGATTCAACTCGCACGAATTCACTTAATCACACGTACAAATGATCACAAAAGGAATGGCTCACGTATCCTTGGTATTGATGTCTCGGCGACCAGCAAGCAAAAAAGGACTTTGCTCGAATTGGCGCGCCTTTATATAGGGCGCACCGCCATACACCGTAGATAGCGGGTATACAGCTAATAATATACATTATTTCTACAGCTCGTCTCGATCCGTGCGAGCTTCGTACAGTCGTATTATATACATACACGTTAAGCCAACGCTCGGCCGTGCTCGGTGAAGTTCGTGTGAGCTCGGGTGTTAGGTTTTTTTCGTTACGGAATTTCTTGATTAGGTCGCCGTGCTCAAAGCCCGCGATAAAAACTATGCAAATTATATTCAATAAATAATAATAAAATAAAGAAATATTGTGCGACATTTTTTTCACAGCACCATCCAGGCCAAAGTGAGCTAATATAAGCTTGTGGTTCTGAACAACTGATAAACATACTTATATATTTCCGACCCGGGAATCGAACCTGTGACCTCAGTGCCGCATCCAACTACCAGTTACGCCATCGAGGCAGTTAAACGGGTGATACAATTTGATTGGTGTAAGAGTTTCCTGAAAGAAGTTTCTTGGATATGTTTCATCAAAATCAATTATGGCGTTGACTTTTTTGTGTTAGGGTTTATTATTAACCTTCGGCAAAATAGGCTTTTCTTTTCTTGCACACATAACACAAAAATGTGCTCACCACCTGTTACGTGGGACAAAAAAATGCATACGGTGAAATGTGGGCCAGGCGTGACAATATATATTATGTAATGTATGTAATAAATATTTTATGCAATGTATGTAAATAATATAGTTCCAAAGCAAAAACTATTTTGAATAATTCATGCTCAATTTTTTTAAGGTTTAATGCAACTATCTTTATAAACAAATATCTTTATGGTGATCGAATCACATAGGCATGACATTTAACACAAACAATAAAATTATAACTTGTGTGTATTTTTTTTAAATCTTTAAGCACAGTGCTTGTTTTTGAAATTTTATTGATAGTCCCAGTGCAGGTGCTCTGAGCTGTGATGGTAGCGTTCGTAGAAATCGTTAAAAAAAATAGGAGAAATGGCA
This sequence comes from Thumatha senex, assembly GCA_948477245.1. NCBI lineage: Eukaryota > Metazoa > Arthropoda > Insecta > Lepidoptera > Erebidae > Thumatha > Thumatha senex. Next base: position 21,017,108 of record OX419744.1, on the reverse strand, counting down.
TTCGGGAACATTCGTATGTCGCTGCGACATGTTCAACAATCAAGTTCGTATCTAGTACTATTAAAAACTTCACTATAGTCCTGGACTTGCATACCATAGATATTAAACATGACTAGCTTTTAAATTTAGTTTTTAAGTACATGATAACTCTATATTTTAAGCAAATTTTACAGTGGCTTGATTGATTACTTCAAAAATCACTAGTCAAGGCAAGGAATCAAAGGTACTGACGCCTTACTAGAGACTCCTTACTCTGTGTTTGTATTTTATCCAAAACTAGTATACTCAGACTTTTCGGCGGGAAGAGTGACAAGTGCGGACGCTTGCTGTATATTATTTTCTAAAACTAGTGCCTTTATCTTGTTTTAAATGCGTGAGTGGTGGTTTCTTGGACATAAAAGTTGTGTTAACGTGCTTGTTAATAGACAATGATATATAAACTGAGAAATGCTATTTTCTATCTTGCCGCCTAAAGTCTACTGAAAACCTCAGTATAAGAACTACCATTATACTGAGGCAAGGACCAGGACCTAGGACTGAGGACCCGACATTGACAAAGACTGGACAGGACTAAATACTAAGAAAATATAAACACTGAAGACCAGGCTGTATGGAACAAGTTTTCTTTGCCTGCACAATATGGGCAAAGACAACCAACAACAACAACTAGTTTACTCATAAGATTATACAAATTTGGCGCGTTCCACTTATAACCCGCAATGCCCGCGGCAGCGACTGCTGAAATTGTCGTTCCACTAATGTAGATGGACCGCGCGTGTAGTGGTCGAAATTTATAAGTGGAACACACATCTTGAGCGCTGTAAGCCCACCTATATTTTGTGGGCGATGTGAGCGTGATGTGGTCGCGAACTGAGACGTCATGTGGTCGCAAACTGTGACGTCATATATGACCTCATACGATCGCTCGCAACGACCACGGGCCTTAGGTGGAACTATACTTTAGGTGTTACAATCGTTGCCGACGTTTAGTGGAACGTAGTCATTACTACAGACGAATGGCAGGCAACGTAAACTGAAGTAAATTTGTCACATACATACATATTGTCACGCCTTTTTCCCCGATGGGGTAGGCAGAGGCATGCTATACGCCCATATTTCACAGTATGCATTTTTGTCCCACGTAACAGGTGGTGAGCCGATTGGCGTGTTGAAATGGACAGGCACAGACTTAACGACTGCCACTTTACTGGCAACCGGGACCCACGGCTTAACGTGCCTTCCGAAGCACGGAAACGCTCACAAATGTAAATTCCACAAAGTGGTCACCCATCCAAAGAGCACCTTATAGCAAATGTTGCTTAACGCAGTGATCGTTTACAGAACACTGAGTCCGCGGGGCCACGAGCGCTTTACGTAAATTTGTCTCGCGGCATTATTATTACTTTCGTCTCTATTAGGGCGCGAGCACGCAACATTTCTTGCTCTGTGGGTCACCTCCAAAGTTTAATATAGGAGAATTTATGACTGTCCCCAAATCCATGGTATGTGCTACTAATTAAGTATGCTTAGATAAGAACATACAAAAAAACACAATTTATATAATGAACATTTCAAAATTAACAGCTAGTGGGGTGATGAGTTACCTATATATCCTTCCGAAGGTTAAATTACCTAATTATTCATTCATTCATTGTAATTGTAATTAGTGAGCAGAAATTGTAACTTTCTTTGTGAGATAATACAAATACTATCCGTATAACAAAAACTATGTATATAAAAGAAATAACGATTGCCAAGCATGCCGCCTTCTTCACTGGAAAGATAGTACTAATAGATACCAAGACGTGGTCTTACTATGGTGAGAGATACAAACTAGAAAAAAAAAGAAAATTAAAAAGCTCGCCAAATTCTAAATTGTTTTTTTTTTAATAATTATTTAATGGCCTGGTTCCTAAGACCTTTTAGCCAAATCTTATTTTTTATATGTTATTTCTTCAATCTTATATTCTAATTAGTCCTGTCCAGTCGATGTCGTGTCCTCGTTGTCCGTCCTGGTCCCTGCCCTCAGTATAATGGTGATTCTTATACTAATGTTGTCAATGGACGTTTCGCGGCAAGAGAGAAAATAGCATTTCACTGCATATATATCATTGTCTTTCACTATAGCACGTTAACACAACTTTTATGTCCAAGAAACCACCACTCCCGCACATAAAACAAGATAAATGCACTAATTTTAGAAAATAATATAAAGCAAGCGTCCGCACTTGTCACTCTTCCCGCCAAATGTCGCCAAATTCTAAAGCATGGTTAGTGTGGACATGACGTGAGTTAGAGATTCCTTGAAGAACTGGGTAGTTACCTATTAACATCCTGGAATAAGATCAGATACTTTATGTGGTACAAAAGTAAATAAATAAATTTTACAAATATTGTGGGATTTTTTTTACACAACGCTATCTAACCAAAGTAAGCTCAGAAACCTGTTAGATACTAAACATTACACGAATTATAATAATGATAGTAACCGTAAGACGTAAAGAAGTAAGAATGTAAATAGAATAAGAAGGACATGTAGAACTAGAAATAAAAGTAGAAATAAGATAAGAAGCCATTTAAAAACCCAAACTATGTAAATTGGAAATATGTTCATAAGTAAGAAGTCATGTAAAAATGGAAAAGCTATGAAAAAATAAGTAAATTATTTACCCAATAGAATTAAGAAATAAATAAAGAAAGAAAATTAGAAACCACAGCATAGCAGGAATCCCACCTGGAAAAGGATGAACGGAAGTATGAAAGAAAGAAAAGTTATGATTCGATTTTACACTCGCGAAGCAAACGTGGCCCCGCGGTCTCAGTGAAAAACGATTTCTGTAAACGATCACTGAGTTACGCAACTTTCACTATGGCTGATTCTCGGATGGGTGACCACTTTGTGGCATTTACATTTGCGAGCGTTTCCGTGCTTCGGAAGGCACGTTAAGCCGTTGGTCCCGGTTGCCAGTAAAATGGCAGTCGTTAAGCCTGGTTGAAGGCCTTATGGGCGGCTTGAAAATTTTAACAGGCAGGTAGCCACAACCTGCGTCTGTCTATTTCAACACGGCAATGGGCTCACCACCTATTACGTGGGACAGGAATCCACACGGTGAAAAGTGGGCATATAATATACCTCTGCCACCCCTTCGGGGATAAGGCGTGATGGATATTTAATTCATTTCATTTAAAAAACCCAAACTATGTAAATTGGAAATATGTTCATAAGTAAGAAGTCATGTAAAAATGGAAAAACTATGAAAAAATAAGTAAATGCTTGTCCAAATCATTTACCCAATAGAATTAAGAAATAAATAAAGAAGGAAAAGTAGAAACCACAGCATAGCAGGAATACCACCTGGAAAAGGATGAACGGAAGTATGAAAGAAAGAAAAGATATGATTCGATTCAACACTCGCAGCCGGAAAGTGCGAGAAGAGAAAACGCGAGGACTTGTATGAATGTGTAAGAATAGTAAAGGCTCCGAAATTTTTATATCAAAAAAAAGATATGATAGATAGAGAGATATCTTTTGACATTATTAATGCATTTACAACACTAAATTTTGGAGTAGATATGAAATTGATAGTTGTTTACCGAGTACAAAAACAATGTACGGTCGAGGGACTTTCTGAATTTTTGACATTCTGAATATTTTGAAAATAATCACTATATATTTTACTCGTAAAACAAAGTCGCTTTTCGCTGTCTGTACCTATGTATGGTTAGATCTTTAAAACTACGAAACGAATTACGATGCGGTTTTTTTAAATAGTTAGTGTGATTCTTAAGAAGGTTTTTATGTATTATTTGTTAAGTTTTTGTATACATTGACCAAACTATAACGATATTTGTTGGGTGTGTCGGAAAAAATAAGCCGTCTGGGAGCTTTCAACAAAAACGCTGCCTAAACCCTTTGAGATATAACAAAATAATGTACAGTGCAATTGTGTATCTAATGTAGATCTACAAAAAAGTCCGCGACGACACATGTCTATCTCATAAGAATAACATACTATATCCATTTTAATACTTTAAAAAACCATCAATTATAAAGCGGTTTTTTGAAGGCTATTTACACAAATATGCTATTAAATCTTATCATTTTACTACGTTAGTTGGCTTCAGCATTTCATAAAGATTATTTTGTCCCTTTTCACCTTGCAAATTAAATGAATACCTTACGAGTTATCGCAGATTCAAAATAAAGCGCAAAGAAATTAATGTCGTGTAACCATAATTCGACCGGCCCCTTCGGGCGTAGGCGTAGGTAGGTACTGGAGAGCGGTGAAGTAATCAATGAATTTGGAAAATGTTCATCATTATTGTGAAATTAATAAACAACGAGATTAAATGGGTGCCACGGGGTTCGAAGTATGTCACGGGCGAAGCCGGGCGGGACAGCTAGTATATCTAATAATTTAAACTTATTACATCAAAATATTGCAAATTACTGGTAATAGACCTTTATATATACGAACACAATGTTCTTCAACAATGAATTTCTTTCACATAGGAGTGCGTTTACAAGAAAGACGTTATTCCGCAATAAATTTCATTAGAACAATCGTTATCCTACCTATACTACGATGAAATACAAAATGTGGATGGCAATGGAAGTTAATTCCCTGAAGCATTTGTAGCTATGGGCGCATGTCATCTCTTACAACGCTAAGTCAGCGACATCTTAGATCTTCCCGATACCCGGCGGCGCCCGCATGCCCAGACATTTGTTTCCCACGTAGCCCGGTGGTTGCCGCAAGACGTGAACATACCAACGAAGGCGACACGCGTTCTTCACGCGGCCCTTCCGCGCAATTCCACACATCCACTGTAGCATTTTCATTTCCGTGACATGCAGATCCCGCTTGTGTCGCTCTAATAACGGCCACGTCTCACTGCCATGTAAAATAATCTGATGAAAATATCGATGTATTTTCTACTAAAATACGACTAAGTCTACGGTTGCGGATCTAAAAGTAGCTAGTCTGCGGTGGCCCTAATGCGTAAGGGACGCTATTAGGAATCTGAAATGACAACTGAATGCGTTTCGAAAAATAGTAGAAAACCTACTAAAGTTCAAGAACTAGATGTTAGCTAATTTATTATCCATTTCATATTGTAATACTTGTCTTATTATGCATAGACAATTTTCATGACCGTGACATCAATTTAGCGATGGCCAGCGGCAAATTCTCATTGATAACGATAATTCCATTTTTTAAACAAGCTAGCGACAAAGAAACACGCAGAATTATTACTAAAACATTAATTTAATTTAATTAAATCCAAGAATGTAGGTGGACAGGGCTTTCAGTAGCTTTCAAGGCTCACAAGGAGACTACAGAAAGATTAGTAGCCGACGCGCACTATACGACAGCGCACGCGCCAATGTTACTACAACCTATTATGTATCCATAGAGGTTGTAAGGAGGATCAAAAAAAAGTAGTTCGAGTTCGAGATTCAAATTTCGAAGCGAGCGCGAGAACTCTTTTCCGCGCCTTTTTTTGTCTTTTTTTGTGTGTATCAAAGGTGTGAAAGTGTTTTGCACAAAAATTTAGGGTAAGTTGTAGTTCAATATATTTTTTTTTTAGTAACATTTTACTAATATTTGAATATAATAATTATTCACTTTTTATAGGTACCTAGTATTTATTCTTCCGCAGGTTTTTTTTCCTTATATATTAAAAAAACTTATTTGAATAAATATTTCGTTTCCAAATCCATTATTAAACTCGCTAACACAGTGTCAGAAATAAATCTGATTTACTGTTACATGAGTACTTAGAGCGGCAGGCAGCAAAAATCAAAGTCGTAGTCTGTGGAACCATTACAAATTTAAAAAAATACATAAAAGGAACTCCTGTCGATGAGGACTACTAAAACTGTAGAAACCTTACTGAAGCTTTCTGTGAAGATTGTAACAATTATCCAAAAAAAAACGTCCTACACTCGTGCACATTTTGAAAACTATGATGTAAAGAATTAACATTTTTTTAACATAAATATAAGTAAACCTTTGGATAATAATATATGGAAACTGTCCATCATTGTTCAATGTCTCATCTAAATACGTTTATCGTAAATAAATTTTCATAGAAAATTTGGCAGTATGGTTCTAATACCTGCGCCTATTTTTTGAACAAACATCAAAACAACATCGGGACAAAAATGACAGTATTTTTTTTGTGTTTAACGTGAGATATGCAAGGACCTTAAACTTATAACGTTATACTTATACGTTATAAGTATAAGGTCTTTGGGGATATGAGGTTTATCTGAACTAGTAAAACAACCGTCAACTGTAGTGACAGTTGACGGTTGTTTAACTCCTTGGATCCTTAACATAGTGATGTTAGGTATCCAAGGAGTTACTTTTACGTTTACACTGAATAGTGAATAGTTTAAAAAAAGGAGCTGAACTGATGACTATTTTTTATTGCACAATATCCAGAGATACAAATAAATTAAATTATTGCGCGTCTATTTGTAACATTTATTACAAAATACCTGCAGCTTTTTACTAAATACTGGTAAATATATCCACTAAAACGTCCCGATTTTTTGATGACGTGAATTCCTAAATAAAAATGTTGGTTTAATTAACTAAAATCGAGATATCTTGGAAACTATAAAAGCTAGACGAAAGATTTCTAATAAGTTATTTTTTTCATAAATTATAGTATGTATAATATAGTTTATACCTTTATATTTATATAAGTATGTTTATTGCACTGTATTTTACGCACTGTCATGCGGCCGCAGTAGGAACTTTAAGGGCTGTTCAAATTACAAAGCCCCGGGGTGTTCCGATTTCTCCCAACCGCGTCTCAGAGTAGGCCTGGGCTATATTTTTTTAATTATTAAACATGTATGGTTCACAAAACTGCTTAAAATAGTTTGTTTGTAAACTCAGATGAGTCTCATACTTAAAACCTCGTTTCTAGTCACATCGGTCGATCATGGCTAAAGGAATGTTTCGGAATGGGGCTCTTCTCAGGGAGTCAAATGTGCGGTCTCCAACGATCATCGACTGAAAGCGATTGGGCATTGCCCGCGTCGAGCCGTTCTCGAGCGTCGCTTTTAGAACGAGTGGAGAGCGGTAGAGAAGACGCTAGGAGGCATCCTGAAACACAGGGGTGCCAGCTGCCAGATGACCTTTGTGAGTGGAGTAGAGCTCATAGACGTAACTAGTTGGAGGCGCGTACAGTCTCCGCATCACCTTTGAAAGCGCCATCCAACATGGTCGGCTGCCGGCCATGACTCAACAGCAACAGCTCTGATGACTAAGTCTACAATTCAATAGTGTCAGAAGAGAATAGGAATCGTCGCTCAATATCGCGCCGACAGAAAATATTTACAGTTTTCGTAGTCAACTATTACAACTGCGCTCCAATAGAATTCTATCGGCCGACCGATAGGCCTGTAAGTACCTCTTAATTTGCATTTTTAGTAGTCTATGTAAATATTTTGATAGCTTAAAATAGCTATTTTGTCTCTATTCTGTAGCTTGAGATGTATAATAATAGTTTTGGTAGACTAACTAGTTTTGAACTAATCGCAATAGAACCGCTGTAGAATAGAATTAGAACGGCTTTCTGTTGGAAAATAGTAGACTTGGCCCCCTGGCCCAACGCTGCCCATAAGGATACACGAGGCCCACATTAGGCCACACACACGACAAGTGTATGCTGAGCTGTGTCCACATCTCTGGTGACGGCAAACGGAGTTTAAAAATGTATCACTATCTTTTACATGCAAATGTCACGATAATTGTATGCAAATATAAGTGGGATTTGTGTTCTTGAATTAATTAAATTAAATTAGGTAAATAAGGGGGTATGGTGTGGTAAAACGCTCGTTGCCCCACTAACTTAGCGTTCTGTAAAGATCACTGTGTTAAGCAACTTTCACTAAAGGCTGGTCCTCGGATGGGTGACCACTTGTTAGCATTTATATTTGCAAGCCTTTCCGTGCTTCGGAAGGCACGTTAAGTTAAGGCCATTGGTCCTGGTAGCCAGTAAAATGGCAGTGGTCACCAAAGTTGAAGACCTTATGGGCCGCTTGAAAAATTTCAACAGCAGGTCGCCATAACCTGTACTTGTCCATTTTAACACAACAATAGATTCAATGAGAAGACTGCGAAGTACAACTGGAGTGAAGTTGATGGATAAAGAAAGGAACAGCGCGATAAGGGAACATTGCGGTATGACAGAAGATGTAGTGACTAAGATAGAAAAAGGGATGCTTAGATGGTTCGGACACGTGGAGAGGATGGATGAAAGTAGACTGACGAAGCAGATTTATGTGGCGAGATTGAATGGGCAAACTGGTAGGGGAAGACCTTGGCGTACGTATGTCAATATCAAATCGACGATCTTTTGGAAAAAGGTCATGTCAAGAGTATCCTTAACCGGCGAGCCTGTATGAAAACACTCATGAAAATAGAAGAAGCGAAAGTGGTATGTCAGGATCGTAGCAAGTGGAAACCATAGTCTCTGCCTACCCAGAGAGGCCAGATCACCAGGCTTCACGGTCCATGCAAACTTCTTTCGCTTCTTGCAGATTTATCAATCGCTTCATCTGGGTATCCGAGTACTTTTTACTTTTCCGTTTTTGGGCAATCTGCTCACGTGGTCTTCATAGTAAGTCTCGGCCTACCCTGACTCCATCCACCCTCTACTTTCGCACAATATATATTCTTCGACAATCGTTCCTCACTCATTCGTTGGACGTGTCCAAACCAACGGAGCACGCACTTTTACCGCTTAACGCTGACACTTTCATTCAAACCTGCCATATTGCGTATCACTTAGTTACGTATTCGGTCGGCCTAAGTTACGCCGCACAATTTTCGAAGTGATCGCATCTCCACAGCATTCAATTTATTTTCATGCATCTGCTGATATACCCAGGTTTACTGCTACCCGCGTAATGAAACTTTCCCGTTACCGTTAGCATTTTTCTGTCCGTAAAAACCTTCCTTAGAATTCAAGGAATAAATAATAAAAAAAAATTACTAGAATTGTTCCAGCCGTCTTCAAGTTTTGAGCTTAGCAACATATTTACATATTTTACCATTTATTTTTATTTAAATCATCACTCACATCACATCACTCCTCATAGACAAAGTACATAAATAACTTATATATTTACTCATGTCCTTTGCCCATTGTACCTATAATTAAATGAAAGGGAAACGAACAAACGGCACGCCAATCATTTTGCGGTCTAACCAGTTTCAGGTCAATATCCGTATTGATACGCACAGAACGGTATTATTCGAGAGGAAACCAATACATACGATGAATAATAAATACAGTGTTGGTTTTTTAAGATTCCATTACATCACAAACCACTTATATTCTTGCACCTAAGTATCTTCACGCTGTATCCCTCCATACCACGGGGTAATCAGAGAGGCCAGATCGCCAAACTTCGCGATCTATGCTTACTTCTTTCGCTTCTTGAAGATTCATCAATCACTTCATACACGCACGTCTGGGTATCCGAGTACTATTGACTGTTCCGTTTTGAGCAATCTGCTCACGTGGTCTTCATTTGTAAGTCTCGGCCTACCCTGACTCCTTCTACCCTCTACATTACTTATATTCTAGTAATATACTAAATAGCGCTGCAACGCATCTGAATCGTTGATGTATGTAAGTAATAATTTACGTGAATTCCTGTGTAGTGTATTAAGTATCTTTACACTACGAAAGTTTAAATTTCCTAGCTATTTAGTACTGGATGACTACATTCAAAGTAGTTTTCAGACACCCTGAAGTTAGCTATAGTCAACATTTTAGTTTTTTCTACAAATGTAGGATATGGCGAAAGAAAAAAATTTAAAATCATCTTTTTACGCCAAAGCAGTATAACTTCTAAGGCGTGTACATAAGTACACACACACACACACACTTTTTTAATATTTTTATTAAACTTGTTAACTTAAGTACACCCTAAGTAATTCTGTTTCTTTCCACGAGTGGAAATCCTCACGAGTGTCATGTCAGACTCGAACCGAGAATAACGATCCCTACCTATCCATCCACCGTCACGTGCCCCGGGTAACGACTCTAGAGGATTTCCCAGGGTTCCCGGATGGGATATCAAAGAAACATAAAGTTCCATCATTGTCGTCACCTGAACAAAGAATCCTCCACTCTGTCCTCAACAGCTGTACATAAATTTATAACTAAATTCTAAAATTTTTGTTCCCGCGACCCTGACTATTGATGTTCTACTGGCCCACTTTTAAAACCTCCTTCCTGTAACACATTTTGTTTTCCCATCATTTTAACTCATCAGAATTAATATTTGATGAAATTTGAAAGCGTTCGTGGCCACGCTAACTCAGTGTTCTATAAAACGATGACTGCGTTAAGCAACTTTCGCTATGGCTGGTCACGGATTGGCGACCGATTTGTGGAATTTCCATTTATGAGCGTTTCCGTGCGTTGGAAGACACGTTAAGCAGTCGTTAAACCAAGTCCAAGGCCAGGTGCGGCTTGAAAAATTTTAACAGCAAGTCGTCACAACCAATAAACAGTCACAGTCCAAATGAACAACAAAAGCATATTATATGCCTTTGCCGCACCTCGGAGATAAAGGCTTGATTGATAAACAAACAAAGTGGCCATGTCAGCCCCGCCGGGTCCCTTTAAGAGGGGCAGACCCAAGAAGTGCTGGCTTGACGTCGTAAGGGATGACATGCGTGCCAATGGTCTCACTAGAGGGGATGCCGACGACCGTGTGAAGTGGAGGAGAAAAAGTAGGAAAGCGGACCCCGGGCGTCGCGAGACGCAACTGGGACAGACGCTCGGATGATGATGATGATAAACAAACAAAGTCAGTTGAAACAAATCACCAAAATACATATAACAGAATGAATCATAAACGTTATACGATTAACGTGTTACGTGGGTCTAACTGTTTCCTTATAACCGCAAAACATGTTTATAATTATAGTTTTATTCAAATAAGTGTTTAAATAATATCTACATATATCAAAATTTTAGTATTTAATTTAGGAGTTGAAATGTTGAATGTTAAAATTTATAGTTAACAAACCCGTAAATAAAACAAATGATAAATATTATCCTTGACTGTTCAGTGTTCATTATTTATAAAAGTAAGTGCCTAATAAAATGCAAGAATCACAAAAAAATGCAACGCGGACGTACAAAAATACAAGTTTTAAAAAAAAGTAATGCGTATATAGGCACAGAAACTAAAATATTTAATTAACAGCCACTCTTTTTATTATATTAAAAAACTAGTTAACGCCCGCTGCTCCGCACGCGAGGTAAGTTTTCTCGTTCCCGTGTCCAACAGGAACTTGTTCCCGGTATAAAAACTAGCTTATTTGTTATTCTGATGTGAAAGCTATATTATTGTAACCATTCCACCAGGTGGGCCGTATGCAAGTCTGCCACAACAGTGGTATAAAAAAAACATTCCTATTATACATATTAAACACCCGAAACAAACTTTATCTGATAACACAAATATTTCATCCAGGATTCGAATACTCCTCTAAATCGATTACTACCACTTACGCCACTGAGGCAAAATATATAACTAACTATCTTCACGCTGTATCCCAGATAGAGTAGTTGTCAGAGAGGACAGATCGCCAGGCTTCGCAATCCAGGCATACTTTTTTCGCTTCCTGCACAAAAATACATCTATAAGAATAAGATTATGCAGGAAACAGTAAAACAGTGTAATTATATAATTATAGTTCAGCCCTCAGACGCCGCCGACTATCGATTGAATGTTAATTTGTAATTGTAATGTCTGTAATTGGAGCGTTCTTATTTCAAGAACTGATAAAACTGGTTAAAATAAATGTACAATTTTATTTTACCATAAGCTGACACGGCAAACATTGTTTTAAAATATTTTAGGCTATCCCTTAAATATTTACTTTATATTGAATTCATTTTGACTACCTCGGTGGCGCAGTGGTAGTGCATGAGGTCCCGGGTCGGAACAAGTATTTGTGTGATCCACCAATGGACTATTCAACACAAAAATAATTTTTCATGAGATGCACTTAGATCTCACTGGCTCGAATAGAAAAAAAAGTGTGTGTGTGTGTGTGTACTTATGTACACGTGTTAGAAGTTATACTGCTTTAGTCTAATTATATTTCATCACATCCACAACTCTTTGTTTGTAACAGGAATGATAAATTAGTAAGAAAAAAAAACATCAAAAGAATGAAAACTACTTTGAATGTAGTTATAAGTTGTCATGGAAACACTTAGGTCTATTAGTTGACTTCAGGGTGTTTATAAGATGTCATGGAAACACTTATCAACTAACTTCTTGGTGTCGGTTTTTCATAACAACATGGCGTGTAAGCGAAAAGCATAACGATTTTTTTACAGCTTCAAAATTTCTCTCAACGTCCTTAAAGAAGTTTCACTTCAAAAGTTGAAATATTTTGCGTAAGAACCGTATACACTTTTGACTGCTTCGGTGGCGTAAGTGATAGTGTATATGACTGCCGCGCAGAAGATCTTGGGTCGATTCCCGAGTTGGAACCAATATTGAAATAAAATAAATGGGACAACTCACACAACACCGTCTGATTCCAAACTAAGCTAACTGATAAACATACTTATATATTTCTAAATACATACATATTATATATAAATAACACACGGAATAAACCATCGTGGTCATCACACAAAGTTTTATCCTGGGTGGGAATCGAACCCACGGCCTCTTGCGTAGCAGTCGAATACACTCCCACCGCGTCACAGAGGCAGTCCATAGTATTTGTGTGATCCGTAAATGTTTATTACGGAGTTTAGGTGTTCACTATGATTAATATGTATGTATGTATTTAGAAATATATAAGTATGGTTATCAATTCTTTAGATGCCATATCACAAGTTTTTATTAGCTTACATTCTAGATGGCTAGAGGCTACATGGCGCTGAGTAATAAATATTATATATTTATATTACTTTCATATTATGCATATATATAAAAGCTGTTAATTTGACATTACAAACAGTTTTAATTTTAATCTGTATAGATTGTATATGACACGGCAATGGGCTCACCACCTGTTACGTGGGACAAAAATGCATACATGTATTTGTCTCTAGGTATTTTTAACGCAGTAGTTTCTTAGAATTAAGTATAATAGACTTGATATTCTTTGGTTAGTCATATCTAACATAGATCAAAACCTTAGCCTTATTTTTAATAACTACCTACAATGTAGTATACGTGTTAAGGACGTACCTAGATTAAAAACACGTAATTTTCTCAGTAAGTCAATTTTATTAAATAATTATCTACGGTTTTGCTATTTAATGATCATTATTATAGTGACCAATTTACTTCACCATCACCGGTAAAGTTTAGCAAACTTCTTTAACATTGTCATTTTAAAAGAAACAATCTGTCTATACTAATACTATACATATAGCTTAGCCCTGCGGCTTCCTCCGTGCCATGTTTCGAACAACGGTCGTAGACACAAACATATAAACAAACTCTTCAGCTTTATATATTAGTTAGTATAGATGCAAGACTGAAGAGTGTGAATATTTTTTATTGAACGTTCTAATCTCAGGAACTACAGGCTTAAATTGAAAAAATCTTTTTGTGTTTGATAGCCCATTTATCAAGAAAGGTATATATAATATATAATTATAACATCACTTATACCCAGAGGAGTGAAACCATCATTATTAATATAAATAAATTGGACAAATTTTCGTACATTAGGTATTAAGAAATTAATAAACGACAGGGCTTAAATTGGTTCCACAACACGGGGTTCAAAGTACGGACGATGCCGCGGTAATCAGCTAGTACTAAACTATATTAGAAATTTAAAGTTTTTAAAAAAAGTGTGTACAGGCATTAGAGGTTCTTCTTCTTTGGCGTAACAAGATAAAAATCTGTTTAAAATCTTTTTTAAATCTTATCTTGCGCCTTATATTACATTTGTAGAAAAAACTAAAATATGACCAAAGCTAACATAGTGTTTAAAAACTACTTTGAATTTAGTCATAAGTTGTCATGGAAACACTTGGATAAATTTTTAAAGCAATTATTATGGCAAATTTCTAACAAGTTTTTAGTGAAGTGATAAAAGACAATTCGATTCGAGACGGGGATTAAACCCGTGACCTTTGCCTAACCAGGGCAAAGACCACAGGTTCAATCACCGTCTCGAATCAAATTGTCTTTTTTCACTTTTTTCAAAATGCATGGAAACACTTATCAGCTAACTTTATGGTGTAATTTTTCCCTAAAGCGTCAAAAAAAGTATAACTTGGGTTGAATAAGTACGTACCGAACTATCCGTAATGAGAAGTTCCGTAGTTATGCAATACATTATTTGAAATAACTTTATATTTTATAATTTTTTTATTTTACCAAATGTAGAGGATTACTGTTTCCGCCAGAATGCAAAAAGAATATACCTATACAAAAAGTTTATTTAAAAAAGTTATAGTTCGTTTTTATTTAAGTAATAAAATTAACCCACAGTCAAATTAAGCATTACTTTTATACAATTTGTAATTTTGAATACTAGATTAAATTAAAAATCTGTATTTTTTAAATGTGCTTAATTGATTCTGCATAAAAGTGTTCTCAACCCTTTCACTGCATCGAATCGAACTAGTTTGCCTGAAGTTCAAGGCAACGATTAAATTCATTGTTCTGTTTGTAGAAAATATTCTGCTAGAATATAAATAAATAAATAAATATCGTTGGGACAACTCACACAACGCCATCTGATTCCAAACTAAGCAGAGCTTGTACTTTGGTAACCAGATAACTGATAAACATACTTATATATTTCTAAATACATACTTATCACACTAAGTTTTATCCTGGGTTATAATCGAACCCACAACCTCTTGCGTAGCAGTCGGATACACTCTCACCACGCCACAGAGGCAGTCGAATAATAGGGATAATATATTATATTGAACCGCTTATAGCCCCACTAACTCAGTGTTCTGTAAACGGTCACTGCGTTAAACAACAGTCGTTAAGTCCAGGAGCCAAGTCTACTATTTTACAATAAAAAGCAGCTCTATTTCTATTCTATAACGATTCCAATGCGATTGGTCCAAAACTAGGTAGTGTACTAAAACTATTTTATATTTCATAATTACAATTGTCAAGCTGCAGAATAGAGACTATTATATTAACATAGACTTCCAAAAATGCAACTTAGGAGCTACTTACTAGCGCTACACGTGTTAATAACATTCTATCGGCTGGCCGATAGAATTCTATTGGAGCGCAACTGTAATAGTAGACTACGAAAACTGTCAAATTTTTCTGTAGGCTCTCTTTTAAGCGACGATTTCTATTCTCGTCTGACGCGATTGAATTAGTAGACTTGGCCCCCTGGTCTTCAATTGGGGGCCGCTGTGCTTCGATAGCATTTAAGCCATTGATTCCGGTTGCCAGTAACATGGCAGTCGTTAAGCAAAGTTGAAAGCCATATGTTCTTAAAAAATTATAACAGCAGGTCGCCACAATCTGCCCCTGTCCATTTCATGACTGCAATGGGCCTACAAAACCTGTAATGTGGGACAAAAAGCTGCGATAGGCGTATACGTATGGTATGCCTCTGCCTCCCCTTGGGGAATAAAGATGTGACTGATATATAATACAATTACAAAGGTTTAAAAAACAAACACATTGGAGGTATCGGTGATGCATCGATCGTGCCGCAAAGCTTTATAAATAACTGAGGGATAAATATTGTAGGGTTAGAGGTTTTATTGATGTTTGGAGCGTATTGCACGTATAGATGTATTCCAGACTAGATGAGATAAGCCATATGGATCAACTGATCCTAAGGGCTTGCGGCGGCTTTAAAACCCAGTGCCCCCAATTTAATCCAATTGTTTATTAATATTACAATAACGTATAAACATTCTTCATTTTTTTGAGAATAGTGCGTTAGACCAAATAAATAAATTCTTCAGCTTTGTAATATTTTAGTTACAATACAAGAATAAAACACACCAATTAGTCTCTAACTTTAACCAGACAGAGACAAAGGATATATCTATTGTTCTTATATTGTTGTCGCATAAAATCAAAAAGCATATAAATGAAAAATTTACTTAACTGCTATTCGAATATGCAATATGGCAGGTTTGAATGAAAGTGTCAGCGTTAAGCTGCAAAAGGGCGTGCTCCGTTGGTTTGGACACGTCCAACGAATGAGTGAGGAACGATTGACGAAGAATATGTACTGTGCGAAAGTAGAGGGTAGGCCAAAACTAACATATGAAGACCACATGAGCAGATTGCTCAAAAACGGAAAGGTCAAAAGTACTCGGATACCCAAACGTGCATGTATGAAGCGATTGATGAATCCGCAAAAAGCAAAAGAAATATGCTTGGATCGTGAAGCCTGGCGATCTGTCCTCTCTGACTACCCCGTCAGGGATACAGCTATTTCACACCTAGTAGATACTAAATATATGTTATCACTGCCAGGTCGTATTCTGTGTTGTTAAATCGAGGCACGTTCTTACAGATCCGGGAGTAAACGGGATCAATCTCCATAAGCGTTTCACTGGTTTATTTATGTTTAATATACGTGACGATGAGTATTTTATAGACACTTTTTGTAGTTTTTCAGGGATGATGATACTTACCAATATTACCCAATCAAATCAGCCTATCATCGAAGAATTTGAGATTAAAAATGCCGTCACATTTCACAACATTCTTCGACAAATCCGTTATAGTTTTGGCCATACGATTGTAGAATCAATCAAAACCATTTTCTGTACTTTTAACTAAGTATTTATATGTATATACTATTCGACGCCCGCGACTTCGCCCGCGTAGAGAAGTTTTCCCATTCCCGTTTCCCACAGGAACTTGTTCACGGGATAAAAAGTAGCCTATGTGCTATTCTGATGTATAAGCTATATTATTGTAAAGTTTCATTACGATCTATTCAGTAGTTTTTACGGGAAAGAGTAACAAACATCCATACAAACTTTCGCATTTATAATATTACTAAGATTAAGATTTAATTTCTCTGTTATTTCTTCAAATTTACTGTACTACGTAACTATTCTTCTTGCTATATTGTTAATCTGTCGTTATATATAAGTACAATATATAATGTTATGTTTGAAAATTCAGTCGGTCGAGTTATTAATAGAATTTTCGTCAATTTTTTTTTTATAGTCTTCGCCCATATTGGGCAGGCAAAGGAAACTTTGTCCATACAGCCTAGTCTTCGGTATTTATATTTTCTTAGTATATAGTCCTGTCCAGTCTTTGTCGATGTCGAGTACTCAGTCCTAGGTCCTTGTCCTTTGCCTAGTATAATGGTGATTTTTATACTGAGGTTTTCAGTGGACTTTTCGCGTCAATAGAGAAAATAGCATTTCACTGCATATATATCATTGTCTATCACTATAGCACGTTAACACAACTTTTATGTCCAAGAAACCACCACTCCCGCACATAAAACAAGATAAATGCACTAGTTTTAGAAAATAATATACAGCAAGCGTCCGCACTTGTCACTCTCCCGCCAAAATTCTAAAAAAATAGTTCTGAATAAAGTGACAAGACTTCAAAATTCAAATTAATTCGAATTTTAAAATACCCGACTAACATGGCGTCCTTTGGTTGTTGACATGTTTACAATTTAAATGTTAATTTATTTAAGATTTAACTTGCAAATTTTATTGCTCTTTATTATAATGAAGATATAATATCTGACGTGTATGTCGGTCACGGTCAATACCATGGTCCTAACACGTCCTAGATAAGTCCTCATCAGCATCCCAGTGGCATTTCCAGTTGCATCTGAAGCTTTTTTTAAAGCTTAAGGTCCATTCTCCTACTGATACGTTTCCACTCCTATCTTCAGCAAGCTCGATATAAACTGTAAACCCTTATTTACCAGTCACCCATTTATCCCCGAAAGGGTAAGCGTATACGTCTCTACCTACCCCTTCGGTACATTTGGTCTTTCAATGTCACGACTTTTTACAGATTTCTCTAGATAATTCAGTATTTAGTGCTGGGGAAGTACGTGGTCTTCACTGTAAAGCCCAAGGTTTATTTAACTGTTTTACACTTCATATCTCCTCTGTTCGACACCCAAAGTTCGCCGAATAGATTATTAACCTTTAAAAAAATTCTCCTTGACATTATTATTATTAAATTATAATAAATTAAGTATTTATTAATTAGTTTGACATATCCAATATTTGCAGTGTTGTGATATAATTATTATTTGATGCGATAATATGCGACACATACCTAAATTTAATATATGCAAATATCCAACAAATTTTTGCAAATAAATACTTTGATTAATTCAATGAATGCGCAGTTTAAACCGCTCAACGGATTTGGCTCTAATTCTGCACATAAAAAGTTATAAGTAACCACAGAACATTTAATAATAGATACCTATAATATAATATATATTGTGCGAAAGTAGAGGGTAGAAGGAGTCAGGGTAGGCCGAAACTTACATATGAAGACCACGTGAGCAGATTGCTAAAAAACAGAAAGGTCAAAAGTACTCGGATACCCAGACGTGCGTCTATGAAGCGATGGATGAATCTTGAAAAAGCGAAAGAAGTATGCATGGATCGCGAAGCCTGGCGATCTGTCCTCTCTGACTACCCCGTCAGGGATACAGCGTGAAAATAGTTTAGTTTAGTTTTTTTTATTATTATATGTTCTGTGTGGGTTTGAATCTGGTCTCGGATTAAATATTTGTGCGATCCGCAAATGTCTGTTACGGAGTTTGGTTTTTTCCTATGTGTACATAGGATATATAAGTGTGTATTTAGAAATATATAAGTATGTTTATCAGTTGTTACCACAAGCTTGCATCAGCTTACTTTGAGCTATATAAAAAAATACCGGCTATTTTTATTTATTATTATTATTTATTACGATTTAGACATCCACCAAGACAGGAGGTTTGAAAACTCCCACCTTACCTATAGGGGTGAAGAGGGAGTTCTATAAATGTCATTACCGAATTCGCGATTACATCGCGACGGAAGTCGTGGTTGTGACGTAAAGTGTACACGTTACGACGCCGTGAAGTGCTTTTATACGTGGCACGACGTAGAAATCCACGTCACAAAACCGATGTCGTAACGTAGATTACCACAGTTACGAAGTTACACAAGTTACGACGACGTAACGTGCCACCGCATGTCACGTGTATATGTGTACGAGCTAAGAACTCGTCTACTAATGAATAGGTGTATCTTCTTGCAGTGCCATGAACCCCGGAAATGTTATTCAAATTAACTTGCACTAAGTTTTTACCTTGTTGAACACCCTGGTGGTCATGATTATTTAAATCTTAGTTTGCTTATTTATGAGTTTGAGAGGTTGTAGAGGGTAATCACTGGATCTACTGAACTGATTTTGAAAATTATTTCACTGTTAGAAAGGTCTATTATCTATAGGCTACTTTTTACCCCGTAACATGTTCCTGTGAGAAACGGGAACAGAAAATTTTCGCGGGCATTTGTAAAACAAAACTAACAATCTTAACGCTGTATCCCTGAAGGGGTCGTCATAGAGGGCAGATCGCATTTAGTAGTTACTTATAAAAGAGATAGTACGACGCAGTGACGTTATTCTTTATTTTATTTATTTATTTTATTATATTTCCTTTCAATAAAATCTACTGCGACCTTCAAAAAATCATTATAGAAATTGCCGCATTCGTCCACCTAGAGCTTTGAAGAATTTGAATGTAGTATCTATCTTCACGTTGTATCCCTGACGGGGTAGTCAGAGAGGACAGATCGCCAGACTTCGCAATCGATGCATACTTCTGTCACATCCTGCAAATTAATTAATTTCTTCATACTTGCACGTCTGGGTACTTTTTTCAGTACTTTTCCGTTTTTGAGCAATCGAAGTTAGTTACACTTTTTGTAATTCATTGTTATTTATAGTAAGTTAATCAAAATATTTTTAGTTCATAAAAATCACCAACTGCAGAACACCAGCAAAATATTTAAAAAAACATGGAATGCGGAAGAATAATAATTATTTACGAACTAAGTACATAACATACATACAGTATTAAGTAGGTAGGTTTAAATTAATTAAATTAATTAACATATATTAAATTGTATATTGTGTCTGTAACAGAATTTATTAGCAGGTAATGGCGTCGTGCCTCAAATTTAACAGTTGTAACGCCACGCCAAAAAATATGTTAATAGTCGACACAAGTTATGACGTCGTTTCCTACTACGCCATATTGGGCGGTAATGCTTACCTGTAATTATGTTATAATTAGCTTGTGCACATGTTTCTCTGTTCATTCTGTCGTTGCAAGTCCAGCAATAAACAATATACGTTGACATACTCGCCGTTATATCATTTCTCTAAACTGCCCTATAACCTCGGTGTAATACAGTTCACATAACGTACAATAATTATAATACATGTATTTATATATTTAGACGTTTAGTACGCCTCTGTCTACCCCTACAGGGAATAAACCTTCGCTATGTATTCTTATGTAAACCACAACTTCACTTGTTCAAGGTATGGTCACATTTTTTAGCTCAATTAACTGTTCGCGCTTCCCACACAAGTCAATCAATCCTTGATAACAGCCTACTACACAGTAAACTATACAATTGAGTGTTATACGAGTGCATAACATTAAACAGCTCTGATTGCTTAGTGAATGGGCTCTGTTGAGTTTCTAATGTGCTAAATAGAACTGTTATACTACTGTTATAGAACTACAGGGGCCCAATTCTGGACCATACGACTTGAAACGGAAATTTGCTGGGGAAATGTCTTTTTTTTCATATTTAGAAACGGCGTTGTATGTTGTATGCATTTCGATTGCTCCGCCACGGAGTTTTTTTTTCGGAAAAGTTTTTTAGAAAAGTTTGTCAGAATTTGTCAAAATCGAATGCAACAAAGCAAAAATTTGTTAAAGTAGAAATAAAGAAGATATTAGGGTTTAAAGTTGGCCGTGCGAACGAAACGTGGAGGATTGCGCGGCCATCTGCCGGAGATCTCAACAACTACATGGGTTAGAGACCTAATTCTTATTGTCAATTAAAGATTGAATGTGTCAAAAAATTTCGAAATAAGAAGTATAAGCTCTAGAGCAATATTTTACGAAATATTCGCCTTTGAAATTATCCACTCCATCCTCCACTCGTTGTTTCTTTAATATTGATTATTTTTTACTTACGGTTTCTTATAGTAAAATTAATACAATAAGAAGGATCTTAATTTGTCGAAACGGCGTTGTATGTTGTATGCGTTTCAATTGCTCCGCCACGGAGTTTTTTTTTCGGAAAAGTTTTTTAGAAAAGTTTGTCGGAATTTGTCAAAATCGAATGGAACAAAGCAAAAATTTGTCAAAGTAGAAATAAAGAAGATATTAGGGTTTAAAGTTGGCCGCGCGAACGAAACGTGGAGGATTGCGCGGCCATCTGCCGGAGATCTCAACAACTACATGGGTTAGAGACCTAATTCTTATTGTCAATTAAAGAAACGACCTAATTCTTATTGTCAATTACAGAAGCGCTCGTGGCTCCGCGGTCTCAGTGTTCTGTAAACGATCAGTTCAGTTACGCAACTTTCACTATGGCTGGTCCTCGGATGGGTGACCACTTTGTGGCATTTACATTTGCGAGCGTTTCCGTGCTTCGGAAGGCACGTTAAGCCGTTGGTCCCGGTTGCCAGTAAAATGGCAGTCGTTAAGCCTGGTTGAAGGCCTTATGGGCGGCTTGAAAAATTTCAACAGCAGGTAGCCACAACCTGCGTCTGTCTATTTCAACACGGCAATGGGCTCACCACCTGTTACGTGGGACAAAAATCAAAGCATACGGTGAAACGTGGGCGTATAGTACGCCTCTGCCTACCCCTTCGAGGATAAAGGCGTGAAAGTATGTTATGTTATGATTAGTTTTTAAACCATACGGTTTCTTATAGTAAAATTAATACAATAAGAAGGATCTTAATTTGTCGAAACTAATGAAAGCAATAAATACTACAAAAGTTTAGTGAAACAGGAGATATCCAGAACAAAAAGTCCGTGGCCGCGCGAACGAAACGCTCCTTTGTAGTAACATATAAATATGTTTTCAGTGCCGAGACCCCATAGCACAAGCTTAGAAATAAATATTATCTTAAGCAAAATTTGAACTAGATGCCGCTATGAAAAAAATATCTAGGAATATTTTGTATTATTTAGGTACGAATAACTGAACTCCGAGGTTACTACCTAGGTAACTATTAAATGAATACTTACGGTATCACGTTATACCGATCGCATCACGGAGGGCGAGTCTTAAGACAACGATTTCGTGACTAGATGGGGTCGGATTAGCTGCAAACGGATAAGTTAATAATACTTCTAAGTTAATATTCCATTAAGGTAGGCAGCGCTAATGTGTTTTTTGTAATTATTTTATGGCCTGGTTACTAAGATCTTTTAGTCAAATCTTAATGCATATTTCTTCAATCTTCTTTCTTATTATCTAAAATGTTCCAGTCCCCTACTTCTTAGTCAAGTCTAGACTTAAGTCAAGGTCAGTCTCATCCCAGTATAATGGTAGTTGTTATACTGAGGTTTTTAGTGAGGTTTACGCGGCAATATAGAAAATAGCATTTCACTGCATATAATATATCATTGTCTTTCACTATATAGCACGTTAACACAACTTTTATGTCCAAGAAACCACCTCTCCCGCACATAAAACAAGTTAAATGCACTAGTTTTAGAAAATAATATACTGCAAGCGTACGCACTTGTCGACTTATCCGCGAAGCAATCTATGGTAAACCTCGGGTGTTGCAAACGTTGATAAAAAAGTACCCGCGTAAAATTATAAATAAAAACATTTATATTAAAACCATCCATTGGGGAACATTTTGTGCAGTAGTTTTTCAATTTGTTATGGATCGAACACTATCCTTAATAATGATTCAAATATTCTGGCTATGTACACGGTGACATGGAATTGCTTTACAGAATCTAATTTAACTCACTGTCTGGGCAAAATAAACTAACTATGCCTGACTTAAAGTACTCGTAATTAATTAATCCCTGAATTATATATAGTTGACGCCCTCCGGCTCCGCACGCGTGGTGAAGTTTTGCCGTTCCCGTTTCCCACAGGAACTTGTTCACGGAATAAAAAATAGCTTATGTGTTATTTTGATGTATAAGCTGTATTATTGTGAAACATATATATGTGTGAAAGAGTAACAAACATCCATTCTTACAAACTTTCGCGTTTATAATATTAGTAGCATAAAGTGATAAAACATTATAAAACTAATTGTATGGTCACACCCTACATTACATTTTAATTAATATATATTCTAATATCCCTTCAATTGTCACTTTATTACCTTTGACAACTTACCACCCAGGCAAAGGGTGACGTGCAAAGACCTTATACTTATGAATGTACTTATAAGTGTAAGGTCTTTGGTGACGTGACACTGAAAAGAAAAAAAAATAAAAGTGACGTGACACTTGACAATAATTTCGATGTAATGTGATTCACGAACAGAACTCAAAAATCGTTCTGCAATTCAGGTGCCCCAAGGAATCTTCTGTATTCACAGGAGAATGCGTGGCAGTTTTGGAAGCATGCCTCTTTATAGAGTCCCATGATAGCAGCAATGCTGTTATTTTCACTGACTCTCTAAGCTGTCTACAGGCTCCTGAACAGAACCCACTTAAGAGTAAACTCCATAGTGCTCTCATCTTGGAGATAAAACAGTATTTTTTTCCTGTGCCAACAAGCAAAAGACAGTCCAGTTAGTTTGGATTCCTAGTCACTGTGGTATTAAGGGCAACGCGTCTGCAGACACTCTTGCCAAAAGTGCTATAGTGTCGTCAACATCAGACCTCAAACACCTTGCATACCAAGTATATGACTTGCTAAGCCTTCCCCAAGGGGATCTCCAGTCCTCATGGCAGGCCCACTGGAATATTAGTAGCAGAAGGAAAGGGAAACATTTCCATGCCATTCAGCCCGAAGTCATTTTAAAACCATGGTTTTATCGTTTTAAAAAAGTTTCAAAAAGCATCATATCGGTAATCTGTAGATTGCGGTTAGGTTTTTGCTGCACACCAGTCTTTCTTCATAAAATACGCGTTCGTGACTCTTCATTGTGTGAATGTGGCTTGGACGAAGGTTCATTAGACCATATTTTTTTTAGTTGCCCTAGAAATAATGTATTTCCCAACTTGTATTCCTGCTTAAATGAACTTGATATCCCTTTACCCATTAACTTCTCCTCCTTACTAACCTATTCTTCTCCTGAATTGTTTAAACTTTTAATTTCCTTCATTCAGTGTAACTCCATCAGACTCTGATCTTTCTCCCTATTTTAAAAGTATTATTATCTATATTATTCGTATTTATTTGTTTTTATATTAGTGTTTTTTTTTCTTATTATGTTTATTCAGGAATTTTTCACATATGGACCAAAACCAAAATTGCTAAATTGTTATTCCTACAATTTCACATTTACAAATAATCTCCATCGCATGTCTGTTTTTGGCTGAATCGTTGAGTTCGTTCGAGGAGTGCCATACCCAAAAAATTGAATTGAATTTGAATTGATTCACGAACTTCTATTTGAAATGTAATTGTCATTGATTGACTGAATAAGAAAATGGTTACTATTTATTTACCATTTTAAGTACACTATGTAGATACACTATGTACCTGGTCGGCATATAATGCAGGGGGATGATTTTTTTTAATAAGCAAGTATTAGGGATACCTGATGCAGTCTAAAATTACGAGGGGAATTATTTTTATTTCCAATGTCGCTTCGAGCTGAACATGTAAAAAATTATATAGAATTATATATAAAGAGATATTTGCCTAAATCCACAAATGACTTTTATTGTCAAATATCTCATTCTCTCAAGGAAACGTAGCTAGTTAGTATCTTTACTAGGTACTGACATACGAAATGACAAGCTATCATTACATAATGTATGGTATAATCCAAAAATCACGCCTAAAAATTATAGCCGCCATAATATTTGAAGGTTGCAAGATGGCCGCCGCGGTCATTACCAACTCGACCGTCCTTGACACAGTTACCCAGTGATAAGTAATAAAATAATGATGTATCGTGTGTAGCTGTATGACCATAGAATTTCTTACTGTGTAGGTCTCTAACTAGCTGTTCCACGCGGCTTTATTTATCTATCACGCCTTATCCCCGAAGGGGTGGCAGAGGCATATATATTATATGCCCACTTTTCACCATGTGTATTCCTGTCCCACGTAATAGGTGGTGAGCCCATTGCCGTGTTAAAATAGACAGACGCAGGTTGTTGCTAGCTGCTGTTGAAATTTTTAAGCCGCCCATAAGGCCTTCAACCTGGCTTAACGACTGCCAATTTATTGGCAACCGGGACCAACGGCTTAACGTGCCTTCCGAAGCACGGAACTGGGGTGGGTCTAAAGGGCCAAATGAATTTAATAAAATGTGTCTATTTTAGATGTTAAATTTGTAAGAAATTTTGAACCTGTTGCCTTTTTAGTGAGGTGGTAACAAAAAGGCTAAAAGGTCTTATGTGCTAGACACTCATTAGCACGACCAATTAAAGTCCTGGTAGTCTCGGACTCGTAAACTACTCCGCTCTGCAGTATAGTAGCGTAATAATATATATATAGCACTCCTTGATAAATGGGCTATTACCGTGGTGCTTCCCTATTTCTATAGGATTTACACCTAGTTGCTTTCCAGGTCTCCCGCTTTGCAAAGGAGGGAAGAGGCATTACGTTCTTTTACGTTATTTTCCT
This sequence comes from Thumatha senex, assembly GCA_948477245.1. Classification (NCBI taxonomy): domain Eukaryota; kingdom Metazoa; phylum Arthropoda; class Insecta; order Lepidoptera; family Erebidae; genus Thumatha; species Thumatha senex. The sequence goes on along the minus strand of OX419744.1, from coordinate 20,991,272 downwards.
ACTTCCTCACATTATCTTCTGATTAATATCGTTGCGGGTTCCAAGACATGCTAACTTCTCCTGGGACTTCCCCGACATAGAGCTTGGTGTAACTTTTCTGGTGTTTTGGTCATTGCTGTAGATCCTGGTTTACAGGAGTCACAGTAATGGGAATGTGGGTGGGATTAGTACCAAGTGTAAATGGGCTGTCCAACACAAAAACCTTTTTTCTATTCTTATTATCTTTTTGAGATTAGTGCATTCCACTAAACAAACAAACTATTCGGCTTTATATATTAGTATAGATTAATTATTATAGAATTATTAATTGTAACCTCGTGTTTTTCTGATTCGAATCAAAACATGTTTACTCACCTTGATTTGGTGCCATAGGCAGTGCGGATGAAGACTTTTGTAGAGAAGATGTGTCTCATTCGTATAATTTACCTAACTAACTTTCTTCACGCTGTATGCCTCACGGGGTAGTCAGACCTTTCGCTTCCTGCAGATTCATTAATCGCTTTAAACGTGTACGTCTAGTAGTCCAGTCATGACGTCGGAAAAATCGGGTTAGAAATGCAAATGAACCGAAAAAGCCAAATTTTTGGATTTTACGTGGGGGTCGGGAGGGGGGGGGGGCTAGAAAAGCTTAAGTTCAAATTGTCGACCAAAATAGTATAATTTAATTTCGCTTTCTCGGTTAATTTGTATTTCCAAATAAATATAATGTACTATAGGTTTCTGAGTACGTTTGACCTTTCCGTTTTTGAGCAATCTGCTCACTGTACTTCAATAATAACTAAATAACTCCACTGGTACGGGGAAAATGCTATTGATGTCCGACCGTCCGCCTGTCCGTCCATTCAGTTTACAGATCGCATTTTTCATCGGATTTGCATGCAACTTGGCATGGACAATCCTTGATGTGGTTTTTCGATCGGGGGGAGGGGGGGGGGATTGAGGCAAGGGAGGGGAAATGGTCCCGTAGTGGTTAGCAAGAGCGTTCAAAACGAAAAAAAGAAATGTTAGTTTTTGTTAAATAGATAAAAAAAAAATACCAATATCTTTGTCCTCAGTCCGTTCCTTAATCTAAGTCAAGTATTATCTTAAGTCAAAGCAAGTCTTGCCACAGTAAAGTGGCGTAAGCGATATTGAGGCTTTCAGTGGAGTTTGCACAATTAACATGTAGGTACTTATTCTAATATAGCACGTTAAGACTAGTTTTATATCTAAGAATTCAGCATTTTTACACGTAACTAAGAATTCAGCATTTTTACATGTAAACAACATTAATGCACTAGTTTTAGAAAATAATTTACCAGCAAGCCTCCACCATTCTCCTTAAATCCCGCGCAACCTCCCACCGTAGTATTGAAAGGTGCTAAGGATGTGTACGAATGGATTAAACATCCGATAGGTACCTATAACCGTTTGTTAGCTTAAGTTAACTTCAAATCATATACTAATGTTATGCTTATTTCAACGAATGCATGTATTACTCAGTGCTTCCTTTTGTTTGTCCCTAACTAGCTACCGCAACCGGTGATTTTGTTAGTTAATTATAATAAACATTGTGGGACACTTTTTTATCACATCGCCGTCGAGCCCATAGTAAGCTAATATAAAATATCCATCACGCCTTATCCCCGAAGGGGTGGCAGAGGCATATTATATGCCCACTTTTCCCCGTGTGGATTCCTGTCCCATGTAATAGATGGTGAGCCTAGTAAGCTAATATAAGCTTGTGTTATGGGATCTAGACGACAGATAAACATACTTATAAATTTCTAAATACATACATTTTATACATAGGAAACACCCACACTCCGAAACAAACATTTGTGGATCACACAATTATTTTTTCCGACGCCGGGACCTGAGCGCGGCAGTCGCATACACTACCACTGCGTCACCGAGGCACTCAAAAAACGATATAATGAACCGCCTTCGACATTGTTGAGTGATCGTCTGACAAACCGACTTCTTACCCAAGCCCTTAAGGATGCCTGCACCCTAAACCCAGACACTCGTCTGTTACCACTAGCAGATGAGGTTGACTTCAGTCAACCCGTGACCACGACTGGTGTAATCCGGTCGAAACGTCGGGAAGTATAAGGTAGGCTGTGTACCTAATAATATACGTCGCGAATAAACCTGAAATATCATAAATATGAGATTAACTTCGGTTTTGAAAATCTTGCTGGGCCCCAGTACACCCATTTTTCTATTGATTCAAATAAAACCACGGCCATATCGGGTACGAACACAGGCATCATAAGGTTGCATGCCTCATACCTCATGTGCACTGACCGATATAGTCAATGAAGCCTATTCATCTATATTACCGGTAGGTAAAGTACAGTTCGCTTCCATTCCGTGGTCCCATTGAAAGGCCGACGGAAAAATTCATTTTACCGTGGTCCCTTTGGCTAATAGAACCACGGAAAGTAAGATGTCCTGTAGTATCGCTATTCCATAGAACCATTTACTTTTAGAGTTATTATTTATTTTATTTATTTAATAAAATCTCTTAGTACATGAAGGTACATAAAGTTGTGTAGACTTGTAGAAAAATTAATGTATGAACGCCTTTTTTTCTCTGTGATTCAGTTGAATCTAACTTAAAGATTTGAAATTTTAAATGATGGCGACCATCCTTAGCGGCCGAGTTTGCTATTTAAATAGTGACAAACAAATAAACAAACTCTTCAGCTTTTTATATTAATATAGATTTAGAAAGATTACCTAGTTCTGAACGAACATGCATATTTTTGACACTTGGTGAGATAGAGATGGAAAATGTCAAGATGAATGCATTACCTATGCATAAGAAACAACCAATATACTCGTACATACGTTTTTTAAATATTATGGATCGTTTATTATAAAAAGCCATCTAGCCCAAAGAAAGTAATTAATACAAGCTGGTGGTATAGGACCTAGACAACTGATAAACATACTTATATATTTATAAATAGGTACAAACAAACATCGAAACAATCATTTGCGGATAATGAAAATTATAACGATAATCATAATGATATTTATTTGTGAATATGATCTCACAAATATTTGTTACGACCCGGGAATCTAACCCGTGACCTTAGCCCGGCAGTCGCATACACTACCGCTTACGCCACAGAAGCAGTCTATATTTATGGTAGAGGTTTTAAGCGACTCACTTAATTTCCGTGTTGTGGGTAGCCTAATTACGTGTTTTTCCCCGCATATTTATCATTGCACATAAATGTCATTGCGGAACAAAATTTAAGCGGCTACGATACAGGAGTTTTTTTTTAAATATTTTGTTACACTTGTCACACAGTGTCAAGCCCAAAGTAAGCTAATATTAGCTTGTGTTATGGGATCTAGATAACTGATAAACATACTTATATATTTCTAAATAAATACATATTATAGATAAATAACACCCAGACACAGAATAAACCATCGTGCTCATCACACAAAGTTTTATACAGGGTGAGAATCGAACCCACGACCTCTTGCGTAGCAGTCGGATGCACTCCCACTGCGCCACAGAGGCAGTCATTTGTAACAAGTTGACGTCGGCGGCTCCGCACGCGTGGTGAACTTTTCCTGTTCCCCATTCACGGGATAAATAGAGGCCTTTGTGTTATTCTGATGTGTAAACTATATTATTGTGAAGTTATTGCATTATTCTCATACGTCGATAAAGAAGTTTCACTTATGATAAAAAAGTTGACGATTTTTTTACAGCTATAAATTGTCTCTCAACATATCGCTACCTAAAGAAGTTTCACTTCAAAAAAATATATTTCGCTTTTCTGACAAAGTGTGAGCTTTTAATGTAAGTTGTAACTGGTAATGAGACTATCATGATGATTGAATTCCAATAACACTGTTTAAAATGAAAAGACACAGATGTGCATGTATGAAGCGATTAATGAATCTGCAGGAAACGAAAGAAGTAGGTATGCTTGGATCGCGAAGCCTGGCGATCTGTACGCTCTGACCACCCCGTCAGGGATACAGCGTGGAGATAGTTCAAAGGAAGATAATTAGAATCTTGAATGGCTACGAAAATAGCCTACGATTCCATGTGACGAATCTGTCAACCTCCACAGAGTCAAGGTCTGTGGGCAATTGTTCACAAGATGACTTTCACTTTTAGTGATAATTGGCAAAAAACCTAAAAAGAACTCCTTGATTTGACATACCACCTACTCGCAGGTACTTGTGTTACAAAAAGTGTTTGGCTATTTTCCCTAATAGATATAACATTATTGTTGACATTTAAAATATTTAACTATCACGCCTTATCCCCAAAGAGGTGGCAGAGGTATACATATTGTATTTTTCACCATGTGTATTCCTGTCCCACGTAATAGGTGGAGAGCCCATTGCCGTGTTCGAATAGACAGACGTAGGTTGTGGCTACCTGCTGTTGAAACTTTATGACCTTCAACTTTACGTAACGACTATTATGTTACTGGTAACCGGGACCAACGGCTTAACGTGCCTTCCTAAGCACGGAAACGCTCGCAAATGTAAATGCCACAAAGTGGTAACCCATCCGAGGACCTGCCACAGTGAAAGTTGCGAAACTCAGTGATCATTTAAGGAACACTAAGGGCCGTATTCCAAAACATTTCTCAATACTCAATCGACGCTTAAGAATAGATTTTATAAGGCAAAAACTAGCCTCAAGCGTTGATTGAGTATTGAGAAACATACCTGAATACGGACCTAAGTCCAACGATAAATATGCTTATATACTTCTAATTTTCTAAATACCCAAACTTCGAAATAAACATTTGTGAAATTCACAATTTTTTTATACGGAATTTGAACTCGTACCTCATCGCGGCAGCCACATACACTATACACTTACGCCACCGAGGCAGTCCAGTCAGAAAGGAATCCTCTATCGCGCCTTGCTGTAAAGAAGCGCTCCGGACGCAAAGTGAAATAACAACCTTACTGCGGCGAGCGTGCCCTTAAGATTTCCACCCGTCAAAAAAATAATAGTCTTTAAAGCTTGTTAAATAATGTTAGGTACTACCTGCTAAACAACTTTAAAGTATTCACTCTTTAAATAAAGATTTCAGTCCGATATGTCATAGTCACTAGTCTACGACTGCCTAAAAAAAAGTTAAAATACCATAGATAACTATACCCGCCTCGTTCACGTTCCATTTTTTTTCTAATATAAATATTTATTCCGCATTCGAATTTCGAATATTAGGTTTCCCATTCGATTCGCCATGTTTGATAATAATGCGGATAAAGCTAGATGAGAGATATATCGACATGCCCCGAAACGTGACATGGGTATGAAGTTGTTGTATGTCATATTATTATGTTTGATCTGTGATTGCCTTTTTTGTTTAAAAATGCATGACATAGATACCCTGATCTTCAAATTGTATATCATAATAAATATGAATTATTAGCTGAGTCCTGCGGCTTCGCCCGTAACACATCTTGAAACTTCGAACCCCCACGGCATATATTTAATTCCGTCGTTTATAAATTTTAAAATAATGTATGTAAATACACCCAATTTGTTGACATTAATGATTGCTGCTCCGCTATCTTTAGCAGTAGCGTAATGATATAATATTAAGTTTATAGCCGATAAATTGGCTATCCAACACAAAATGATTTTTCAAATCGAAACGGTAATTTCTGAATAAGGAAATTTATACGGGCTAATATTCATAACACTAATAGTTCTTTACCAGTACATAACAGATTTGACCGTCAGTCAGTCTGGTAGTGTTGGAACCAAAAGTAATAACATGCCAATTAAACTAGACCTCCAAATTGTAAAAGCGTCCATATAAATCACAGATCTGCGGTAATTAATATTTAAACTACTTATTATAATAAGTATACTCTACTATACTAAACTACTATTGTAAGTATACCCTACTATAATAAGTAATATTCGTAAAGATTGTGTTGATTTGCCAGACTAACGTCATAAAGATAGCCTATTTTGGTGCAGTAAACTAATATTTACTTATATAAAATACTCCGAGGCGCTTAGAAGAATTTAATCATAATATGAATCAAGATATCTGTATTTAGAGCAAGGTCTGCGTTCTACTGTCAGCTAAGGTTTTTATTTGAACCTATACCACAATGAACTGCTTACAATAACTACACAATTTCTGCACGCTTTTTATGTGCAAATACTTATATCGAACTTCTTAAAAAAGGTCAAGGTATAGGTTGTTGTATTATGTTTTGTGTTGCAAAAATCATCGAAAATATAGAAAAAATTATGAAAAAAAATGGCACTTACCTCTTTGGTCATAATCAGCGATCATCAAAATTTTATGTGCCCAAATGGCGTAAATAGACTCAGTACGCTTTAAAAAACGAGAATGTTTCAATTCTTTTTAAATCTGACAGAGAGGTTACGCGGAAATTGTGGACAATGGCGGACCCTTGCTTTGTATTTTTTTGAAAACTAGTTCATTAATCTTGTTTTATGTGTAACAATTGTGGATTCTTAGACATAAAAGTTGTATAAACGTACTTTAGTGATAGAGAGTGACATATTGTAGTGAATTTATTCTGTTAACCGCTGAAAATTTACTAAAAGCGCAATAGTGCAATAGCGCTTCCGACACGTTACTGGGGCATGACTAACTTTGACTAAAGGCCAAACTTGACTTAGTCATAGGTGACGAAGATACTTGGTGATGAGAAGACTAAGAAGAAATATGTAATAAATAAGATTTGGCACAAAGGTTGTAGTAGCCACGCCATAAACATTAATAAAAAAAAACAGGTCATTGATTTTTTTTTATTCTATTTCCTTTTAAGTGTGTAGAAAAACGTCACTCGGCTCTAGTAGCTACGCCCTAGCCTACGGCTCTGGCGGAATACCGCCTCCTGCGTTATAACCACCATAACGCACTTTATCGTAATCTACTATTATATCGCTTTGACGAATTTGACGTTATTTAATTTTTACACCCAGCAATCATATAATACAAAGCAAGGACTTTACGACATTATGCCTACTAACTGCATTTATTATAATGCTACTAACCTTTGTACAAGTCATTTGATTTATTGAAAAGGTCAGTAGATAGATAATTAATTAATTCAATTACAGTAAGTCGCTAGTTTTTAAATAATTGCGCAAAAACACAAATTTTAACACCTACTTATAATATCTTCACGCTGTATCCCTGACGGGGTAGTCAGAGAGGACAGATCGCCAGGCTTCGCGATCCATGCATACTTCTTTCGCTTCTTCGAGATTCATCAATCGTTTCATACAAGCACGTCTGGGTATCCGAGTACTTTTGACCTTTCCGTTTTTGAGCAATCTGCTCACGTGGTCTTCATATGTAAGTCTCGGCCTACCCTGACCTTTTATAGTAAACATAAAACAATGTGCTCGTGCTTGTCGTCGAATGATTTCGAAAATTTTAATTGTCGAAATTCAGTTTTAGAATCGTTCAGATATAATTTCGAAGAAAACCCGGAACGAACGTCACTGGTAGGTAGAGAGCGTGTGGTTTTCGTCTGTTCGATTCCGGCACGAATCCATGGGGATTATAATTTACACCCTAAAAAAAACTTCATTTTAAATGGAAATGAATAAATAAATCAGCTATTTTCGTTTTTGGCTGTACCTTAGTTCTCGTATGTACCTATGTAATTAGAAATATACACACATACATACTACTGCCACGCATTTATCACTGAAAGGATAGGCAGAGGCATACTATACGCCCACATTTCACCGTATGCATTTTTGTTCCACGTAGCAGGTGGTGGGTAAACCCATTGCCGTGTTGAAGTGGACAGGCGCAGGCAGTGGCGACCTGCGTTGAAAATTTTCTAAAACTAAACTAACTATCTTCACGCTGTATCCCTGACGGGGTAGTCAGAGAGAAAAATTTCAAGAAAAAATTTCTTGAAAATTTTCAAGCCGCGTATATGGCTTTCAACTTGGCTTAACTACTGCCATGTTACTGGCAATCGGGACCAAGGCTTAACGTGCCTTCCGAAGCACGGAAACGCTCTCAAATGTAAATGCCACAAAGTAGTCACTCATCCAAGAACAACCTGTTTAACGCAGAGATCGTTTACAGAACACTGAGTCTGCGGGACCATGAGCGCTTCAATCATATACTACAAGTTTAAATTAGCTTTTTTGGGCTAGACGGCGTTGTGTAAAAAAAAGTATGTCACAAAAAAGCTAAAAAGTCTCTATAGCTAAGCTTAAGACCGTACAGTCATATATTTTCAATGATCAACTTTAGTGAAAGTAGTATCCGTTTACAAGCCACGGGCATTGAACTGCAACTACGAGTGGTGCCGTAAATTCCGTAACCTTGAACTTGTAAACATTTTTGTTTACCTTCACGCAACAGCCAGTTAACATAGCAGTCGTTAACTCAAGCTAAATATTAATATCGTTGGGCCAACTTACACAACGCCATCTGATTTCAATCTAAGCAGAGCTTGTGCTATGGTAACCAGATAACTGATAAACAAACTTATATATTTCTAAATACATACATATTATAGATAAATAACACCCAGACACAGTATAAGCCATCGTGCTCATCACACAAAGTTTTATCCTGTGTGGGAATCGAACCCACGACCTCTTGCGTAGCAGTCGGATACACTCCCACCGCGCCACAGAGGCAGAATGCATTATGGTAGGCTTGAAAAAATTCTACAGCAGGTAGCCACAACCTGCGTCTGTCTATTTCAACACGGCAATGGGCTCACCACCTATTACGTGGGACAGGAATACACACGGTGAAAAGTAAGCATACAATATGTATGCCTCTGCCAACCCTTTCGGGGATACGGCGTGATAGATAAATAAAAAAAATACACGCAACAGCGGTTACTTACGTTACAAAAATTCGTGTTGTGCTTTTCCATTGCCAATTCTGCATATGTATGCCGTAACCTTGAATAAACTTGTAAACATTTTAGTTTACATTCACACCACAACGGCTACTTACGGCAGAAAAAATCCGTGTGTTTCAGCTATTTTTCCGAATGAAATTCCAATTATTATTATTTTTTCATGGCTCACAAAATATAACATAGCATCTAGGAATGTTACATGTTTTAAAATCAGTTTTAATTAAACTAGGTTCCTAAACTTGTGAACACAGTATGCATTAAAGCATTAAATAAGGAAAACGTCAAAAAGGTGGTTAGGTTAGTTAGGTATCTAATTAAATGTTTATTGTCGTAGTCAACAATTTCGGCAAAGGGGTCACCACCTATTACGTGGGACAGGAATACACATGGTAAAAAGTGGGCATATGATGTGCCTCTGCCACCCCTTCGGGGATAAGGCATGATTTTTTTCATTTCGATAAGGCGTAATAGACAAATAAATAAACAATTTAATCTAAAATAGTTTTTCAAAGGTTATGAGACATGATATGCTTAAACTTCATTAAATTTGACTCAAACACATCGAGTAATTCTTAGTTATATGTATAGCTTTTATAATCCGGTGAATAATAAAAAGATATATTATATTGTTTATGACATCAGAGGGGATTTCCACATGTGAAAAATAAAAATAATAAAATAATGTTTCGACATTATCAAGCATGAAACTCTTGTGATGTGGGTACCGTGGTCTAAAATTAATATTGACGATAAGCAAGGAAAACAATCGGAGCACCGAATCTAAGAGTAAAGGATCTTGTGAGGACAAATAAGATCAGATTACGGCGGGATTCCAAAGAAAACAGATTAAACCAGTTGAGCCTTTTCACATATGAGAAGCTAATAGAAGTTTTCACTTCAAAAATCATTTTTATCACCGTAGTCTTCGTTTATCATCACATCGCTCATTTTCACGTATATACCACTTATATACCGCAACAGATTTGTGAGAGATGTCGTGTTATACAACACAATGGGGACACGCGACGCCAAACGCACTTAATTACATCATTGTTATCACTCTGGGTCATACTTGTATTTTTATTGTACTAAAATAGGCCTCCGTGACAGATTAATGGACATCCTAATTTTAGTTTGTATTGTTGTATGTAAGGTTATCTATTTTGAGCATATATGAGTTAAATTATCTCGGTATTTGTGAGTGCATTTAAGCTGCAGTGCTGTAATAGTAGAACACTATTAACATTTTATCGAAAATTATCTATATATAATAAGCTTTAAGCTTGTGCTATGACATTTAAACAACTGATAACATATGTACTTATATATTTGTATGTTTAACAGCTAGACTAATTTCGATAAAATTTGGTATAGAGGTACCTGATACCCGGGATTAAATATTTTGTGAGTAGCGGGCGGTTTAACTATTAACAAATATAGTAATAATATATTATTTTTATTAATTAAGCATTTTAATTTGATACCAAACACGGATAATATTATACATATTTATTACACCTGTTTTTTTTTTCTCTGATCATGGCAACCCCACCAAACTATGTCATGATCTGATACAGTTTAGACCTAATATGGCCATAATTTGAGGTCGTAATAAGAGTTGGAACTTGTGGAATCCGTTTTTGTACGTTATTGATTGCATCTAGTGAGATAAATGTCGCTACATATATGTGTAATCTGTATTTGATTGTAATGTGAATGTAATTAGTAACATTTAACATTGTTTATTAAAAAAGACTTATTATAAGTAAGGAAGAGCATATTGGCCCGAAATGGTCCTCAAACACCCATGGATCAGGAAAGATTTGTAAGTCTTATTGTAATGAATAGGCTCAGAAACTACTGGGCCCATTTAAAAAAATATTTTATCATTAGAAAGCTACATTCTTCGTGAATAACTTAAGTTATATTAAACAGACACTAGACACATCCACAGAAGTATTTTCATTTCCGAGATTTCCGAGTCCTGCTTGTGTCGCTCCAATATCGGCCACGTCTCTCTGCCATGTAAAATTCAGGCCTAATAACGGTTTTATAGGCGTTTCCCTACAACCTGACTAAATCATCGCTTAAGCGGGATCAGCAGAGCCTAATGCCAATAATCAGCAGCATTTCTTCATACTAATATAGTTTTTAAAACATCATTTTCTTTTGTCGACAGAATTTTAAAAAAAACCAAGATGTTCCAAGGAGGTTTATTGAGTAAACTGCAAGGCTTCTACAAGTGGTACGTGTTGGGTCTGGTGTCGGTCGGCTACATCTTAGGAGAGCTTGGACATTATCTAATCGGTAAGAGCTTATTATAAACCTAAATAAAAATATATGAGGGTAATGGTGCCCAAAATCAAGCTCACCTACAAGTGGGGTACCTTTTGACATTCAGAGGTCATAGCAAAGAGAAAGAAAACTCGGAACATAACGTTGTAGTTACTCGTCTTGTCAACATACATACACACATATTGTCACGCCTTTATCCCCGAAGGGGGTAGGCAGAGGCATACTATACTCCCACATTTAACCGTATGCAGTATTGTCCTACGTGACAGGTGGTGAGACCATTGCCGTGTTGAAATAGACAAGCGCAGGATGTAGTGACCTGCTATTGAATTTTTTATTTATGTGTAACCGGGACCAACGGCTTAACGTGCCTTCCGAAGCATGGAAGCACGACCACTTTGACTTTCGAATAAAAAATCACATTTAAAATTGGTTCATTTGTTCGGGAGTTATGATGCCACAAGCAAACAGTTACACAGGTTAAACTTATAACACACCTCGTTTTCCATCAGGGGTTGAATACATGCTCTTAAATCTCCCAGGAAATTAGACCGATATGTCATCATAATCTGGCTTGCCATGGACATGCGGATGTGTGAACCTTTTTGTGATTCATATTTGTCAGAACTAGAAGTTAATATCATTAAACAAGCCAATATAGCCAAAAGGCGTAGGAATGTATCATAAGGAAATATATGCCCCGAGTGATTATTTTGGTTTTCTTGCCTTAGTAGTGCAGTGATTGTAGATATATGACCTTCTTTCTATACTCAAGTCTCGCATTCAACTCTCGGTTTGAAACGGAATTTTTGTAATTATTTCTAGTATATTTCCCAAAATGCAGGTGTTTAAGGGCCGTATTCCAGTAGGTTTCTCAATATTCAATCGACGCTTGAGGCTAGTTTTTGCCTTATAAATACTACTCTCAAGTGTTTCTTGAGTATTGATAAACGTTCTGGAATAAGGCCCTGAGTTAGCGAGGCCTATAAGCTGAGCCTTAATAGATCAGTCCAGTTTTGGCCACAATAATACTAAACATTTATAAATATACATATGCTTAATGAAGTTTTATGAAGTTAGTTTCATATTTACATCTAGTGAACTTCAAACAAGGATGTCATAAATATTAATATATCACGAATTAGATGTAGGCATAAACAGAATCTAACTATTATTATAAACTAGCTGAGCTTTACGCGTCTTCGCCCGAGACATAAGAACCTCTTCGTATTTTAATCATTTTAGAAAAATACATGAAAATTTATCCGATTTATTGACATTTATGATTACTGCTCCGCTCTCCTTAGTAGCAGCATGACCATATATAGCCCATAGCCTTTCTCGATAAATGAAGTATCCAAAACAAAAAGAAGATTTTAATAGGTATACTTAAAATCGATACTTGTCAATTGAATTAAATTTTAAAGAAACATACTCTTCAAATCGGTACTTCCTGAGACTAGCGCATTCAGGTAATCGGGAGCCCTGGGGCTATCCTTCCGAGGGCTCACCCGGGACTCCCGGCTATAGACAGATGGAAGGGTTTTAGTCGGTAGGAGTCCGGCATAGCATCCATGAGGATTTGCAAACGAAAAAAAAAAAGCAACCAGACAAACACATTCTTCAGTTTTATAATATTATATTATATTGTAAATGCAGACCAGGCTGTTTACAAAAACTAGGAAATAATCAAATCGTATCTCATTTGGATAAAGATCATATCAGATCAGGATGAATGTTGTAGAATAAACAAATAATACGAAATTATTTGTTCATTCTTGAACATTCATTGAATTAGCATGTAATTTTTGTTGGAGCAAAGCGAGTGGAGCTTCCATGGATCAGCTACAATGGCAAAATTTTTTTTTAAATATTTATTTACAATATACATTTAACATAGGATACATAATATAAGTTATGCACTACGAAGACCTTACAGAGTCTATCTGAGTACAAATGAGTCATTACATATAGTTTGTATTATATGTTAACTTACTAAATGACATCTTAAATTATAATCAACTGTTTACGCTGTCAGTACCCAGCGGATAATTATCATAGTAATAAACAAGCATTGTATGATAATCACTTATTTCTTGAGATAAATAGGCAAAGAGCAAGTATTTGTCTACTGTAGGATTTAATGTTATAAAAATTAGAAGCGCTCGTGGCCCCGCTGACACAGTGTACTGTAAACAATCACAGTGTGCAACATTTGCTATAGGTGGTCCTTGGATGGGTGTCCACTTTGTGCAATTTACATTAGCGAGCGTTTCCGTGCTTCAGAAGCACGTTGAGGCGTTGGTCCCGGTTGCCAGTAACATGGCAGTTGTTAAGCCAAGTTCAAGGCCACGTTAAGTCGGTGGTCATAAATCCGAGTAACGCCGGGTTGGGTCGTAGCGAAGTATAAAAATCACAATTAATATTTCATAATCTAATAACAGGAAGTTATTAGTATACAAATGCGTCAACATATTGACTACAATATTACAATGGATTAAGCAATAAAGGAAATCGATGTTTAACTTGATGTTTAACCAATTAATTATCTGTTTATTGCATTGTAGTATATCAGGAAATCAATAGTCTCTTTACAGAACCTACAAACTATATAGGTATTTTTCATGAATAACTACATTTAATATAATATGTATGTATTTAGAAATATATAAGTATGTTTATCAGTAACCTGGTTACCATAGTACAATCTCTGCTTAGTTTGGAATCAGATGGCGTTGTGTGAGTTATCCCAACGATATTTATTTATTTATTATGCGTTAGGAGAGGGCATGCATGTATGTATAAGATAAGATAGTTTGGAAAAAGGCCAGTTCGTACTCTTGAACTTAACCGGTGAGCGTGTATGAAAACTTTCATGAAAGTAGAAGAAGCGACAGTTGTATGACAGGATAGTAGCAAGTGGTAAGCCATAGTCTCTGCCTACCCCGATGGGAGACAGGCGTGATAATATGTATGTAGGAGAGGGGATTAGGAAATCACTAGGATCCGCTTGGGTTGTAAAACTGTGTCGGGTTTCCTATTTGACTACACCGCAATGACTGAAGATGAAAGTTTACAACCAGTGCGTTCTACCAGTTACGACCTGCGGTGCCAACACGTATGCTTGATTTAAATCTGACCAAGGACATAAAAGAGGAGACGTGGTTAGATTAGTCTGACCAAGGACTTAAAGAGGAGACGTGGTTAGACTAGTCTGACCAAGGACTTAAAGAGGAGACGTGGTTAGACTAGTCTGACCAATGATACAAAAGAGTGGAAGTGGTTATACTAATCTAACAATGCAATCTAAACACAGGTATGTTTAGTTTGAACGCGCTAATCTCAGGAACTACTGGCCGAATTTGAATAATTCTTTTTGTATTAGATAGCCCATTTATCGAGGAAGTCTATAGGCTAGCTAGGAAGTCTATAGGGGAGCAGTAGTCATAAATGTCAAATAGGGCAAATTTTTATATATTATTGTAGTATTTATAAGCGACGGGATTAAATAGGTGCGACGGGAGTTCGAAGTGTCACGGGCGCAACGCGAGGTGGGTTCACCTAGTACATATTATGGTGACAAATACCACAGTACCTAGTATTACTCTTCAATGCGCTAGGAGCAATCTCGATTATGAGGCAGGTGTTACAAGTCAACTTAATTATCTTTACGCTGTATTCCTGACGGGGTAGTCAGAGAGGACAGATCGCCAGGCATACGTCGTAATTTGCTCACGTGGTCTTCATATGTAAGTCTCGGCCAACCCTGACTCTTTCTACCCTCTACTTTCGCACAATATAGATTCTTCGTCAATCTTTTCTCATTCATTCGTTGGACGTGTCCAAACCAACGGAGCACGAACTACAGGTTCGAATTCAAAGCTTTTAAAAGTAACAAACATAACACACTCAGAAACTTTCGCCTTCATAATATTAGATTTATTTTCCCTCTTATCATAAACAAGTACCCTTAGCTTATTCATGTGAAGGTATGTAGAGCAGGCGACGGTATCTAGGTGCCCTACTGACCTGTATGAGTGCCTTGGGACGTCTCCTACTCCGGTAAATGTCAAAGTAAAGATTGCTGTTTGTACTTTTTAATAAAACTAACTAACTTCACGCTGTATCCCTGACGGGGTAGTCAGAGAGGAGAGATCGTCAGGTTTCAAGATCCATGCATACTTCTTTTGCTTCTTGCAGATTTATCAATCGCTTCATACATGCACGTCGGGGTATCCGAGTACTGTTGACTTTTCCGCTTTTGAGCAATGTGCTTTTAAATGATATTAAAAATAATACAGATTAACGCAATACAATGTTACAGAATAGATTTGTGAAATTGTATAATTGTAAATACTTACCATACTTAAAAACTAAATTTTATATAAAAAAAATGTACTTGACTTTTAAATAAAATAGTCTTTACTGAATCCTATAGTTAAATTTTAGATTTGAAGATAAAATTCTGCTACATATTTTAGAAATAATATTTTTCCGATATCAAGTTAATGGTGAGAATTGACGGCTCCTTGGCCCATATTGTGTACAGGAAACCCATCGCACAAATAGATACTTGCACGCCTCATCGCATCATAACCCATTTCACATTAAATCAGTAAGCGCTACACTCATCAAGAGTGTCAGAGTCCTCTGCGACCCTGAGCATCTACAGCAGGAGTTGGATTATGTTCAGGAGATACTTAGGATGAATGAGTATACTGCGAGTAGCAGGAAGACATGACGTGCACCGAGGAAGATGAGACCGGGTGTTGTGAACCGTCTACCGGATTATATGCCCGTATGTGAAAGATATAACGGACAAGATTGGATCGTGTTTACAGCAGTTCTCCATTCGAATTATATATAAACCGTTAGCCAACATCAAAGGACGTCATTCCTTTGCAAACACCAGGGGGCCGAGTCTACTATTGACAAGCCGTAGAATAGAACCAGAATCGCTGTTTTTTTGCTGTCAAAATTTTAGTAGACCATTAAAAACGCAACTGACCAGCGGCCACTGGCGCGGTATGTGTTAGTAGAATTCTATCGACCGACCAATAGAAGTCTATTGCAGTACGATTGTAATAGTAGACTACGAAAATCTGTCAAAATTGTACCGGTGGCTTTCTATTGACCGACGATTTTGATTCTATTCTGACGCGATTTAAATAGTTGACTTGGCCCCCAAGTGTCTACAGAGTGGATTGCAGCTGCGGAAACCAAACGAACAATCGCTGAAAACGTTAAGGAAACACATCGCAGCTGTAAAAAATACGTCAGTTCAACAAATCGGAGATAGCGGATCACATCGAGTCGGGTAGCAATCACTTGATCGAACTTCATCAACCCAAGTTCCTCTCCACTGATTGCTCCACGTATTGTGCGTGAAGCTATTGAATATAGAAAACACAGTAATTTTAATAGGGAAAATGGATTTAAGCTATCCGAGATGTGGAATTCAGTGATGAAGAAACTTACATACATACATACGTATCGTCACGCCTGTCTCCCATCGGGGTAGGCAGAGACTATGGCTTTCCACTTGCTACGATCCTGGTATACAACTTTCGCTTCTTCCACTTTCATAAGTGTTTTCATACACACACGCCGGTTAAGGGTACTCTTGACCTTTTTCCAAAATGTCGTCTATTTAATTGACATATGTACGTCGAGGTCGCCCCTTACCAGTTTGCCCCTTACAAGTATGCCCAAGAAACTTGAACTTTGAAATTTGTGCCAAACAAAACTTTCGTAGAAAGTATGTCGCCGGCCTTATCCTACATTATAATAATAATGAAGTGTTACACACTAAAGTAATACAATTGCTAGGTGCTAATTCTGTTGTTGAGATCACTAAACTAAATTTCTCTAAAATTTTCTAATTTATGTTAAGAGATGGCCAAATGCTATTCTGTTATTAAATCGAACTAAAGTTGGTGATATCATAAATAGCACTTAATTTGTATGTGATGTCACTAAAATTCATTTTATGTGATAAAATTGAACAAGATGTGAAAAATGTACATAGACAGTCGAATGTAAACACATGCCCACTAACTTGGTGATTAAACTGTCTAAACGTTTTAAAAGTTTTCACGTTTCAAACGGTTACTAAAATTAATAAACGTCCCATTAAAATTAGTCTTTTCACTAAAATTAGACGTCACCTAAATAGGTGACGTGTAATTTTAGTGAAAACGTCAAAATTTTGTGTGACGTTAAATTTGTATCTGACAACACTAAAATTCATTATATGTGAAAAAATTCAACAAAAAGTGAAAAATGTACACAGACAGTTCAATGACTAAGTTAGTCGGCATGTAAATACATGTTTTGTTGAATTTTATCACAGAAAAGGCATTTTAGTGATGTCAGATATAAATTTAGTGCTGTTTATAATATCACCAAGTTTAGTTCAACGTAATAACAGAATAGCATTTGGCAATCTCTTAATAAAAATAAGAAAATTTTAGAGAAATTTAGTTTAGTGGTTTCAACAACAGAATTAGCACCAATGCATACTCTCGGGACTCGGCCCTCATAACCAGACCAGCCGCTGCCTAAACCCCAAAAAATATATCTAGGGTTTAGACAGCAATTTTGATGAAAACTATGAAATCAAGTGGCAAGTTAACATCCCATGATGTGTATGCTATATTTGGATCACTGTCTAGACTTAACATGTACATGTCTCATATATTTTTATTTCATGTAATGGCAGTAGTCTGTAAGCGTACCTGTACGAATTAATTAATCGTTTATTCTTTTTTTTTAATTATTTTTCAACAAAAACTCTTGTACTTTTCCACAAAGTTTACTTTTTACCATCAAAATGTGTAGCAAGTTCCAAGTGCCATCAGTCAACAGCATAAACAACCCTTAAACCGGCATGATTTTTTTGAAACCTAACTACCTGACTAATTTCGCGAGCACTTTAAATGAGTCATAGGGATTCTCACAGTGCCGGTCGATGGCGCTGACGTTTCTGGACGTGAATTCCTCCGTTTCGAGTAGGTCTCGGTGGTGAAGTTGGTAAACGCGTCTGGTGCGTTAAACCAGAAGACGCTGGTTCGAGACCAGCTCGAAGATGAAAAAAAATTGTCAACTATAAAAAAAAGTTCGAAAAAGTTAGCATACTAATTAATTTTCAAAATTGTCCTGATTTAAAAATGTTATAAATTTTTAATAAAGTGGAAAACGACAATTCGATTCGAGACAGGGATTGAACCTGTGACCTTTGCCTAACCAGGCAAATTGCAAACCGGGCAATGTTCAGGTGGCTAGAACATTGCCCTGGTTAGGCAAAGGTCACAGGTTCAATCCCTGTCTCGAATCGAATTGTCTTTTTCCACTTTATTAAAAAAATATGAAAAATTTAGCAAAGTAATTGCTTTAAATATAAATTTAAAAATGTTAGTTTCGGAGTTTGGGTGTTTCCTATGTAAAATATGTACTATCTTCACGCTGTATCCCTGACGGGGTAGTCAGAGAGGACAGATCGTCAGGCTTCGCGATCCATGCATACTTCTTTCGCTTCTTCGAGATTCATCAATCGCTTCATACACGTACGTCTGGGTATCCAAGTACTTTTGACCTTTCCGTTTTTGAGCAATCTGCTCACGTGGTCTTCATATGTAAGTCTCGGCCTTCATACCCAGGTTTCACTACCGTAAAGCAAAGTTGGCACTAGCACTGCGTTATGAATCGCCAGTCGTGCTTCCTTTACGATGCTTTGTCGCTTTACTAACTGGGACAAAGCACCGTTAACTTTGTTTCCGGCAGCTACTCGCCGTTCTACATCCAAATCACATCTTCCATCCGCGCTAAACATACTTCCTAAATACACAATTTCATTCACTTGCTCTAGACGTTCCTGGTTTACCCAAATCTCGCATTTAGTTCTTACGTCGCCTCTTTCAAATACTAGAACCTTAGTTTTACTTGCATCCAAGCGGAGACCCTTACTTTCACATCCCTCTTTCATATTAGTGACTAATGTCTGTAGGTCGGCTTCTGATGGGGCCATGAGCACCGCATCATCAGCGTACAGCAGACAGTTTACTGTAAAGTCACCCAAATTCACACCCATATTAAAATCTTTCAACTTCTGCAGGCAACTGTCCAGATACACTATGAACAGCCAGGCGGACATGACACAACCCTGTTTGACGCCTGTACAGACATCATAAAGAGGTGACACATCCCCCCCTACTCGCACGCAAGCCTTACAGTCCCTATAAAGCGACTGTATTGCCCGCAGTAGCGAGCCGTCCACACCATATCCTGGCAGCAAGTCCCACAGCGTTTCTCTCACAACGTTATCAAATGCTTTCTCTAGATCCACAAAAGCGCAGAAAACCTTCTGGCTAAGAGCCAGAAACTTTTCCGCGATCATGCGGAGAGAAAACACTTGATCCATGCAACCTCTTCCACGTCGGAATCCGCATTGAGCCTCCCATAAATACCTTTCAAACTTTTCTTGCATTCGTGCCGTTATAACCTTTGCATACACCTTACTAGCTAAGCTGACCAAGCTGATCGCCCTGTAGCTGGAGCAGTTTAGGCGCGAGCCTTTCCCTTTGTAAATAGGTACTACAACTGCTACTCGCCAGTCATCCGGGACCTCACCTGTCCGCCAGCACAAGTTGCATAACAGACATAGTGTGTCCCAGACACGCGACCCACCGTACTTGATCATCTCAGCAGTAACTCTGTCTTTTCCCGCAGCCTTACCACATTTCATACTTCTTATCGCTTGTTCTATTTCTTTCATACTAATGACTTCAATGACATCGGGATCTGGAGCATCGAAGTGAGCTCCACTTCCCGATGTGGCATCTCTGTCTTTTCTTGCATACATCTTTCCATAATATTCACTCCATCTCTGCAGGACGTCACTTTGTTCTGTTAGGACGTCATTGTTAACACTAAGCACTTTATTCATACTGCAGATTGCCGAACAACTCCGGGTCTTGCCTACGTCTTTCCAGAAGAGCTTGGCATTATCCCGGAAATTGGACGACAACCTTTCATCCGCTTTCATTCTGCACCTTTCACGAGCTTCTTCTATCAGTGCCTTCGTGTTAACTTTCTGCAGCTTGTATCTCTCTTTCATATTAAAATCATTCCGCGAGGCTAAGTAGTCTAGCCATGCTTTCTTCTTCATTCGAACTGCTTCTTTCACTTCTTCATTCCACCATGCATCACGCTTATTACTACTGCCTCTTTTCGTTTCTCCACACACTTCCACAGCGGCATTTGTCATACTGTCCCTAAGGTTCTGCCATACACTTTCCACATTCTCACTGCTTACATTGACGTCGCCAAGCTTTTCGGCTACCCTTTCATTATATTTATCCCTAATGGATGCATCCTGCAGCTTCCAGCTTTTGATGCTATAAGTCGGCTCAGGTTCAGGACACTCGGTACGATGACGCCAACCCGCGAACAGACCCCTAATCCAGCTCAGCGCCTCGATAAACCCTTGTGTCCATCACCTGTTTACGGAGCCGACTATCCATTAGGAATAGATCTATCATGCTTCTCTTTGACTTACATCTCCTCGTATACATGTGAATTTGTTTGTGGTTGAACATTGTGTTCGCCACAAACAAATCCTTTTCCTTACAAAATGCCAGTATTAGCTTGCCAGCGTCGTTCACCCTTTTATCCCCATACTTCCCGAGTACCGACTCAAAACCATCGCGAGCGGTACCCACCCATCCATTCATGTCTCCACATACTATAAGTCTTTCATTTCCTTCTATCACATTTAGAGCTTCTCTCATACTCTCCCAGAAGTCCTCTAGCTCACTCGCGTTCGACGAAGATACTGGCGCGTAAGCAGCTACCAGAAAAATCTTCGTCAAACCAAGTTTTACACGGATCCAGAGGATTCTAGGACCTACCAGTTTGTACTCATACATACCGGAGGCCAATCGCGAGGACAGCAAAATTCCAACCCCCCGACTGCCATGCTCGCTATCTGGTACTCCAGACCAAAGCGCGAGCATCCCACCCGGGAGCTCCAAGACTTCGCTGCCCTTGCGCTTGGTCTCTGTCAAGCACACTGCATCTAACTTTGTCTCATTCATAACATCCATCAACTCATTCATCTTATCTGTCATTCCTCCCCTAACATTCCACGCAGCTACCCTGCACTCCATCCTCCACTTCCCGCCGTGTCGGGCCGCGCGTGTAGGGTGGCGGTCCCCTACGCCGCTCTGGCACACACTTTTCGCACCAGCGGGGACGAACTGGTGCGCGTCGCCTCGGGGGCACGCCCTAGCAGTATTCGCCTTGGTGGCACTCGTGTTGGAGTAGAATTGCAGCCGTAGCTGGCAGGGATGGCGACGTGCACGCTTCTACTCTTCATCCCCATATGTATGTTTTAATAAATATATAAGTATGTATATATATCAGTGGTCTAGATCCCATAGTACAAGCTTTTAGCTTAGTTTGGGCTAGATGGCGTTGTGTAAAAAGTGTCCCACAAAATTTATTATTATTATTGTTTTGCTTACTAATCTCTATCTCAAAGCTCTATCGAAACTATTACAATTGTACAAAAAAGATTCATTACCATTATTGGTAATGAATCTTTTTTTTAAGCTTATGCTTTCAAGTACAAACTAATTATCGTTGTAAATTATCATGGTCGTTCAATGTCATGGCCAAAGTTAACAGAAACGCAACTAAGTACAATAATAAATGACCAGCATTTTATACTAATTAACTATGGTCATGCCTTTATTGATAAAATAGATTGGTCTTTGTAGACGGCCTTGTTCAATTTATATGCTGGCAATTGTAAAACGATTAGCTTAGATTTATTATTTATTAATATAGTACTTTAAGACCTTATTAAAATGTAGTGCTCGTGGCCCCGCGGTCTTCGTCTTCTGTAAACGATCACTGAGTTACGCAACTTTCACTATGGCTGGTTCTCGAATGAGTGTCCACTTTGTGGCATTTACATTTGCGAGCGTTTCCGTGATTCGGAAGGCACGTCAAGCCGTTGGTCCCGATTGCCAAAATGGCAGTCGTTAAGCCTGGTTGAAGGCCTTAAGGGCGGCTTGAAAAATTTCAACAGCAGTTAGCCACAACCTGCGTCTATCTATTTCAACACGGCAATGGGCTCACCACCTTTTACGTGGGACAGGAATCCACACGGTGAAAAGTGGGCATATAATATGCCTCTCCCACCCCTTCGGGGATAAGGCGTGATGGATATTTATTTATTTATTTTATTTAAGACCTTATTAAAATGTAGGCATAGGCGGTATACACTATACAACTGAGGGCAATGATATTAAAAGTACAAAATCAGCGACGTGCTAGTCGTTATTTAATGACTAAACGGTTTTACTCATGTGTAAATTTCGGGATAGCCCGAACGGACGGCATCAGGGGGCTGACTCTACTATTTTCCAAAAGAAAACCGTTCTATTTCTATTCTATAGCGGTTCTATTGCTATTAGTCCAAAACTAGGTAGTCTACTAAAACTTATATATATTTTACAATGATACTGTTTAAGCTGAAGAATAGAGACAAAGTTTTAGGCTATCAATATAAATAAAAAATAAAATAAATATTGTTGCGACAACTCACACAACGCCATCTGATTCCACACTAAGCAGAGCTTGTACTATGGTAACCAGATAACTGATAAACATACTTATATATTTCTAAATACATACATATTATAGATAAATAACACCCAGACACAGTATAAACCATCATGCTCATCACACAAAGTTTTATCCTGGGTGGGAATCGAACCCACGACCTCATGCGTAGCAGTCGGATGCACTCCACCGCGCCACAGAGGTAGTCGAAAAATAGTAATATAGACTACCAAAAATGCAAATTAAGAGCTACTTACAGGCGCTACACGTGTTAACAACATTCTATCGGCCGGCCGATGTATTTTTACTTACACGTAACGCATCGGCCACTGATGCGTAACGTGTAAGTAAAAATACATCGGCTCGTAAGTTGTAATTTTGTTAGTCTACTATTATTGTGACAGCTAAAAACAGCGATTCTTGTTCTATTCTGCGGCTTGTGTAGTGCGATTGTGAAATATACAATTATTTAGTAAATTACCTAGTTTTGATCCAATCCCAATGGCATCGTTATGGAGTAGAAATAGAACAGCTTTTTTTGTAAAATAGTAGACTCGGTCCCCTGAAGTGGCGTGATGCACGTCTTGAAAAGAAGAAATATATACGCTAGGTCCGAAACGTGTCGGGCTATCCTGAAATCTACACGAGACTAAAACCGTTTAATCACTACATATTATAAAACAAAGTCGCTTTTCGCTGTCTGCCCCTATGTATGCTTAGATCTTTACGAATTACGATGCGGTTTTTATTAATAGTTAGAGTGATTCTCATAGAAGGGTTTTATGTATAATTTGTTAAGTTTTTGTATACATTGACCAAATTATAACGATATTTGTTGGGGATGTCGGAAAAAATAAGCCGTCTGGGAGCTTCCAACAAGAACGCTGCCTAAACCCTTTGAGATATAAGAAAATAATGTACTGTGCAATTGTGTATCTAATGTAGGTCTACAAAAAAGTCCGCGACGATATATGTCTATATTATAAGAATAACATACTATATCCATATTAATACTTAAAAAAACCATCAATTATAAAGTGGTTATTTGTAGGCTATTTACACAAATATGCTATTATTACTTATCATTTTTTCTATGTTAGTTGGCTTCAGCATTTCATGAAGATTTTTTGTCCCTTTACACCTTGCAAATTAAATGAATATCTGACGAGTTATCGCAAATTGAAAATAAAACGCAAAGAAATTAATTTCGTGTAACCATAATTCGACCTTCCGTGCGGGCGTAGGTAGGTAGTTAGGCACTGGAGAGCGGAGAAGTAATCAATGAATTTGGAAAATGTTTATACATTATTGTGAATGTGAAATTAATAAACAACGGGATTAAATGGGTGCCATTGGGTTCGAAGTACGTCACGGGCGAAGCCGGGCGGGACAGCTAGTTAGTAATAATGGATAACGCAAACGAAAGTTATTTTTGGACTTATTATTCTAATAAGTGCAAATCGAACCTTCGCCCGAATAGTTCCGTACCACCTGAATAGAAAAAAAATGAAAATTCGTTTTTATCCTATCCTGGGTACGAGACCCTAATAAGATAATTTTAACATTCAAAAACATTAAAAATTTTTTTATCTCAAGTATTTAAATGACTGGCACACTCGACAGCCTTCACGTCCATGACATTGCACATAAATTGCAAGAGTGTCGTCTTTGCTGGTATGCTCTTCATGCGGCAACCATCAAATGCAACAGATATCTGGTCATGCCATATCAACCGGATCCCGATAAGAGAAGAAAACCCAAAACGTGCTGACTTGAAGTCGTAATGGTCTCACTATACGGGATGCCAATGACCAAGCGTAGTAGAGTAGAAGATAGTAGGGAAGCGGATCCTGAGTGATGTGAAACGCAGCAACAAACGCTTGGATGACGGGATTCTGAGTACAAGTCTCCAAGTGAGTCCGATTAAATAATAGAGTAATTGCCGAAAAACGGATGTATTTTCTGCCTCGGTAGCGTAAGTTGTAGTGTAGTGTACTGCCGCGCTAAGGTCTCGGTTTCGATTCCCGGGTCGGAATAAATATTTGTGCGGAAATGTTTGTTTCGGAGTTTGGATGTTTCCTATGTATATGTAGTTACTAGTTGACGCCCGCGAGTTCGCCCGCGTAGAGAAGTTTTCTCGTTCCCGTTTCCCACAGAAACTTGTTCCCGGGATAAAAAGTAGCCTATGTGTTATTCTGATGTGTAAGCTAAATTATGGTTTCATTAAAATAAATCTGTTCAGTAGTTTTTACGTGAAAGAGTAACATACATCCATACAAACTTTCGCATTTATAATATTATTAAGACGTATTTAAAATATATAACTAGCCTTTGTGTGAGAAGTATTCCACTATATTTAATTATTTATTTACGTCAAGTCCTGATTTAGTAAGCAGACGTAAGAAAACGGAGGCACGTGGTAATGGCAAATACAAAAAGGAACCCAAAAAATGACAATACCTCGTATTCATCTTGATTGGTACTAATATTTTTTTCTTTGTCACCAGGTACAACTTCAAAAGTGACAGCAGATGACTTGCATTACGGCGACAAGGCTTGCATGCTGAACGTAACTACGCACATACCGACCACCGAACTACCAGTTGTGTGCGAGAAGGTCAACTCTAGCGACATGTAAGTAGTTTTTGTAGTTACCCAATTTTACAAGACGTTATCGAAGCGTTTATGTTTAAGAAACCACCTGTAACATACACATAAACCCTCGAAAATACACTAGTTTTGAAAAAAGAATAACGAAGTGACTGCGTCCCTCTCTGTTCCCGCCAAAATAGAGTAAGGAGTTTGTACAAGTTGGTACAGGTTTTCGCAAAAATCTAAATAAGCTCTTTTTATCGTGTTGACTAAGACCTTACTTTTATAAAGCTTACAGGGACTAAAGACCTCAGTACCTATAGTAGGGGTCTGGTATAAATTTCAACTTGCTAGGTTAACTTGTTAGGTTAGTTAGAAGTATGCATGGTTCAGGTAGCCTGGCGATCTGTCCTTTCTGACTACCCCGCCAGGCATTCAGGCATATAGTTAGTTAGGTTAACCCGTTCCTAAGAAAATCGACGTTGACACACGCACAGACAGACGGATAAGAAAGTGATCTTATAAGGGTTCCGTTTTTTTCCTTTTGAGGTTCGGAACCCTAAGAAGAAGTAGGTACTTTTCTGTCCGTTATAAAACTTAGTACATTGTTTGTTTTTGAACTTCTTTTGGCGCGTTAGGGAAAAAGGATGAGAGTAAATTGTTCTAATAGTGTTCGTAATAGAGTGTTGTAATAAAGATCTGTAAACGATCACTGCGTTAAGCAACTTTCACTATGGCTGGTCCTCGGATGGGTGACCACTTTGTGGCATTTATTTTTGCGAGCGTTTCCGTGCTTCGGAAGGCACGTTAGCCGTTGGTCTCGGTTGCCAGTAACATGGCAGTCGTTAAGCAAGTTGAATGCCTTATGAGTGATTTGAAAAATTTCAACAGCAGGTCGCCACAACCTGCACCTGTCCATTTCAACATGGCAATGGTCTCACCACCTGTTACGTGGAACAAAAGGCAATGCATACGATGAAACGTGAGCGTATAGTACGCCTCTGCCTACCCCTACGGGGATAAAGGCGTGTAAGTATGTTATGTATGTTATGTTATGCACGCGCAGACCGTCTCGAAAAACCGACACCATGAAGTTAGCTGATAACTGTTTCCATGACAATTTATAAACACCCTGCACGGAAAAAAAGGAATTGTCAAATTAAAGCAAATTGCTTTAATTCAACGCAAATCGTGTTTTCCATAGGAGGAAGACTATATTTACTTAAACATACAATATGATATTGATAAGAAAATTGTATTCACTCAATAAAACCATATTGCTAGATTAAAAAAAAATGTTTTGTTGTTGTAACAATAATAGTTTGCTTGTGCCATGCATTCTTATTGATTTGAAGTGATACTTTAGTTTATTTAGATAAACAAATCTAAAATTTTATTTCAACACACTATATTCTGTTGTTTTAAAAATATGTATATTGTCTTTAAAATAATATACATTAGATTGTTTGGACAATATAAATTTTTGTACACCAACAAAATATTGTTTCAACTTGATACCAGTGGTTCACTTATTGGAACAATATCGATATTGTTTTTCTAACAATACTTATTACATTAGCTTGAAAATAATGCTTTAGTTAGTTTGAGAGTAAACATATTATTCGTTTAACAGTAGATGTTTACTTGCTTTAACAATATACATAATTTGTTGCGGCAGCTAGTTTGAGAATATCGGATTATTGTTTCAAGACTAAGATTTACTTGGTTCTACAAAACAGATTTTTGTTATCATACGCATGGTTTACTAGTTTCAAGAATATTTATTCTCTTTAGGAGAATATACCTAGCTTGTTTTAAAATTATGATTTATTTGAACCAAAAACAGATATTTCCGTTTAATCCTTTGGTTTTACTTGTTTCAGTAATTTTTATTGTCTGTATAAGAATACACGACATGTTGTTTGAACAATATAGTTGAATTAGACCTACAATAATAAAATATTTCGTTTTGAAAATTAGGTTGTGTTAATCTAACAATATATTTACTTCAATTAAAACTCCGGTTGTTTCATTTAAAAATATATATTTATTACTTTAAAAAATAAATTATTACTTCGAAACAGTATTATTGTCCTGTAAATGAAACATAGCTTTAAATTACAAAATTAAATTGTCAGTAGTTTAAGAATAATTTATTTGAACTGATACGACACACGACGTCCGAGTAGGTACCCACGAGCACGTGCGACACGTGCCGTGTTTGCAAGGATTAAATTGGTGAGTTATTGGTTTTTTGAAACTAGATTTATATGTCTAGCTATATTTCATTTACCGGATAGCCAATATATCTTTTAACAATAACCAATACTTAAGACGAGTGGACCGACTCTTAGCATTATTGGGAAATATATTAACCAATGGAATATTGAGACTCAAATAGTCAAAAACAATGCTTGCAAGAATTTGGCGCCATGAGTCAGACCATCCGCTTTAACAAAAACATTACTTACAATGTATCAGGTATACTTAGTAAATTTAATTACAAAAAATACTAGTGTAATATTTAGTTAGATAAGATGGTGCTAGGTTCGTAGGTACGTGGTAATTGAGACAAAATATTCATAAAGAAATAAAGTTACCCATACCAGACACTTCATGAATCATCAAAGGCGTAAGAGAGAAACAATCATTTTTTTCAATAAATGCAAAGTCAGTAGTATTTTCTACTTTAAAAGACTGCAAATGAGAACAGTAACCTAAGATTCTTAAGATGCAACAGAAAAAGTAAATGTTTGCTGATTGAAGTTCGGGTATAATTATTTTGTCAATTTTATAAAATAAAGGTGTATCATTCTCATATTTGTAAACTAATGAATATTGACTATTGTACTTAACGCCATTTATTTCGTACCAAGTATAGCAATAGCATTTGTAGTTATTTAAATGCTCAGGTATAATATTAGAATCGTATGCCTCAATTTTGCCATATTTAACTCTATCTTCGAGGCCAGATTCAGACATAACCCTGTAGGAGTGCTGATATTGACATCTAACACCTAAGGAATACGGCAAATTCTTTCGACTACTAATAGACTGTGCCACTCTTTTCAGATCTCTATGTTTCGCTTCAAATTTAAAAGCACTTATTAGTACAGGTGGTCCGATATTCTCTATTATTGTGCAATAATGAGTTAAAAAATGATATTTGGGTTTCAAAGATTTTCCATACAAAGTTAGATATGATGAATGATGTTCTTCAATCAGTGTACGCAAGTACTCTAACATGTCTCGGCTAATAACTTGTGACATAAGAATGTCTGTTATTTCACGTAATTTCAAATAATTTTCCCAAATCAAGTTATAGACGGGTATAACATCCCCGACCATATACACAAAATTTCTTACCAAACACAACATTTCGCTCGCAGATATAATTATGCAACCATTGTTCAAATGGTTTCGTGTAATTTCTGCCGGAACGTTTTTATCAGAGCTTTGATATGTGAAATATTTAATACGGGAATTGAGAGTTTCTAAAGAAAAATATTGGTCCTTAATTAGTGTATCGATAATGAACGCCATGCTATATCTGTGTACTCCCTCACACAAGTCATGCATGACGTCACACGTTAGGTTTTTATAAACGTGAAAATCATGCAAATCATGCCACACACATTCTTCTTTTAAGCCGAGATGGGATTCTAAGTGATTATAATAATCATTTTCTTTACGTAATGACGATTGTTTTTCTTCACAAAGGTTTATGCAATCATTTTTTGACATTGTGCAAAATCTGCAATAATTATGAGCAGAGAAACTTCCACTAAGTCCAAATACAGAATGAATACCAAGGTTATCACCCGAAAAAGCAATTACCTGAAATTTAACTATTTTGGTGTTGTTGTCAACATGGATTTGAAGACCATTTTCATTCAAAAAATTCAGGTCAGAAATGAATTTTGAAAAAACTGCTCTGTTGCCAAATTCTTCTCTGTCATTGCTATTAAAAATTAATGCGACAAATACATTTTCTAGTCTACTAGAAACATCAGGAGGTAATGTGGCAATTGAAATGTAAATAACACCAATTTTATGGACACCGGCGTGGCTTCCTAAAGGATTCCCAGATTCAAAATCATCAAAGTAAATAATCAGAGGAAGTAATGTATCGGTAACAGTTACTAATTTGGATTTCCATAGAGATCCATTTACAACATTTCTTAAAACGTTACCATTGGAATCATTAGACTCTCGCAATAGTAATAACTGATGATCAGTGATTGTTTTCAATACATTAGGAAGTTCCAAAAAAGTTTTTAAGTTATTTTGCCAAGGCATACTACAAATTGTTCTATTTTTTAAAACCATTTTGACTTGATCTTTTTGTTTAGATACCTCTTGAGATACGCCTACTTCCACATGCGTGGGTTCTACGAAAGTTTTAGACTTCGTGAATATTTTATGCCTTTTGTATTCCGTATCAAAGTCTTTAAATGCATTCATAAACAAAGACAATAAACCAAGAACTTTTATAAAATGTTCATTTGAACTCAATTCATTCGCATTACTAAGATATTGCATAATTGTATCTACTGTTGCTGCTAAAAACGAATCTAGACTAACGATTATGTTTTGTATGGAATCGCGACTTAAATTTAAAATGTTATACAATTTTGCTATTAAAAGTTGAACAGAATGATTAAGCGTGTTTTTGAAGTCGTCTATGAATTTTTCAGCCTTTGTTTGTTGCTTTTCTTGGTGGTCAACAACATGGACATCTGCAGTTTTGTTTGAATTTGTATCAGAAAATTCTGTACTAATACAAGTAAATGTACTTTTAGGTTTTTGTTCCCCTAAAGTATGCTGTGAGCGTAAATGATATTTTAAGGAATGAGCAGTATGATACACTCTACTACACCCTTGAATGGGACATGAAAAAAAATTAGAGATATTATGAAAAACTTCGAAATGGAATACATATTGTTTGAATTCTGAAAAAGAGTTACCACATTCAGTACAATTAAGTTCCATCTTATCAATTTTATATTTAACTATAGTTATAGATTTAGGTAAGATTCATCACATCGGCAATGTATGGAATCACTTTATCGTGCTGTGTTGTAATTCCATAAACTGAATGTTGAATTAACAAATACAAGTGTTCAGAAGGCGCTGGGTACCTACAATTGAACGTGTGATACAATTTGAACAAAGTGTCAAAAGCTTTCCCTGTAGATGTGAAAGAATATCTAAGTTTATCCACAACTATGAAAGTGCATATTATATTGTCTAATGTTGCACCCTGTACCAGAACATATGGTTGTACTGTTTGTTTTTTCGCAAGTGCCTTTTTTTGCTGTGAGGTAATCGCGTCTTCTATTTCGCTTGGCTTCTGTGAACAAATAATAATAGAAATATGAGAACTTTAGAGTAAATTTATTAAGAGTATGTGTCTTTTATAACTTGACAATGTGTTACCTTGACATGTATCAGCAAGCCTTCAATGGCTTCAGCTGTTGAAAACTTCCATTTTTTCCCAATACGTCCTTTTGGCGGGATTAAGTACCCCAAGAGTGTCATATGCATGGGCAACTTGCTGTCTGAAAAAAAATTAAAGGATAGAAAATGTGTTGACTGATACAAAAATCTTACCATATAAATGATGCCACTACAATTTTCACCACCATCAACAAATAACAATAGGAGTAAAAATCCCAATCGCTACTATTGGCGGTAACTGTAATGTTTACACTACGTTATCTTGTGGCAACCTTTATAGTCTTGGTTGCCACCAGTTCCACCGCCACTCGTGGTAACCGAGACTAAGTGCCCGTCACCGTCAGAAGTAGCAATCGTGTTTCTTTATACATCATCATTGGTAGAAATATTGTGGTAGCAAATGGGAATAAACCTTGAACTCAAAGTACTGGCTTGAGCTGAAAGAGCATCACACCATTTTTTTTAGAAACACCTAATATATATTGTTATGTAACTATCGTAAACTAAATGCGAGATTAGAGTAAACCAGGAACGTCTAGAGCAAGTGAATGAAATTGTGTATTTAGGAAGTGTGTTTAGCGCGGATGGAAGATGTGATTCGGATGTAGAACGGCGAGTAGCTGCCGGAAACAAAGTTAACGGTGCTTTGTCCCAGTTAGTAAAGCGACAAAGCATCGTAAAAGAAGCACGACTGGCGATTCATTACGCAGTGCTAGTACCAACTTTGCTTTACGGTAGTGAAACCTGGGTATGTCAGCAGATGCATGAAAGTAAATTGAATGCTGTGGAGATGCGATCACTTCGAAAATTGTGCGGCGTTACCTTGGCCGACCGAATACGTAACGAAGTGATACGCAATATGGCAGGTTTGAATGAATGTGTCAGCGTTAAGCTGGAAAAAGGCGTGCTCCGTTGGTTTGGACACGTCCAACGAATGAGTGAGGAACGATTGACGAAGAATATATATTGTTCAAAAGTAGAGGGTAGAAGGAGTCAGGGTAGGCCGAGACTTACATATAAAGACCACGTGAGCAGATTGCTCGTAAACGGAAAGGTCAAAAGTACTCGGATACCCAGACGTGCGTGTATGAAGCGATTGATGAATCTCGAAGAAGCGAAAGAAGTATGCATGGATCGCGAAGCCTGGCGATCTGTCCTCTCTGACTACCCCGTCAGGGATACAGCGTGAAGATAGTTAAGTTAAGTTATGTAACTATCGTGCATTCCTTGGCGCAGGGCATTGGCAGTAGTAGTAAAAATATGGTACAGCCGTACCGGTTTGCGCTCGACTTGAGGGGACACGCCCAGATCAGCTCAGATAATAAACTATATTCACAAAGTTGATATTTAAAAGTTATATATGTATTAGTATTCCCTTTCAGCTTCGCTATCCCTATTTTTGAGTTCTCTTTATAGGTTAGGTTGAGAACTTCCACTTCCCATAATATTAATAAACAAACACCATGCTCCAAGACCTCTGTAATGTTAATCAATTACTAGAACATGCAATAAAATAGGATCATACACTGCCCCACCGTTTTCAGTTCGGATAATACCTATAAGAGCACTCACCATCTCACTTACTCAGTAAAGTTTCTGTCTAAACCAAAAAAACAGATGATTTTTGACACTCTGGATACTGCTGTAAACCAATTTAATTCAAAACGAAGACTTCTTTATCTTCGTAATATTATGTATCTAGAAATCTATTATTGGCTGATCTATAGTTAAACATAATATAGACATACCTAGCTCCGAGTCGTTTGAGTCTGTTCCTAAAGCCTCATCAAGCAATTTGCCAACTCCATCTGACAATGAATCTTTTTTGTATGCACGAATCTTGTCAAAAAATAGAGCCCACTTAGTGTAGAAAGCTGTGCCTCTTTCGGGATACATACGGTCAAAGTCTAGATTAATCTGTAACAAAATCAGCTAGTATTAAATCAATGAGGTTATCTGTATACCAAAAATATTTTAAATATCTCACTCAGTAATATTATATTAAAATAAAAAATGTGAATTATGCTAGTGAAAGGTAAACACTAATGTAACTAAAAGGCTCTTAACTAAATTTGTTATGGGGCTAATAAAAAGTCAAAAAATAAAAATAATCTCTTAACTTAAAACAGTGGTGTTTCAAAATGAGTTACTCAATTAATCTTTACAGCACTAGCCTCATATAGGTGGATAAAGTGAAGGGTTTTTCTTATGCTATAGTAGACAGGTATAATCTCTGTCTGCCTCGGTGGCGCAGTGGTAGTGTATGCGACTGCCGCGACTGAGTTCAATTTCCGTGTCGGAAAAAATATTTGTGTAATCCATAAATGTTTGTTTCGGACTTTGGGTGTTTTCTATGTTTAATATGTATGTATTTAAAAATATATAAGTATGTTTATCAGTCGTCTAGATCCCATACCACAAGCTTATATTAGCTTACTTTGGGCTAGACGGAGCTGTGTAAAAAAATGTCCTATAATGTAATTGAATCAAGAGAAACTTACCAATGCTTCACTCCTTAAGTCATTTAGTACTGGCCATTTTGTTAGAAACTCTCTCAGGTTGTCTTGCACGCAAAGTATTCTTTCATCATATGTGTTCATCCATTTCTGCATTACAACATCCCATGGTTCATGATTATTTTTCAGCCAAACAATGTCTTCATTAATACCTGGAATTTACATAATTATAATAGGAGTACTAAAGATAATATAATGTATAAAGGAAATTATAGGGTACATTTAGGTAGATATACTTACACTTATCAACATGACTACTTTTAGATATTTTAGAGCAATGTCCAGACTCGATCGGTGTAGAAACTCTCCTTTTTTCACCAGATTTGTAAAGCAGATTCCGAATCTTGTCTAACAGCTTTCCTTTAGCAAATACTGACTTGCCAGTTTTTGATTGTGATTTAGGTACAGGTCGCACAAAATATGTTCCAATATTTTCAGTTGGGAAGAGAGTAATTATTTTTCCAGCTAATAAATTGTACTCATCATAGGTCAGCTTTCTAAAATTTTAATTATAAAATGATATAACTTGAGAAACACTATTTTAAGAATTCTTGATGTAAGTAACAAGTACAATAATGTAACTATAATAAATATCGTTGGGACAACTCACACAACTGCCATCTGATTCCAAACTAAGCAGAGCTTATACTATGGTAACCAGATAACTGATAAACATTCTTATATGTTTCTAAATACATACATATTATAGATAAATAACACCCAGTCACAGAATAAATCATCATGCTCAATACATAAAGTTATAGCTTGGGTGCGAATCAAACCCACTACCTCTTGCATAGCAGTCAGATACACTCCCACCGTGCAAACACAGGCAGTCAGGCATCTATATTTGAAATTAATGCCAGTTCACTTACTGATTCACAGCATGCGTGTACACATGACGTGCAATTACATCAGTCAGTCTATTTCTTCGGGTTGAATCTAACTTCCCATATGTACTGTAGTAGTTGAGAACAGACTTGCCTAGAGGTGAAGTCAAAAGAAGAGTCTTTAGGTCAAAATCAAAGACTCTTCCTGAGTCTAGAATTTGAAAGACTGATGAATTCAGAATGATACTGTCCACTGAAAGAGTTCTATTTAGATCTTCGGCAGCGACTAATGTTGCAGTGGATTGTTCAGTGCTGGATGCAGTTGTTAGAGTGTCTGCGACACTTTCTAGAAATGTGTCAATATTTTCTTTTAATTCCAGCCGAATTCCTAATATTGGGCAAAGTTCTTTTAACTCTGGTTGTGTTAGTTTAGGAAAGTGTTCTGCACTTATTTTGTTTCCTGAAAAAAAAAAGACATTTCAGGTTTCACTTTTAAAACATACTTTATAATTTTATGTGTTTGTTGTATATTTACACTGAATGTGATAGGTGAGAGGATTTGTCACACTGCTTGCATTTTGCATCCTGTGGGCCAGTCAAATCGAATGTACAAAACATACTCCCTGACCACTTGCCCAGTAAGTGAAGCGCTCGTGGCCCCGCGGTCTCAGTGTTCTGTAAACGATCACTGAGTTACGCAACTTTCACTATGGCTGGTCCTCGGACGGGTGACCACTTTGTGGCATTTACATTTGCGAGCGTTTCCGTGCTTCGGAAGGCACGTTAAGCCGTTGGTCCCGGTTGCCAGTAAAATGGCAGTCGTTAAGCCTGGTTAAAGGCCTTATGGGCGGCTTGAAAAAGTTCAACAGCAGGTAGCCACAACCTGCGTCTGTCTATTTCAACACGGCAATGGGCTCACCACCTATTACGTGGGACAGGAATCCACACGGTGAAAAGTGGGCATATAATATGCCTCTGCCACCCCTTCGGGGATAAGGCGTGATGGATATTTATTTATTTATTTTTATTTACTTGCCCAGTAGAAGGTGGTCAGGGAGGTACTTAAGGACGCGGAAGGGCTACCTGGCCGCCGTCCGCTGATCGCAGCTGGGTAGTTACGCGCTCATCAGTTTTAGCCCTGCCCTGATCGCTGACCCATTGTCCTGACCAACAAATTATGCTAACACAGGCTGCAGGCTGCTTTCGTTTGATCAGACCGCAGGACGCAAAACGCATCCAGTGTGATAAATAATTATAGGTTCCGTTCTAGACCACATCAGGTAGTGGTGAAACGCTAGCCTATCAGAGATTTATAAAAAGAAAATTAACACGCACCACACAAGCTACCTCTCAGTAAATACCAGGCGAGTGAAGCAAATTACTCATTACCTCCTTGCCTTTATGCAATGAATGATAAATGAAGGTACTAGGTATCATCTACCAAGGCTTTCTATACCGGGCCGGAGCGCCTGTTTACAACTAAAGTTTTTGTCTGGGCGCATGAGTGGCTATGTATGTAGTAATTTTACTTACTTCTAAAACTTTCCACAACTTCAAACGGCATTTGCCATTTAGAAAGCAACTCCTGAATGGCTTTCTGACCAACATATTCTTCTGTATCAAGATGTCGATCGCCGAAGCCGGCGTCCATATTTATATATTTTAGATTAGCCCAGCCTACATGAGAATAAAAGAAGTACTTATAGAAAATAAAGTTACCTAGCTAACATTTATCTAGATCTAGTTTCAAAAAACCAATAACTCACCAATTTAATCCTTGCAAACGGCACGTGTCGCACGTGCTCGTGGGTACCTACTCGGACGTCGTGTGTCGTATCAGTCACAGATCATATAATTATTACTCGTGTCAGTGTTGCCGGCAGTCAAACAGTTAAAGTCCAAAATCACAAATTACAAGAAATTACCCCCGTATAGTAAAAGTACTTTTACTTTATATTTATTAATATGAAAAGGTTAGAATAGTGCTTGAATTGAAGTCATTATCTTTCGTAAGTGCCCAAACAGGCACTACGTTACTAAATACGTATAAATAAAAACATTTTTTTTTATTTATATATACCTATTAGGTAAATTTGAACATTTTTATTTATTTTGACTATATTGAACTATTTCCAAAATTTATGGGTGATATTCACAATGACTGATTCAAGCCCAAAAAAATAGGCCTTCTAGCTATATGTTTCACCAACAGGGGTTTAATTCAAAACTAAACTAAAAAACCTAACTATCTTCACGCTGTATCCCTGACGGGGTAGTCAGGGAGGACAGATCGCCAGGCTTTACGATCCATTCATACTTCTTTCGCTTCTCACAGATTCATCAATCGCTTCATAAGGCATGCACGTCTGGGTATCCGAGTACTTTTAACTTTTCCATTTTTGAGCAATCTGCTCACGTGGCCTTCATATGTAAGTCTCGGACTACCCTGACTCCTACCCTCTAATTTCTTCGCACAATATATATTCTTCGTCAATCGTTCCTCACTCATTCGTTGGACTTGTCCAAACCAACAGAGCACGCCCTTTTCCAGCTTAACGCTGACTTATCTTTATTTCAAAGATAAATAAATAAATAAATATTGTGAGACACTTTTCACACAGCGACATCTAGCTCAAAGTAAGCTAAATTGGCACCTTTTGTCAGGGGCGGGTTATTTGAATTTGACAAGTGAATATGTATTGAATTGACGTCTTGTTTATAATGTATTAATAAAAATATATCTTGCTGGAAAAAAAAAGCATCATCAAAGTCAATAGCAATTACATAATTTTTACTTTATTAAATGGTTGGCACTAAACGAAAATAAAATACATACATATTTTACATAGAAAACACCCAAACTCCATAAATCTAAATACTTTTCAAGTTACAATGCTAACTATTGACCTACTTTTTGTCGATTAATACTTTTGTTTTGCACAAATAACTATTAGTTTGATTTTATTTTCTACATTAGCCGACTCATCTTGCCATTACACGAGCTTAATAATTTACGCTTAGGAAATGATTTCAATGAATATTGTCGTAACTAATCATGTAGAAAAATTAAGGTAAAGGGATCACGAAGTTATTTCCATACATTGGTGCCACACGTTAAGTTCCCAGAAATATGGGAAAATTCCCGAAAATGCAAACACTGAAGTCTCGGGAGATTTCTGTGAATTAGCGTCGATGAAATCAAATCAACAATATTATTTATTGAATCAACAATAATCATGTTTTCTTGTGAAACAATTTTCTCTCTCTTCGTTTAAAATAAAATATTGTTGATTGAATATTCGAAATTTTAACGGAAGAACTACAATATTGTCGGGAATAATATTAATAGGTACTTACCTGCGCTAACCGTAACTTACATGTTTTAACTTGTCGAGTTCAGGCACATAATCCTATTAATATTATAAACGCGAAAGTTTGTAAGAATGGATGTTTGTTACTCTTTCACGCAAAAACTACTCAATGGATTTTAATGAAACTTTACAATAATATAGATTATACATCAGAATAACACATAGGCTACTTTTTATCCCGGGAACAAGTTCCAGTAGGAAACGGGAGCGGGATAACTTCTTTACGCGGGCAAAGCCGCGGGCATTAACTAGTAATTAATAGTACATGGCTCCGGCAACTTTCGGGTGCGGCCGAGCCGTGCAGAGCTTTTTTGGGGTTCTGTCAACTTCTGTCGGTTCGGTTAGGTTACGAAACAAAACGGCTACGAAAGTAAATAGGGATTTACTGAGACCTCGCTGTCCGTCTGTATGTCCGATATTACGATAGTACGCAAAAATACTATATTTTCAACAACGAAATCTAACAAACTAATCCTTATTATTAAAAATTATGAACGCGATTTTATATTAACCAGTGCAGTTCAGCGTAGCGCAGGACTTTTAATATAAAACAGATAGTTTAGATCCTAGATTAGCTACTTAATGATACCCACTCCTGGATCATTTCCTCCTTTACTGTTTACTTTTTATCCCAGATAATCCTGGAATATTGGGTCCACGCGGGTAAAACCGCGGGGCACAGCTATTTATAAAACAATAATATATATAATAAGAATGTGTGAAAAAACCTCAAAATATATACATTTTGGCTGAAATATTGAAATTGTTATACTAAGAAATAATCGATCTTTTATCAAACCACTTGTTATTCCTAATAACCATTTAACAGATTCTCGCATTGAAAATGTTTAATCTTCATCTAATAATTTGTCGCGCTATTTATATAATATTCTTGTTTTGAAACAAGTATATGTAAAAATCTATGACAAAATAAAAAATATTTTGGCTGAACATTTGATATTGTTGTTCTAAGAAATAATAGATCTTGTATCAAACCCACTTGTGGTTCCTATTAACCATTTGACACATTCTCGCATTGTAAATGTTTAATCTTCATCTAATAATTTGTCGCGCTATTTATATAATATTCTTGTTTTGAAACAAGTATATGTAAGTCTATGACAAAATAAAAAAACATTTTGGCTGAACAATTGATATTGTTGTTCTAAGAAATAATAGATCTTGTATCAAACCCACTTGTGGTTCCTATTAACCATTTGACACATTCTCGCATTGAAAATGTTTAATCTTCATCTAATAATTTGTCGCACTGTTTATATAATATTCTTGTTTTGAAATAAGTATATGTAAAAATCTATTACAAAATAAAAAAACATTTTGGCTGAACAATTGATATTGTTGTTCTAAGAAAAAATCGATCTTCTATCAAAACCACTTGTTATTCCTAATAACCATTTAACAGATTCTCGCTTTGAAAATGTTTATCTTCGTCTGAGTAGTTGTCAGGCTTCTTGTGAAAAAGTCCATGTTTTAAAATGTAGTAATTGTGAAATTTTGATCGAATCATTTGAAGTGTTTCAGAATAACAACGACATTGTTACTTTGACAATTAATATGTCTTAATGTTACAAAGTTCCCTATATTCTCAATAGGACAATGTAAATCGTCGACTTAACAATATAATAGCGTCCGGTTAACAAATCTAGCATTATTAATACTAGATTAATCGTTATCTTATACTAAAGGTTTCAAAATGTTTACCTGACAATATTTACTTGATTTGAGATAGCAAATCAACAATTCTTTTTTGTATTTTGAAGGAAATGAAAATTGTCAAAGTAACTATATATTGGTAAATTAAGTAAATATTGTCTTGGAATTGCTAACAATATTTTTTTTGTTGATGGAACAATTCCTTTTTTACCGTGTGAAGTTAGCTGATAAGTGCTTTCATGACAGCTTATAACTACATTCGAAGTAGTTTTTATTATTTTGATGTTTTTTTTTCTTACTAATTTATCATTCCTGTTACATACAAAGAGTTGTGGTATATGTGATGAAATTTTATTAGACTAAAGCAGTATAAAAAATTAGAAAGGATTTATTGGTAATAGGTGTAAATAAAAATGAATGCTTATAATAATTGCATTATCGATATAATATATTATATACTAGTTCACGCCCGCGGCTTCGCCTGCGTAGAGAAGTTTTCCCGTTCCCATTTTCCACAGGAACTTGTTCCCGGCATAAAAAGTATCCTATGTGTTATTCTGATGTATAAGCTATATTATTGTAAAGTTTCATTAAAATCTATTCAGTAGTTTTTACGTCAAAGAGTAACAAACATCCATTCAAACTTTCGCATTTATAATATTATTAAGATTATCAATATAATATGTATTTGTGCGGGTTTTTTCGTATAATCTACCCTATTAATTGCTTTACCAAAATTAACCTTTGAAACACTCGTGGCCCGCTAACTCAGTGTTCTATAAACGATCACTGCGTTAAGCACTTTTGCTATGGCTGGTCTTTAAATGGGTGACCACTTTGTGGCATTTACATTAGTGAGCATTTCCGTGCTTCGAAAGACACGTTAAGCCGTTGGTCCCGGTTGCCAGTAAAATGGCAGTCGTTAAACTCAGTTGGAGGCCTTGGCGGCTTGACTTTCAACAGCAAGTCGCCACAGCCTGCGCGTGTCAATATGTATGTATGCTTATGCAAAATATAACGCAATTTAAGTCAGTTGTAATTTTATGTTTATGTCATAAGTACTTGATTAAGTCACCCAGAGTCATAAAACTTGACTAATTTGTTGCCATTTTTAATATAATTACGTTTGCTGGTAAATAATAACAACATTTATTATTTTAGGACACTTTATAGCCATTCTTAAAATTCTGTAATATTTTCTTGTTTTCACAAATGTTATAAGTTTCGTTAAATCTACAAATAAAACTCTCAATATCTAAAATTTTATTTCTACACGCAACACGTGTGATAAAAATGTTAATAGTATGTTATGTAATTTATAATATGTTAAGAAAACCCTGTCTGAACCAGGAAGGTATTGTTAGGTATCGAGATGTGATTTTATTCGTGTAATCCATTTTAGAAATTACCCCAATAAATTTACCCCACAAATTTACCCCGTATAAAATAAATTAAAAATTAATATAATGTGGTAGCTTACATGGCAACACAGAGAAAGGGCTATTCGGAAATGCAAGGTCAAAAGGACACCTGCCGGCGGTTTCTTTTGATATAACATACACTCGTTGCAGCATGCCAACAAAGGTTTTTGAAAATTTGCTATATTTTAAGGAAATTTGACTAATTCTGATTCAAAAAACACGCATTTAAAAAAATTATATCTAATTCATACATAAATAATATTTTTTTTTTTGATTATGTTATTGAAGTGCCTATGTGCCCCTTTCGGGTCGGACAGGGTTTTCTTAACACATTGCATATGTATGCCTCTATGAAGGCCTAATGGGCGGCTTGAAAATTTCAACAGCAGGTAGCCACAACCTGCGTCTGTCTATTTCAACACGGCAATGGGCTCACCACCTATTACGTGGGACAGGAATCCACACGGTGAAAAGTGGGCATATAATATGCCTCTGCCACCCCTTCGGGGATAAGGCGTGATGGATATTTATTTATTTTTTATTTTATAAAATAAATAACAATAAAAATAAATATTGTGGGACACTTTTCACACAGCGCCATCTTGTCCAAAGTAAGCTAATATAAGCTTGTGTTATGGGATCTAGATAACTGATATACATACCTATATATATTTCTAAATACGCACATACATATAATACGTAGGAAACACTCAAACTCCGAAACACACATTTGTGGATCACACAAATTTTTGTTCCAATCTGGATCGAATATTCTTGACTGCTTCAAAGCACTGAAGCATTTCAATGGCTACAGTTTTTACTATACGTATACGTAACGAAGTGATACGCAATGTGAAAGTATTGAATTAAAGTGTCAGCTTTAAGCTAGAAAAGGGTGTGCTTCGTGGGTTTGTGGGACGCGTCTAACGA
The DNA here is from genome assembly GCA_948477245.1 of Thumatha senex. Lineage (NCBI taxonomy): Eukaryota > Metazoa > Arthropoda > Insecta > Lepidoptera > Erebidae > Thumatha > Thumatha senex. The sequence continues at coordinate 20,949,678 of OX419744.1, read as the reverse complement.
AATTGAGGAACAATTGATGAAGAGAATTTATCGTGCGAAAGTAAAGGGTAGAAGGAGTCAGGGTAGACCAAAACTTACATAAGTATAAAAACCACGTGAGCAGATTGCTCAAAAAAGTTAAAAATACTCAAATACCCAGATGTGCATGTATCTATGAAACGATTTACAGATTCAATTCAGAATCTACTCAAAATGAGTAGTCTTAATGACGTACCAAACCGTATTGTTAATTTTTTTAAGTCAATTTTTTTTATCGGCGTTGAGAGAAATTTTATAGCTATTAAAAAATACAAATCGTCACGTTTTTCGGTTACGCGCCATGTTGTTTTGAAGTGAAACTTCTTTATTATAAGTGAAACTTCTATTATCGCCGTATGAGAGAAATTTTACAGCTGTAAAAAATGTTGTAAAGAAGTTTCACTACTTACCTGTGTACACACACTTTTATTTCACTTAAAATGTATTTTTTAGTGAATTTTTTGTCCTTTTTTATCGAAAATGGTATTAGTCAAAGATAGCTTTAGCCAACCCACAATATACTCAGCCGCAGTGAGCTAAGTAAGTCAGAAATTGTAATTGCAATTTTACGTGTATACCCATATTTTACTTTCAAACCACCAAACAGCCAGTATCCTTGGTATCAATAAACCCTGTACGGGTATCAGTCAAAACTGTCAAGTATGTTGTTTGTGAAAGTAGCTTTCTTATCAATGTATGTAACTGATTTTAGTAACAAGGCAACAAATTACAACTTCGTGACCAAATCGGCGAGTACCGAAAATATTGTGCATTGTAACTTGTCAATCGTGGCCACACCCAGCGACACTTACAATTTCACGGTCATACATTTAGGTATTTCAAATGTATAGGTATCTACATCTCTATAAATATTACAAATGCGAAACGAACTCTGTTTGTCAGACGCTTTTACGCTTGAAACACTGAAGAGATTTTGATGAAACTTCATTTTACCTTCCAAATGTAGTAGATAGATGTGATAGAGGCACAGTACTTATATTAAACCTCATATTTGAACTGTAGTATAAACAACAATGTGTTAGTAACATGGTCACACTACAGGGGACGCCGACGACCGTGCGAAACGGAGAAGAAAATGTAGGCAAGCGGACCCCGGGCGTTCGAGACGCAACTGGGACAGACGCTCGGATGATGATGATGATTTGAACTGTGGTAGATGCAAGAAAGTCCGAGACTACCAGGACTTTAATTGGTCGTGCTAATTAGTGTCAAGCACATAAGGCCTTTTAGCCTTTTTGTTACCACCTCACTAAAAAGGCAACGGGTTCAAAATTTCTTCCAAATTTAACATCTAAAATAGACACATTTTATTAAATTTATTCGGCCCTTTAGACCCACCCCAGTTCCGTGCTTCGGAAGGCACGTTAAGCCGTTGGTCCCGGTTGCCAATAAAATGGCAGTCGTTAAGCCAAGTTGGAGGCTCTATGGGCGGCTTAAAAAATTTCAACAGCAGGTCGATGCAGCCTGCGCCTGTCCATTTCAACACGGCAATGGGCTCACCACCTGTTACGTGGGACAGAAATGCATACGGTGAAACGTGGGCGTTAAATATGCCTCTGCCTACCCCTTCGGGGATAAAGGCGTGACAATATGTATGTATGTAATGTATGTAAATGCAAGAAGGAACACCGTGGTGGTTTATATAAAATAAAATCCTTACTAATATTAATATTATAAATGCAAAAATGACTCTGTCTGTCGCGCTTTCACGCAAAAGCTAATTAAACGATTTAAATTAAATTTGGTACAGAGATAGTCTAGAGCCCAAGAAATTACATAGGCTACTTTTTGTCCCGGGAACAAGTTCCTGTAAGAAATGGGAACAGGAAAGCTTTATTATGCGGACGGAGCCGCGGGCATCAACTAGTAATAAATAAATATTGTGGGAAATTCTTTTTTGTTTAGTGAAAAGTCTAGCCCTGTTCATGGCTAGAAGTATACTTATCACATAAAACCGAATTGCTGCTTCCTAATGTCGAAATTAAAAAAATCTACCACGCCAAAAAAAGGTACTATGTACATGGCAATATAAAAGACACAAATAAAATAATTTATGTTGGAAAAATAAATTAAACAATGACTCAGGAAGTAATAAATCACTTTATATTTTTTGTAAACAGAGTTTATAACATAAAATTTTACTGCATACAAAAATAACTTATTATTTTTTTTATACCACTGATATGGCAGACAAGCATAAGGGTTCACCGTAGCCTATAGACGTTTGTAATACCAGAGGGCGGTAAAAACTTTCTAAGACCTCTTTTGCAGGACCCCATACTGTAGACGTTCAGGATAACCCACGCAGGATGTACATTTCACAATCTGCGTACGCGGAAGAAAGTACCTATCGGACCTTACCCTATGGGCGGTATGGGGGCGCTCTGGACGCAAAGTGTGAGGGTGAACAGTGAACACCCTACCCTGTCTGTAGATAGCAGTGAAATGATATAAAGTAGCCGTAGGCATCATATAAAACAGCTCCTCATTATCATTTAAAATAATATTTTATTTATCATATTTATTAACATCTAGGTAACCCCAACGGCTTTGCCCGTAACATACTGCGACCTAAATTTGTTGACATTTATGGATCACACAAATATTTGTGTGATCCACAATGTCGGTTTCGGAGTTTTGGTGTTTCCTATGTATAATATGTATGTATTTAAGAATATATATAAGTATGTATATCAGTTGTCTAGATCCCATAGTACAAGCTTATAGCTTAGTTTGGGCTAGATGGCGCTGTGCAAAAAGTGTCCCACAATATTAATTATTTATTTGTCATGGAAGTCGCTTCCAACCCGTTATGATCGCCTACATCGTTGCTTTGTCCGTTAACCAGCAGGAGCTAGGTTAGGCTAGGTCTAAAGATGTTAGGTGAGACCTAACACGTTGCCATTATAAAACCATAATTATTTTAAATTTCTCGTTATGATAACTGTGCTATTAAAAATTTTACAATATTCCGCTTATTTGAATGTCGTATGATGTCGACACCCGACATCTACACACGAGGCATAATCAAGACTGCACCATTTCTCTGTGATCACGGAGTTTACAACTGAGCTTAACTGACGAAATTTTGTACATGGTAAATATGAGTATAGCGATAATCATTACCTACTATAGTTTTCATTAACAAAGTAGAGGAATCCGCTAGTCTCACAACAAAACGATTATAAAACTTGGTTTTATATTAAAGCCAATTGGGCTCAATAAACACAGACTATCAACCCTGACAAGTGTTTTTCTCTTTAATTGCCTTTATCTCATGTTGGACATTCGGCTAGGCCTAAAACTTTAGATAACATTTTATGGGAAGCTGTATACATAGATACCAGTATTATGATTTAGTAGGCGAACACAAGAGTGTCAAAATATTACTGTCAAATACAGCTAAAATTGGAGCGTAGCTCAAGTACATTACATTATACTTTGTACATTTTAGCATGATATACACGACAGCTGGAAGTAAATTCCACAAAATTACTTAGAACTGAGGTTATATAGTGCACTTTAATTTCACAACATACTTAATCTTGGTATTTCACTAACAATGGTACACAATCTAAGGCTAAACATATTTTATTAATAAATACTATTTGATTAATGCATAAAATATAAACTTTAAGTTAATTATTATAAATATTTTACTGTTACTGGCGGACATTCCCTGATAACGTGCCAACTAGGTTGTGGGAACGGCACAGATTATAGTTTTTATTTCACTTCAATGCATGCAGTATTTCCAAAGTTATAACGACGAGAAATTTTTGTCCTTATTTGTATTTCCGAGATTAGGCGCGCCCATTATGACGACACAGACTGCGACAAAGCGCAGCAAAATCTACTGAATGGATTTTGAAGAAACTTTACAATAATGTAGCTTACACATCAGAGTAACACATATGCTAGGTACTTTTTATCTCGGAAACAAGTTTCTGTGGGAACTGGGAACGGGAAAACTTCACCACGCGTGCGGAGCGTCCACTAGTTCATTATAATTATTTTGCTTAATGAGCCGTGGAGTGGATAAATTTCAATTAGCTAAAATATCTAATTGAAATTAATCTACAGTAAAATTGTTATACAAACAGCAACATCTTGTTAAATTATTGCTGTTTGTATTACAATTAATTGTTAAACAAATTTTATTTTAATTAATGTTTTATGCTATAGAATATTTTTAATATAAATAGAACTAAATATACATAAACAAGATACGCGTAGTTGACCCTAAGTATATACTTAAATTCAAAACAAACTATAATAATGTTTAAGGAAACTTTTATTGGTCAAAAACCCCAAAGTTGTTTTTCTAAGACGCCATGAAATTCGTCACAATTTAAATTCTTTGAAAGCCTGAATCATAATAAAGAAACATCCTATGTTTAAATATTTAAGTGGAAAATTTTATCCACTTTGAATTTGAATATAAGTGGTTAGCATAATAATTGCTTTTCAAAATTGTTTCTAATGTTTTGGCAGTTGACATCACAAATCAAATGATTTTATGTACAATTCTATGCACTCGTACCAAGTAACTTTGCTATTTGGTGGCACCTACATGGCGCCATACGTCGCCTTAAGACGTAAAGAGGTGAATTAATTCGTCAGATTCTAGTAGGTCTGTGATGTAATTGGTAAATACGTCTGGTGCGTTCAACCAAAAGACGTTTGTTCGAGTCCAGCTCTCAAAATCCTCTTGTTTCAAAATTGTTTCCAAAAATTTCAAGGTATTTTCGATTGACCTTTATTTAATAATAATTCGGAGGAGATTTACAACCACAAAAACCGTGATATCTTTCATCTTTATACATATATTAGAGGTACTTATAGCCCCTGAAAGGTTCCACGGGTAAGTAGGTATTATCACAAACAAAGGTTGGTATTGTTTTGTTCACAAAACAGAAAAAAAAATCTTTTTCCGTTCTGCGATTTTGTTCCTTTATTATTTGAACGTAATTTTCAATTATTTGAACAGGTATACAAAGAAAACAGATTATAAGTGATAATTTATAATCTCTTGTATTTATAATTTATATGTATGTATTTAGAAATATATCTATCTATCTATCTTCACGCTGTATCCCTGACGGGGTAGTCAAATATATAAATAAATATAAATATTGTTGGGACAACTCACACAAAGCCATCTGATTCCAAACTAAACAGAGCTTGTACTATGGTAACCAGATAACTGATAAAAATACTTAAATATTTCTAAATACATACATATTATAGATAAATAACACCCAGACACAGAATAAACCATCGTGCTCATCACACAAAGTTTTATCCTGGGTGGGAATCGAACCCACGACCTCTTGCGTAGCATTCGGATGCACTACCACAGCGCCACAGAGGCAGTCAAACAATAAGTATGTTTATCAGCTATCTGGTTACCATAGTACAAGCTCTACTTAGTTTGGAATCAGATGGCGTTGTGCGAGTTGTCCCAACGATATTTATTTATTTATTTGTGTTTGATACACTAAGAGTCCTTAATACATTACTTAAGGAATCTGAGTGCGCAATAATGTTTCAGTCAATACAACATTAATTGAAGTAATTAGTGGCACGCCATTCCTATTATTAATGTCGTACGCAAACATTACGTACGTATTTAAACGAATAAGTAGGTACGAGGTAGGTACCGGTTCCCACGACTATGCCACGCGGGGAAGGCAATAATCTTAAATATTGTTTATTAAAAGTATAACCTCTAGTTTTGATCTTAAAAAAACAAAGAAGTTATAAAAAAACTGAACTCAACACTCAACTGTTCAGCCGCCTAACCAACATTTATTGAATTTTTGGTGCTAATTCTGTTGTTGAGACCACTAAACTAAAATTTCTCTAAAATGTTCTTATTTTTATTAAGAGATTGCCAAATGCTATTTCTGTTATTAAGGCGAACTGAACTTAGTGATATCATAAACAGCATTAAATTTTTATCTGACATCGCTAAAATTCATTTTAAGTGATTAGTCCCGGTTGCCAGTAAAATGGCAGTCGTTAAGCCTGGTTGAAGGCCTTATAGGCGGCTTAAAAAATTTCAACAGCATGTTGCCACAACCTGCGTCTGTCTATTTCAACACGGCAATGGGCTCACCACCTATTACGTGGGACAGGAATCCACACGGTGAAAAGTGGGCATATAATATGCATCTGCCACCCCTACGGGGATAAGGCGTGATGGATATTTATTTATTTCAGATACAAATTTAACGACACACTAAAATTAGATGTATTCACTAAAATTAGACGTCACTTAAATATGTCACGTCTAATTTTAGTGAAAATTAAAAAAAAAAGTTTTTTTTTTATTTTGTCACCGGTTGAAACGTGAAAATGTGTATAACGTTGTAACGTGAAAAATGTGCATAGACTATTTTTAAGTGGTTTTAAGTTTTTTCTAGCTGTTATAATTTCCAAGATATCTCGATTTTAGTTAATTAGGTCATAGGTTACAGCAGGTCGTCACAGCCTGCGCCTGTCCATTTCAACACGGCAATGGGCTCACCACCTGTCATAAAAAATCGGCAGGTTCAAATCGTTAATCAGTATATAAAACAGGAATCTGTAGTATTTTCTGTAACGACTATGAATTCGAACGTACCTACAAGGTACAAATAATATCATATCCCCATCAATCACGTATTTATCCCCGAAGGGGTGGCAGAGGCATATTGCACGCCAACATTTCACCGTGTGAATTTTGTATATCTTTAGACACTTTTTTTTCACGCGTGTAAATATCTTCCGCTTGTAAGACAGGGAGCATGTATTGGATTATTCCCGATCTATCCACTTAACCCGCTGCCTACCTCAGTAGACAGCACTACCAACAGGAACACGTCAGAGCGACTTCTGTGTTTTCAGGATCAACCTTCTACCTAAGTTTTGTACGCTTTTATATCTTGGTATATGTACGACGCGACGTTTATTTAATTACTGGTCAGTAGTTTACGCCCAAATTTTGTCATTGAAACATCCTTCGTGTCGCTCCCGATATGGCATAATGTCCTAAGCTAATAATCCGTCATTTACGCAGTGAACTAAATACGAACAAACATTCTATTCCTTAAGAAATATAATTACGGAAATATTTTGTTAATGTTAGCAGCAGTAAGTAGCACGCAACGCCTGGTAGGACCACAAGGCCGCAGACATTCTAGGTTCCTATCAAGTTATACGACAAAGGAACTAATAAAATATGTATCGAGAACGCACCTTTTTGCTGCTACGCGGAAATCGTGTATTACGAGTATAGTTAAAGTACTCTGATATGACAAGGATATTTTTGTCACAGAAGCTGTAGGCAATAATCCTGGTTTTACTTTTTTTTGTTACACGGCTTTCAGTTATTTTTAGCCAGAAATGTCGACAAAAAGTACAAGAACATACTAAAATGTTAACAAATCTAAATGGGGCAAAATACAATTGGTGAAATATGGTCGTAATGTATGCCTCTGCTCTAGGTATAAGGGGCCCCACCAAGATTTAATGGACCTGGGCCCCGGACAAAGTGGAAGCAAGGATGCAGGCGCTCCTCATACGGGGTTGGACCTTGGTGTATTCCCAGTTCTATAGCCATGAACCATCTCGACCATGTCGAATTTCGAATAAGAAAATCTGTCATACGGGGCTGGACCTTGGTTTATGCCCAGTTCTATAGCCAAGAATCATCTCGATCATATCCAATTTCGAATAAAAAAATCTCTCATACGGGGCTGGACCTTGGTGTGTTCCCAGTTCTATAGCCAAGAACCATCTCGATCATGTCGAATTTCGAATAAGACAATCTGCATAATATGCAGATATCTTGTCTCTCCGTTAGGGAGCTATGATCTGAGCACAGATCACAGTTTAAACTTATAACACTCCACGGTTTCCATCGGGTGTTAAAAATTTCACTAGTATCACAGTTACAACTATTCGCATAACAAGCTAAAACTTAACTAGTTAGCGCTCGTCCATAAACGTCGCTGTACCGTACCGTGGCTATAAAATATTCCTTACAATTTGACAACTACTCGTTTACACTATATCGCTACTGAGGGACTGAACTCTGACTTAGGTCCGTATTCCAAAACGTTTCTCAATACTCAATCAACATTGAGAGTAGTATTTATCAGGCAAAAACTAGCCTCAAGCGTTGATGGAGTATTGAGAAAAGTTCTGGTATACAAATATATAAGTGAGTGGTTACATCTCATGTTAAATTTAACATGGTGATACAATAGGAAGTAGGATACCCAGTGACGTATACCTGTACCTATGTGTTTAGGTCCGTATTCCATAACGTTTCTCAAGACTCGATCAACGCTTGAGACTATATTTTGCCTTATAAAATATACTCTCAAGTGTTTCTTGAGTGTTGATAAACGTTCTGGAATAGGGCCCTTATAGAGACATATTTTTAATGTTCTTTACGTATATTCCCCTTTAGAGGAAGGAATCTCTTCTACTACCTATGCGAATTATAGTAGAAAGCTATTTTTTACTACCTCGGTGGCGTAAGTATGCGCCTGCTGTGATTCCCCGGGTCGGAATAAATATTTGTGTAATCCGCAAATGTTTGTTTCGGAGTTTGAGTGTCTACTATGTATAATATGTATGTATTTAGAAATATATAGTATGCTGAGTAGATCCCATGCTACAATCTTATATTAGCTTACTTTGGGCTAGATAGCGCTGTGTGAAAAGTTTTCAACAATATTTATTACCATATTTATCATTTTTTTTTAAGTTATCCTTCTTTTGGCAAGGCTCGATACTTGGGCCATTCTTGTTCCTCATTTATATTAATGATTTACCATTTTATGCAGGGGACAGGAATAGGATTGTTTTGTTCGCAGATGACAACTCATTAATTTTTAAAATTAAAAGACAATTAGGTAACTATGACGATGTTAACAATGCAATTGCAAGATTAGTTCATTGGTTCAGCTCAAATAATCTTTGCCTTAATGAAAATAAAACAAAATGTATAAAATTTACTCTACCAAATGTAAAACAAGTTGCGGTCAATGTTCAACTGAATGGACAAGTGTTAGAGTTTGTAGAATCAACTGTGTTCCTCGGTATAACTATTGATGCCAATTTGCAATGGGGCCCACGCATAGAAAAGACAGCCTCTAGGTTAAGTTCGGCTGCTTACGCTGTAAAAAAGATCAGGACTCTAACAGATGTGAATACGGCTAGAATGGTTTACTTCAGCTATTTTCATAGTATTATGTCTTACGGTATTCTCCTTTGGGGGAGTGCTGCAGATTTAAATATTGTTTTTGTTCTACAAAAGCGGGCTGTACGCGCTATTTATAATTTGGGCCCCAGAGTTTCTCTCCGAGAAAAATTCAAAGAAGTAAATATTTTAACCGTACCATCACAATACATTTTTGCCAATCTTATGTATGTCCAGAAAAATCTATCAAAATTTACTAAACTCTGTGATAAACATAATATAAACACTAGAAATAAAAATAATTTTTCAGTCCACCACTGTCCACTACATAAGATTGGCGATTCTTTCCAGGGTAACTGTATACGCTTTTACAACAAGCTTCCCTGTGACCTGAGAAATTTACCATTAAATAAATTTAAAAAGTTAATTAAATACAAGCTTTGTGAAAAAGGTTATTACTCCGTTAAAGACTATTTGCAGGACAGGGACGCCTGGAAATGATCTGCTGGCAAAGTAAAATAATATTAAATTGTAAATAGGCCATCAAAAAAAAAGCCTTCCTAAGTTTCTTGCCGGTTCTTCTCAGGTTTCCGAACCGGTGCAGCGGTGGTCGCTTTAAATATTTTAAATAGTGTATGACATTTTGTAAGCGCCGTTAAAATGGTCTATGCAAAATAAAGATATTTTTATTTATTTTTTATTTTATTTATTATTTTATTTTGGCGCGTTAGGGAAAAATGATGGGAGTTAATTTTTATGATGCGCGCGCAGATCTTCACGGAAAACCGGCACCATGAAGTTAGCTGATAAGTGTTTCCATGACAACTTATAATTACATTCAAAGTCTATTCTTTTAATGATTTTTTTCTTACTAATTAATCATTCCTGTTACAAACAACGACTTATTTTAGACAAAAGCAGTATAACTTCTAACACACACTTTTTTTGAAATGTTTTTATGTGTATTCCTCTTTAGAGGAAGGAATCTTTTCTTCTTAGTACAATTCCAGTTGTTCTAAACCCAATAGGAAACAAACTTCGATTTGGATTTCGGAGTTCAGCTTTATTTAATTGCTAAGAGCAGCTTTCGTCTGGCTTTTGGTTTTCCTCATTGAAAGTGACTACCGTCTAAACTCCCAACACGTCATTGCCTCATCTGTTAGGTCCTCCGCACACTAGCTTCTTTTAGTATCCGCAACTGCCGACTAAGATTTGTGGAAGCCAGATGCAGCGACCTAGCGCGACAATGTCTCAAAGAAGCCAGTGTGCGGTGGCTCTTAGTCAGCAGGTGCACCTTAGCAGGTGCTCCGGGGCCCCTTATACCCAATCACTTAATTAAAACAGGGACAATTTCTGCTCCGTATGAAAATCTCAACTCTCTATGTATAGCGGAACGGATATTGTCAGTAATAATCACATCATTATTGTTACAGCATGTATTATTGTTATTACATCATCCCTTTATGGTATTTCCACTCTTACGACCGTTTCCGTTTAGCCGGAAGGCACGTTATTATATATATATTTAGAAATATATAAGTATGTATATCAGTTCTCTAGATCCAATAGTAGATACAAGCTTATAGCTTAGTTTGGGCTAGATGGCGCTGTGTAAAAAAAATACCCACAATATTTTTATATTTATTTTATAAATGAATCTGCACGATGCTAATGAAATATTTAAAGATCATGAAAGCCTGGCAATGTTTTCTCTGACCACCTCGTGGGATACAGCGTAAAGAAAATCAATTTAGTTATTTAACTGCATTCTGAAATTTCCAATGACCAATATTTATTTATTATTAAAGTTTATTAAAAGTACTGTGTATTTGTTGACAGATGCGAGACACTAACGCTGAATGGTACGCGGTACTGCGAATGGGGCTACAATGGGCTCGGCATCGACTATCAAGTGCTGGCGGGGCCCGCCTTTATGGCAGTGTTCACTGTGGTCGGAGTCATCCTTGGCGTGGTCGCTGACAAGTAAGAATAAGTGACGTCATAAACTAACCACATTTTAGTTTTTTTTTTGTTAAAACTGACTAGTGTGCGAGTGTTGTTGGATGAAAATCGGTTAAGCCGGTTAAAAGTTGTGGGGGGTGAAAGTGGTTAAGAATAACCGAATGTCTGCAAAATATACTCGAGTGTTCTCAGACGAAAGCGCATCACGTGTACATTTTCAAAATAATATGGTTAATAAATATCGGTTGAGCTGTGAACAAGCTCTGGGGGTAAAAGTGGAGAAAATACCCAATGTCTGCAAAAATATATACAGGGGCAAAAAAATAAATAAAAAAGAAGCTATGTATTTACAACTTAACAAAATCTACATTATATGATAATAAGTATGTACCTATAAACCTATAAACTCCCGACACAGAAGCCTAAGTTCCTTGTATAAAGTAAAAAAATGCTGGGGAAGCGCTTCAAACCTAACAATTTAATTACAAATAGGCTAACCTAACCTAACTAAGCAACAAAGGCTAATGTTATACATATGACAAAAAAAAACGTAAATAATCAATAATTAGGAGCGGTCCCCCAACGTAAACAATATAAATAAATAGACCATGCTCATGGGGGACTGAGATCTTGATCTTTGGTGCCTGCTATACGCTAGCCTTTCACCCCCCAACGAAGTAGGACAGCACACATACCACGCCCAAAGAAGTGAGATAACACCCGAACCCCCATAATAGCGGAAGAACGCCCGAACCCCCTCGGAAGCGGGATGACGCCCGAACCCCCTGAAGACGAGGCTACATTGGCGGATAAAGTCTATCGTGAGCCCCGGGACTATCCTTCCGACGGCTCACCAAGGACTCCTGGCCATAGATAGTAGGGCACCGTGTGGTTTTTACTCGGTAGGAATCTGGCATAGCATCCATGACAATTTTCACACGTAAAAAGGGGTAGAAGGAGTCTCGGCCTACTTACATATGAAGACCACGTGAACAGATTGCTCAAAAACGGAGTCTAAAGTATTCGGATACCCAGACGTGCGTGTATGAAGCGATTGATGAATCTTGAAGAAGCGAAAGAAGTATGCATGTATTGCATGTAAGCCTGGCGATTTGTCCTCTCTGACTACCCCGTCAGGGATACAGCGTGAAGATAGTTTAGTTTTCTTTTTTTTTTTAAAGGGAAAACCCAGTGCGTCTGCTGATCTTGACTATACCTACATTTTCCTTCCACAGGTACAATAGAGCACGAATACTATGCTGCTGCACAATCGTATACGTTATAGCCATTCTCATGATGGGTAGCGTCACCGAGTACTGGCACCTTGTCCTTCTCCGCATGATCTTAGCCGCAGGCGAATCCGGCTGCAACCCTCTAGCCACTGGAATTCTAACCGATTTGTTTCCTGAACACCAAAGAGCTTTAGCCCTGTCGATCTTCAATTGGGGTATCTACGGAGGCTATGGTATCGCTTTCCCAGTTGGAAGGTATATTCCACCGCTCAATGCTTGGGGACTGGTAAGTGTTTTTCTTAATTTGATACCTAGGAGGTAATACTGAAAATGTTTAGTACTGGCCAGAAAGAAATATTGCTAATGAAAACTTTTTTGAATTTCAATTATAGAACTCTTTGGTAACCTAATGTAATATATTGCATTCATTTGTCATTTGTTTTTGTGATTTGGCGGCAAATGTAAAACTCTTGTTAAACGTGAAAATGAACTTAACGTGAGAAAATTTTCGGTTAATGATTTATTATGACTTTCGTTGTGGGCTAGGCATTGGTATGAGTCAAGTTAAAAACATATTACACAAACATTTAGGCGTCAGGAAGCTTTGTACCAGATGGATTCCCCATACTTTAACCGACGACCAGAAACGCCTTCGCATGGACTGGTGTCGCGAAATGTTAGATAAGTTCAACGGCGATGACTGAAATGCTGTATTTGACATCGTCACAGGTGATGAAAGCTGGATATATTGCTACGAACCCGAAACCAAAAGACAATCAGCTCAGTGGGTGTTTCCTTTTGAGGATCGGCCAACTAAGGTAAAGAAAGGAAGAAGTCAAGGAAAAAAGATGATAGCCTCGTTCTTTGGTCTGAAAGGTCATTTCGCGGCAGTTATGCTAGAAGATGGAAGGACAGTTACTGCAGACTGGTACGTCAATTGCTGTTTGCCTGTTGTCTTGGAAAAAATTCGACAGCAGCGCCCTTGAAGCAGGATTCTTCTTCATCACGACAATGCTTTAGCGCACTCCGCAAAACGGACTGTTGAATATTTGACTATAGCAGGTGTCGAAATAATGAGTCATCCGCCAAACAGTCCCGACCTGGCGCCTTGCGACTTTCATTTATTCCCAAGAACTAAAGATAAACTTCGAGGTATTCGCTTTACGAGCCCTGAAGATGCGGTGAAAGCGTACGAAAATGTCATAGAAGAAGTGTGCCAAATAAGGAAGAATGGGCCCACAGCTTTTCTCAGTGGTTCCATCGAATGCGACGATGTGTAGAGAGGAACGGAGATTACTTCGAAATACAATAAAAGTATTAGCAACTTTCTACATTAAGCCGTTTTTTTATTATCTTAACATTTTCAGTGTTACCAGCGTACCTATCATTATGCTAAGGACAAGAGTTTCTGCTTCCTTTGGCGCAAATTGAGATAGACCCTTTTTTATACTAGATATACTAAATAGGTTGGCAAACTAAGGCTCACCTTGTCGCAAGTGGTCTCCGTAACCTCATATGTACGTATCTACGTTTGTATGGGGTGCTAAACTCGCGCTTTCGACCCTGCAAAACCCTTCCAAGAACCTCTTACTATATGCAATAATGGGCAGTAAATAACAGAAAATTGTTTTATAACGCTCCTGATATTAATAACAGATATCAAGCGGGACTTCCGCGTAATAAATTAAACAACTAGTTACCTATTTAATAACCTACTTAGGAGCTAATCAATTGTTCATCTTCATCACCCACTTTTGCAAAATAGTACCTACATTTTCATTGTAGCATCTGGAACCAATTCATCTTACTTTAGGTTAAGATATGGAATTGTATTCAGATTCTCAATCACAATGGTAAGTAATATTCAACAGAGCTGGCGCCTGTGCTACTATGCCACGGGAGTGGTCGGTCTGATTGTCGCCTTCCTAACCTTCCTGACATTGCGAGAGCCACCCAGGACCACCATTGGCGAAGAAGGTGGGTATATTTTATAATTGAATGTTGTCCATTGCTTTTAAGTTCAGGGGGCCGAGTCTACTATTGACGCCGTAGAATAGAACAGATATCGCTGCTGTTAGCTGTCAAAATATTAGTAGGCTATCAAAAAAGCAACTGACTCTGAGAAGTACTACAAAATTGTACCGGTGGCTTTCTATTTAACGATTCCTTTTCGTCACGATTGAAATTGCAGACTCGGCCCCTAGTTTCGTTATTGAAAATCCGGCTCGAAGGACCCAGTGTCTCTTACATTTTCTTTAGTTTTTAAATGGCTTAGTGTGAAAAATCTAAATAGAAGTATTTTTTTGGCAATATTCTATTCGCGACTGACATATTCACTCAAACAGCTATATACCCTGATAGATGATCTATGTTCACTCTATATTAGTCACTAATCTATGTTACTGCATCGATTGCGTAAGTTTCTGCGACTTCCGCGCTGAGGTCCCGGGTTCGATTCCCGGGTCGGCATAAATATTTGTGTGATCGACAAATGTTTGTTTCGAAGTTTGGGTGTTTTCGATAAAACTATAATATGTGTGTTTTTAGAAATATACATAAAAGTATGTATTTCAGTTTTCTCGCTCGATCCCATAACACCAGCCCATTAGCTTAGTATGGGCTAGATGGCGCCATGTAAAAAAGTGTTCCACACATTTATATCTCGACGTTTGAAGTGTTCTCAATATGTTCTTGGCCATGTTTATTTAAAACTAGCTTCTCCCGCGTGGTGAAGTTTTCCTATTCGAGATTTGGTACGGAAACCAAAATTTTTTAAAAAATCTAATATAGCCTACGTTAAAATCGGCCCAGTAGTTTCTGAGCTTTTTCATTACAAACTTACAAATCTTTTCTCTTTATAATATGTTTTAGTATTAGTCAAAGACCTTATACCTATAACTAGACTGTGCACTACTGCGAAATATTCGATCCGCGTGAGATGGCTATCGGCAGTGGCGGTGTCTCTTTCTAAATAAGTGACCATTACCAATTAGAACACAGGACAAATTCCTTGAACGATTGTTCGAACCTACTGAATTTATTGTAAGTAAAAAATATTAAAAAATATTATACAGTTGGGGACCCCCGTCAGAAACAAGGTATATACGTTACAAAAAAAATGTAATTGCAAAAAATACGTATATTGAGACAAAGAGAGAGAGAGGGTTGTGCACCCGGCTGCGCACTCACTTGCTCATGTGCTCATTTGTAGGTTCGATACACATACACATGGCTTATGTCATTTCATTAATACGACTATTTCTACTAAATGGCACCATCCGTGAGCCGCTTTCAATTTCGTTCCAAAAATCTAAATATTAGGTTTAGTCCCTTTTCACACATTTCAAATTTAAACAGATGCAGCTTATCTACCTACCTAATACTAAGAGATTGAAAAAATCTTTAATCAACAATATAAAATGGTTTTTAAGAAAAATATGGTTGGTGCTGTTACTTACCCGTGGAAAGAAAAGCTGCTACCGTTATAAGAGTAATTTTTGCACCCTGTCACACAACATGAATTAACCATATTTCATGAAAATCTAACAGGTTTAATATGAAAATTTACACAATTGCAAATCGAAGCACGAGCATTCAATGACCTTATAACGGTACATCTCCAATTTAAAACAATCGATACGTAAGTAATATAATCTCATAATAGTAGGTAGGTATCGATACGTAAGTATATACCTACCTACTATTATGAGATTGTAAAAATATTTGATCAATAAAATTTATGGTGACCCTAAACTTTAAGCAAGATGGCGGGTCCAGGATGATCATTTTTTTTTTAATTATTTGTCAACTGGTCCAGGCGGATCTTGCATTTAGTATTACCAAACTCAGACATTTAAGTACTACTCTTACTAAGTATTAATGAGTATTTTTTTAATACTATGAAGTTCTTATTAATAATTATAGGAACTGTAGAAATATTTAGATAAGTTCCAAAGTTCATGTATATTTAATTTATTTTCATGTGTATTGTGCAGGCACTGGCCCAGCCAAGCCCAACGGCGCTACAGTTGAAGGAGCCAAGAAGGTGCCTCAGGTGACCATCTGGCATGTGATCTCTCAACCCAGGATCATCGTCCTGTGTCTTGCTGCTTCTATCAGACATTGTGGTAAGTTTATTCTAAATTTTTTATCCTCTGACGCAAAAGAGAAGTGTTATACCAGCGCCATGGTGCTCTGCATATGGCTACCCGTTAAAACGTCTTCTTCATCGTAGTGTTTTAGCAGCCGCTTCCAAACCCTACCTAGATTTGGAGCCCGTCTTTGATTGCTAGGAGTAGATATCGTTAGGATTATAACGATGAACACAGTGATACTATTGGTTGGGGTTGCACGTAAACAAAAAACTAAATAATCTTCGGTTTACAGCTTCATCTAGTATTATTAGATAGTAGTCTGAGCTCTGATGTCTAAGCTTATTACCTCTTAACCTCAACTATAAAATGCAGTGTAGTTCTTAGACAACTTCTAAATTTCGCCGCTAGAGGCGCGGAAAATCTTTGCACCGTCAAATCCAAGATTGTTAAATGTTTTTATTATTTTGTTACGTGTTTCTTTTTTAATATTTAATTTATTGGAGTGAAACTTCTTTTAAAGTGAAAATTTTTTATCGACGTTTAGAGAAATTTGAGCGTCCGCCGAAAATTTTTTTTCATTTATTACTTACGAACTATCTGCACGCTTTAACCCTGACGAGGTAGTCAGAGAGGACAGATTGGCAGACTTCTTTCGATTCTACAAGATTCATCAATCGCTTCATACACGCACGTTTGGGTATCCGAGTACTTCTGACCTTTCCGTTTTTGAGCAATCTGCTCACGTGGTCTTTATATGTAAGTCTCGGCCTACCCTGAAGGAGTCAGGGTAGGCCGAGACTTACATACCTACCCTCTACTTTCGCACAATATATATTCTTCGTCAATCGTTCCTCACTAATTCGTTGGACGTGTCCAAACCAACGGAGCACGCCCTTTTCCAGAAAGAAAATCATCCAGTAAATAAACGAATTTAAAGTGTTTATTCGTTAGAGTGGTCTTCCTAGTCCACCCTCCTCATCAGTATAGACACTCGTATATTCTGAACTCGTGACATACTTTAGAACCCCTCGGCCCCATTATACTATTGTCCTTTTAGGTATTGTCCATATTTCTTGTTTTGTCATTGCCCCCATGTTTTACCTACTCATTTAAAAGTTTTGTCCTGATTTATTAAGATATCCTACTAATATTATAAACGCGAAAATTTGTAAGAATGGATATTTGTTACTCTTTCACGCAAAATCTACTTAATTGATTTCATCAGAATAACACATAGGCTACTTTTTATCCCGAGAACAAGTTCCTGTGGGAAACGGGAACAGGAAAACTTCACCATGCGTGCGGAGCCGCGGGCGTCAACCAGTGATTTATGAAATCAAAATATCTTTTTTCATGCAAATTAACATTTATGAATTTCAAAATAATTGCTTCTACATACACTGCCAGGCAATAGGTATAGCCTTTAAGAATAGAAGTTGGCAATAAAAACTTACGATTAATCTTTTTTAATCTATATTTTATATTGAGAACATTGACAATCGCTAACAAATATTAATTCTCTATAAGGTACCCCTGCTCATATAAGTAATACCTTTACTTTCTTCATGGAGAAAAGCTTGACCATCGTTATGCAACTATTAAGGAATTTTCCACGACTTTTGAAAAAGCCAATAGGTTTCTATCAGGTGGGCCGAATGCTTGTCTGCCACCTCAATGTTCTTAAAAAAAAGGCATTTTTGGACAACGCAAAATAGTCTCAACTGTGTAGGCGATGTATGTTAAGTGAAAACCTTGCAAGCCAAATTTGATCCAATTTCCGATGTTCCATGGAAATTTTGAAGACATTAAGTAGACCAAATAAAATAAGTACCTTATTTGGGCTACTTTATGTTAATTTTATGTTAAAATATATAATTAATAAATCTATATCTATACTAATATATAAAGCTGAACAGTTTGTTTGTTTGTTAGGTTGATTGGTTAAACGCGCTAATCTCAGGAACTACTAGTCGGATTTAATAAAATCTTTTTGTTTGCGTGTAGATAGGTGCGACAGAAATTCGAAGTAGGTACCTGTGTCACGGGCGAAGCCGGGGGGCCACCTCGTCAATTATATATTGATTGATTTTGACCTAGCTACAAGGTGACAATCGGTGACATTAATGAGGTCAGACTGCTTGATAATAAAGATCAAATGGTTTAGGCAAATCTAAAGTGTCTTCTTATACATTATCATCAATGTATCGGTGTTTGTGATCGCACTCCTCCGAAACAGCGCGACATATCTCTATCTATACTTCTATACTCTATACTAATTACCAATATATAAAGCTGAAGAGTTTGTTTGTTGAGTTGAACGCGCCAATCTCAGGAACTACTGGTCGTATTAGAAAAAATATTTTTTGTTGGATAGCCCATAAATCGAGGAAGGCGGTATCCTCACGCTACTACCTTGGAGAGCTGAGCAATAATCATTAATGTCGACAAATTGGGGAAAATTTTCATACATTATTGTAAAATTTATAAACCACGGGACTAAATAGGTGCGACGGGGGTTCGAAGTATATCACGGGCGAAGCTAAGGGGGGTCAGCTAGTTTATACTGTTACCGTGAAATCGGAGTACAACAATAAACATTTATATGAATGTGACCCCCTCGGCTTCGAACCCAGCGTGGCAGCTTATACTGATTATTTAGGTACCTGATAGATAAGTTTTTGAAGCAATATGAATTCTTCAAATAGGTACAAACTTTTATTGAAGTGATAAAAGACGACTTGGTTAGGATCGGGTTGAACCCGTGACAAAGTCACAGGTTCTAACCAGGACCAGAGCGACCAGTACGGTAGGCGTACCAAAACAAGCTGAAATTCTTTACCGTCTTAATCGTCATTTAAGAGTTTTGACCAGAGTTATATGAGTAGGTATGACCAGAGACATAAATTTTGCCACTTTAAAAAAAATCTGATATATGGAACTTTTTGGGACTACAATTTTATTTAATTGTTGTAAGTTATCTACTAAATATATATTCTTGAATAAATATTAAAATACTATATTAAATACTATATTAAAAAATAAAGAAATGAATATAGGTAGATTATCAGTACCTACCTACCCAACAACGTATTTAATAAACGCTTCCTGAACGCGAAATTTCTTAGTACCTATTATTATTTTCAATTTACATAAAATTGGCAGTCTTTATTATCTCGCTTCGCAGAAGATTATTGTCTGACCTAGAACAACATTTTCCTTAATGAAAATGATAATTAAGTCGAAACCTTAGTGAGTAAAATATAAAATATCAATGACTAGAAACAAATTTTAAATGCAAATACTTTTTCTAAATTTAAAGTTAAATTTTAAAGTGGAAAAAATTTTCAGTCTTGAGCTGGACTCGAACCAGCGACTTCTGGTTCAACGCACCAGACGCGTTTACCAACTACACCACCGAGACCTACTCGAAATTGACGAATTAATCCACCTCTTTACGTCTTAACGCGACGTGAGGCGCCATCGGCCGGCACTTAGCAAAGTTGCATAGTACGAATGTATAGAATTGCAAAAAAATTATAAAAATCAATGACTGCGTAAATTAGGTAACTACAAAATTATCATCATTAGTTTTAGTCTTAGTCCCGGTTGCGAGCTGAAGACAGATAGGTAAGACGTATCATCGCTATACCGCTATTTAACGTACTTCAAATTAAAAATGATTCATTCGAGCGTCTGTCCCAGACGCGTCTCACAACGCCCGGGATCCGCTTTCCTATTTCTTCTCCGCCACTTCGCACGGCCATTGGCGTCCGTTGTGGTGAGACCATTGGCAAGAATGTCATCCTTTACGACGTCAAGCCAGCACTTCTTGGATCTTCCCTTATACCGGTACCTGGTGGGGCAGACATTGTCAGACATTTTTTGCCCAAGTAGCCTGTCGGCGGTTGCCATTAACAATACCAGCGAAAGCGACACTTACAACTTATCTACAATAACACGAATGCGAACGCTGCGACGGATGCAAGAGTTCCTCGGTCCATCCTCGTGACTGCACATACACGCAGCATTTTCATTTCAGTGACTCGTAGCTCCTGCTTGAATCGCACCAATAGCGGCCTCGTCTCATTGGACATTTTTTATCCATGGTGGCAGGCAACCACCTGATGGAAACTGGGCACAGTGGCCTATGGCCTATTTTTAGTTTTTAAGGTATTTATCTATGCGCCTTAGAATAAGTTTATAACACCTGTAACTTTTCTCATGTAGCCTGAAAATAAAGATATATTATTATTATTTCCTTTATTCATTAATTACACATATCAATTACATTTTTAAATACATTATATATTTAAAAAAATCTATTTAAAAATATAAAAAATAGTATTCCACCGCCATCGGGTACAGGGACCAAGCTACCGGTGGTCAGAAGAACCGCCTTTTGCATCAAGCCCTTGACCCAACTGCCTAACGCGAGCCTCTTGAGATGTTGGTCGAGGCTCTTGGCGATCAGACCATGTGCCGATACGACTATCGGAACAATAATCGCTGAATCCACATCCCACATGTCGACAACCTCGTGAGCAAGGCCCAAATATTTTATTTGTTTGTCCTTTTCTGCTTTCACAAGATTCTCGTCATGTGGTATGGTTATATCAACGATTAATGCAAGGCGCTCTGACCGATCTATTACCACTATATCAGGCTTATTGGCTACAATAGTCCTGTCAGTGGTAATGGATCGGTCCCAGTACAACGTGACGAGGCCATTTTCTAGAACTGGGTCGGGCGCATACCTATAATACGGTACCTCTGAATCGACAAGATTATATTTTAGTGCAAGTTGCTGATGGACAATCCTGGCCACTTGGTTGTGCCTATGCAAATACTCACCGTTGGCAAGACGAGAACAACCAGAAATTATATGTCTAAGAGATTCGCCAGGTAGGTGGCATGCCCGACATATGTCAACCGTACCATCTCTCAGAATATACTTCCGATAGTTATTCGTCATAACAACTTCGTCTGTAATTGCACAGGCAAAACCCTCGGTTTCTCCAAATAGATCACTGAAACGTAGCCAACAGATGCTAATAAATCTACATCAGGCCCATGTAAGGCCCGATAAAATCGTCCATGCAGCTCTTTACTCTGCCATATTTTCTTGCGATCGTCAGTACTAAGTATTACTGGTTTGCGCCAGTTCTCTTTGGCAAGAGCGAGTGGGGTCAGTCCGTTATCTACTGCTACCACATCTCTATGCATACCCACGCTAGTATGAATAAAATATTCTCTAAGGTTGCATATCTCACGGTTACGCAAGGTCTTGGCGTTTAAAAAGCCACGACTTCCACATTAGGGATGTACAACCTCATTACAGACGAACGTGGGTGATGCATCCGATATGTGGTCAATAAAGAACGGACTTTCCTATCCAGGGTGTCTAACTCAGTTTGAGTCCATCAAGTATGCCAAAGGAGTATACTAAGACTGGCATGGCCCACCCGTTGATAGCGCGCGCCTTGTTGCCGCCTGACAAAAGACTTTTTAGTACTATTTTCAGGCGACCCAAGAAACGATCTTGCAACGTTCGTTTCATGTCAGCCTCAGTAATACCCAAAGCTTGCGACATACCGAGATATTTATAGGTTTCAGTCGCGGAAAGAGACCTAAGTTTTGTGAAGTCTGAAAGATTTATTCCTTCAGATTCCACAATCCGCCCCTTCTTAACATGCATGACAGCACATTTATCATACACCAAACTCCATTTTGATTGAATTACTAAGTTTCAGTAACCTTTAGTAACTCAGTCAAATGGGATTCAGTAGAAGCAAATAATTTCAAGTCCTCCATGTAGAGAAGGTGCGACACAACCTGACCTCCTCTCCGGGAGTGATAGCCTAACCCTGAATCCTCCAGTAAAGTACTAGTAGTAAAGTACTGAGAGGATTCAGTGCCAGACAAAACCATAAAGGACTCAAACTGTCACCCTGAAATATACCCCTCTCAATCTTGACAGATTCACCATTTCCTAGAACGTGACGACACACACACATCCTAGTTATACAAGAGCCGTTCTCCATTGCCCATTAATCTTGTTGTAACAACTTCGACATACATCTGTAGGTAAATTAGGCGTGTGATAAATAAACTTTTTATTATATGGAAGTTTGCAACATCAGAGGAGCAGCACTCGCGCTGCCGACCCTTTAAAACCCTTCTAAGACCCCTTTTGAAGAACCCCATACTGTTGACGTTTGGGATTATGACAGTTATACGCAATTACAGTGATATTATTTCTCATGGTATCGAGTACGATGCCTGGAGGTAACAGCCTGTGAGCAAAACCTTCTGACAGGATTAAAGCCATTTACTTCTACTAAGTCAATTGATAGGTGCGGTGAAATGATCAACGCAAACTTAGGTACCTACCTTCAAAACATGAAATGGAATTACTAGTACAAACTGAAATATTCTTTTGAAAACTTTTATTTACGTTCTTAGTTATTGAAGTGAAACTTATTTATCGACGTTGAGAGAAATTATATTGCTGTATAAAAATCGTCACGATTTTTGGTTACGCGCCATGTTGTTTTAAAGTGAAACTTCTTTATAATAAGTGAAACTTCTTTATCGACTGTGAGAAGTTTTATAGCTGTAAAAAATGTCGTAAAGAAGTTTCACTTCTTACCTGTGTACTCAGGTACATAGGTATTTTTGTTTAACAATATTTATGATTTTAGTGTATTTTCTAGTTGCATTCAAACCTTACCTGAACTTGGAGCCTGTGGTTCACTTTTATTTGGGTGCTACGAGCAGCTAGGCCAGCTATCGTTTCGCTATTAGTTTTCGGCATATTTTTACCAACGATAGTCCCCCTCCTCCGAACCCCGTAACCCCTTCGTTAACTCGTCAGAAAATTTACCTGCTTGCGCTTGGGCGTCGGCGGTCTTGGTGGGCTTTCTTACACCTGTATAACTAGTGAAACGCTCCTGGTGCCGCGAACTCTGTGTTCTGTAAACGATCACTGCGTTAAGCAACTTTCGCTATCACTGATGGGTGACCACTTTGTGGCATTTACATTGGCGAGCGTTTCCATGCTTCGGAAGGCACATTAAGCCGTTGGTCCCGGTTGCCAGTAGCATGGCAGTCGTTAAGTCAAGTTGAAGGCCTTATGGCGGCTTGAAAATATTCAACATCAGGTAGCCACAACCTGCGTCTGTCTATTCCAACACGGCAATAGGTTCACCACCTATTACCAACAGGAATACACATGGTGAAAAGTGGGCATATAATATGCCTTTATACCTATGAGGTGGCAGACAAGCATACGGCCCACCTGATGGAAAATTGTCATTTTAGCCTATGGACGTTTGCAACACCAGAGACCTTGTAAAAATCATCTAAGACCCCTTTTGAAAAACCACATACTATATACGTTCGGGAAAGCTCAGCCAAGTTCGAATGGGATTCGAACCAGTGACCTTCACTGTCAAGTATAACGCTCTGACCACTGAGCTACAGAACCGTACTAAAACAATGAAAATTCTTCACTATGTCGTAATCACCTATCAGATAAACTAAGTAGGTACCTATAACTCGATCACAAGTTAAAATGGCCGTTCAGAGTGCTACTAAATAGTTGTGCACGTTCCAGGTGGTATGTGCTT
The DNA here is from genome assembly GCA_948477245.1 of Thumatha senex. NCBI lineage: Eukaryota > Metazoa > Arthropoda > Insecta > Lepidoptera > Erebidae > Thumatha > Thumatha senex. Next base: position 20,925,527 of record OX419744.1, on the reverse strand, counting down.
CGCGTACAACGCCGACCTGTACTACCGCGACTACTTCCCCGACGTGGACCTCGGCTGGTGGCTGTTCGCCGTCACCGTCGGCATCGGCTCCGTGGGCGTCGTCGCCGGAGGAGTCATCTCGGACAAGTGAGCATAGCATCCTCTAATGGCCGGTTTCAATATTATATCTTCAGTCAAACATAGATCGCTACCACAGTTGAATTTTTAACTTTTGTGATTATAGTTCAATTTCGTAGGTAAATTTTTCTATCTATCTTTTGTTTTTGAAACCTAAATTTTGGTCGATAATAGGTACCGAATGGTAACTATTTTAACATTATTTTAGACAATAGTAAAAAATACATAAATAGGTTATTGAGACCGGCCGTAAATCGATTCTAGTTGATGCATCGATTATTTTCAAAACATCCCTCAATGATATTACTAAAAGTTTTAAATTGTTTATTTTAATATTTTAATAATTATTTTATGGCCCGGTTACAAAGACCCATTAGCCAAATGTTATTTATTTCAACGTATAGGTACCTATCATCTGTCTTCACCTCTTAGCTAAATAAATCTTAAGTACTCAAATAAAGTGGTAGAAGCGTTACTGAAGCTTTTAGTGGAATTACGGCGGCATTTCACTGCGATATTCACTATAGCACGTTGACACAACTTTTTCGTCTAATAATGTAGCATTTTTCACGTAAAGCAGGGTTAATTCTTTAGTTTTCAAAAATAATATACAGCAGGCGTCCGATATATGGCATTCCCGTGCAATCTTTAGTCATTAGGGCCTCCGCACACCAGCTTCATTTAGTATCCGTAACCGGCGACTTAGTAGCTTTGTGAAAGCCAGATCCAGACCGAGCGCGACACAGTCTCAAAGTCGCCGGTTGCCGATACTAAAGGAAGCTAGTGTGCGGAGGCCCTTATCGATGTTTGCTCCGCGCAGGTACGTGGAGAAGATGGGCGTGCGGTCGCGCGTGCTGGTGCTGGCGCTGTCGCAGCTGGTGGCGACGCTGCCCGCCTTCGGCTCCGTGGTGTTCGGTCCGCTGTGGGCCATGGTCACGCTGGCCATCTCCTACTTCTTCGGTGAGCTGCTCTGCTTTCTTTTGTAATTATTTTATGGCCTGGTTACTAAGACCTTTTAGCCATATCTTAATTCATATTGTTTTTTACTTTCTTAATATCTAAAATATCCCAGTCCTCGACGTCTTAGTCAAGTCTAGTCTTAAGTCAAGGTCAGTCTCACCCCAGTATAATGGTGGTTGTTATACTGATGTTTTCAGTGGATTTACGCGGCAAATTAGAAAATAGCATATATATATATATCTCTTTATCTATCACTATAGCACGTTAACACAACTTTTATGTCCAAGAACCACCACTCCCGCACATAAAACAAGATAAATGCACTAGTTTTAGAAAATAATATACAGCAAGCGTCCGCACTTGTCACTGTCCCCGTGAAAAGTCACGGTATGTGTGTGTTCCAGCCGAGATGTGGTTCGGCATCGTGTTCGCGATCCTGGTGGAGGTGGTGCCGCTGTCGGTGCGCTCCACCACGGTGGGCGTGTTCCTGTTCGTCATGAACAACGTGGGCGGCAACCTGCCCATCCTCGTTGACCCCGTGTCCAAGGCCATCGGCTACCGGGAGGCCATCATGATCTTCTACGCCGGATTCTATGGCATTAGTAAGTTTTTTTACCAATATTTTTGCCAGTTGGACATACACGATATGTCCAACTGACAGAAATATCCAATGGAGATTAACCAACATTTTTACCCTCATTTTACTATTTTTTTTTCCATTAAATATTTACTATAGTTCATTCACGATTGACGTCATCAATGGCATGAAATCATTGAACCATAGCCTTAAAAATACTCAGTATGTTAAAAATGTTTACAGCGTGCTTTATTTCTGTTCTTAAACTTGTATATTATATTGGTTTATGGTTCCTAGGCAAAGGAGTTACTACCGTAATGCCAAATATGACGTCATTTGAAGGTTAAATAAAGATTGTTCGCATTTTAACTGAAATATTAATAATCTTACATTGTTTCCATTTCTAAGTCATAAATAATGATCAGTTACCATTTTCCTCGAAATGGGTTTTGATTTAAAATATTAGCAATAAATATTTTCTCTCAACAGGCAGCATCATGTTCTTCTTTACAATGTTCCTAATGGACGGCCCAGTAGACAGGTCTGACAATACCGTCGCACAAGCACCAGAGAACAAACGAACTGGCCTCGACAACACAGCCTTCACACACGACGAACAACCCAGCAGAAGTTCTACCAGGACTTTGCCTATCTCAAGCGAAAGACTTTAAAATTAATCTTTATAGTAACTGATCAAACTTTAAATGGTAAAATCCTAGTGACTACTACACGGTTGTAATCTAGCCTTCCAACCAGTGTGACCATACTTGTTCACATACATGTAGACATCCAAGTAAATTACGATCTTTATAATCCTTGGTAGAACCAAATAAAGGTCGCCTCTGTTGGATCACTGAATTACAACCGTCTAGAATGCCTTTAAGTGGGCGCCTAAAACTGCAAAGTTCTATGTTATTGACTATGTATAAAGTCGTTATAGAACTTGTTTCTATGTGAATACAAGGTGTCCCATATATACCGTAATTTTTCGGTATATGTAAACAATAAATGTGTCCATAAGGTACCGTACTTATTCGGTACATGTATACAAAAAATGTGTCCATATACAATACTCATCCGGACTTACCAATTCAGCGTTATTAGAATTAAATATTAACTTTAAAAGGTCCTTATAGCTAATTTGGGCAATGATACCTTGTGTTGCCCTGTACAGCTTATTTTCACTTAAAAACATTTTGCTTGGGGTTGAGATCACGATGATTAAAAACACAAAATTATGAAAAGAATAGCCCAGGGTTGACAAAATGATGATTTTTGCAAGACAATGTAAATAATATTTTGTAAAGTATTTAGTCAACACTATATCCAGTTTTTGGCTTAGTAACCCCTTAATAGGACACCTTGTACATAAAACATTGTTCAAGAAATTTAAAAGGTGCTGGTATCACCTAATTCTGTATTTTATAAGTTCCGTTCAGTTTAGATGTGTTGCTATTGTTAGTAAGTATGCGTTTATTGTTTTTAATTTAATAATTAGTTTAATTCTTTTAAAGCGAACATGATCATTAAATTATCGTGCTATAAACAAAAAAAATTCGCATTTATTTTTAGAACATTTTGGATTATATTGACTATCGTATTTTTTACGCCTGTCTTCGAATTTACTACTTATTATTTTTGCAAAACACACAGCACACATACAACACACAGTGCAAAAATACATAGTGGGTATCTTCACAAACCTGATGCATGATTTTAGGTACCTACTCAAAAACAGAAGAGAAGAATCAAACTAAGTTTAAGGCTGTGAGTTAAGGAACCAAGTAAAACGTTTTTAATTTTAAAAAAAATTAGATGACATCTCAAGGATGTGCGGATAGAGGATTTGTAGTTTTCGTGCAATTGCCGTTTTTGTTATGTCAAAAAGACAATATTAAATTTGTACTTAATTCATATGTACGTATGTATGTGTACGTTACGAATCTCAGGCAGTTCAGAACGTACTCTTTTTATGGCATAAAAAAAGTACTTTTGACTATTTTCTCATTAGATTTTGAAATTATTTTAAATTGAACTAGGTACTTCTATTTTTTAAATATTTGTTGCAAAAAAAAATGCTAAATTGCTCAAAATTACAACACATCGACTACGTATATCAGGTAGTCACCTAAGCTATACTATTCCTTATAGAAGTTATACTTAATTTGGCGCGTTAGGGAAAAAATATGGGAGAATATTTTTAAAATGCGCGCGCAGCCCGTCTCCAAAAACCGGCACCATGAAGTTAACTGATAAGTGTTTCCATGACAACTTATAACTAGTAACTTACAAAGTAGTTTTTAATCTTGAAGCTCTTTTTTTTTACAAAATATCATTATATATAATAATATATAATGATATTTTGTTATATATTTGATAATTATCATTTGTTTTACAAAAAATATAAGATACGTGATGAAATCTTGTTAAACTACAAAAGTATGACTTCTTGAAATCTTTGTGAATAAGATTAATCCAGAAGACTAACATAGGTGAGACTTTGTAAGCATTGTTGCTGTAAGAAGTTATACAGGTGTCTCATTGTTTCTTTGCCACGCTGGAATCGGGTACTTACGTAAGATAAGTCATTACATGGTCGTTACCCATTTCGTCTTGACGTCAAATTTTGGGACACTATGTATAATTGACCAAGATCTGCTATTTTAATGTAGGTACTCTATCCTTTACTCTCGTTCAGAAATGAAGTTTGTCAGAGCAAGAAAATTTGTCTGAATAAATACGCAGCTATGAAAAAGCTTTCTGACTTACTCTGGTGAACGACAGTCGATGTGCGATGGAAAAGAATGGAAAATATGATTCGTTTGCTCTCATTGTGGGTAATCACAAAAATAGGATTTATTGTGCGTAGTTTTATAACAAAATAAAATACAATAAAACCGCTATTGTGATCGAAAGTTGTACATGCGATTAAATACATTAACATAATGTTTGTTTTCTTAAAACAAATAAGTATGTGTTGTAAATAAAAATAATCGATTATTTCATTGTTTTTTATTTTATATCTGCGTTCCTAATTACGCTAGAGAAAAATTATTGCAGTTCTCTCTAAATAAATATTGTGAGAGAATTTTACACAGCGCCATCTAGCAGAAATTAAGCTATTTAAGCATTGTGTTATAAAATCTAGACAATTGATAAACATACTATGTACCTATGTATTTGTAAATACAGACATTACAAAGGAAACAAGCTATTGCGGATAAAACATTTGTTCTCACTGAGATTGGAACCCGAGACCTCAGCACAGCTTTTAAACCTTATTTATTTCTGACCCCGATTAGCTAGGTCTATTTTAACGTGTGGAAATCCCCAAAGATGCTATGCCGAATTTGTACTGACTAAAAAAAAATCACACGATTTACCTATCTGTCTAGCGCCCGGCATTTTCTTCTTCCTTCCATTCCTCGGAATGATATCCCAGGGTAACAGGGTATCCGGCAGACTTTGGCTACCACCGCGGCCTCGCCTAAGTGTTCGCATGGTATCTCGCTTCTTTGAGGGTTGGTTCGGGTGTTATTACACTTCTTGGGGCGTGAAACGTGAGTGAAATTTTGACGTCTCGCCGCCGTATAGGTCCTGGCCTGCTTTTGTAAGGGTCTCCTATTACGGAGGTCGCTAGTCTTGGGTGAAGACACGTCTGCGGAGCTCTCGCTTCAGGCTGTGGAAGTCGATTAGCAGAGTCCTCTCTCGAGTCTGTGCCTTGAGAGCTTTGTTGTGGGTTCGATACCCATACAAAACAAATCTTTGTGAGAAGAAACCATCGTGATTGCGACACCCCACTCAAATATTTGTCAGCTACGGAATATTTACAAAGGGCCAGAAACGGCTCTAACATAACATTCAGGGGAACATTACCTACGACTTATTCTCAAATCTACTACATATAGGTAAGAACACCAAAATTACCATAATCATCGGTCAAGCCGTTTCAATACAAACATTCCACAATATTTTCGTCATTCCACTAATGTCAAAACTTTATTTTTCTTTCCTTTATATTTGAAAAGTTTATCTTTTCGCCTTGACTTCCAATATTTTATGTCCTTTTTGGATAGAATGCTTTCCCCACTTATTGCAGATGCTGCAATTTTATCTGGAAATAAAAGTAAACATATCATGAATGATAACACTTGAACAATTTCAAATTATTTACTTTTTAACCTGCTCAGTTTCGCATTACGGCATTTTTTTTTATCCTTTTATGACACTAATAATATTGTGGGACATTTTTTTAACACAACAAACTAGGCTAATATAAGCTTGTGGTAGGGAATCTAGACAACAAATAAACATACTTATATATTTCTAAATACATAATTATACATAGAAAACACCCACGTTTCTATACAAACAGTTAGGTATCACAGAAATATTTCTTCCGACCCGGGAATCGAACACGAGGCTTCAGCGCTACAGTCTTATACACTACCACTTACGCCACCGAAGTAGTCAATAAAACTAATAACTCACGCCTTTATCCCCAAAGGGGTGGCAGAGGCATATTAGACTAACTATCTTCACGCTGTATCCCTGACGGGGTAGTCAGAGAGGACAGATCGCCAGGCTTCGCGATCCATGCATACTTCTTTCGCTTCTTCGAGATTCATCAATCGTTTCATACAAGCACGTCTGGGTATCCGAGTACTTTTGACCTTTCCGTTTTTGAGCAATCTGCTCACGTGGTCTTCATATGTAAGTCTCGGCCTACCCTGACCTCTTATTATTAACATAAGCATATTAGACGCCCATATATAACTGTGTGCATCTATGTAACAACTGGTGAGCCCTTTTCCGTGTGGAAAATCAAAAGGAGCAGGTTGTGGCAACCTGCTGTTGAAATTTTTTAAGCTGCCTTAAGGCATTCAATATGGTTTAACCACTGCCATGTACTGAAAACCGGGACAAACAGCTTAACATGCTTTCCAAATCATGGAAAGCTTGCAAATGTAAATGTCACAAAGTGGTCCACCATCCATGGATCCAGTCATATTGATAGTAGACAGTTGCTTAACAGGGTGATTGTTTACAGAACACTGGGTTAGCAGGGCAACAAGCACTTCACCTGTACATTAAAAGGGCAGCCATTTTAATGCTTCTATCATAAAAAGTCGAGGTCGTAATTTCCATGATTAATATAAATTATATGTAATAAATATACCTAAGTACCATTTTCATTAACATCATCAACGTGTCTCCTCTTCATATTTTTAATCTTCTTGGCCTCTTTATTATGATGTTCAGTATAAGTATCTTTTGCATCTTCACAAGACAAGAATTCTTCAGATTGTTTGAATAATTTTACACCACCTTTGATTTTATGTTTCCTACAAGTGAACAAAGGATAAATAATTATTGAATATTGTGGGACACTTTTCACACAGCGCCATCTAGCCCAAAGTATGCTAATATTAGCTTGTGTTATGGGATCTAGATAACTGATAAACATACTTATATATTTCTAAATACATACATATTATACATAGGAAACACCTAAACTCAAAATAACACATTTGCGGATCACACAAATATTTGTTCCGACCCGTGAATCGAACCCGGGACCTCTTGCGTAGCAGTCGGATACACTCCCACCGCGCCACAGAGGCAGTCTAAAGGATCTTTAAACTAAAACAGAAAAGTCAGTAAAAAAATCAAATATGAAAAGGTTCCCATTGCAGTCGATTGATACTCGCTGCTGGGTATTAATTTTTGGGTTATTGTTCTCCTACTCTGGGTAAATTAACGAAGTGGGCGGCAAAACATTCGGTTGGAACGTTCGCCCTGCGATGCCGGCGTCCCCAACAAGAAAATAATAATAATCCTTACTATACCACATAGTCAGACAATGTTGTCCCTCTTTACATAATGGGATCTTTGCAATGTGTGCCCTTGGTCACCTATAATAATATCCACAATATGAAAGGAGAGTCACTATTTAAAAATATATATAACAGTAGGTTGCTTGGGTATGCAAAAACCTTTGATACTTACTTTATGTCATTATCCAATACAACAAACTCAACGTTTTTCTGTATGATATCTGACACTTTGGCCCAAATCCGCTTCTGCATTTCCTCTGGAACTTTCACATCATTGTAATGTGAAGCTTCCTCTATATATCTTTCAGATTTAAGATTTGTGGCTTCTGTAAAATTATTAGAAAGAAGTATTAATGTTTTTTTTTTGTTTTGCGATGTCCGGGTTGGACTTAGCCACGACGCAGTAAAAGGTTAGGAAACGGTTAGTATGTGAAAAGGATTACGGAATTTCGGAAAAGGATCAAAATGGTTTGAAACAATACATTCTTAAAGTAATATTTAGAGTTTTAAATGATTAACAGTTTTAATAAAGATATGGTTTTATAAATATTAATATCAAGTTTATGTAATAAGGAGTTAATACAAGATGGAAGAGGAACATGAAGGGATATTAAGGATTCTAAAAATTCTGTATGGTTATATAGAGGGCAAGCGAAAAAAATATGGTTTAAATCACCTATATCTGTACCACATTCACAAATGTCACTGTTAATAATTATTCAATATTATCTAAATTTTGCAAGGTGCACTGGAGCACATGTGTGACCCAATCTCATTCTAGTTATTATAGAAGTTGTCGTTTTACCAAATTTGAATTTTGAAAACCAAGGTTTAACAGGTATTGTAGGCTGAATTTGACTGAAATGTTTACCTTTCACTAGGCTGCTAGTGTGCCAGTCTTTTCCCCAGGATTCGAGAAGATCCTTTTTAGAAAGAGACATTAAGTCAGAGCAGTAGTTTTTATATGGGAACAAATCCCCACATAAAACTGCCTCATTGGCAAGTCTATCCGCATAGTCGTTGCCAAAAATACCTTGATGACTAGGTATCCATACAAACTTTACGTCTAAACCGATAGATGAACATTTCTGTAACAAATATCGACATTCAAAAACAACAATCAAATGGTTTGATTTAGATGGGAATCGCTGTAGAGCTTGTACAGCACTTTTGGAGTCTGTGATAATTGCGGTCTTTGAGAGTTTTAATAATAATATGTATTCCAAAGACTTCAGTAATCCGAAGCATTCACCGGTAAATACTGATGTCTCTGGTGGGAGTCTAACTTTCTGGACTATCTTGAACTGATGGTGATATACTCCTATTCCGACACAATCAAATTTACTATGCTTAGAAGCATCACTGTATATATGAAGCCAGTCTTGAAATTCGTGATTGAGATAGTAGTTGAAGTTGGCATTAGCAATTATGTCATTTTGAAAATCACAGTTTAGAATAATACAAGATGAAATAGTTAAGGAATCATAGGAAGTAGAAAAAAGGGGGAGACGAGAAGATCTGTGAGTAGGGGATTGTAGAGATAAAAATTTACGAAAGCTGCTAATAAGGCAAGGAACCTTTTTGTGAGACCAGTAACTGGTGGTTTCTATTACGTCTGAGAGTAATTGGAGTTTATGAGTTTATGTGTTTATGGTTCGTGATTTGTAAAGATTGAAACACAAATCGGTCACAAAGATATTGTCTACGATGTATCAGTGGAGGTTCAACACATTCAACTTGAAGAGCGTTGATGGGGCTGGATTTCATACAACCTGATATAATTCGAAGAGCTTTATATTGTACACTGTCCAGAAGCCAACTATACCACAGGGTTCTAAAAGAAATGACCCGTAATCTAGAAGACTTCTATAATTCTTCTATAATCAATGCGTTATAAAGAAGTTTTTGGGAAGTTGGATGAGCTCCCCACCAAACACCCGACAAGCATCTCAAGATATTTAAATTACGTTCACATTTTGCAGTAATATGGTAACAATGTTGGAGCCCAGATAATTTAGCGTCTAAAATAATTCCTAAGAACTTTGCATGCTCATAAACTGGAAGTCGTGAGCTTTCATAAAAAACTGATACAGTAGGAGGACACCGCATCCGGGAAAATAATACAACAGAACTTTTGGGCACTGATAGACTTAGGCCATTAGTATCCAGCCACGTTTTAAGGAAATCAAGAGCTGATGATAACCTATCAGCTGATCTCTCAATCGATAGTCCCGAAGTATATAGGAGTAAATCGTCTGCATATTGTAAAATATTTATGTTGCTTTTCACTACTGTATTTTTTAGGTCATAGGTATATATATTATAAAGGAGAGGACTTAATACTGATCCCTGTGGGAAACCTCTCGAAGCTATTCTTGTAATTGTGAGGGAGTCCGGAAGGATAACACATCTATCAGACAGAAAATTTATGATCAAAATTTTGTAATATGACATCCAGTTTAAAAAGCTTTTTTGCAGTATATGTAGCTGGACACTATCGTACGCAGCAGCTATGTCTAGAAAACAGGCCAGAAGTGAGTGATTATTTGAAAAAGCTAGACGAATATCAGTGTTAAATATAGCTACACTGTCTATGGTACTTTTACCCTTTCTAAATCCATACTGACTATTGGATAATAGACCTTTATTTTCAATAAACCATTCTAATCTATTTTTGCCGAGGTGTTCAGCCAGTTTAGCATCCACAGGGGAAAGGGCTATTGGATGGTAAGATGACGCTTCAGAAGAAGGTTTGTTAGTTTTACGAATTGGAATCACTTCTTGCACTTTCCAAGCTGTGGGGATGTTGCCTGATAGCATTACAGAATTAATTAAAGATAAATAATAAGAAAGACTAGTATCATCCATGTGAGTGAAAAATGAATAGCCAGGGCTTGAATCTTTAACATAAGTTAGAATGCCTTTTAATTCATTAAGAGTAAAAGGCTTGTTAAGACTCGAAGACTGCGTTTCCAATTTACATTGGGTTTGCAAGGGACAAGGAGAAATATTAAGAGGAACAAAAGGAGGAATCAGAGTATCCAGAAAGTTTTTTACAACAGTTCTGTGTATAAGTGGAGTGTTTGATTCTTTAAAAGCAGATCTGAAGCGTTTGATATTTTTCCAAACTAAAGTTGGGTGAACATTAGGGGATACAGAATTACAGAATGCTAGCTAGCTAGCTTTCCCATTTTTTTTTGCTTAAATAATTTACGGGTGCTAGTTATAATTTCTGAAAGAGAATTAAAATTTTCTATCGAAGAATAATGTTTGTAAATATTTTCTGCTATCCCTGAATTCTGAATCCCATCAAGGAGGAGAGGGGAGCTTCGTTACTTTTGTTTGACGTTTAGTTGGAAACACACAACAACAAATTAAAACCATACTAATTAAATTATTACGTTCGTCTATATTACTGTCGTTAATGTTTGGAAGTTGTGAAAATCTATTTTTAACCTGTTGTTGAAACGCATCCCAGTTAACGTTAGATAATCTATGTTTGAGTCGAGGTTGACGTTTTTGTAATTGGATGCTGGAAATGTAATGACAATAGGGAAGTGATCACTACCTGTAACGTTGTAAAACGTCACATTGGAATGTCATTGTTAGTCTTGAGATTTGGAGAGAGAGGTGAGTAGATTGTTGACTCTTTCGCTCCGTGTGTCATCGATTTTAAACAAATTGCGATTTCTGTAAGGCTGTATGCCTTAGTTTACATGCCATAGGGTAGACTTGGAAAGAAAAAATGTCTTTTTGTTTGTGGTGACGGAACAAGCATTCGCCTAGCTACATCGACGACAAAAAGATCTCGATTGTAAATATATTTTTTAAACTTCGCTAAAAAGAAGTAATCTTTAATAAATTGTATATGGAAGTTCACGTCTGTGAATTCTTATAAATGGTTATACCAAAATAACTATGTATTTCGCTTATTACGATTATTAGAGCGGCGTTAATGCAATATTTGCCTGCTCTTCAAGATTAATTGGTTTTTCTTTTAAAAAGTGCTGAAAAAGCATTTTTTTATATTAATACAATACAATACAATACAATATTGTAAATTCCTATTATAAGTTTATGGTGTACAATAAAGAGTATTGTACACCATAAACTTACAATAGGAATTTACAATATTTATAACTTAAACTATAGGGTACAATCGGCGGTCTTATCGCAAGGTGCGATTTCTTCCAGACAACCTAAAATGGACATGGTGACATGGATTTGCTTCTATAGGCAGTTCATTGGTGCACTGAATTTGGAAGATACTAATATTATTATTTTTGTACATAATTATGCATAACGATACTCACAGTTGGTACACATAAATACATAAACATACACTACGTAATACCTACATATAGGTACAAATATTTATATAATTTTATACATACACAGATACATACATATAATACGTTTTCTTTTTTATACTTTTTACGTAAATCTTAGTGTGTACATAAATAAATAAATAAATAAATAAATAAATAAATAAATATACATACATACATAACGAAATATACAAACATACTTTCAAATATAATTTATATAACATAGATAGCTCAGATAAACTACAAATAATCAAAAGGGAAGTAAGTGTTAGTAGTTATAGTGTTAGGTAGTAATTAGTAAGTAATTTTTTAAAGCTATTTAGAGATTGCGCACGACGCACAGACACAGGCAATGCATTCCACAAACGAGTTGCCTGAACTGTAAAAGATTTATCAAAAAATATTGTGGAATGCATTGGCATTTTAAGTCGCAAATTTTCCGATGACCTCAGGAATCTCGAATGCGCATCACCCAAGAAATCAAAACGTTCTTTAAGATAAGTGGGAGTACAGGGGTTAAACAAGATATTGTATAGAAGAAATAGAATATGGGCATTCCGGCGAAGTCTAATGGGAAGCCACTTGAGCTTCGTGCGAAATTCAGAAATGTGATCATATTTGCGCAAACAAAATATGAATCTAATAAAAAATTCTGAAGACGCTCAAGTTTATTGAGTTGTTCCTCGGTGAGATCTAGATAGCTGGCATCAGCATAGTCGAGGATTGGCAGAAAAAGAGATTGAGCCAGCGCAGTTTTAGTGGCAATGGGCAAAAAGCTACGCAATCTCCTAAGGGTACCATGATTAATGACATGATTTGTCGAGGAAACAATTATGAGATCAAGAAGTGAAGGAGTACATTTAGGAAAGTGATGGGTGGCTGACAGGGGAAGAATGGATAGATTGCAAGAGCCTAATAAATTTTAACTATATTGTTGGATAAAATTTGCCATAAATGCTGACCATCTGGTGAGCGTGGTCATCCTTTGCGACATGTGGTTACGGGCTCGTCATTCTCGTGGAGACGGCACCAGTCGCGGTCTGCAGATGTGATTTCGAATCCCGTGGTAATGTAACCACTCCTCAGGTACCTGATTTAAATTGTTTTTGTGTAGATTAATCTAGTAATGATGCACGACTCAATGATTAGGCCCATGTAATGACTCCATGTTCAGACTCAGCGATTTACGACTCAATGATTTGGCTCATGTTTTGAATCATGTTACGATATATTTTTTGACTCATAATCTGGCATTATGCTGGATCTCACGATTCTAAATTTCACGCCTCAACCCTGTGAATAGTTAATCTTTAGCTTACTAAATCACTTGAATAGGTTATACCAATTATCCAATCTTACGACTCACCTCCCGAATCTGCGGATCCCAAGACATCGTTTTATCGAAGTACACCCCTAAGTTCCTCACTTTGTCACTAAACTCAATAACAGTATCATTGATAACAATTTCAGGAAGTTGTGTACAGTCAAGTTTTGGAATAAGCCCGGGGCTACCAATAATTATAACCTGGCTCTTCGATGGATTTACTGTGAGTCCATAGTTCATGCTCCAGGCAGCTATATGTGTCAGGTCTCTATTTATCAGGTTAACAGCGTCAGAAAGCTGAGCAAGAGGAGCATGTGTATAAATCTGCAAATCATCAGCATAAAGGTGGTAGGATGAAAGAAGTTTAGACGAGATAAGGTTGATAAATACTGCGAAAAGTAAAGGAGATAAAACGCCACCCTGCGGTACACCAGCTGATACATTACTCCAAGATGAAATAATGTCATCTATTTGAATACGCTGTCGGCGGCCAGACAGGTAACTTTGAAACCAATTAATCACTGTTGGAGATATATTAAGAGAGCGAAGAATGGCCAGCAATATTTCGAAATCCACGGTATTAAAAGCATTGCTGAAATCCAGTAGAGACAGCACCGTGAGTTTCCTATTCTCCATACCTATTATTATGTCATCTGTGACATTGACAAGGGCTGTCGTCGTGCTATGCCCAGGACGAAAGCCTGATTGGTAGCTGTTTAGGAGATTGTTTTTATTAAGGAAGGAGTTGATTTGGTTATGAACTTGACGTTCCATAACTTTGGATAGGAATGGGAGTATAGCAATTGGACGATATTCTGAGTAGGATGAGGGATTAGGTTTTTTAGGTAGGGGAATAATTTGGGCGTCTTTCCAGGATGCGGGAAAGACACCACTGGATAGAGAAAAATTTAAAAGATGGCACAAGATTGGAAGAATCTCATCTAGCACAGGAATTATCATGTTGCGGCTCACGCAGTCAGTTCCAACAGCGTTGGATCTTATTGATAATATGCTCTTCTTAATATCACAAGCAGTGACTTCATTAAAGATAAATGGAAGATGGTCAGGAGTTGGATGCGATGACAGATGGTCTAAAGTATTTGCTTTAATTGTCCTATTCAAGTTGGACGAGGCTGTGAAATGATGATTTAACAAATCAAGATTAATGTTTTTGGAAATTGTTTCTGGTTGTGCTTTTCCAACCCCTAATGACTTTAGAAAGTTCCAGACCTTCGATGAATCACCATTTTGAACGGACTTATGAATGTGTTGGCGCTGTGCTTTCCTACACACCTTATTGCAGTGATTACGAATAGATATATATTTATCCAGGTTTTCTTGTGTAGCCCGACGTTTATATTTCGTTTTTGCTGCTGCCTTTTTAGCAATTAAAGCTTTTATATCATTAGTAAGCCAAGGCGATGGTAAATATTTCAACTTAATTTCCCGGATAGGAGCATGCTTATCGTACAATTTAATTATTTCATCTGTGAAAAAGCCGATCTTTGTGTCAATAGTTTCAGCAACTAGTAGCGGTGTCCAGTCTATACACTTGACATCTTCAATTACTTTTTCACGGTCCATGCCACCGAAATTGCGCTCGCGAAGTATTTTAGGCTTTGCTTTAGGAGGACGTATTTTGTAGGACACAAAAAGGAGATCATGATAGGAAAACATGTCAGCTGGATATTGGCCATGATTAATGACATGATTTGTCGAGGAAACAATTATGAGATCAAGAAGTGAAGGAGTACATTTAGGAAAGTGATGGGTGGTTGACAGGGGAAGAATGGATAGATTGCAAGAGCCTAATAAATTTTAACTATATTGTTGGATAAAATTTGCCATAAATGCTGACCATCTGGTGAGCGTGGTCATCCTTTGCGACATGTGGTTACGGGCTCGTCATTCTCGTGGAGACGGCACCAGTCGCGGTCTGCAGATGTGATTTCGAATCCCGTGGTAATGTAACCACTCCTCAGGTACCTGTTTTAAATTGTTTTTGTGTAGATTAATCTAGTAATGATGCACGACTCAATGATTAGGCCCATGTAATGACTCCATGTTCAGACACAGCGATTTACGACTCAATGATTTGGCTCATGTTTTGAATCATGTTACGATATATTTTTTGACTCATACTCTGGCATTATGCTGGATCTCACGATTCTAAATTTCCCGCCTCAACCCTGTGAATAGTTAATCTTTAGCTTACTAAATCACTTGAATAGGTTATACCAATAGTGATAACGTATAAAATGTATATTCAATCAATTCGCCTATAAAATATAGAAACTTTCTTCTAGAGATGTATTCTATTATTTTTGGTTCCTGCTCTTATGATTAAAAGCTCAATCTCTATCGCCGATATCCGTGTGCATAAAGTTGGTAGGACTTATCCTCCTGTCGCCTGAACCGAGTTATATCTTTTGTTTGTTTGTTAGTTCAAATTTCCATAATGAGACAATGTAAGTTTTCCTTTCATGATTAGATGTACTGTTAAGGTAATTTAAACTACATTCGCTGTATATCAATTCATTTATTTTATATACAGGGCCTAGTAGTCATCATCGCCATTAATTAACCACTATTAATATTACAATTGGCGCCCGAACAGGATGATTTGAATATACATTTGCTTGTGGTGAGTGAGTCGTGCATCTTATAGTGGCATTGTTATTGTTACATTGTTTTGCTCTGAAATATATATTTGTATATTTTGCTTGGAGTATATTAAACTATTTTGTTATTGAAACATTCTCAACAAATGAAAAAATACTGTTCTACTGGTTATATATGTCTAAAACTAAAGTAATAATGATTTCTTGAAAATAACCTATAACTTATCTTTTTAATAATATGAAGTAATAAGTTTGTACACTAATTGTATCTACATATTGATGTGACTTTCATAACTATTATTTGCTTATTATGATATAAAAATATGAGTGAATAGTTATAAATAACATAACAATGTTTTAAATGATAATTTGTGTTTACATAGTAATGCATTTTGTGACAAACTTAAAGATATAGCCTTACTATTTGTACGAGCCATGCATCATTAATGTGTAAGAACCGATATATTATTGGTATATTGTAATCGATGCACATTTATTCCATAATTAATTTTCTAGTATGGCAATACTTAGTGATAGGAACAAATGTGAACGTTCGTCGGTCATTTTTTTAATTGTCATTGTGATAAGTCATGAGGGCAGTCGATAATCACATGTTAAACAGTACAGACGTCTGTAGTAGTAGTAGTAAGTGCTAATAAATCCGTTTGTATTTTTGCAATCGCGAGGTATTTAATTTAAACCTGAGCTGATCTTTCAACTCAGAAGTGGGATACATAAAACTCACGGGTTATTTCCGCGCCTAGTGCATCCTAGACAAAAGAAGTGAATTTTTTTTTTATCGCAATACCTACGGATTTAAGTGATTTTTCCTTATTAACGTGATTATGAGCAGTGATAGTGACCAAATGCAAAGCAATCAAAACAATACATCACGTAAACGACGCCACAATGAAAAGTTTCGCGAGACATCGGTCATTAGTATCTCAAATAGTGGTAGCTATCAAGAAAAATCGCGGCAAAAACAACGGCGAACCATATCACGCCGCCATGATAATGAAAGTGCGCAAGGCAGTGATGATGGAGTGCAACGTTCGCGTTCGAAACACTGTCGTCGTTCGAGTTCGCATCGAACTACAGCAAAAGTATCACGCAAGCGTAGTACGAAGTCAAGGCATCGCAGTCACTCCAGTTCACATAGTCAACGCAGTTCGAGACCACAGCATCGTGAGCACCAGCGCCGCAGTCGCAGCGTTTCACGAGAATACAGACACGTGAGTCGTTCCAATTTTGAAGATAATACTCGTAGTACTCATAAGTTACTGACAGAGTTAATAAAATCTATATCAAGTAGCCGCCCCGAAGGCAATAAATTTCCTATGTTAGGCAATGTCATACCAGAGTTTGATCCCATGTCTAAAGGCCAAACTATTGATATGTGGCTAAGCAAAGTTGAGGAATGCGCTCGATTGTATAAATGGGGTGAAGACCAGATAATACATTATGCATTTCCTAAACTTAGTGGAGTGGCACAGACGTGGTATCAAGCTTTGCCGTCTATGTCGTTTCCGTGGCCCGAATGGAAAATTAAATTGAGTCCTTCCCCTCCAGTGATGACTATGCAGAGCTTTTGACTGAAATGTTATCTAAAAGAGTTCAATTCAACGAATCCTTGGAGTTGTATTACTATGAGCAAATCAATCTATTAAATCGGTGTAATATTAAAGGCAAACACGCCGTCGACTGTTTACTATACGGTATAGACGATCGTAGCTTGCGGTTAGGTGCAAAGGCAACGAAATGTGAGGAACCTGAACAGGTTTTGAAATATTTCCAATCAATTAAACAACAATCACGAGAACAAGATTATCGAACAAAATTTAATTATGATAAACGGCTTAACAAAATCAACAGTAATGTTAGTAGCGCAAATAAACAAATACCAAATATGCAACCTGTACGATTTAACGATATTTCAAAACCCATTACCTGCTATAATTGTAACGCAATAGGCCATTATAGCTATAATTGTACGAAACCAATCCTTAAATGTAATAACTGCAATAAATTAGGACACTTATCCTCTAACTGTTTAAAATCATCCAATAATACCCGAAAGTCATCATCAGAATCAAATCCCGAAAAAGGTAACGAAAAATCAGTTATGGCGTTATACAACACACGTAAAGTAGATAGCTACAAATATTTAATAAATTTGAAGGTAAATGATTATGCGTTACAAGGATATGTGGATTTGGGAAGTCAGTGTACATTATTACGTCACAGCACAGCTGAAAAATTAGGTATTTGCTGGTCATCCGAGCAACTACCAACGATGCGTGGTATTGGCAATAATGTCGTCTTACCATTAGGAAAAACTACAATTAAGATTGATATTCAAAATATATCGCGATCAGTTAAAAGTTATGTTGTGGAAGACAGTGTAATAAAATATGACGTTTTGATTGGTCACAGCTTTACTGAATTACCGGGTATAACTATTACAAAAACCACCGCGGCTCTTATATTTAGAGAAATCTTCCCGACAAAATTAAAACTAACACTTATGAAGCATGTATTGATTTCACCCCGCGAGACCTGTGTGGTTAAAATATGTAGTGATATCGATTATACGGGTACTGTTTTTGTTAATGGTTCACTACGGACACGTCCTGAAGAGGAATACAACTTAATGCCTGGTGAATATAATATTATAAACGGAAACGGTTCATTATTAATACAAAATATATCGAACAATAATCTCAATTTAGATAGTGGCGTACTAATCACGCGAGCCTTGTGTACCGATGAGTTGCTCAACGTAAATATTTTAGATTTTAATGAGTCACACGCAAATGAATCTCTTAATTATGATAAGGATCTGTCTGATAGTGAGGTATTAATGTTGAAAAACCTTTTACTAAAGCATCTAGAATGTTTTTCTCGCAACAAGACAGCTCTAGGCTACACTAACGTAGAAAAGATGGAAATTGAATTGATCGATACAGAACCTGTAGTTTACAGACCATATAGGTTATCATACCCGGAAAGAGAGCTAGTAAAGTCAATGGTACAGGAAATGCTCGATGCGGATATAATATGCGAATCGAATTCAGCATATGCTAGTCCGGTTCTCCTAGTCAAAAAGAAAACAGGAGACAAACGTCTGTGAATCGACTATAGAACAAAAAAAAAGAGCATTTTCCCCTACCATTGATCGACGATCAATTAGATCGATTGGTTGGTCACTCCCTATTTATCAGTCGAGATCTGGCATCAGGGTACTACAAACTTGCCGTTGATGAGAAGTCTCAAGATAAGACTGCGTTTGTGACTCCTGATGGTCAGTACCAATTTAAACGAGTTCCCTTTGGTTTGGCTAACGCCCCATCAGTATTTCAGAGGACAATGAATAAAATACTGTCCAAGATATCTTACACCATTATATATATGGACGATGTCCTTATACCAGCACGGACCTTTGATGAAGGGTTAGCTAGACTAGATGAAGTGTTGAATGTCTTTCATGGCGCAAATCTTACCTTAAAGTTAGAGAAATGCTTTTTCTTCTACCCTCAGATTGATTTCTTAGGCTTCGAAGTAAGTGGATCAGGGATACGACCGGGTTCACGTTAAATAGCTGCCGTGTCCGATTTTCCTATCCCCAAAAATGTACACGACGTCAGGCGTTTTATAGGTTTGGCTAGCTTCTTTAGACGTTTCGTGAGAGACTTTTCCTTAATTGTTCGACCGTTAACCGATTTATTAAAAAAACAATTCACGTGGAGGTGGACGGACGAACACATGTTAGCGTTTAATACCTTAAAACGTGAATTGGTACAAAGACCAATATTCGCATTATATGATGCCAAGCTTGATACTGAACTGCACACGGATGCATCTAAGTTCGGTGTAGCCGGTATTCTTATGCAGTGTGGACAAGACGGGCTTTTGCGACCCGTAGCGTATTACAGCCGTAAAACAACAGCTGATGAACCAAAGTTACATTCTTTTGACCTAGAAACCCTGGCTGTGATTGCATCATTAAACAGATTCCGGGTTTACTTATTAGGATTAAAATTTAAAATAGTCACAGATTGTAGCGCACTACGGACCACTATGACAAAAAGAGATTTAGTCCCCAGGATAGGTCGATGGTGGATGCAGCTCCAGGAGTACGACTGTGAAATAGAGTACAAGCAGGTACGTCTACGTTGACGCACTTAGTCGCGCTCCAGTTGATGAACCCAATGTATCGAATGTACCCCATATTCTTGATGTCCTCGTGGTAGAACCACAAGATTGTATCTCCACAGTTCAGAGTGACGATGACGAGATTAAGAGAATAAGAGAGATCTTATCAAGCAACGATATCTCCTTCATAGTAGATGTTTATAAAAAATATCAGTTAAAAGGGGATCGCGTGTATAGAATAGTTGACGAGGGACTACGCTGGGTAGTACTGAAATCAGTTAGATGGCAATTATTAAGGATGAATCACGATGATGTAGGTCACTTTAGCTATAACAAAACATTAAAACGACTTAAAGATTTTTTTTGGTTCCCCAAAATGAGAAGATTTACGAAGAAATACGTTAACGCATGTTTAGAATGTGCATATCATAAAACACCAGGTGGATCAAAAGAGGGTCTACTTCACCCTATCCCAAAGCCGGACATCCCATTTCACACATTACATTCTGATCACTTAGGCCCGTTTGTCCGTTCGCGTAGAGGAAACATGTATCTTTTAATAATCATAGATGCATTTACAAAATTTATTAGTATAAGACCAGTTCGAGATACAAAAACCGTAACCGCTATTCGAGTATTTAAAGATTATTTTAGTTATTTTGGAGCCCCCACTAGATTAATAACGGACAGAGGAACATGTTTCACAAGCTCCAAATTCAAAGCTTTTATTCAAAACGCGGGTGTCAAACATATACTTAACGCCCTCGAGCCAATGGACAAGTCGAAAGATTTAACCGAACGATTTCAGATGCCCTTGGCACTAGATGTCATGATAAAAATGATAATACCTGGGATGAATACGTTAGTGAGGTTCAATTAGGACTAAATACAACCGTAAATAAAACAACAGGAAAAAGCCCCTCCGAATTACTTTTTTGTTACAACGTTAAAAGTGTGTCGGAAAACATAATATGTGACGTGATTAATACAACGATCGATCGTGTAAGCGGTAGTGACTTAATAAATTTGAGAAATAAATCTAGACGTAAAATTGAGAAGGAACAAGAAGCAGCCAAATTACGATATGATAAACGTAGAAAATCACCAAGGAAATACAATGAGGGTGATCTCGTTAGACTAGAAAGAACAACATTTGATAGAGCCGGGAAATCTAAGAAACTATTAGCTAAATATCATGGTCCATATAGAATTGTTAAAATATTACCTAATGACAGATTTTTGGTACAGGATACTCCCCTAACTAGAAAAGGTGGTAAAAAGTATGAAAATGTAGTTTCCATCAATAAAATACATCCATAGTTAAATTTCAAAGGATTCGCAAGCGAGAACGACAGTGACGGTAATGAGAGTAATGACGACAGCGATAGACAAATTGTGACAGATGAATAAACTTGATAAGTAAAATGATAAAATGATAATTTTAATAGCAATGTATAATTGATTGTTAAAGTTCATAATCAAAGTAGTATACATAATTATGATAGATAGCACTAGCACCAGTTGTGAAAGTAAAGCAGATTGAAAACGTTTTAGTGGTGAAAGGAAATAAATAAAAAAAATAAAAAAATATAGTGCGACAGACTATATCGGCATAGGTCGCGAGCGTTAGTGAGAATGCACATATGACGCAGATCACGATTGAATATGCTGGTATGGGTCGCTTTGTATGTATTAGTAAGCAGATACAGATTGCAACAGACTATGCCTCCATAGATTGTGAGCCTGAGTGCTGCTGGCACAGATGACGCAGATCACGATTGAATATGGTGGTATAGGTTGTAAATATGTATTAGTTATTTTAGGATCATGCCGATTGTGACAGACTATGATTGCATGCATTGTGAGCGTCAGTGCTGGTTGCGCAGATGACGCAGATCATGATTATATAGGTTACCTTCGTTAGTTGTTATAAGAAAATGCAGATTGCAACAGACTATGTCGGCATAGGCCACAAGCGTCAGAGCTGCTTACATAGAAGACGCAGATTGTGATTGAATATGCGGGCATAGGTTGTGAGCATTGATTCTCATTAGAATAGATGATATAAATATTGCAACAGACTATTCGGCGTAGGTTATTAGCGCCAGTACTGGTTGTACAGATGGCACAGAATGTAACTGAATACGCCGGCGTAGGTTGCGAACATTGGTTATCATAGCACAGATGACGCAGATCGTAGATACGAGCGTCAGTGCCACTTGAATTGTTGAAACAGATTTCAACAGAGTACTAGATATAATTCTTTTAAGATAATGAATTGTACAATTTCCATAATTTAATGATCAGTGTTTATTTTATATTATATATAAGCATATGGTAAACTACGAAACAGTCTGTATTTTGATTATTTTGAAATTTAATTTAATGATTTGAATCAAAATGTAAACTAAATAATAGCGACCAATATATCTAGCTTGAATATTACATATGTAATTGGATTGGTGTGAGGACACATCATAGTAAGGATGGCCGAGCTGTAAGAACCGATATATTATTGGTATATTGTAATCGATGCATATTTTTTCCATAATTAATTTTCTAGTATGGCAATACTTAGTGATAGGAACAAATGTGAACGTTCGTAGGTCATTTTTTAAATTGTCATTGTGATAAGTCATTCCAACATGAGGGCAGTCGATAATCACATGTTAAACTGTACAGACGTCTGTAAAAGTGCTAATAAATCCGTTTGTATTTTTGCAATCGCAAGGTATTTCATTTAAACCTGAGCTGATCTTTCAAATGGTTTAACATTTCTACAGCATATTGCTTTACAGCCTATTAATAGGTTATATTAATATAAATAGAACATAACCCTTTAAATTTAAATTATTCATATGAGATCTATCCAATCACACTTGTGTAACTTTACAGCGGAGTGTTCGAAGCTTTTGAAACTTGTTTGAATGATAATATTTAGCTTTTTGACAATCATCATCTGAGCGTCAAGGCCTAGTTGTGCTTAACTATAGCAGTGATTGATTTAATTGAGTTTTCAATGCTTTCTTTGAATTTGTTTTGGCTTTTGAATGTTAATAGCTGACTGCTGACTATTACTATACGGTCTCGGTTGCCTTTGGATATTTTTGCAATTAATTGTTTTAGCTTTTGAATTCCTTTGATCTTTTACTTGTCAACTATGTACAAGAGCGTGCAGTTTCCACCCTTGCTTGATGATAAGGAGGAGCGGATCCCTGATGAGTATTTTTTAAGAAAATAGCCAAATGCCACAGGATGAATGGAACAGTTTTCATTGGGAGATGAAGGAAGTTTCTGAATATGAACTGCATATGGGGCAGCATCAGATGAGTTGTAAACATTTCGGCCAATAGGAATATGCGATGAATTCTCGTTAACATTAGTCTTGGTTGTTTGTGAGGTGACAATTTTTGGGGGTGAGGCAAATACAGTAGTGTTTGTTATTGATCTACATTGGCAATCAATCTCGGTGTTAGAAGAAGATATGTGGTGATATCTGCGTTTTTTATTGCAGTGCTTGCAAATCTTTGACGAAACCGATGTTCTTTTTCGCTTATGGGACCGAGAGTTGGTCTCGGAGCCATCTGTGTCTATTAACGACCTTCTGAATCCATACCTGATCCATCTATCGTTACAATATTATACACTGGGGGGACAATTGTCCCCCCAGGGTCTTCTGGATCACCCAGGTACTACTATATAAATACAAAAAACTTACCTACTATACAGGAACTATACTATTTACAATAATAAATTAATATATTTACACTATTAAACCTATTTGATCCTTATATTTTAGTTGAATAATTAATTAATAATAAAAAACTCAAAAACAGTCGCCCGACTAGTTTGCCGTTTCCCTCGCTTTTTTTCAGTATTAATGTTTACTTACATGAACTAACTGCTTCCTACAACATAAGATCGGCGCCTTTCAATTTTTTTATGTTTAGGGCTGTATTAAAGTTTCTATAGGAATAACTACTGCACCTTTAGCCAGGTATAGTTGATTAGGGCATCGGAGAACTAGGTGGGCACTGTTTATATTAACTTTAAAATGCCGTAAGGCGAAATCGGTCTGATTATAAATTAAATAGGTGGAACAGTACAAATGTTTCATTCAAGATGTGGACCTAGCTAGATAACCTTTCCAACTGAGGTAGTGGCTTTCAATCTTTGGCCGTTGCATTTATTTCAGGCAGGCAGTGTCGTTTGACAAGCTAATTTAAAAAATGGTTTCTCGTAGGAACACCAGAACATAATTTAAACAAATAAGTACTTACTCTGCGTAGTTACTCCTTTATTTATAGAACCTCTTGATTCTTGTATTAATTCCGTAAAAGATGTATCTATAACATCCCTGAAACGTGAAAGATCTTCATCATCTGAAGAATCAGACATTTTGCACTTTCACAATTGCTATCGGTAACACTGAATAACTCAAGCAAAAGTATATCTAAACAATTTTTCATTTGAATTTATTCATCAGTATTACTCGGGCGGACACACATCAATTTAACCTATATGTACTATAATAGCGTGTTTTGTTTATTTTCGTTCGCGAGGTTGGGCTTGGTATGACGGAACCATTGAACGCGGAAGAGAAATAAACTTTGATTAAATTTGTTTGTGGTCCGAAATAATTTTAACTTCAGTACAATAAAATACATTTCAGTAATTTTGTATACACATTTCATTATTTTTATAATTAAATCGATTACTCAAGTGGAAATATTTCAAAAGTGTATTACAAAGCTGGTTTCGTAAAAGCTTCGGAGTGAAGAGTTTCTTCAAACACATTAATTTAACTTATCGTAACGGAAAAATGAATGTAAAACATGTTTTTGTGTATAAAATGTTAGATACTGATTTGTTTATAAATGGCCACAAGTAAATTTATCGCTGCTAAAATGGGCCAGTCCTGCATAAGCCTGAAGTAAGAAGTTGACAAAGACCACTTATAATTAAGACAGTAAGAGCCCGCGCGCACGAGCAACTAAGTTGCACGGTGATTTATTTGCGTTTAATTTCTCAATCGCCGTCAGTGTTACAGACAAAATAGTAGCGGAAACCAAAGTTACAGTCTCTCGCTCTCGTACGTGCACCTTTCATATCGCGGGGAGGAGACCGCGACAAAGATAATCGCCGTGCAACTTAGTTGCTTTTACGTGCGGATTCTTAGATGAAGACAGAAGATGAACTTGATCACTTGACAAATATTACTATGACTATAGGCACATTTTAGTATAATTAAGGCACATTTGAATATTAATCACAAAGCTGTATGAACTTAGCTTTCTTTACCTACCCAAGATTACGGTAAAGATAACCATTAATAAATGTCGGACTGACGTTGACGTGGGAATTTTGGCGCGAAGATGAGCAGTGACGCACGGTTGACGTATATTATTTTCAAAAACTAGTGTAAAATTCGTGTCTTTATGTTTAATAATGGTGTAATATTATACATAAAGAGTTCGGAAGTGCATTAGTTAAAGAATAGTGATATATTGCAATGAATAGCGGTGTTGTTTGTGTTAGTGCCAAATGCGTGTGTTAATGCCATCCACTGCCTTACTGGGGCACGGACTAGGACCTAGGACTGAGGACTTGACATCGACAAACGACTAGACAGGACTAAAACAAAATAACAAGAAAATATTAAATACTGAAGACTAGGCTGTATGGACTAAGTTTCCTTTGCCGGCCCTAGATGCGCAAAGTAAACTAAAAAAAATGACGTTGACGTGATGTCTCATGTCTGTCTGTCCTCCGACTTCTGTTTATAAATTTATTGCTCCAAAAGTATAGGTTTTATACCTATTATATATATTAAACAATCGTTTATAAAAGTACAGCAGTTCACATAAAGGGCGTGTATATGAGTACTAAGTAGATATATTATTCCTCGTAAATCATAACAATGAGTGAATTCAAAAGACCGCCCACTGATCCAAATTTAATAAAATTTTCGGAAAACAATGATTATGATTCCTTGGCGAAATATCTTGTTGGTAATAATCTACGATTCCGCGAAAATATTATAATACCAAGAATATTAGGACCAGTTATTATCAAGACTAATGAAGAGAAAATGATTGAAGCTACTGTAGAGAGCTGCCCGTTTAAGTCGGTGACTAGTTGCATAATTGGTGTGTATTTGTTATACAAAAATATATCTGCCCCGTATATTTATTAAATGTAGTATCAAAAATATGGGCCGATACAAGCCACACTGTTGTAAATGCCATTAAATATGTTCGAATATTACTGGACCATTTTCTCTTATCATTCAAGTCATCCTAGTTAAAAAAACCAAAGTTTTCAACATTGAGATACTTACATTTTGTGCTACAGCTCGCTTTTATTTTACACTTTCTTCTAATCTTTGATGGTCTAAATCATATAATAGCATCATCATCATCATCCGAGCGTCTGTCCCAGTTGCGTCTCGCGACGCCCGGGGTCCGCTTTCCTACATTTTCTCCTCCACTTCGCACGGTCGTCGGCATCCCCTGTGGTGAGACCATTGGCACGCATGTCATCCCTTACGACGTCAAGCCAGCACTTCTTGGGTCTTCCCCTCTTACCGGGACCCGGCGGGGCTGACATGGCCAGACATTTGTTACCTACGTAGCCTGGCGGTTGCCGCAAGACGTGACCATACCAACGAAGGCGACACTCTTGCAACTTGTCTGCAATGTCACGGACGTGAAGGCTGCCGCGGATGCGAGAGTTCCTCACGCGGTCCATCCGCGTGACTCCACACATCCACCGCAGCATCTTCATTTCCGTGACACGCAGCTCCTGCTTGTGTCGCTCCAATATCGGCCACGTCTCACTGCCATGTAAAAGGACAGGTCTAATAATGGTTTTGTAGACCTGTCCCTTCAACCGGATCGGCATTTTAGGGTCACAAATGACACCGGTCATC
This sequence comes from Thumatha senex, assembly GCA_948477245.1. Lineage (NCBI taxonomy): Eukaryota > Metazoa > Arthropoda > Insecta > Lepidoptera > Erebidae > Thumatha > Thumatha senex. Next base: position 20,898,680 of record OX419744.1, on the reverse strand, counting down.
TCCCGCCATTTGGCCCACGCGGCAGCAATTCGTGACTTGACATCGCAATCGATGTCACTGGACGTGTGAAAAACAGATCCCAAGTATTTAACCTGGTCCGTGCGCTCGACCAAATCACCGCCTATGCGGACGGATGTGGAATCTGTCGAGTTTAGTGCCAAGTACTCGGTCTTCGCCACATTTAGTTTCAGACCGCCGTTCTCAAGCGTCTCCTTCCACGCCTTTACACGTCGCACCAATCTGCCCCTGTCCGCGTCTGCCAGCAATCATATAATAGCAAAATAGTAAATTTGGAAAAATATATGGAGCAAGATATGGCCTCATTTAAAAAGAAATGTTTTAATTAATTGTTTTAATTGGGAATAAAACTACACCGAGACTGGTTCCATCCTAAATAGCATGGCAAACTTACTAATAGATTTTTTTAAAACTAATTACAATAGTCATATTTTAATTTATATTTTGTTCTAGGTTATGGTCTTGGTGCAGTAGTTGGTCTTTTCACATCATCCTTAATGCCAAATGTAACAGATCCAATGGCTCAACAGAATCAAACTGCCCGAGAAATACTAAGAGAAATGAAAAATTCAATGTTAAGCTATGCAAAGAATTTTGCCATACTTGGTGCCGTTTTCTCTGGAGTTGAATGTTGTATTGAAACTGCTAGAGGCAAATCTGACTGGAAAAATGGCACTTATGCTGGGGGTGTTACGGGTGGACTTATAGGATTAAGAGGTAATTATACATTATTCTAACTCACTCTTAGTTATTAATCACATCAAAATATGTCTGTATTGTATGCGAAGATCAAACATATGCCATAGAGAAAATGATCTGCTCAATTTGAGAGAGTTGCAAGGGTAGTTGGACAAGGCTTTAAAACAGGCTTAGTACATTTTTCAGGTTTTAGTCAGTGTAAAATATAATATCTTTTATTTAGGTAAACAAATGTGTAGATGTGTAACGTTGTAAAACGTCACATTGAAATGTCCTTGTTGGTCCTGAGATTTAGAGAGAGAGGTGAGTAGATTGTTGACTCTTTCGCGCCATGTGTCATCAATTTTAAACAAATTGCGATTTCTGTAAGGCTGTATGCTTGCCTTAGTTCCATGCCTTAGGGTGGACTAGGAAAGAAAAAAAAACAAAAAAAAGTCTTTTGACAGTGGTGACAGAACGTCATTCGCCTAGCTACAATCGACGATGAAAAATGTCGATCGTAAATATATTTTAAAAACTTCGCTAAAAAGAAGTAATCTTTTATAAATTGTATATGGAAGTTCACGCCTGTGACTTCTTATCAATGGTTATCATCAGAATAACTATGTATTTCGGTAAGAACTTTGGATTTTTGGAATCACGTTTCTAACCTTGGTGATCTTTAGTATTTTGACGAAAGAATATTCGTTTGTTTACAGCTTATTACGATGTTTAGAACAGCGTTAATGGAATATTTGCCTGCTCTTCAAGATTTATTGGTTTTTCTTTAAAAAAGTGGTAAGTTCTCTTTATGTGTTCAAATCACGAACAAATATCCAATTGTTTTTCGAAATCTAATGGAACTAATTTCTTTTCTTTGCATCTGAAAACCACTTTATTTTTATATTAATTCCTTTGTTGGATAAAATTTGCCGTAAATGCTGACCATCTGGTGGATTCTTTGCATCCTGTGGATACGGGCTCGCCATTCCCGTGGAGACGGCACCTGTCGCGGTCTGCAGATGTGATTTCGAATCCCGTGGTAATGTAACCATTCCAGGTACCTATTTCAAATTGTTTTTGTATAGATTAATCTAATAATGATGCACGACGCATGATTAGGCCCATGTAATGACTCTAAGATTAGGCCCATGTAATGACTCTATGATCAGGCCCATGTAAAGACTCAATGATTTGGCTCATGTTTTGAATCATGTTACGATATATATTTTGACTAATAAGCTGGCCTTATGCTGGATCTCACTATTCTAAATTTCACGCCTCAACCCTGTGAATAGTTAATCTTTAGCCTACTAAATCACTGGAATAGATTATACCAATAGTGATAATGTATATAATGTATATTCAATCAATTCGCCTATAAAATATAGAAACTTTCTTCTAGAGATGTATTCTATTATTTTTGATTCCTGCTCTTATGATTAGAAGCTCAATCTCTATCGCCGATATCCGTGTGCATAAAGTTGGTAAGACTTATCCTCCTGGCGCCTGAAACGAATTATATCTTTTGTTTGTTTGTTAGTTCATGTCACCATAATAAGTCATTGAAATATAATTATTACAATTTTCTTTTAGAGATTCCTCCTATTATGTTTGGTTCCTCGCCATTATTATTATTACAGGTGGCCCCACCAAGATCTTCAGGGCCCAAGTCAACCCCACATGCTAGAGCGTGCACCTGCTGATTAACGGACAGGGCTCTGGCGCTGACTTTCCTCTCTGGGGTTGGGATATCTGAGGGCATCGCTCCCATAAAAGCCACCTGCCGAAACACAATGAAAAGGAATGTCGCTAGAGATAGGGCGCCGGCGCAAAACGGCGTGCAGAAGCCCCGCCCGACTCCTGTGGCAAGTGGGCTAGGGCTGCCGTGTGTCGAGCCAGCACGTCGCATCATTCCAGTTGAGAGTTGGCCGAAGTACTCTCCAGGCGGAGACTCGGTGGAAGGGCAACAGAGCTTGGCCTTTGTAGAAGGGCTACAAGCTGTATTACACCGGTGCGACTGATGGGGACAACGGGGTGGCCGTGGTGCTCTCCGAGGGGCTGCAGAGCCCCATCTTGGAGGTAAAACGCTGTAGCGACCGGCTTATGATCGTGAGGGTGCTTATCGATGGGATCATTACCCACCTGATAGTGCCTACGCGTCACAGGCCGGTTGTAGCGACGCGATTAAGATGTAGATTTTGAGTCTACTCGAGGGAGTGGTTCGGAGCATTCCGCTGTCATCGAACCTTTCGAATCGTTTTGTGCGGCGACTTAAACGGTCATGTGGGTTAGGTGTGTGAGGAGTTTGAGCGTGTTCATGGTGGCTTTGGATACTATAAACTATCCTCAGAACGTGTGCGGCTGCCGATCTGGCCATTGTGAACACGTATTTTAAAAAGAAATCCGAACATCTCATTACCTATAAGAGCGGGAGGCACACATCGATTTCCTACTAAATAGGCGACACAGCATCGGCAAGGTGGTCAACTGCAAGGTCATACCCGGAGAGAGTCTCACTGCACAACACCGTCTCCTTGTCATGGACCTCTGCATGAAGCCCAAAAGCAAACGCATCGAGCGGTGCCAGCGCCGCATCAGTTGGTGGTTGCTTGACGAAACTAAGTCCCAGGAGTTCGTCTCAGCTGTCGGTGACAAGTGCATCGTCACTGAAGGCGAACCAGTTCAAGATTACTGGAACAGAATTCAGGCAGCCATCCTTGGAGCGGCGAAGGTGGTGCTCGGTGAGCCTAAGGGTGGACGCAATGGACAAGGAAACCTGGTGGTGGAACGACACAGTCCAGAGGAAGATTAGGGAGAAAAAAGCCCTCTTTAAAAAGTGGCAAGCGTAAGGATCTCCTTATGATGCTTTAAGTAAACAAACAAAACTATATACTTTATTAAATGTAGAGAAATAGAACAATGTTCTTTAAGGCATAATATGTATTATGCTGGCGACTGTTGACTTGAAATCTTATAAAACTTGGCGCAAAATCTAACCTTACCAAAAGTCCCCCAAAATTAGCACTACTCCGAAGAAACCTAGACAGACCCTCACCCCATGATGGCAAGCCACACCTGATCGAAGTACACTAGAGCTCTTCCTGCCAACCCCACCATAATCTTCTAAGGCTCTTTTGAAGAACCTCTAAACTGTAGATTGTTTGGGTTGGTTATGCTGGGATCTTCACTTTAAACTACTTATGACAATTTTTTTCTTGTTTTAGGTGGTCTGAGGGCTGGCTTATTTGGTGCAGCAGGGTTTGCAGCCTTTTCGACAGTAATTGACTATTATATGCATCAACGTGGTTCATAATTTTACTGCAATAAGACTAATTTACAGAATAAAATGATTTAGATTTTTAAATAACTTTTATTTCACAATTTATGCTCTTATGACTTAATGTCTCTTATGTCTTAATTAAAGATTAAGATTAGGTTCGCATTGTGTCGGCGTATGATATCGGATTCACGGTTAACAAATCAGCAATTGTGTGACTACCAACAATTCGGAGTTATTAGCAATGGTACTACGAGTATTAAGTATTTACCCACGAAATTGCCGTTTTGTATGAAAAAATTTAAACGAATTTTTTTCATGTATTTTTTATTTGTAATAATCGAAGTAATCACCCATGCAATCAATGCATCTTTGCCAACGCAGTGGCAGTTAATTGATTCTTAAAGGATCATCCGGAAAGGATCCCGTCCGGCTGATTCTTAAAGGAATCAGCTGGACGGGAGGCACAAATTCTTCAAAGGCATTTTGTACTGCCTCTCGGGTATATTGATTTTTTTTCCCGCCAAGAAGTTATCCAAGTGGTGCGAAAAGTAGTAGTATGTAGGCGCACGGTCTGGTGAGTAGGGCGGATGACCGTCTGCTGTACAGTATGAGGTCGCGCGTTGTTGTGCAGGAGCTGCGGAGACGAGCGATTGACCAATGCAGGTTGGAGATGTGCCAGCTTCTCCATCGTTGTGTTCAGTTCTTCACAGTACACATCTGCAGTAATGCTCACCCCGTTAGGTAAGAAGCTGTGATGAATCACACCGGCGCTAGACCACCAAACAGTGACCATCACTTTTCTATGGGTAAGTTTTCGTTAAGGGCATTGTTTAGGTGCTGAACCAGGATCCAACCAACTTGCTGAGCGCTTGCGGTTATCAAACAGAATCCATTTTTATCGCAGGTAACGATGCAGTTCAAAATTCCTTCATGTGTGTGTCTGTTGAGCAGTGCAAAGCACGTCTCGACGCGTACTCCGCGCTGGCGATCATTGAGTTCGTGGGGCACCCATTTGTCAAGTTTTTTACCTTGCCAATATGACGCAAATGGACCAATATTGATTTGACGCTAACGTCGAAAGGTCCTGCTAATTCAGCCGTAGATTGTGTATCATCAGCTTCCACAATCGCCTTTAATTCGTCATTGTCGACCAAAGTCTTCGGACGACCGCGAGGTTCATTTTTCAGTTCGAAATTTCAGAACGAAAGCGAGCAATCCAATCACAGGTGGTGCGTTGGTTTGTAGTGTTAGGTCCGTAAACGTCGTTGATGTTGCGTGCCGCTTGTGCCGCGTTGCTGCCACGACGGTACTCGTATTCCATAATTTCGAAAAAGATTGAAATGCGATGACAATGTAACACTAATCAATAAACAAATGACTACTTTTGGAAAAAGAATTCCATGGTTTTAAAATAAAATTAATTTGAAATTAGAATTCTTAGCCAAACAAATCATATTTTGATTTGAAATGGCCAGTACTGCAGAACGGCAATTTCATAGGTAAAGACCTATTGCGTGGGTAACACTGAAAATGTTTAGAAAATAAAAAACAGCTTTATTTAGAAAGTTGCTAATACTTTTATTGTTTTTCGTGGTAATCTCCGTTCCTCTCTACACATCGTCCCATTCGATGGAACCACTGAGAAAAGCTGAGGGCTCATTCTTCCTTAGGGGTCTCTTCTATGGCATTTTCGTACGCTTTCACCGCATCTTCAGGGCGCGTAAAGCGAATACCTCGAAGTTTATCTTTAGTTCTTGGGAATAAATGAAAGTAGCAGGGTGCCAGGTCGGGACTGTATGGCGGATGACTCATTATCTCGACACCTGCCATAGTCAAATATTCAACAGTCCATTTTGCGGAGTGCGCTGAAGCATTGTCGTGGTGAAGAAAGATCCTGCTTCGAGGGCGCTGCTGTCGAATTTTTTCCAAGACAACAGGCAAACAGCGATTGACGTACCAGTCTGCAGTAACTGTCCTTCCATCTTCTAGCATAACTGTCGCGAAATGACCTTTCCGACCAAAGAACGAGGCTATCATCTTTTTTCCTTGACTTCTTCCTTTCTTTACCTTAGTAGGCCGATCCTCAAAAGGAAACACCCACTGAGCTGATGTGCTTGGTTTCGGGTTTCTGGTTCGTAGCAATATACGCAGCTTTCATCACCTGTGACGATGTCAAATACAGCATTTGCGTCACCGCCGTTGAACTTATCTAACATTTCGCGACACCAGTCCATGCGAAGGCGTTTCTGGTCGTCGGTTAAAGTATGGGGAATCCATCTGGTACAAAGCTTCCTGACGCCTAAATGTTCGTGTAATATTCTTTGAACTTGACTCCTACCAATGCCTAGGCTTGCCCATATCTGCTGATAGGTCACTCTCTTATCTTCCTCTATCATACGTCGCACAGCACTGATGTTATCTTCAGTAGTCGCTGTTAAAGGACGTCCCTCACGCTGATCATCACTGAGATTGCTACGTCCACGCTTAAACTCGTTAAACCAATTGTAAATAGTGGCACGAGATGGGGCTTTATTATGAAATGCTAATCGCAGCCTATCATAGCTTTGTTGTTGAGTAAGCCCACAACGAAAGTCGTAATAAATCATTGACCGAAAATTTTCTCGCTTTACCTTCATTTTCACGTTTAACAAGAGTTTTACATTTTCCGCCAATTCACAAAAACAAATGACAAATGACTGCAATATGTTACATTAGGTTACCAAAGAGTTCTATAATTGAAATTCAAAAAAAGTTTTCATTAGTAATATTTCTTTCTGGCCAGTTCTAAACACTTTCAGTGTTACCTAGGTATTCTAAGCACATCAATCCGTTTATCGCTAAATAACGAAGTTTGTATTTACTGGACACATTCACTTTTTCTTAAGTTACCTTGAATTTTTTAGTTGTTTGAAGTTAACTTTTCAAATTGTTAACGGTTTTATTATAGCTTGACCGTTGACCGTTACCGCTGTCCCGCTCCCTAGGTATGTGCGCGGTGAGACGGGGGAGAGTACCGGCCGTTCTGCTATTTTCTGTCGGCCGCCAACGCCCACGGCGGTAGCCAATGTCGTTTTCACCGGAATATGTGAGTCGGTTGCACATGAGATAGATATTTATACCTAATTAAAATTAAAAAACATATATAAGATAATATGAATATAAATAAGAAAAATATACCTAGGATATATCGATCTCATGTGAACTCATGCTCTTTCTTATGCGTCCCCAGCCTCGTCTCGCGTTCCTAGGGCGCTTTACAGCGGTTGTAGTCGAGTTATAATCGTTAACTATTTCGTGTACATAATTTTATTAGTTTTCTTTCTAGAGCTTTAGATATGCAATTTTAATAATAGGTACATTATATACCTAATAAATAATTATAAATACTAAAAAGCTGTAAGCTCCAAAATTAAGCTCTTATGTCAAAGTCGGCATCAGCATCAAAGCGCTGCACGGCAAGCGGGTGTTTCTTGAAATCATTACATAATGCGCCCGGGAAGACAAACACAAGTTCGTTATTCTTTTTACTTCCTTATTGATTGACTTGAGTCAAAAAAGTATACGCAAGGACAGACTTAGGTATTTTGAATTTGCAATAAAAGTACTGGCGAAATAAAAATTGTTGTAGAAGGCGGGGAAATAAAACGCAGCACTGTAGATACTTTTCACTAACTAAAATATATGTATTCGTTCACACACACACACACACACAAGGCCCGGTATACAGTGGCGTGGACAGAGTGTCCCACCTACTATAGATAGTTATGCACTTATATAAAGGTATTCTAGTGTAATACTTATACACAATTGACTTTTGATCACAAAATAGGCAAAATATCACAAACAATAAAGTGTAAGAGTGTCGCGGAGGATGTACTCGTGACGTACGTGTCGCGCGGACAGGGCGTGGATCCGGACTGCTATTCCCGATTATCGAAATTCGCGAGCAAGGGTGTGAGCGAGCGGGGATGAGGCCAAAGGTCACGCGACGTAATTAGACCAATCACGCGCATAGACGGCGCGCGCGGCTAGGCTCGCTGTTTCGCCTATCATGCGCTAGCTCCTCAGCGCCCCCTGTATCAAACATCGCCGTATCCCGCGCTACATCCTCCCCCTATAGTCGGGCTGGGATACTTCCCAGTCGGACTAGCATTCGTATCCTCGCGGCCTACCCCTCTTCCTCTTTTCCCTAACAGGTGGCTCAACTTCACCAACGAAAGGGGTCAGGTGCGAAACGTGGTATCTGCCGATACCATTACCCGTTTGTATATTTTCTCTCGGAAGCGCTCGCGGCCTAGCGGTCTCAGTGTTCTGTAAACGATCACTGAGTGTCTGATGGGAGAGTCTCGGATGGGTGGCATTTACATTTGCGAGCGTTTCCGTGCTTCGGAAGGCACGTTAAGCCGTTGGTCCCGGTTGCCAGTAAAATGGTAGTCGTTAAGCCTGGTTGAAGGCCTTATTGGCGGTTTGAAAATTTCAACAGCAGGTAGCCACAACCTGCGTCTGTCTATTTCAACACGGCAATGGGTTCACCACCTATTACGTGGGACAGGAATCCATACGGTGAAAAGTGGGCATATAATATGCCTCTGCCACCCCTTCGGGGATAAGGCGTGATGGATATTATATTTATTTATTATATATTTTCTAGGTCAAAGGCTTGCTGCTTTACTGACTCTATAAGAGTCGTCGCGGCGTGGGATAGACTTCGCGCTCTGGCCGCGTCCGGTGTCGTTCGGACCTTGCGTCCTTAGCAAGACCAGATCTCCGACTTTAAAGTCAGGAGAAACCCTACGACTTCGATCGGCATACTTCTTTTGAATATCCTGTGCTTTTTCGTGCGCGTCTCGCGCCTCGTCTAAGGTCTCAGAGAGACGCTTTAAAAAGGGAGTGATGCTTGGCACAAAGTTATCTGCGTCCAAGATACCTCTCATATATGATAATGAGTCCGAAGGCGCCCGTAGTTCTCGCCCAAAATACAAATAAGCGGGGGTGAACCCAGTGCTCGCCGTAACCGCCGAATTCATGGCGTATCTCACCGAAGCCAGATGTAAGTCCCACGTATCGTGGTCCTGTCCGACAAAACTATCTTCACGCTGTATCCCTGGCGGGGTATTCAGAGAGGACAGATCGTCAGGCTTCGCGATCCATGCATACTTCTTTCGCTTCTTCGAGATTCATCAATCGCTTTATACACGCACGTCTGGGTATCAGAGTACTTTTTTTTTTTACTTTTTGTCCTGTCCGACAAGTATGGCCTATTGAGGTTTGAGGTCTCTGTTCTTTCTTTCAATGGGGTTAGCTGCCGGGTGATAATACGGCGTGAGCGTCTTAGTAATGCCCATCACATGGCATGCCTGCTGCATTACTTCGCTCACAAACTGGACGCCATTATCGCTGATGAGACGCCGGGGCACACCATATCGAAGGAAAACTTCGTTTATCAACACTAGATCGCACTCTACGCTAGTAGTGCTCTCTAGTGGGAACAACTCCACCCAGCGTGAGCACACGTCTTCTACAATTAGAATCCATCGGTTCTTCTTCGATGTCTCCACCAAGGGGCTGAAGAGGTCAACTGAAACGACCTCCCATCTTCGTGCTACGGCCGGGGTCTGTAAGAGTCCAGCTGGCTTGAGGTTGCTCGCCTTATACCTTTGGCAGGGTACACACTCTTTTACATAGGTGGTAACAAACGCGCGCAGGCCAGGCCAATAGTATCTAGCTCTTATGCGGCTCAGTGTGCGCTCTACACCGAAATGACCAGCTCGTGTAGATCCGCCATCACCTGCCTGCGCTCATGCTCTGGTACTACGAGGCAAGCTTCTTCTGCCTCATCAGCTTCAAGACTGTACCGATAAAGCACACCATCTGAAACGGTATATCCTCTGTCGGACCATGGTCTCCCCCTTGCGGGTTCGTCGGACTCCAAGTCATTGATGATTTTACGTACTTCGGAATCTTTCATTTCGTTTTATACGTACATCGCCGCTACTCCGTCTCGGCAGGTCGATCGTGGTAAGGTGCACGTCGCAGTCAGGTTCCCCTGCATAGACTGGGCGCGAGAAGGTATCTGCCAGCACGGTCGACCGCCCTGGGGTATACGTAATGTCTTAATCGAATTTCTGTAAAGTCAGTGCCCATCTTGCTAGACGCCCACTCGGCGATCGCTGGTTCATCAGCCAGCGTAGAGGCTGGTGATCCGTCCTTACAACGATTTTCGCGTTCTCTACGTAGCCACGGAATTTACCTAGGGCTCATACAACAGCAAGGGCCTCTCGTTCGGTTGTGGTATAATTTCGTTCAGCACTGGTAAGGAGGCGGCTCGCGTATTCTATTGGCCTTTCGTCAGGTCCCTTCCCCTGCATCAGGACAGCTCCGAGGCAATACCCAATGCTATCAGTGCACAGCACGAATGGCTTCGGTTCATCAGCCTGGCGCAGTATTGGTGCGGTTATGAGGAGCTTTTTGATGTTTTCGAACGCTTTCTGTTGTTTAGTACCCCATTTTCAAGCATTGTTTTTCTTTAGCAGACCGGTGAGTGGTCGTGCTACTTCAGCGTAATTGTTGATGAAACGCTGGAACCAACTAGACATTTGAAGAAAAGCTTTCAGCTGCTTTACGTTTTGGGGATCCCGCGCTACATTGTTTTATTTTTCGTGTGTACCTTAGTATATGTGATTTAAGAAAAAATAATATTGCTTCTTATGTCCCTTCGTACCTGTACCGTACGTGGTCAAACAGGTAACCAAAAACCGCTACGCGACGCCAATATAACCTGCCATTTTTGTGCTCTGTAGCTGCTTATCGCTGGCGTCGTGGGGTGGGTGACCACGATTTGACGGCTTCGATCGAAGTGGCTACACAACGACGCTCGTGTGCGGGGTCTCTACTTTGGCGATAGGGTCATCAGTCATCAGCCCGGTTTATGGTGGTCCGCAAAGATACATCCTCTCGGAATGCTCCTGTAGAATATTTTATATGAGCACTAGACCGTGCATTTCCGGTAATTGTTACCTACACCTTAACTAATGCCATATGCCAGAACGCTCAGAATGTTGCATTACTGCGACTTCCGCAGCGGGTATCACCTTTATATGCAATACAAAAGTGATACCCGCCGTGTCTGAGTCTCTTAACAGACAGCGTTTCCAATGTAAGACCATCAACTACACTTTGAACATAAGAAAATTATAATTTTTACGTATCCTTCCTTTCCTGATTTTGGGTGCGAACGGTGCGTGCAAACATATAACGTCATGTTTTATGGTTGCCGTATATTATTTTCGAAAACTGGTGAATGTTTCAAAATGGTAAATTCTTAAAATAGAAATCTTAGAGTTCAAAAGTGTGCACGAGTGAAGGAAAGTAATATGTTGGTGTTCTTTGTATTGGTGTCAAATCTTCATAGAATGCCCAGTAAAGTTTCGATTGCATTACTGGGACAAGGACACAGGACTTTTGACTACTAAACAACTAAACATTACAATGGTTGGTAGTATGGTTTTAAATACCTTCGTCTGTCCTTTAAATGAATAAAGTTACAACAATTATCTACCTTCCTTTGCTAGAATCAAGTATCATAATGGATCTGACAAACGTTTTTTACTTTACATGCCAAATAAATTTTAAAAAAATACGAAAACAAGCGATGTTTTTACTTTTTAAATATTTAAAAAAACGGCTGAAATATTTACTATCAATGTGCGCGGCCGAATGTTTTTATAAACACGAGCGGCCGCAAACTGGTCGATGACGTCACAACGTAACTCATTCAACTGTAGCACTCTCGTTCGCACACCGCTTCGCAGTATAAATCAAAATTTTCAATTTATCAGTGGTGAAATGGTAAGAAAATACTGCATTGTCCCTTATTGCTTAAATTTAACAAGTAAAACACCCGATTAACTCTTTTTTTATGAACCTTTGAACCCAAAAATGAGGAAAAAGTGGATGACGACCGTACATAGCGATGATTCAATAGACCCTAAAACTAAAGCGCTCAGCTGGGATACCATTTCGATCTAAGTATTTGTTAATAATATTTTAATAATAACTTCTTCTCAACATAACATTACCATATTTAACCTACTAAACGTTCCTCCTTGTGTACTTTTTATTATTTAAAATTGGCTTCTCAACCGACTGTATTCCGACCCGCAACGTAAACGCGTTACGTAAACATTTGAACACAACTCTCTTTTTTTGTGTTTTAATTTGTTTTTAGGTGTACCAATCAAGCCTTTTCCCTAAGGGGTGGCAGAGGCATATCATAAGCCCACTTTTCACCATATGTATTCCTGTCCCACGTAATTGGTGGTGAGCTCTTTCAGTGTTTAAATAGACAGCACGATTGTTGCTACCTACTGTTGAAGATTTTCAAGCCACCCAGCACTACTTAGCTTAACGACTGTCATTTTACTGGCAACCGGGACCAACGGCTTAACGAGCTTTCCGAAGCATGAAAACACTCGAAAATTTAACAAACTAATAAATTACAACTGACAAAGTGGTCACCTATCCGTCACCAGCCAAAGCGAAATTTGCTTCACGCAGTGATCGTTTAATTTGTTCGTCGTCACCACGAGCGTGAAATTTTTTTAAAATGATATTTTATGGTTTGAAAATTACATGGAAAACTATAAAGTATAAACTAGTTGAAGGCAAACTTAAACTCAAGAAAGGCAGTGCCTTATAGTTTGCTTGTCAAAAACAACAATCATTGCCACGTCTTATTACAAGGCCTTTGTGTGAAAAAGATACCATCCATCTGGTCACGAGTAGTGATAACAAGACGCTTTACAATCTCTTGAAATAGGTTATGAGCGTGTGGTAAAGGTCTCAACCTCAAACGGCTCAAAAACGTAATCACTTACGAGTTGCAAATATTTACACACATAATAGGGCCGTATTTTAGAACGTTACTCAATACTGAAGAAACGCTTGAGGCTAGTTATTACCTTAAAATAGTACTCTCAAGTGTTTCATGAGTATTGAGTAACGTTCTAAAATACGGATCATAGCGTCCCACACTAAACGGCATTAAAGACAAATCGTAATCGCACGCCAAACCATTCGCTTTAAGTTTAACTGGCACACTGGTGGCGACAAGAGCACGTCGGGATATGTCGTTAAAGCTCGCGTACCGTGGTAATCAGCACCACTCCTGCACCAACACAAACCATGATGTCCAAGGCGATCGACGACTACTCTACAATGGCACTGGTGCCCTGGCACCCAACTGCTCTTTTAGAAAATCTGCTTCCATTCTATACACTTTAGTGTAATCTCTATATATAAAAATGAATCCTTATTTCTAGTATTTGAAAGAGGTGACGTAAGAACTAAATGCGAGATTAGGGTAAACCAGGAACGTCTAGAGCAAGTGAATTAAATTGTGTATTTAGGAAGTATGTTTAGCACGGATGGAAGATGGGATTCGGATGTAGAACGGCGAGTAGCTGCCTGAAACAAGGTTATCGGTGCTTTGTCCCAGTTAGTAAAGCGACAAAGCATCGTAAAAGAAGCACGAATGGCGATTCATAACGCAGTGCTAGTGCCAACTTTGCTTTACGGTAGTGAAACCTGGGTATGTCAGCAGTTGCATGAAAGTAAATTGAATGCTGTGGAGATGCGATCACTTCGAAAATTGTGTGGCGTAACTGTGGCCGACCGAATACGTTACGAAGTGATACGCAATATGGCAGGTTTGAATGAAAGTGTCAGCGTTAAGCTGGAAAAGGGCGTGCTCCGTTGGTTTGGGCACGTTCAACGAATGAGTGAGGAACGATTGACAAACAATAATGTTCAAAAGTAGAGGGTAGAAGGAGTCAGGGTAGGCCGAGACTTACATATGAAGACCACGTGGAAAGATTGCTCAAAAACGGAAAGATCAAAAGTACTCTGATACCCAGACGTGTGTGTATGAAGCGATTGATGAATCTCGAAGAAGCGAAAGAAGTATGCATGGATCGCGAAGCCTGGCGAGGACAAAGGAGGAGGAGAAGAGGACAGATTCCTCTCTGACTACCCCGTCAGGGATACAGCGTGAAGATCGTTAGTTATTTAGTTCGCGACTGACATATTCACTCAAACAGCTACATACCCCGATAGATGATCTATGTTCACTCTATATTAGTCATTAATCTATGTTACTGCATCGATTGCGTAAGTTTTTAGTTAATCCTTATTTCCCTTGGTCACGCCATCACACGTAAACGGCGGGACCGATTTGAAAAATTCTTTTTGTATTGGATAGCCCATTTATTGAGGAAGGTTATTAGCTATATATCGTCACGCCACTACACAGGAGAGCGGAGCAGTAATCATAAATGTCAACAAATTGAGGAAAATTTCATACATTTTTGGAAAAGTAATAAGCGACGGGATTAAATAGATGCCACGGGGTTGGAAGTATGTCACGGACGAAGCCGGGCAAGTCAGCTACGATAACAACAGCATACGAGTAACACGAAAACGAAGAAAATCGAAACAAAATGAAACGAAACGCGCGTAATTTAGTAGGGTCAACCCACCGGGCCAAATGCCGTGTCGCACTGTGACTATGACGTCAGAGCGCGCCTAATCTCGGAAATTAAAAAAACGGGCTAAATCTTCTCACCGTTCATCATCATCCGAGTGTCTGTCCCAGGTGCGTCTCGCGACGCCCGGGGTCCGCTTTCCTACTTTTTCTCCTCCACTTCTCACGGTCGTCGGCATCCCCTGTAGTGAGACCATTGGCACGCATGTCATCCCTTACTACGTCAAGCCAGCACTTCTTGGGTCTTCCCCTCTTACCGGGACCCGGCGGGGCTGACATAGCCAGACATTTGTTACCTACGTAGCCCGGCGGTTGCCGCAAGACGTAACCATACCAACGAAGGCGACACTCTTGCAACTTGTCTGCAATGTCACGGACGTGAAGGCTGCCGCGGATGCGAGAGTTCCTCACGCGGTCCATCCGCGTGACTCCACACATCCACCGCAGCATCTTCATTTCCGTGACATGCAGCTCCTGCTTGTGTCGCTCCAATATCGGCCACGTCTCACTGCCATGTAAAAGGACAGGTCTAATAATGGTTTTGTAGACCTGTCCCTTCAACCGGATCGGCATTTTAGGGTCACAAATGACACCGGTCATCTTCCGCCATTTGGCCCACGCGGCAGCAATGCGTGACTTGACATCGCAATCGATGTCACTGGACGTGTGAAAAACAGATCCCAGGTATTTAACCTGGTCCGTGCGCTCGACCAAATCACCGCCTATGCGGACGGATGTGGGATCTGTCGAGTTTAGTGCCAAGTACTCGGTCTTCGCCACATTTTGTTTCAGACCGCCGTTCTCAAGCGTCTCCTTCCACGCCTTTACACGTCGCACCAATCTGCCCCTGTCCGCGTCTGCCAGCGCAATATCGTTAGCATACATGAGCAACCATGGAGGCTGCTCATGTGGGTTTCTGATGCTGTCCGACAATTCGTCTAATATTACACTGAACAGAAGCGGACTAAGGACAGAACCCTGGTGTACCCCGACGGTGATGGGGAAGGGTTTCGTGTCGCCAACAGCAGTCCGAACCATTGAATCGGAGTCACAGTACATGTCCCGGATAGTGTCAATATAGACCTCTGGAACCCCTTTGGACCGCAGTGCCCCCCAGATCATCGCACGAGGAACACAGTCGAAGGCCTTCTGCATATCTAGAAACAAACAGTGCAGAGGCGTGTTCTTCGACCTGTATTTCTCTGCGACAACCCTCAGGGCAAAAACAGGGTCCGTGGTCCCATGACCAGGGCGAAACCCATATTGACACTCCGAGAGAGTACACTCCTGCCGGATCCAAGAGTCTATAACCCTCTCGAAGATCTTCATGGTGTGGGACATCACCTTAATACCGCGGTAGCTCTCGCACTCCTGCACTGACCCCATTACCTTTGAAGACTGGAGTAATAATACTCAGTCTCCATTGGTTTGGGATTTGCCCGCTGAGGAGTATGCGGTTAAAAAGGTTTACTAAGATGCCCACACCGCGAGGACCCATCGCCTTCCAGGCTTCGATGGGGACTCCATCGGGTCCGACAGCTTTCCGATTCTTCATGCGGCGAAGCGCAGTCAGGACTTCTCCAGGCGTTACCGGTGGCACTAGTCCCTGCTTCGGAGGGAGGTCCGGAGGCTGCACCTCTTTATGCTGTTTATTAAGCAGCTCGTGGAAGTACGAGCACCATCTCTCCTTTACTTAAAACTTCCCACCGTTATAACTTCGGAAATATTGCATGTATTGAAGTGAAATAAAAAGTATTGTAATGTACATGAGCTACGCTCCAATCTTAGCTGTATTTGATAGTAATATTTTGATCTTTTTGTGTTCTCCATTGGTCTTAGTTTCTCTCCTTTTCTTTCGATACGATTTTTAAGTGGCGAAATGGCTGACAGCATGCGCTTGCTGTATATTATTTTCTAAAACAAGTGCATTTATCTTGTTTTATTTGCGGGGGTGGATTTTCTCTCTGAAACGTTGCGTAAAGTCCACTGAAAACATCAGTATAAGAATCACCATTATACTGAGGACAAGGACCAGGACCTAGAACTGAGGACACGACATCGACAAAGATTGGACAGGACTAATTAGAAGATAAGATTAAAGAAATATTATATAAAAAATAAGATTTAGCTAAAAGGTCATTGTAATCAGGCCATAAATAATTACAAAAAGAAACTGTTTCCTTCCTTCCGTTAAAAAATCAACAAAACTGACGGCAACGGACGTTTTTATTAGCGTGATTGATTTTTGGTGATATTAGTGAAAATGTGCATTTCAATATAATTTTTATACATATTTCCAACCAGGCAATATTATTAGTAGTATAATAGTGTATTTATTTATTGAAAACGATTTACAAATACTTATAAAATGAAGGATCCTTTTGTAAAAGATTCTTTTATCGATTCACCGACAAGGGATAGCTTAAGAAATGTGGATGGGTGTTACAATAAGAATATATTCAAGACTAATTCGTTCGCAAATTCTCGCCGTGCATTGCAATCAGGTGCCGACAAGATTACAAGAACTTTACGAAGTGTAAAAAATACTTTTGGAAATTTGTCTCAGGTACAAGTCATTTTATCATATTACTATATTTATATTATACTATATTATACGAGATCTCCGGGGCCCAGGCGACTGCACCTGCTAGCGGTGCAGCAGCTAACTAACGTAAAAAGCAACCGCGGCTCCTAACTGGTTAGAGAGATGGCAGTCACTTCTAATAATGCTGAAAAACAGAAGCCAAATGATAGCCACACCTAGCATTCAAATAAATGCAGACGCTGGGACTTGGTGAAACTTACTACACATCTTAACCAATATTATAAAACTGAAGAGTTTGTTTGTTTGGTTGAACACTAATCTCAGAATTACTGGTCAGATTTTAAAATCTTTTTGTGTTGGATAGCCCATTTTTTGAGGAAGGTTATATATCATGACACTACTACCTGGGAAAGCGGAGCAGTAATCATAAATATCGTCAAATTGGCCAAATGTTTTCACAAAAGAAAAGGTTGATACCCTTCACTGATTTGCAAGAAAAGCGAACCAATATATCTTAGTTTTAAATATAGAAATTATATTATAATATTATATATAAAATATAGAACAGAGAATATTACAATTACTTGGTAATATTCTAAACCTACAAAGAATATCAGTATTTAAACTTTTTTACAATTTCCTCTGCAGCACTTCAGGCTTGGAGCTAGGCGTCGTCACCGGCTTGCAGATGTAAGTTCCCCTTGCCGAACACCCTCAACACCAGTGATGAAAAAGAAGCAGGTATCTTAGATGTTTTACATGTATCTATTCATTGAACCAGTTTATAAAATAGTTATACCTTTAACTCAAGGTACAACTTCTGTAAATAAATGGAAATATAAATTTATTTTTGGAGTAATTCTATAAAAATATTGAGCAGTACATGTCGCCAATAAGACCTGAAATATAAATAAATATAAGTAAAAATCATGAAAGTTTAAAAACATTAATTCTGATTAATCAGTGCCTGTCTGAATAATAATTATAGTTGAGTCATTATATTAGGCCACATTTGACAAGTGTCAGTTGTAGCTTCATAGTGAGATGACATGATTAAAAATATTGATTAATGTGGATGAACCGATACAGACTTCAAACATTTATGAATCAAATCAGTTATTTTGAAAAAGTACTTATGATTTTGAAACATTATCAGTACTTATTAAATCCCGTCGCTTATAAACCTATTTCATATCTTAAAAAAAAAAAGACAGCTTGTAAGGTCCTCAAGTCCTACTTGAACCTGTGGCCTTTCAACATCTGGGCAATACTGATATTGCCCTTGAAAAGTTAAGGTCACTAAAGTATTTTAATTCTTCTTGTCAACTTGGCTCTATGCCAAATTTTAATGCGTATTTTGGCAGCAATCCAAAAAAATTAAATCATTGTCTATGACAGACTCATGTATGGCATTTATTTTTTTGTTAATATAATATTGATTTATTTCAGCTATTAGGCAGAAGTCCTACAAAGCTGTATAGCCCATTTGGCATAGAAACACCTCATAGCCGTGACTTCAGAATGACACCATACATGCCTGACACACCTGAACATGGGTAAGTTTTGTAATTAACTTCACATTACCCCTAAGCCCCGTAGAGGCGCCTATGTCATTGCCTCATCTGTAAATCAGCTGAGGCACCGCTAGCAGGTGTGGGGTGAGGTCAGTTAGATCTTGATAGAGTCTTATGCATCACATCGTAATTAATCGAAATAGCAGACTATTCTAACAAAGTGGTGTGAGTAGGATTGCATTATGGATGCTGTAAGAGAGTGATTAATGTATTGTAGAAAAATGGTCCAAGCAAGTTACCATTTGGTACCCACAGGATGGTAAGCGTAATCGAGGACGACCCACAAGACACTGGGAAGACGAGCTCCGCTCAACTTTTGGTACACACTGGACTAGGGTGGCTCTTGATCGAGCACACTGGAGAGAATTAGAGGAGGCCTTTGCCAATAGGCGCTTCGAATTTAGAGATACAATTTAGTTTGCATTTTATAATTATAAGCATGGTTTCATTGCTGTAAATTTTAGGAGAAATAAAGGCTATTTTTATTTTATTAAGAGAGTGATTAGAGTAGACGAACATGTTCACTAAGGGCTATACGTGAATTTGGGCATAAGCCGCACTTAACAGCCGCCGTTTTTGTCGAAACGTAATCGTTCACAAATAGTTTATTTGATTGAAATTTAGCTACTTTTGGAAATAATGGGACAATCATTATTAATAATCATTATGTGACATGTTCCCACAGTGACTTGTTATGTTACCCGCAATGACTATATTTCTCGGGAGGTAACACCAGAGTGCCAGCACTGTGCGAACTGCAGCGAGGACACGGCGCTGCGTACACTGGCGGAGTGCCCAGCGTGGGACCTGCAGCGCCGGGACCTCGTTGTGGGTCTGGGCGTGGACATTCTCTCGCTGGAGACCATGGTTAAAGCTATGGTCTCCAGCGGGAGCAAATGGGACGCCGCTTCATCTTTTTGCGAGCATGTCATGCTTGCAAAGGAGGCGGCGGTGAGGGAGCGGGAGAGAACTCTCCCTCCCGAGTTCCGCAGACTTGTCTTCGCCCAAGACTATCACGCCCAAGTCCTCCATGACCGGGGGCCTTAGGACGGCGGGTGGGCTTCTCGCCGTCCTTACAGAAGCAGGCCCCGGTCGGTGACGTGGTGTGAGAGCTGCACGCACGCCTTTCACCCTCTCAAGGAAGTGGTATAAAACCTGATAACCCCAAAGAAGCGAGATATAACACTCGGACCTCCTGAACGAGGCCGCGGAAGCGGATAATGTCTGTCGGGAGCCCTGGGGCTATCCTTCCGAGGGCCCACCCGGGACTCCCGGCTATAGACAGATGGAAATTACGTGTGGTTTTAGTCGGTAAGAGTCCGGCATAGCATCTATAAGGATATCCAAACGGAAAAAAAAATGACTATATTTCTACAAAGACTATTTCAAGCACACGATTTTAGTGAGTTTAAATTTTTGCATGTTACATTATTAATCATTTCCAAAAGCGTCTAAACTGCAATTAAATAAACTATATAGATGAACGATCATGGTTCGAAGAAAACGGCGGCTGTTAAGTGCGGCTGCAATATGCATCTACCAAACTTCCAGAGATGAAGGCGTGATAGATAAATAATAATAACTATTTTATAGAAAATAATATGAACAATGAAACCAGTAAAGACACAGCAGCTATAAATAATACATTTCTGTTCCAGACTTTCACCAAAACGACGTAAAGGTGTTCACTCGTGGCATATCCTCGCTAAGAAGAGACCAAGGGTGCTCTTCCATTAATGCTTATATTACGTCATGTAATAATTTACCGCACAAACTTGTAACCCACCGCTTAAAGCAAGACTTAGCTTTATGAACGTTAATGGACTGCAAACTAAAGATTAGACATAATTATAATATGTACTCACACACACACATGCATAAACATAAAAACATGCACACACCCACACACAAACAAAAGAGTAGTAGGAAATACACAAATACACACTCATTCGTAGCATACTCCCTGGTAAATTTTCATTGAACATTCTTGATAGTCTACAACTTGTGCTTAGCGATTATACTCAGAGTAAATTTTCTTTAAGATACCCTCTGCCAATCAGAGGGACATGGAAATAGACGAAAGTAAACCGAGATAGGTGTCACTTCCTGTCGCACGACAATAGCACCAAAGAAAATATTACAGCCAGTAAAGGAGAAATGTTACATTCCAAATCTGAGAACTCTGCTATCGTGACGCAGCTGGTTTGGTAGAGACACAATAGTTTGAATGCTCTTCAGTAGATGGCGCTGGCCGCCAAACTGGATATAACTTATCTGTTTTTGAAGGGCATTACTCTGTCAAACACATGCAGTTGGCAGTCCATTGATGTATTATTATCGATATTTGGTGTGCAAATGGTGCTATTCATGTAGTATTTTGTATGTTTGTAACATTTGCGATAAGCTTTTTTCGTTGTCTTTATTTTGACTGCCTTTTCACTAGATATGTAAAATTATAGTGAAGTATCAAAATTGATTGTCTCTAAAAGACTAAAATAGTTGTTTTTAAGGGATTCAAACCCGAGACCTCAGGCGCGGCACCGAGCCTAGCAAGAAGCAGCATACACTACCACTGCGCCACCGAGGCAGTCAAAATTAAGTGAAACTAGTATTAAGTGTATTAAATTAAATAAGTCACTTTTTTAAGAGAGAAGCTTTGCTGATTAAAAGCTACAAGCTTTCTATCTGTAACCAAAGTTCTATATATCTGGTGAAAAGGCAGCCTCAAGAAATGCTTCTTTTGAAGTGAATGTAAGATGGAGGGTGCCGGACACGAATTTTGTACCAAATGGAAAATTTAAATTGCAGCTGTTGAAATGTGTGTAGCTTTTATATCAGAGGTTTAGTTGAGACGGGTACTACGTATCATCTTAGATTTGAGTTATTACATTATAAAAGAACATAGACGTTTGGATGTTTCACTTAAAAAGGTCGAGCACATTAGTATGTACTGCATCAGTAAATTAAGAATTCCCGTGCTTTGGAAAGCACTTTAAGCCCCGTCCTGGTTGCCTGTAACATTATTTGCATTGCATTGCATGCATTGCGCCTGTCCATTTCAACACGGCAATGGGCTGCACCTATTACGTGGGACAAAAAAGCATTAAGTGGCCGTATAGTTATGCCTCTGCAACTCCTTCGGGGATAAAGGCGTTAATGGTAATTTTTTGCTAAGTATTTGAGTGACATTCCGAGTCGCGTGCATTGATGGATTTTAAATACTGTACTGGGTGCGTGTTATGAATAGTTAGAACGAAGGGCTTGTTTTTTATTCGCCGTTCTCCAAATTACACTGATAAGTAGTGAAGAACAGCAGTGGCAGGCCTTATCATCATCATCATCATCCGAGCGTCTGTCTCAGTTGCGTCTCGCGACGCCCGAGGTCCGCTTTCCTACATTTTCTACTTCACTTCGCACAATCGCACGAGACCATTGGCACGCATGTCATCCCTTACGACGTCAAGCAAGCACTTCTTGGGTCTTCCCCTCTTACCGAGACTCGGCGGGGCTGACATGGCCAGACATTTGTTCCCCACGTAGCCGGTAGCCGTAGGTTGCCGCAAGACGTGACCATACCAACGAAGACGACACTCTTGCAACATGTCAGAGCGGCAGGCCCCAGCTCAATGCAAATATTTGACACGGCATCTCCTGCATAATGTGCTCGATCCTTAAGAAAATAATTTCTTTAAATTTGTAACCCTTTGGACTAATTTACTATGTTCAACAACTTATTAAATTTACCATTGATTATTCGTACATATTTAAATGACCTGTAGCATGTATTATTTGAATCAACAATAGCGTTAATCTTCATGTGTGTATTTTGATTATCATAAAAACATATAATCTAAATTCATTAAATGCGTACGAATATTGCCAAGGCTGCTTGACATGTTATCACATATTTTCTCGGCATTCAGACTATAAATTGTATCATCTCATATCCAGTATTAAAACACTAAAATGTATTAGCTTGAGTACAAATAATATTATGTAGACAAGTTCAGTAGCATAATATTTTGATGGAATAATGGTATGACAAAAACAGTGCCACATTTGATGATTTTTAAAGTTTTGATACTCGCTATTGAAATGCCTTTAAATTATTATAAATGTATGTGATATTTAAGAATCTGGTATACTGCTAGGCAGCTACAAAAAGTAATTTCAAATACGTTTGAGGGTAGAATCACAAAATATTATGTTACTAAACTCCATTGGAAAATAGCTTTTACTAACATAGATATAAAGGTTTTTACACTAAACATATTACGCTTTGCTGTGACAATATGGTATGATATAATCGACTATTTTAATACTTAGGCTAAGAACGTGTGAATCTCATCCATTTTTTAAAAAATGGTTTGTAGTGAACGATAAAACTATCGACATTTCATGTCATGTTTCATTTTCTGAGCCCAGAGCAGCTAAACCTATTATAGCCAAGCTAAACATTTTTAGGTGTGATTATATTATATGACATGACAGGCTTGATAAAAATAGCTTCGAAAAAGAAGGAGCTATACCACAACTTGAGGGTCACTGTTAATAATCTTTTGGACTGTGATAGTAGCCTTGAATTCGTTCGATTTAGCCATAGTTTCCACCAGGCGGGGGCGAAGTCACTTTGACCAGTTAAATATATAAAAAAAGAAAACTAAGACAAAAGTTCACAACCAGTGCCTTCAACCATCTATGGTTCAAAGAAGTGGACACGTACAGTGGGACTAGCCTATGAAAGGTATACCTTGATAATTGCGCTACTAGCTTCAAATGAGACAGACCCACGATTCACAATTTTTCGATAGCTAATCAAACGACGTCAAACGTCTTGTGAAATGTTTTTAGGAAAACTCCAGAAAGCTTTTTTTAATTTAAAATCGATTGTGTCATGATGAACTATTTCTATCCTTTTCTGGTGATTAGAACTGTCATTTACTAGAGGGAGAAAGAGAGCTAGCGCGTCGCTTTTACGTTCTATTTCTCACTCTAGTGAATGATTATTCTAAGGAAAGAATAGCATAGAAAACTGTGATTCGGTGCGGTCAGAGGAAGAATCTTGTTGGGAAGTCTTGTCATTCTAAGGTCTTTCATTTCTTTCTAAGATCATCACAGGAACGAGAACACGGTTAAGATTAACTTATAATTTTAATTTATTATTATATTTTTTATGGGCCAATAGTATTAATGAAACAAATAGGTTATAAATGATTGATTTAAATATGTACCGAACTTTAGTTAATCCCAGTCCCACCGATGTAATGCATAAGTTTGTAATTTTATTTATTTATTCGTCACAGTTTACTGTTATAAATTACATTTTATTTTAGCAGTTTCATAGAGAATGTAGTTACTGTAACGACGTTGACTACTTTCTGAAAGACTGATAAGCCTTGTATTCAGTAGATTTTTTTCTTATTTATTTATTTTTTTAATTCTGATATTGGGCTTCAGTATATCTCAATAAGAATGCTCAAACTAGTGACTACTGATAAAGAGTATTTTATTAATGTATTGTGATTATTGAATGCATTGCCTTTTAAGCTATCTTCTAATTATATTGGATTTTATACGGAAGTTGTGTTTTTGATTCATCCATATCAGTTTTGAGTTTCGTAGGTCAAAAGGAACTTACATAATTTCGACTTCTCCACCCTTTTATCTGTCTGCTCAGCGTAGGCTACCTCTCCTAAACTTAAAGGAAACGCTCGCAAATGCAAATGCCACAAAGTGGTCACCCATTCGTGACCAGCCATAGCGAAAGTTGCTTAACGCAGTGATCGTTTACAGAACACTGAGGCCGCGGGACCACGAGCGCTTGGGTTAGAGACCTAATTCTTTTTGTCAATTAAAGATTAATAAATTGAAGTTCACATAAAAACCTTGCAACTATAGGTAGATATCAGCCTACAAAATAGTGTTTCGTTCGCGCGGTGGACTTTTTGTTTTGAACCGAAATCTGTTTAACTAAACTTTTGTACTTAATAATTATTGTTTTCATTAGTTTCGACAAATTAACATCCTTCTTCTTGTTTTAATTTTTGACCTCCCGACGCAAATAATCAACATTAAGAGTGGAGGATTGCGCGGCCATAACAGCAAAGCCAAATATTTCGTAAAATATTGTTCTATTTTTAATAATCCGGTAATGGTAGCATTAGTCATCAGGTAACTCCTCTCTTGCCAAATAGTTTTTCTATCAATGACATAGATAGTGAAGCACCACCGCCGTTGCCGTTATCGGAGCCGGCTGTGAGTATGGCTGAAATTGTAAGTAAAGGTCAGTGGAAAGAGAATAAGCACGATGAGAAGTGGATTTTAGTAGACAAAGCAAAGCATAGAAATCGCTTTATTGGCAGGATGGGGAAAGCAATTTCCAACTCGACCGGTGTGTTTAGGCAGCAGATACGCAGATACCGCTTTTCATATCTAACGTGAATAAAGAAGCTACCGAAACAGATATTTGTGACTACATACAATGTAAATCAAAAGAAATAGTAAAGTTAGAGAAAATAAACATGAGGTCTGAAAGGCCATACAACGCGTTTAAATTATTTGTACCTAAACATAAATTGAGACTTTTCTGGATGATAATTTGTGGCCGGAAGGTATTACTTTCAGACGGTTCGTTAGTTTCAATAGGAAAAGAGACAGACAAGACAAGTCTTTGAATTATGAAGAACTCCGAACCTAGAACATGAGTGTGTACAACAAAAAGAATGTAACCCTATGCACATTTAATTGTAAGAACGTTGTTACATCAGCTGATTGTGTGCGGCGACTATGTCACACCACAGATATTATCGCACTTCAAGAAACATGGCTCTTACCCCATGACCTGCCATATCTTGGCAGTATACATGAAGATTTTGCATATATGAGTACCTAAGTCTGCGGTGGATACGTCAGCAGGAGTACTGATAGGGAGACCGTACGGTGGGGTTGCTTTAATGTGGAGAAAATCGGTTTTTCCTACGGTGGCGGTGATACCGTTTGATAGTGATCGTATAGTCGCTATAAAAACATTGCACAAGGATCGTGCATTGTTGATTTTTTCTGTGTATATGCCGACAAACTCTGCGGATAATCTTATTGAATTTACACAGTGCTTAAGTAAAATTGTAGCTATAATAGAGAGTAGCAACGTTGAGTCTGTATTCATGTTGGGGGACTTTAACGCTCATCCGGGAAAGCGTTTTGCAACGGAGTTGCTTGCAGTGAGTGCGGAGCAATCGTGGTAGTGTGTGGACATCTACCTCACGATACTTATACCTATGAAAGTACCGCCAATGGCGCTCTTAGCTGGTTGGAAAATGTATTGGTGAGTAGTGCGGCGAGAAAGTTAGTTGTGAACGCCTCGGTTTTATGGTGTTTACCCGTCAGATCATTTGCCTTTGTTGTTGGAGTGTAGTGTCGATTTAATTACGCCTAAAATTTCATCACCAATTTTTTCTTTCAACAAAGTAATCTGGGGAGAACGAAATAGCAATCAGATATGGGAATATAGCTAATATTGCAATTCCCAGTTGAGGCAATTTGATTTCCCTATTGAATTTAGGCACTGTGCCGATAACATGTGTAATAATAAGTATAAAACATCACGTAATATTAGACAAAATGTATAACAAACTGATTTGTATTTTTAAGGATGGTGCAGACTGTACTTGTAATATTTCAAATAAACAAAACAAGAGTAGATACGTACCCGGTTGGAACATGCACGTCCGCGACTCTCATAAAAGGGCACGATTATGTTATCAGGTGTGGTTATCATGTGACAAGCCTTCTAGTGGTCCTGTCTATAATGATGTGTAGTTCTAAAAAGTTTTTTAAAAGTGACTCAAGTCAACTGAAGCTATGTCTGGACAACCAGCAGCAAATTAAAATGGACCTAATAGCTAGAAATCACGCAGACAAGCAATTTGGAAATTTTTGGTAATCTACTAATAAATTAAATCCTAAATTGAGTTCCCCGGTGAGTGTGGCGGGTGTGCATGATTCAAAGGGAATAGCAAATGCTTTTCGGAGCTATTTTAAGCTTGAGTCATCGGGTGCGCCAGTGCCGCTAGTGAGCTGCGGATGTCGAGAAGGGAGGTGACGAGATCGTTCGTTTCTCTTCTAAAGAAGTAGCCTGTGTAATTAATAAAATGCATAAAGGCAAGTCACCAGGCCACGATGGCCTTAGCATAGAGCACCTGAGACATGCGGGTATACATGTAGCACGCGTTCTTTCCTTATTTTTTAATTTGTGTGTAGGTCATAGTTATTTGCCAAATGTTCTAATGTATACAGAGGTTGTTCTTCTAATGTATACCTATAGTGAAAAATAAGACAGCAGATGCCTCTGACATGTCTAATTACAGGCCTATTTCTCTAGCGACAATTATAGCCAAGGTGTTGGACAGTCTGCTCGATAAACATATGATGAAGCACACTCAGATTCATGACTCTCAATTCGGTTTTCAACCCGGTCTATCCACTGAAAGTGCTATCTTATGTCTCAAGCAGACTGTTCAATACTATACGGCACGAAAAACGCCTGTATTTGCCTGTTTTTTGGACCTGTCAAAGGCGTTTGACTTAGTCCAATATGACGTGTTGTGGCGTAAACTTGAGTCTGAGACAACCATGCCTCCTGAACATGCCTCAATTTTTAAATATTGGTACAGTAACCAAATAAATAGTGTTAGGTGGTCGGGGGAGCACTCGGTTTACCGTTTGGAATGTGGTGTCCGCCAGGGGGGATTAAGTTCGCCTCGGTTATTTAATGTATATATGAATAAGTTATTATCAGAGCTCAAATGCTCTAATGTTGGATGCCATATTGATGGAATATGTATCAATAATTTGAGCTATGCTGATGACATGGTGCTGCTTAGTCCATCTATTGGTGCTCTGAGGCGTTTACTCAGTGTATGTGAATACTATGCGGTGACTCATGGGCTCAAATATAATGTCAAAAAAGCAAGATAATGGTATTTCCAGCTAAAACAGGCACTTACAAAGACATTCCTGCGGTCTCTCTCTATGGAGAATCTCTTCGCAGAGTTCACAGAACGAAATATTTGGGCCACTGGGTCACCGAGGATTTAAAATACGATTGTGACATAGAGAGGGAGCGTAGATCGTTGTCTGTCCGATGCAACATGCTAGCACGCAGGTTTGCGCATAATAACGCATTTGAGTACTATTGGGGTTGCCGTGGCACTGTAGCGCGTCAGGTATGTTTACCGAAGCGCGCACGGACAGCTTCGGTGCTATTATGAGGAAACGGTGTGCGTCTATGCAAGCCCGCGTTTGCGGCAGCACCAATAGTGTTCTGAGTGTTTTCGCGGATAGATGGGAGTCCCCTATGCAACAAAGGTGGATACAGATTCACAAATAACCTATTTTTGGTAACTGATTAGGATATATAAAAAAAAATGTAGTGTATTTCTAAATTTCAGTATGGTCAATTTTCAATCCTTAATCATTATGATTCTTTTTATTATATAAATGAATAAAATAATTTTGTATAAATTTATATGTAATCCTATATTTTGTAATACTTAATTTAAATGTTATACCAATCTATTTTCAAATGACATATTTTAATGTAAAATCTGTTAAACGTGAAACGAAAACCTACTAAAGTTTATTACTAACCTTAGCTATAAGTATCAATGTATGTAACTAACACTATGGATCAAGGTCTGAATTAAATGATTATTATTATACTTCTTTTTTTCAACAATTTTCGAATAATTAAATCTTAATTGACAAAAAAAATGAGATCTCCGTGGCCGCGCAATCCTCCAAGTTTAATTCGCGCGGCCAACTTTAAACCCTAAATATCTTCTTTATTTATACTTTGACAATTTTTTTGCATTTGGTTTTGACAAATTCCAACAAATTTTTGACTGATTGTTTTTTTTTTTGATTGGACACAGTGGCGGAGCAATCGAAATACACACTGATTGCTAGATACCCATAGCTTCGATAGAGGGTTTTGGCCGAAATATCGAATGACGCGGTCGCCACTCCGTACTAAATTTTTCAAAACTAGTGTATTTTAAAGTAATTATTTGTTTCAAGTAATTAGTTTTTCTAAACATAAGAGATTCGACAACGTGTACAAGTGTTGTGGAATTGGATAACTTAGAGCAACGCAGCATTTTCTGTTATCTTCCAAAAGCCATGCTGCAGTAAAATTTACCATCATTTTACTGGAGTAGAAGTTTGAATAAAACTACAATTGTCTGTCAAAAAAGAAGGAAAAAAAAAGAATTGTATCAATGTCTCTTCTATATGCAGCCGCTGTTATACCCTACTACAGATAAAGAATATACTACGTTATACGTATATTTTTTTTAGATAGGTGATTAATTTGTAGTATAGGTATTTGCGATAATAATAAACTGCAAATTATTAAGTGATTTATTTTTCCATAAGAAACTATCACATATTTTCCTTAACAGGTAACTTACTTTTATAAATGAACAATGTCAACAAACATGAATTTAGTAATAACAAATATAATTAACAAAAATTAGGCATTTTGTTCAAACAAATCGCTAGATTCAATAGTTTACTTATTGTTACAAAAAAAAACACGACAATCAGATGTATTTGGGCCGTGGTATTTAGATTTAAAACACTTATAAGTACTATGTACATACATACAAGTTGTACCTACATAAAAAATGGCAACTAGAATAAATTACTTTTTACAAAGTATTCAAAGATTTGCTGTACCGAATAATCGAGTTTAGACTATTGAATCGAACAATTTAACAATACAAAACCAGTCGGAATTTTTATTTGCTGCTCAGTTATCCTTAAGTACTAACTGAGATTTTAACTGTGAGGTGATTTTAAGTCGTATATAGCACGTGACTTATTTAGCGCCCCCGTGGAACACATTAAAACCCGTCGTTTATTAATTTTACCATAGTGTATGAATATTTGCCCGATTTGTTTTCTGATAACTGCTCCGCTCCCTTGGATAGTAGGTGAAGATATATAGCTATCCAACACGAAAAAAAATCCGAAGAGAACCAGTAGTTCAGCTTTATAATATTTATAGTATAGATTTCCTAAGCTAAGGAAATAACTAAGTACTTATATGACTTAAAATCACACGTTTATCTTTTAGTCAAAGGAATTTAATCTTATAGTTTGGCTCATTGGTATATCTTAAAATCGATATAACTTACAATACTGAACAAGTATCTTAATTTTACTATCAGCTAAGCACAAAGCCCACATCATGGTGAGCGGTCACCGTCAATAAATTGTAATAATAAACCTCAAGAGCAGGTAGTAGGTGTACAGACTCCCTAGCTAAAATGTTTGCTTTTCTCAACTTATTAGGGTTAGAATAAATAATTAAATACTAAACGGCTTTACATACGTGTAAATTTCGGGATAGCCCGACTTGTTTCGGAACTAACGGAGGTCCTTTTTCAAGAGGAGCGTCAAGCTACGATGGAGCCTGCGCTGGCACTGACGTTCTTTTTGAAAAAGGACCTCAGTTAGGTCCGAAACTTGTAGGGCTATCCCGAAATCTACACGCGAGTAAAACCATTTAGTTAGTAATAATGAATAACGCTCAGGAAAGTTATTGTTCTAGGAATAAATATTCAATACTAAAGGCATTAATTAACACTATCCCCGTTTTAACTAATACCATGGTACCCTTATAAAAGGCTCTCTAGTATTGAAGCTGCGGCAACCGTTTACCATGAATTGGTCTTATATATTTATCTGATTATCATCGTTCGCTATTCGAGAAGTCAAAAAAAAAGAATATAACCCAAAATTATAAGAGAAGTAGCTGATGCGCGCAGCTTAGCCTGCATGATGAAGTTTCCTATTCGAGATTTCGTACGAAACCCTAAACTTTAAAAAAGTACAATATAGCCTATGTTACTCACGAAGAATGTAGCCTTCTAATGGTGAAAGATTTTTTAAAATCGGCCCAGTAGTTTCTGAGCCTATTTATTACAAATTACAAATGTTTCCTCGTTATAATATTATTATAGATAAAACAAAGACGACCCGTAATCATTTTATCGATATTTAAGCTTAATCTTTATTACAGCTACACCACTGCTTGATAAAATGATACTTGTATATAAATTATGCTGGCATCATACTCCGTGTATACCACCAAAAGATTTTGAATTTGGGATCAAAAAACAATCCATTAAGGCCATGTATTCCTGAAAAAGGCATTTAGGGTACTTAGGTATTTTGTCCTACATCCGTAAGCGCCAGCTAATATTGAAACATAACTAAATAATACAGGCAAATTTTGCGATTTTTTTATAAATATTTTGTAGGTTTAGTTGGGTATAAAAATTTAATGTAAAATATTAATATTGAAAACCATTTCGAAAAGGGGTAAATTTGGGATTGTGATAAAGTTTACTAAATCTTGTAACTGAATGCGAATTTGACTGGTCTAGATCCTTATGTAATAGATCTCTTATTTTTCAGAATCTATGACCGTTTATTATACGACACAAATGGTTTAAACAAAATCTCAAAAGCGTGGCCTCTAGCTGGAAAACCTGGCCTTAAGGATAATCATTTTAATAAAATCGCTCAGACTATATTTAAAGAGTATAATCACATAGTTCAATTGTACAATAATAGTAAGCTCTTGTGCTAGGGGATTTTGTAAGACGACACATGAAAAAAATAAAATTTTGAATCCGATATTAATTGACATGTTGAAAAAGTTACCGAATTGAAATCGGTTAATAGTAACTAATAAAATGGCAGCTATATACATCTTATGTACAACTTAGCATAAAGTAACATGTTGATAAACACCTCTTGGTCAAGTTTAGTCCTGGACACCAGGACTAAACTTTAATATTAGATAATGAAAAATGACGGTAGTTGTATATTTACAGTAAACGATGCTTATAAAAATAATTATGTGTGTTTACCAGAATACACAGGTAAGAAGTGAAACTTCTTTACATTTTTTACAGCTATTATCACTTCAGGTGGTACTGTCATGTGTTTTTTGACGTGCCGTTTTATCGAACTCCCAGCCCTAAAGAGGGATCGGACAGACAACCCACTAACCAAAGATGTTTCGCCCTGCCTCTGCTTTTGAGGTCGAAGAGGTAAGGTGGCTATGTGACGGGTTGTTATATTCTTGAGTGACAGAGCAAGAAATGTTACTCGCGCCATAATAGAGACAAAATAATAATAATACCACGTGCCAAATTTACGTCCGGCTGAAGGCAAAAATCGCATACAGTCAGTTGCCTGCCATTTGTCTGAAGTAATTAGGGTCATCATGAGTAAACGATGACGCCCTCTGACACGTATGGTTGTATGAAATATATAGAGCATAGACAGTGTTCACCCTCACACTTTGCGTCCGGAGCGCACGCACACGGTTAGGTCCGATAGAGGCTTTATTCCGCGTACGCTTAGATTGTTGAATGAACTCCCTGCCTAGGTTTCCCCGAACGTCTACAGTATGGGGTTCTTCAAAAGGGGTCTTAGAAGGTTTATAAATGGTCGGCAACGCGAGTGTTGCAGCTCTGGTGTTGCAAACGTCCATAGGCTATGGTGACCACTTTCCATCAGGTGGGCTTGTCATATAAAAAAAAATCTCTTAGTAGGACGCGAGTGACATTGATTCCTTGCATAAAATGCTTAGATTGTTGTCAGAATCAGCGTATTTTAAAGGTCTTTGAAATTCTACATTGTCAACTGTTTGATTTCTGTTGAATTGTCTCTTATACAATACTAAATTGGCACAAATAAGATCTTTACAAACTTTCAAAAGGCAATTACTTAACAGGCTATTCAGTATATCAAATCGATCAGATTTGTCGGTGGTATCTCTAGAGTCTATAACAAATAATTTGAATTTATACGACTTTTCATCATTAAATGATAATATGTCATACAAATTCAAATTTTTAAAGAGTTACAAAGAATTATAATAAAATTACTCCAACATTTTATTTAGTTTTCCAATCATCTTTAAAACTTTGAATCAAGATATCAAATTTTCACTCAACAAAATCTCAAGTATAAAGTTATAACTTATTTTATTCTCTTTTCGCATTAATGATTCTTCTAAAAATCTCAATTAACCTTTTTTTAACAATTTAGATTACAATATTGTACTGTACATAGTTCTTTTAGTTTTTGATGTGTTGTACCACCCAGAAAAATGGGTGGGACATTATATCACCCAAAAGAAACGTTTTTATCTCACTTAAAATTTAATAGCATTTTTTTTTATATTAACCTATGACTTACTCAGAATTACTTAAAAAACTAAATAGGTATCTTACTTAGAGTAGCTATTTACAGCAGATAAGTTAGAATTCTGGCTCAGGAGGAGGGTATGCCTGAAAAAAAAAAGTGTATATGAACGTTGGCTTTGGTAAACCGGTATGGCGAAAATTATAGTCTAAGAGACCGAATACGCCATATTTCACATTTTAACTTTATTCTTTTATGTGTCAAATATTTAGTCAAGAGCACTTAGCAAAT
Organism: Thumatha senex; assembly: GCA_948477245.1. Taxonomy (NCBI): domain Eukaryota; kingdom Metazoa; phylum Arthropoda; class Insecta; order Lepidoptera; family Erebidae; genus Thumatha; species Thumatha senex. Next base: position 20,865,525 of record OX419744.1, on the reverse strand, counting down.
AGTATAATGCTATTTAACTTAAAAAAACTTTCGCAAGAGTAAAAGCACAGAAAGTTCGCCAGGGCATCAAACGTAAGCTGTTAGAAGAGCCGAAGTATGACTATATTTTCTAACATATCGAAATTACGATCGGTACGGCTCTTGAGCATACAACGAAACAGTGGGTGTTTCTTAGAGCAAGTACACTTATGGTTGAATAGCAAAGGAATAAAAAGAATATCCAGACTTTTCAACGCTCATACGGTCGCGAACTTTAATTTGGTACTAGGGTGGAATATTGTATAGCCAACTGAAGATATGGAGAGCTAAAATGTTTCTATTTGACTTGTAAAGTTTTCGGCCTTATCGTACTGTGAACGTTCTGCCTACATTTCGAGAAACTTGGTCCCAAATTGAAGATCGTGATCGTACAAATACATAAAATAATGAAGTGATTTTTGAAAATCTACTTGGGAGCTCAAGAACCGTGCCGGTTTTATGCGATTTCACAATATCAAACGTTAAACACACGCATGCATATTGTTAATAAAGATTTAAAGTCGACGAAGACTATTTGACTCCTTGACTATTTTTTTTGCAGCATAGAGAGACTTGCGTCAAATAAATTCATCTTCCACGTAACCGATAGCAACTTAACACTGTACTTATCAAGTAATACATACAATAGGGCTCGCTCCAAACGTGACCAGTCGTTGGTTAAACTGACGTTCTCTCATCAGTCGATTGTTTGGCCTTAACGGCCGTCCCGTCGGCCTCACTACGTGCATAGGTGGCGGAAAGTTGCCTGTACCGAATTTCTGGAATATACTCCTATGACGCCAGTTTTTGAAGTTAGGCGTGTGAATGATTTCTTCAACGTTAGAACGATTAGGGCTAATGCCAGTCATTTGGGACTTTGGAAAAGAAGCGAAGCCCTGAATTGTCCTCGTTATTTTGGGTACCACTGTTTCCTCAGCCACTTTGTTCTGTATAAAGAAATGTGTCGAGTCAGTAAACAATCACCTGTATTTGAAAGATTACATTTTTAAATGTGAAACTTTTTCTATCGCTTCAAATTTTTTCTTTACGCATTTTGCCTTCATGCCGCCGCAGAATAGCCAATATGGCGGCGCTCGCATCAACTGTGTCATGTGTCTATCATCTGATAAATGTAGTTTTGAACGAAGTTCACTTATACGAAAATTGAATTTAAAGTTTATAGTTCGATTTAATCTTGTCTACTATTGATTTCCCATTATCATTCTTATATCCCAATTGTTGATTAAAATCTTTATTTTAATACCTTAAATCGAATATATATCTGAAATATTACAGTTAAATGCCTACGATCTGAAAAAAAGTTTCACTCGCATCTTGGTTAGTTTGGTTATACTAGTCTCGAAATTATACCTATTTTCGGTCAGAATATACATTTATACGAAACGACACAGGCGCCTTTACGGGGTTAGGGCGTCAAACGGCAGTCGCGCCTAACAATGCTGATAGTTAAAAACCAGACCATAGCTGCATCTAGAAGTCAAATAAAAGTGGACCTATGTTTCCAGATCCAGTAAGGAATTGAAAGCGACCGGGAAAACACTTAAAATGAAGAAGATTCGTCACAATATACATTTGGCTCAGAATTAGGTATTAAAACTTGTACCAAAATAATTAAAATGTTCAATGCTTTACAAATAAGTAACAATTCTATCAACAATTTAATGGCAATATTGAGCAAAGTTGAGAAGTTGTACTTAGGCACAGCGGATCGTCGAGAGCAAAATGCCAAAGGCATGGAATAGTAGGCCAGCCTGACTGAATCTACATCTGTATGTGGACTGAATAAGGCTGTAGGGAAAAATTTCACTGTTCCAGATAAGAGACTATATTTACTTGGTTGTTTCCATGTTTCAGGAGGTATGTTAAGCTGTTGGCCTCGAGTGCCAGTAACTAGGTTGTCGTTAAGCCAAGTTAAAGGACATGTGGGTAGTTTGAAAATTTTAAGCAGAACGCTGTGCTTGTCCGTTTCAACACTGCAATAGCCTCACCGCTTATTACGTATGCAATATTGGGGAAAATGTAGTGACTGTATGTACGTATTAAATTGGTTGTCCCACTGGATATTCCATACAATTTGCCAATTACACCATATACCCTATGACCACTAGACTGTGTGTCATAAATGTAATAAGAATTATAATTTTAAGAATATAATGCAAAAGAACTCACCAAATTATCGAGGTTTGTTGTGTCCGGGGAAGGCGGCAGCGGCACGCCTTCTCTCACCTCGGATCGTAAAGGCTGGTCTGCTGTCTGCACTAACAGTGGCTGAGACTGATCGAGTGATGATACTTGCAAAAATGGCGGGTCCAATTTGTGCACTGGTGGTTTTTGCAATGACTGTTGCCATAAGGGCGGGTCCAATTTGTGCACTAATGGTTGTTGCAATGGTTGTTGCAATGACTGTTGCAATAATGGCGGGTCCAATTTGTGCACTAATGTTTGTTGCAACAGCGGTTGGTTAACTGCTTGCATAACCGGACACGGTTCCCCCACATGTCTAGCCTTCTCGAGATTAACTTCACTTTTAACCATAATATACTCATCGTAAATATCACTGTGCAGTTTTATAAGCCTCTCAAAGCTAGCAATCATTGGATTGACGAATATGTCAGACTTTGTCAAACGCATTATTTGTATCAAAGCTCTGATCACGGGCTCATCGAACGGCAAAATACACACGCGCTCTAAAATGTGTTCCGCCACCTCAAGAGTAAACGTCCTATCGTTATTCACCATAAAGTACGTAAGACTTAAAAATATAGACTTAAATCGAGCGAAGTTTTGGGTTGTAGTCATTGTCTGCATGAAAACTTCACACAATTGTAACCCGTTTGAAATTTCTAGTTTTAACAAGTCTTCACATACGCTTAAATCAATGTTATTTAAATGCATCAGTACAATCTCGATACTTGCAAATGTTACCTCATCTAACTGCATATTGTTTTGAAATCTCATTATGAAGTCATATGCAATTTCAACAACTACCCTCGTGAGCTGCCGTTTCACACATTCAAGTAGTAAACACAAACCATATTGACGCATAATTTGTTTGCTTCTCCTAATTAACATGTATTCTTTAATGAGGACATCGTTAGATAAACCAATCAATTTATTCTTCACTACCTGGTCGTCAGGTATTTCATGAGAATATCGACACATTTTGCCATATAGCGCATACGTGCATCTATTAATTAAATTATAATAACAGTATCCTCTGAATATCACATTAGTTTCTTTATGATAGAGCCTGTACAAGTGTCCTATTAAACCAGGTTTGTTTAAATTACGAGGTGTAAAGGTTTCAGCAGTAATATGTCTATCAACAAGTTCTTGGCTGTTGTCAATACTGTCTGCTTGGCTCGCAGACTGCTTATATTCAGATGGCAGACTTATGGATTCTTTGAAAGTTGAGTCGGCATTGTTTCTGACAATTCCGTTTTTAGCAGTTTCCGAAATTTTTGTTGGGCAGTAGTAGTAGTTTGGTGGTGTGAGATTTTTTTGTATAGGTTTAGGGATGTATTCTTCAAAGTGTTTTTCTACGGGCGCGGATATGTTTGAAGTATTATATCTCGAAGATTCTATGCCAGTTATGCTTTCGGCAAATAGTGAGAGTGCATCATCATCGTCATTACCATCTTGAATAAACGTATTGTCTACATTTTCTCTGTTATCTTCACTTCCTGATGAACTATCAGTTGAATCAGAAATTCGGCGTGACCGCCTTTTACCGTTGTTCAAAACAAAAGCACTTGAAGTGGGTTTTAGAAAATGTTCCTCTGGTTTATTTTCAACAATATTTCTCCCGACATGTTCAGATTCGACGCTAGGCTTATTACTTATATTACTTTCATTACTCTTTGTTATTGGTGAGCTATCTACGTCGTTACGCTTTGGGGAATTCAACAGCTTACTTACAGTAGGGTTACCTTCACTATTGTTAATACCAAGTTTGCTAATAATTTTAATAGTATCAACTCTACTATCATTGATCAAGTCTTCATTTACTGTGTTAGGTTTCACTTGATTGGGTTCTATTCTATTTGTTTCCATTGTGTTATTTTGAATGTTAGCCGTTTTAGAAATGTAATTTACATGTTTTTCGGCTATTACTTTAGGGTTACTGGTGATACCTTTAGAGCTGTCATTTTTATCAGTGTTGAACAGTTCTTGCAAATTTCGACAGTGTTTAAGAGCACACAATTCATTATTCAAAATAGTATACAAGTTATCCTTAATTCTATCCAGATCTGTAGTAACACACTCAGCGTCATGGATCCAATTTATGAATTCCATATCAATTTTTTTCAAAGCATACATTAGTTTTTCGGCGGCTCTTTCATAATCCTGCTTTTGTAAATTACGATCTTTACATTGATCTTGAAGACTATCAAGAGATGAATAACTTAAATTTAGTGACTTTACTTTAACAAGACTGGTACAACCAGATGGCAAGTGTCTCGAATCCGATAATTGTTCACAACTACTACTACTATCAGTTTCAGAGTCAGATGATGAAGAGTCACTAGTAGAGCTACTATCTTCATCAAGAACAGTTGCAGGTTTATATTTATCAACCTCACTATCAATATTTGTGAGTTTGATAATTGGTAATTTATTATCAATACACACGAAATCTTTAGAGGATACCGTAATACAAGTTGTCGTGCTTGAATTTGATATGTCTCTAGTCCACGACAGATTTGAAATACTACTTATAGAACTTTGTCGAATTTCCACTGGTACAGCATTTTTGGGTTTTGATGCCTCTGCTTCTTTTTTAGTTGGTTTAGCACACTGACTCAGCTTCTTTGCTGACCTGACTCGTAGTGCTTGTAATTTTGACAAGTCTAAAGGTGTAACCGTATGAGACGACTTTTTGTTTTTAGGTTTTGGAGATTTGATATTTGGAGTTTCCGGTTTTGGCAACTCAGTAGAGGGTGTTATTGGTACAGGAGACGGATCAGATTTAGGCTGCAATAAAGGTTCTGGAGTTACAATGCAAGCTTGCTTACCTCTACCTGCTCTCGTCCTCAGTTTAGTTGCAGAAACTTTGGTTGGACTAGATTGATTGCAACTTACATCAGATGTTACATTTGTGGTCTTTTTACAATCTGCACAACTTTGTTCGTGTGAATTTACAATTGTTGGAGATTCATTGTTTTGAGGTGTATCTGTACCCGATACGTTAATTTGATCCAAGGTTTTATCTTTTAAATCCTTCTCCTCTTTATCAGAAATGGGTTTGGCATTCAGTCTAGGACGTTTAATTTTTGGTTTCTGTATAGTTGAAGTAGCTGTTCTTTTTCTTGGGACTGAAACAAATATGCATACACCATAAATCATTATCTAATGATCCTTGTTAGAAAATCATTGTGGTTTATTTAATACATTCTTTTTATATTATAAAAAAGGACTTTATAACAGTGAGTTTTTTAGTTTAGATTTAACATTTGAGATCCTAATATTATTAATAGTTTGCAACTGTGGCGGTACTGCGTTCATATGTCATACGGCATGCTTAAATGCTGCGGGCATACAAGTCATAATTTTTATTGAAAGTGACTGAAAACAGCTCATACAACTAAACTATCGTTTTTATTAATATTTAAAAAGTGATTGTAGTGGTAATGTGGCAAGGTGTATGTATGTAGATTATAGTAAATAGGGTTGGGTTCAAAACTTACGATCACTCTTGGTTGGTGGCTTCTTTACACGCAGTTTTCCCGTAATCTTTTTTATTTTATTCTCAATGTTACATGTTATTTCAGATTTGATTTCCACATCTAAAACAATATAAATAACAAAATTTTGACGCCTCTCTTCGATTGAATCCCGCAAAACAAGTACGTACCGTAGTACTTGTTTTGCGGGATTCGGTCGCAGAGGCGTCAAAATTTTAGAACGATAACGCACAATGGTCAAGGATAACCTTTACTATTGTAACGGAGGAATGACGAACCGAACTCCTCAAGGAAAGGGATGTAGGATAGGTAAAAGGAAACCTTACCCTCCAGGTTGTCAAAACTTTTGCAATATTCCGTTTTACAAGGAGGCACTTAGTCGACAAGTCGACACGTGTTTCGCCTACACACAAGGCATCCTCAAGACTGCTTGACAGCAAGTATGCTCAGCGCGTTCTAGGGATATTCGATATACATCGATGCATCGAATTCACTCGATGTTTACATTACGATACATCGAATCGATCCGATGTTTTGAAAAGCTGTTGATTTATTCGATGTATCGATATATTTCCGCGCGTTCCGCTCCGCCTTTTTATCACACTATCTCCCCACTACCCCCACTCATCACCGAGGTACTACGTGATCTGTGTTGCCTAATCGAAAATAAATTGAATAATGGAGAAGTGTGAAAATAGGTCTCTTCGTTAAACAATGTATCCCCTTCATGTTTATTAATTTCTAATTGTTCTAAAACGCACAGTTTAAAACGTTTTTGACAAAAATGCAAAACTTCTAACGTATTATTATTATCTAAGTTATGACCGGTGTCCAACAGATGTTTTGCAAAATGTGATTTTTCGGTATGGCAATTTCGAAAAGCTGCTAAGTGTTCTTTATATCTAGTTTCAAAAGAGCGACCCGTTTGGCCTATATTTATGTTTTTACAACGATCGCAAATTAATTTATAAATACCCGATTTTTTGTGACGATCTATACTATCTTTGGCATTACATAAACTTTTTAAAAAATTTTGGGATCTATAGGCTGAATAAATATTATTTTCTTTAAGTACCCTCGCCACACGCTGAGTAATATTGCCAAAATAGGGTAGACTCGAAGTAAACTTTTTGCTCTCTCTGACTGATGGATACAAAAGAAGTTTAACCATATTATTTTGTTTTTTATTAATCAGAGAATGTATAAAAAGTGTGTGGTAAAAATTTTCTGTACAAGACGAATTTCGTGAAAGGCGGCCTTCAACTGCCGTCATCAAAATAATGTGGCTACTGTTAAGCGGCTAATTGAAGAAAACCCGCGGATTACCTATGAGACAATTCGAGGACTATTGGGGATTGGTATGACCCAAATTCAGAAAATTTCACACGAAGAATTGAAAGTTCGGAAACTTTGTTGTCGTTGGATCCCTCATGAACTGACAGCGAAGCAGAAGCGGGCTCGCGTAGAATGGTGCTCACAGATGCTACTGAATTACGACCACGGACATTCTAATACTGTTTATGACATTGTCACAGGAGACGAAACGTGGATTTATTGTTTTGAACCCGAAAAAAAAGCAATATTGTGAAAGGGTGTTTGAAAATGAGAACAGGCCAACAAAAGTGAGGCAGGCGAGAAACGTTGAAAATACTTAAAAAAAAACTTCCCATCTGTACAATTCAAAGAATTGAAGATCAAAAGAGTGTCAATGCCGAGTGGTATTCTACCATTTGTTTACCCAGGGTGTTAGAAAAAGTTCACGAAAGACGACCAAAAAGCCGCGTCCTCCTACATCATGACAACGCTTCTTCACACACGGCCAACAAAACAAATTATTTTTTAGCTTTCGAAAAAGTACATCTCGTCACCCATCCTGCGCATAGCCCCGACCTAACACCCTGTGATTCCTGTATTTTCCCCAAAATCAAAGATTTGATGAGAGGTTTCACTTTTACCAACTCTGAAGAGGCAGTGATAGCGTTCAATGAGCATGTAGAAAACATGCCTTCAGATCTGTGGTCCTCCTGTTTTAAAAAATGGTTCGATTGCATTTAAAAATATTCAAATGTAAAGGAGAGTATTTTAAAAAGCAATAAACATAATATTTTGGTTATAACATGTTGTTTTTTAAGTTACGCAAAACTTATAATGTGACCTAAAATCACTGACTGACTCATTGATCACGAAATCTCTGAAACTACCTAAGCTATAAAGCTCAAACATTGTATGATGATTCTTTTTAATACGTAGATGAACTTACGTACACCTCTTTCTGTTGATAAATAAATGGGCACGTGTATCGCGGTTTCGCAAAATTTTAACTATAAGACGGTAAAACAGGAAGGCCTGTATTACTAGCTAGTTCGGTGTTCCGACGGGTACCGAATCTATGTCAGTAAACCACGCACAGCCTAAACATTAAGTCTTTGGATAAGCAATAAAAACGGGATTGCCGATATTTCCATGGAAACGGGAACTACGCGGATGAAGCCACACACAGTCTAAACTATCAAACATAGCTACATACCAGTGATTTGTTTCTCTTTCTTTTTCTGTTTCTCTTATGTGGCGCTAACGAAGTTGCGCGGCTCAGCTAGTAATATTATAAACGCGAAAGTTTGTATGGATGTTTGTTACTCTTTCACGTAAAAACTACTGAATGGATTTTAATGAAACTTTACAATAATTTAGCTTATACATCAGAATAACACATAACGCGGCCGCGGGCGTCAACTAGTATTAGTATAATTTGCTTGATGCTTGATGAAAGTGATTTTTTGTTTATAGAAGAAGCTGAAGGTATAGTTATAATCAGGATTCAAGTCATGTATATAATGCATATTTAATAAAGGATTGGAGACAGATTCATATCTGTTGTAGATATATAATAGGAAGACGATAAAATGAGTAATGTAAACTAACCTGGTTCTTTTTTAATCTCATCGGGGGTGAAGAATTCTGAAACAATTACATTTTTCACTAGCTTTTTCCGTCCTCTCTTTTTAGGAGGTGGTGGGTCCAGACGAACTTCAACTGGTTGGTTCACTATTTGTGACCTAGCAACTGAAATTGATAATAATTTGAGTAAGTTCCTGATGCTGTTTGTCGTAGTCAGCTCTGTAGACTTAATTTTACAATACTTGTAACGTTGTAAAACGTCACATTGGAATGTCATTGTTAGTCTTGAGATTTAGAGAGAGAGAGGTGAGTAGATTGTTGACTCTTTCGCTCCGTGTGTCATCGATTATAAACAAATTGCGATTTCTGTAAGGCTGTATTCCTTAGTTTCCATGCCATAGGGTAGACTTCGAAAGAAAGAAAAAAAAACAAAAAATGTCTTTTTGTCTGTGGTGACGGAACAAGCCATTCGCCTAGCTACAGCGACGACAAAAGATGTCGTTGTAAATATATTTTTTAAACTTCGCTACGAAGAAGTAATCTTTTATAAATTGTGTATGGAAGTTCACGCCTGTGAATTCTTATAAATGGTTATACCAAAATAACTATGTAAGAACTTTGGATTTTTGGAACCAGTATTTTGACGAAAGATTATTCATTTGCTTACAGCTTATTACGATGCTTGGATCAGCGTTAATGGAATATTTGCCTACTCTTCAAGATTTATTGGTTTTTCTTTGAAAAAGTGGTAAGTTCTCTTTATGTGTTCAAATCACGAACAAATCTCCAATTGTTTTTCCAAATCTAATGGAACTAATTCTTTTCTTTGCAGCTGATAAAGCACTTTTTTTTTATATTAACTTTATTCTTGGATAAAATTTGCCATGGATGCTGACCATGTGGTTACGGGCTCGTCATTCTCGTGAAGACGGCACCTGTCGCGGTCTGCAGATGTGATTTCGAATCCCGTGGTAATGTAACCACCTCAGGTACCTATTTCAAATTGTTTTTGTGAGGATTAATCTAGTAATGATGCACGACTCAATGATTTGGCTCATGTTTTGAATCATGTTACGATATATATTTTGACTCATAAGCTGGCCTTATGCTGGATCTCACTATTCTAAATTTCACGCCTCAACCCTGTGAATAGTTAATCTTTAGCTTACTAAATCATTGGAATAGATTATACCAATAGTAATAATGTATATAATGTATATTCAACCAATTCGCCTATAAAAATATAGAAACTTTCTTCTAGAGATGTATTCTATTATTTTTGGTTCCTGCTCTTATGATTAGAAGCTCAATCTCTATCGCCGATATCCGTGTGCATAAAGTGGGTAGGACTTATCCTCCTGGCGCCTGAACTGAGTTATAACTTTTGTTTGTTTGTTAGTTCATGTCTCCATAATAAGACAAGTGAAATATTATTATTATTACAATTGGCGCGTGTGAACAGAGACTTGAAGGATTGATTTGAATATACATTTGCTTGTAGTGAGTGAGTCGTGCATCTTATAGTGGTATTGTTATTATTAGTGTGTTGAGTATATTAAACTATTTTGTTATTGAAACATTCTCAACAAATGAAAAAATACTGTTCTACTGGTACCTATATATATATCTAAAACTGGAGTAATCTTAAACTGAAGTAATTATGATTTCTTGAAAATAACCTATAACTTAACTTTTTAATTATATGAAGTAATTGTAATTAGTTTGTGTACTATTTGTATCTACATATTGATGTGACTTTCATAACTATTATTTGCTTTTTATGATATAAAAATATGAGTGAATTGTTATAAATAACATAACAATGTTTTGAATGATAATTTGTGTTTACATAATAATGCATTTTGTGACAAGCTTAATTGTATAGCCTTACTATTTGTACGAGCCATGCATCATTGATGGTTTAACATTTTTACAGCCTATTAATAGCTTATATTAATATAAATAGAACATAACCATTTAAATTAAAATTATTCATCTGAGATCTTTCCAATCACACTTGTATAACTTTACAGCGGAGTGTTATATGAAGCCTTTGAAACTTGTTTGAATGATAATATTTTGCTTTTTGACAATCATCATCTGAGCGTCAAGGCCTGGTTGTGCTTAACTATTGCAGTGATTGATGTAATTGAGTTTCCAATGCTTTCTTTGAATTTGTTTTGGCAAAAGTAGTAGTTGTTTCTAGTAGTAGTTTCAGCTATTAATATCCAAAAATGTTAATAGCTGACTGCTGACTATTACTATCATCTTACTATTCGGTCTCGGTTGCCTTTGGATATTTTTGCAATTAATTGTTTTAGCTTTTGAATATCTTTGATCTTTTACTTGTCAACTATGGACAAGAGCGTGCAGTTTCCACCCTTGCTTGATGATAAGGAGGAGTAATAATGATAACAGTTCAAAAAACTGATTAGGTCCCATCAAGCACAGGTTTGTGTAAGAACTGATAGTGACTCGATGTTAAAGAAATTTAGTTATGCTCCTGATACTGCAACTAATGAAAGAGAACGCAGTCATTGGCTAAATTATTTAAAAGTTTCTTCTAGAAACATAAATTCAGCTCCTATTTTGTTTGTTAAAAGTAAAGATACTGGACCTTACTTAGAATTTCTTATAAATAATAAAATTTATTCAGGTCATCGATATATACTTTCTGTTGTAGACGTTTTTACTAAATACTGTTGGTTATTCCCAATGATAAATGCTACTACTAATGTAATTTGTAAACTTCTTGAGAAGGAGATTTTCCAAAAATATTTGTTTGTGATAATGGAACTCAATTTACTGCTAGACAGTTTGTTACGTTTCTTAAGGGTTATAATATAAATAAAATATTTTATAATTCCTTGTATACTCCTCAAAATAATCCAGTTGAAAGATATAATAAAACCGTTGAGACGTAAGTAGTTTCTAAAGTTTCACCTAACATGTATAGCATGTTTTGTTAAAGATGATCATAGAACGTGGTCGAAGTTTTTTTCTCATGTTCAACTAGCTTTGAACAATACTGTGAATCTTGCTACAGATTTTACTCCTAATTTTTTAATATTCGGTATAGAACTTATTTTTGATGCATCTTTGCACCGTGTTAGTACCTCTATTGATAATTTAGATCAACTAGAGGTAGGAGATAGAAGTTCTTTTGCAACTTCACTCAATTCACTTAGTGAAATCTTTGTTAAAGTACAATCTTGTTTGTTGAAAGCGTATAAGCGAAATGCTAGTTATTTTAATGTAGGGAGGCGAATCATTTCTTTTGGTGTTGATGATATTGTGTGGAGGAGAAGCTTTGTGCAGTCTAATGCTCCTGCATATTTTTCTGCTAAACTTGCACCTAAGTTCATTAAGTGTAAAGTAGTTTCTAAAGTTTCACCTAACGTTTACCTTCTGGAGGACCTGAATAAAGGATCCACAGGTCGCTACCATGTTAAAGATAAAATTAATTATTAAATTATTTTGTTCTGAAAATTACGGACTTTGGTCTTGGTTCTGGTATTAGTTTGGGAGAAATTGCTCTTTGTTAGAATGATGTACGGGAGGGAATGAGCATTTGAAAGAGATGTATGTTAGGTTACGTCACAACTTTTTATTAGAATCAAATTCTGAATCTTTAAAAATATAGAACTTAGGATATTACAAATTGATTAAAAATGTATCAATTTACCCCTTAGAATTATCAAAATTTACCTTTTAGAAATAACATAACATTTTTCACACATATAACTGTCATACACATCAGAGGATCTTATCTTTTGTTTGTTTGTTGAAACCTTAATTGGTTATTAAAACATTATTATTCCACTTATATTATGGAATGATATTGTTCTGTTTTGTAGGAAATTTTCCTACTTTTGTTTGTATGTTTAGGTTATTACTTCTAGTAAAATTTATTTTGTACATATTGTATTCTTATATTGGGATGATGTATCCTTAAGAATAGTTTTGATGTTGCGTTTCTGGGTTGGTAGAAGTAGCTGTATCTCAGTTCTTCTGATCCCGAGGCCATGTCGTAGGGCTGACCCACGCATATTGTATATATTTTGTTTGTTTGTTAAGTAATTCACAGTTACCCGGATTTGAATTTTGAAATACCTTTTGATGTTGATATCTGTCTCTTTTGACTATAGGATCACATCTATATATATGCACTTGTGTTCGGAAAGTCGGTAGGGTTGTGCCGGTCACATTTATCATATTGGTTTTGTTACAGCATTTGTGTTCGGAAGTTCGGTGGTGTTGAGCCGATCACATCTGTTTGGTTTTGTTACAACATTTGTGTTCGGAAGTTCGATGGTGTTGGGCCGATCACATCTGTTTGGTTTTGTTACAGCGTTTGTGCTCGGGAGTTCGGTGGTGTTGAGCCGATCACATCTGCTTGTTGTATTTTGCTACAATACTTTTTGTTGGTATAAGTTGTTCGTTTGTCACGACACTTTGTGCAGTTGCTGTTTGACTTTGTAATGATTACAAGTTACAGCACAGTTTTGTTTGCTGATATTTTGATTTTTATATGGGATTGTAAGTGAAAGAAGTCGGTGGCGATGGGGCTCAACCGCATCTTTAGTATATATAAGGATAAGATTGGATGAAAGAGTCAGTGGCTAGATAGCTTAACTGAACTCCTGGTTTGAGAACTTGGTTGGATTTGTTATTCTTTAGTACTTACGTTAAGTCAATGCTTTGACTTTAAGTTTGTTGTTGTATCAATTTTGATATTCTTATTTGTAAAGAGTTGGATGATAGAGTCGGTGGCTACGGTGCTCAACCGTACTTTCGTATTTGTTTTTGGGATTTTGGTTTTCCTTTATTGGAATTATTTCCATTTCTTTCTTAGAGCTTTATTGTTTGAAAAAGAAAGTTCCTTTCTTTTATTGCTGGTTGGGGTGTGATGTAACGTTGTAAAACGTCACATTGGAATGTCATTGTTAGTCTTGAGATTTAGAGAGAGAGGTGAGTAGATTGTTGAATCTTTCGCTCCGTGTGTCATCGATTTTAAACAAATTGCGATTTCTGTAAGGCTGTATTCCTTAGTTTTCATGCCATAGGGTAGACTTGGAAAGAAAGAAAAAAGCAAAAAAATGTCTTTTTGTCTATGGTGACGGAACAAGCCATTCGCCTTGCTACAGCGACGACAAAAGATGTCATCGTAAATATATTTTTTAAACTTCGCTAAAAAGAAGTAAGCTTTTATAAATTGTATATAGAAGTTCACGCCTGTGAATTCTTATAAATGGTTATACCAAAATAACTATGTATTTAGGTAAGAACTTTGGATTTTTGGAACCACGTTTCTAGCCTTGGTGATCTTTAGTATTTTGACGAAAGATTATTCATTTGTTTACAGCTTATTACGATGCTTGGAGCAGCGTTAATGGAATATTTGCCTGCTCTTCAAGATTTATTGGTTTTTCTTTGAAAAAGTGATAAGTTCTCTTTATGTGTTCAAATCACGAACAAATCTCCAATTGTTTTTCCAAATCTAATGTAACTAATTCTTTTCTTTGCAGCTGAACAAGCACTTTTTATTTTAAAAAACTTTATTTTGGATAAAATTTGCCATGGATGCTGACCATGTGATTACGGGCTCGTCATTCTCGTGGAAACGGCACATGTCGCGATCTGCAGATGTGATTTCGAATCCCGTGGTATGTAACCACCTCAGGTACCTATTTCAAATTGTTTTTGTGTGGATTAATCTAGTAATGATGCACGACTCAATGATTTGGCTCATGTTTTGAATCATGTTACGATATATATTTTGACTCATAAGCTGGCCTTATGCTGGATCTCACTATTCTAAATTTCACGCCTCAACCCTGTGAATAGTTAATCTTTAGCTTACTAAATCACTGGAATAGATTATACCAATAGTGATAATGTATATAATGTATATTCAACCAATTCAACTATAAAAATATAAAAACTTTCTTCTAGAGATGTATTCTATTATTTTTGGTTCCTGCTCTTATGATTAAAAGCTCAATCTCTATCGCCGATATCCGTGTGCATAAAGTTGGTAGGACTTATCATCCTGGCGCCTGAACCGAGTTATAACTTTTGTTTGTTTGTTAGTTCATGTCTCCATAATAAGACAAGTGAAATATTATTATTATTACATACTCTTGAGTCAATACAAACACATAAAATTTCTTTGAGATCAAAATTTAATGTTTTAACAGAGAATCATCTCTGTTGAAACATTTCGATCACAAATAAAATTGAATTAAATTTTAAGAATTTTTGATGGTTACACTTAGTTTTTTATTTTTAGTGGTTGTCATCATCATCATCATCCAAGCATTTCTCCTCCTAGGGTTAGCTTACTTATTTTTAATTAATTTAAGTGGTAATTTGATATTAGTGATTGAAATATTGTACTCCACTAGCCATACAGACAATGTTACAGTTTTATTTTGAATTATTCTTCTCTCTGCCATTACCTCGTCCGTTAGTGTCAGTCAGTAGGTGCATTACTCACAGGTAAGGTTGAGCATAGGTATACCGAAACATTACCTTCATTTGCTAAGGCTATTTTTGTTATTGGGTCCACTTTTTTCATTGCATCAGGCACATCTGTAAATAAACATAAAATAATGTTTACTGTATGTTGAGTTCCTCACATTTCTGATGACAGTTAAAAAAATTAGACAAAACGAATATACATATGTATAACCAGAAGCCAAAATAATATGAGTGCGAGTGCAGCACCTCTGGTTATGAAAACATCCATAGCCTATGGGGACCACTTTCCATCAACGGTATAAAAAAAAATTGTGAGCGTCACGGGACGCCTGGCAGATGTGAAACATCAACATTATTTTGTAAAAGTAATATGCAGAAATGAACAGATTGTGATAGGAACTAAATAAGTCATAATGATATGATAAAATAAAATATTAAGTCTTTTTTTCCAGATAAGGATGACTATTTATTTATTTACGTACATTTATATAAATTAAATAAAAAAATGAAATAATTTTTTTTTTTATTTTCGCTTGGCCACACCGTACACACTACTGCATATAGACTGTCTATATATACCATCATATAGCGTCACAGCATGCGTCGCCACGCCAGAAATCTGTTTTACGTGCGGCTATAGATGTTTCACATAATACATTTCACAAAAGTAATCACAGCATAGACACTGTAAAAGTGAGTCGAGCATGCGATGCAGTCATCATCAGAATAGAAATAGGCCTGTGTGGTAGACTAGCCAACTTGTTGATTGAAGTCTAGTCGATCTAAGACCACACAGGCCTATTTCTATTCTATGGTTAGTATGCTTTTGTCAATTACCGACTGACAGCCAATGTATAGAACGTTTAGCCACAATATATCGTCACCATGTGATCACGAATTGTACACTCATGTCAAAAGGTCAGGAAAGTATGAGGTAGCCATTCTACATAATAATAAAAGTAGAGTTTCCATTGCTATAAGCAAGCAAATGCAATAAAAAGAAAGTTAAAAAGTGTAACATTTTTCCACATAATATTGACAAGTGATAGTCTGTATACATAAATACAAATGAAAATTGTGAAAATTTATGTGCATTAAAATATTTAGGGTCAGATCAACATCAACACATACTCATAATCGCCTGACGGGCGCACCTCAACTTTAGGCGCATAGAAAGCATTTTAAAATGTATATTAAAAATATCAAGTTATTAAATTTCAAAGTAAACAACAATTTACAGTCAATATTTTTATTACCCAGGTAAAAGATTTAAATACATAATGGAGAATGTTACATGTTTTTAATATATCAGCTTTATGATCACACCTTTGTCTACTTCAGCTATCATTTATCTGATCTACTCCACCGATCCGATACACTTAGCTACTCAGGCAAACTAACTAACTAAAGATATCAATGTTGGTTTGTAATAAATTGATATAATTGATGTATTGATCGCAATGAAAACGTCTTCATGTAACTATATTTGATATTTAAATTTGAGAACTTTACATTCTTATGTAAAAAAAGACATGCTATCTTTAACTTACCTAAAGTACTTTTATTATTGGAAATACTAATTGTTGTGACAGTGCGTGCTTGTATAGGTTGCGTTTTCTTCAATCGTGTTCTTGGAAGAGGCTGTGGACATGCAGGAATACTATTTTCTTGGGCCGTAATTTTTACATTTCTTCTAGGTGCCATTTTTAGAGTTCTAGTCACTTTTGTACTTCTAATACCTCTCAAGACTAGTTTAAAGACATGGCTTTTTAAATACGATTTAATTCTTAGATCTGTTTTTCATACACCATTACTCTAATACCAAGTTTACCGTAAAATAATATTACAAACAAAAGTGATGGTTACTTTTCGACGTGCAAAAGAGTTTTTACTTTTTTTTTTCAGAGATTTTTTTTTATTATTATTTTATGGCCTGTTTTTAGCCAATCTTATTTTTTATAGCATATTTCTTCAATCTTATCTTCTAATTAGTCCTGTCCAGTCTTTGGCGATGTTTTGTCCTCAGTCCTAGGTCATAGGTCCTGGTCCTTGCCCTGAGTATAATGATTCTTATACTGAGGTTTACAGTGGAGTTTTCGCGGCAAGAGGGAGAATAGCATTTCACTGCATATAATATATCATTGTCTTTCAGTATAGCACGTTAACACAACTTTTATGTCCAAGAAACCACCAGTTCCGCACATAAAACAAGATAAATGCATTAGTTTTAGAAAATAATATACAGCAAGCGTCCGTACTTGTTACTCTTCCCCCCAAAAGTCTTTTTAGAGATATTGTTTGTTGGTTGTCTTCGCCCATCTTTTGCAGGCAAAGGAAACTTGGTTCATACAAACTGGTCTTCAGTATTTAAAATTTCGTAGTATTTAATCATGTCTAGTCCTTTTTCGATGTCAGTGCTAGGTCCTAGTCCTTGCCTCAATAAGGCAGTGGATCCCTTATTGCAGCTACCTATGGAAAATTTGGCATTACCACAAACGCTATTCATTGCAATATTTAACTTTCTTTCACTAATGCACTTTTCCAAACTCTTTATGTATAATATTCCACCATAATTAAACAATTTTACACTACTTTTGGAAAATAATATACGACAAACGTGCGTCATTGCTTCGTCATTGCATTCGCGCCAAATGTCCTTTTTTAGAGATATTTAACGGGTTCGTGGTTAGGTTTTAGCCCCCTATTTTGAGGAAAAGTTTTGTTTAGTATAGAAACAGTAGGTTGGTGCCACAGTTTTAAAAGAGTAAGCTGTTAAAACGTAAAAATAGCGTAGCCTATTACACACATATAGACAGGTAACTTAATCCAGGGTCGCAAACAGTAAAACATTCAGCTATCATATCATATCTTTCTCAAATTATGTTTATTAACCAAACATCTTGTTTAATGGCATCCTTAGGAAACCTAAAACAAGATTAACATAATTAATTGAATCGGGCGCTACATTTAGCTTGACTTTGGAAATTGACATTTCAAACAATTTGCTAAACTGAATTCGTCCCTTATTTTTACGACTTGACATGCCATAACAGTACAAAATGTATGTAAATTAAAAAAAAAGTGTGGCAATAGGGGACTGCCGCAGTAAAGCTATTGCATAGCATTATTTATCAATTTATGTAATTTTAATTATTTATTTATAGCACTATTATCTGACCCGAATAACTTCGTTAGCGCCACTTAAGAGATTTGTTACAAAAATGTGATAAATGAAAAACCACTCGACCGATTTTGTGGAAACTTCACATAAACCATCTACTAAATAGTCCGAACAAAGCCTAAACAGCCTGGCCAGAAGCCCGTTCACGAGTTATAAAATTACAACGAAAAGTGACATTGAATTTTATATATATATTATAGATTATTAATATATTATTTTTACAGCACGTCTCGATCTGTGCGAGCTTCGTACGTCGGCCGTGCTCGGTGAAGTTCGTGTGAGCTCGGGTGTTAGGTTTTTTTCGTTACGGAATTTCTTGATTAGGTCGCCGCTGCTAAAAGCCCGCGATAAAAACTATGCAATAACTTAAAAATCTTAGATATAGATCACGATAGCGACCAAACGGTTTATGGAACAGATGCTATGAACCATACATTAACAACTTGTCAAGTGTTTGTCTAGAAGAATCACCATTTTTGAATGAAAATCTTAGGATAATAACACGTAGTCGTAACTAAAACATCAATTACCTGTTATAAGTTATTCTTGGTGATTTCTTGTGCACAAAACACTAATAAATTCCTGATTCAAAAATGGCGCCAATAGTTGACATTATGTAGAAAATTAGGCTACGCGCTGTTCGCTGTCTTGTGTGAGTTACATGTTGCTACACATGACAAAAGAAGATAGCGTTATACAACAAATATAAAGAGTGAAAAGGATGAAGTATTACACCATTAACAAAGGAATATGTTTCATCTGCTTACTCTTCTGGGTCGTATTATAGAACCTTACTCAAGCCTCAAGTATTACTTAGAACTAGTTTTAAGCTGAACCTTTATTATAGAACCGTACCTACTCAAGACTAGTCTAAAAAAAATAACACTTAAAATATCGTTTTATAAGTTACAGCTTAAAAACTTGGCTATGAGTGAGATGATTATTTACAATGGTGTCTTATCATTTCTTAAATATTCTTATTCAAATTATTATTCATTTATGATTAAAACGGTTATCCATACCTCCATTATGCGTTTTGTATTTTATGATAAATTATCTTTAGGCGTATAACATTTATACCCTTTACATTTATGCTGATTAAAATTATGATAAAAAAATTAGAGTAAGTTAATGTTATGCCAATAAAACCATTATGCGTTTATAACACTCTGCTTATCATAATTTATGCAAGAAATCTTTATGCTGAAACAGTTACGCCAAACTACATTATGCTGAAAAAAAAAATGCGATCGAAAGGGCAACCGGGCCAAAACTACCTAAAAAAAAGTTGCTTTACTGACATTTGATACTAATGTGCCAGTGTTACGTTTACATTGTAAATCAATTGAAATTCTTCTGATTCTGTTCATATCTGAAAAAGAAAAAGAATTATACGATCGTCGAAAGGAATCTATTACTAGAAATATTACAAACTAACTATCTTCACGCTGTATCCCTGACGGGGTAGTCAGAGAGGACAGATCGCCAGGCTTCGCGATCCATGCATACTTCTTTCGCTTCTTCGAGATTCATCAATCGCTTCATACACGCACGTCTGGGTATCGAGTACTTTTGACCTTTCCGTTTTTGAGCAATCTGCTCACGTGGTCTTCATATGTAAGTCTCGGCCTTCCCTGACTCCTTCTACCCTCTACTTTTGAACAATATATATTCTTCGTCAATCGTTCCTCACTCATTCGTTGGACGTGTCCAAACCAACGGAGCACGCCCTTTTCCAGCTTAACGCTGACACTTTCATTCAAACCTGCCATATTGCGTATCACTTCGTTACGTATTCGGTCGGCCAAGGTAACGCCGCACAATTTTCGAAGTGATCGCATCTCCACAGCATTCAATTTACTTTCATGCATCTGCTGACATACCCAGGTTTCACTACCGTAAAGCAAAGTTGGCACTAGCACTGCGTTATGAATCGCCATTCGTGCTTCTTTTACGATGCTTTGTCGCTTTACTAACTGGGACAAAGCACCGTTAACTTTGTTTCCGGCAGCTACTCGCCGTTCTACATCCGAATCACATCTTCCATCCGCGCTAAACATACTTCCTAAATACACAATTTCATTCACTTGCTCTAGACGTTCCTGGTTTACCCTAATCTCGCATTTAAATAAATTTAATATTTAGAAATATTAAATGATTAGTAATCGTTATTGTAAAAAAATTATGCGTGAACATTTTATGCGGGTATATCATTATTATTAAAAAGTTATGGGAAAATAAAGTATGCCTAATGATTTATTCTGTTTGAACGTTATGCGGAACGAAGAGTATGCCAAAAAACGTTATGCAGTTTTAAGTTATGCCTCGAAAATTTATGCAACCCAATACGGACCCTCTTCGCCCATATTGGGCAGGCAAAGAAAACTTTGTCCATACAGCCTAGTCTTCGGTATTTATATTTTCATAGTATATAGTCCTGTCCAGTCTTTGTCGATGTCGAGTCCTCAGTCCTAGGTCCTTGTCCTTGCCCTCAGTATAATGGTGATTCTTACACTGAGGTTTTCAGTGGACTTTTCGCGTCAAGAGAGAAAATAGCATTTCACTGCATATATATCACTGTCTATCACTATAGCACGTTAACACAACTTTTATGTACAAGAAACCACCACTCCCACACATAAAACTAGATAAATGCACTAGTTTTAGAAAATAATATACAGCAAGCGTCCGCACTTGTCACTCTCCCGCCAAAACTCCTCAGTAAAGCAACGTTCTATAAACTCGCGATCCATTTAACGCAGTCAAAAGGTTCATTTTATGAGTCCGGATTTCGGAGTTTCAATACAGCAGTTTTTTTGTTTAGTATTTTGAAGTAAGGATACTTTAATGCAATCACAGAGGTGCTTATATAATTTCAATGAACAAAATAAATAAAAGTTAACTTTTGAAACATAAATATCAAATAGTAAGCTGCGTGGAATGAAAACAAAATATGTAAGGAATTAAATTATAATAGAAAACGACTTTTGGCGCGCAGATGAGCAGTGACACGTTTGTCGTATATTATTTTCTAAAACTAGTGTAAAATTCGTGTTTTTGTGTTTAATAATGGTGGAATATTATACATAAAGAGTTCGGAAGTGCATTAGTTAAAGAAAGTGATATATTGCAATGAATAGCGATGTTGTATGTGTTATAAAATAAATAAAAATAAAATAAAATAAAATTATTTGTGTTAGTGCCAAACTTCCATGGAGAGCTGCAATAAGGGATTCACTGCCTTATTAGGGCACGGACTAGGACCTAGGACTGAGGACTTGACATCGACAAACTACTAGACAGGACTAAAACTTAATTACAAGAAAATAATAAATACTGAAGACTAGGACTAAGTTTTCTTTGCCTGCCCAAGATAGGCGAAGACAACTATAAAAAAAAATGTAATAGAAAACACTGTTTTTAGGCTTGCAACCGTAGACAGAGAATACCGTAGAGAATACTTTAAAGAGCTAACACACGACCAAATTTAGTCTGCCGGACCTCGACAGATTTGATCTGCCGAGTCTGCCGACCAAATCTGTTGTCGCAACAAACGACCGGATCAGACCGCACCGGACGACCAGACGATCAGACAGGGTGTTCAGATTAGGGGCTTTTTCCCTATTCTAGGGTAAAATTACTTTTATTAAGGAACTTTTGTGGAAATGAAAAGTTTCTAATAAAGTATATTATTTTATATGCATTTAGTGAAAAGCTGCAAATTTGAAATTACACAAACACACATTTCAATTTTACTTATCTGTGTAGATAACTGATATGCATAGTATTTCTCTACATAGAGTAAATAAACACTACGTTATGTATTAACGTAGCTCTTTTTTCTTTCTGGCAAAAAATGTATTGTAAAGTAATTTTTGGGGAAAGGTAAAATCGGTACTGGGGTCATTTTTGACAAACTAACTAAGATGGCAACATTGGGAAAAAAATTATGAAAAAGTGTCTATTTGGAGAAAAAATAAATTAAATCTGGGGAAATTTACGACAAAGTAGCTAGAACGACAACATTGATCATATCCGATGCGGATCGAGGCGGACTCAATTAATAATAATTATGTCCGCCGGACTGCTCTACAGACGGTAAGATTTGGTCGGGCGGCCCATCAAATCCGCTGTCTGGTCGGATCAAATCCGGTCGTGTGTTAGGGCTTATAGACTGCGGGATAATTCCTTGCGGGACATTATGGGCATCTCAGCTCGCGTGCCGGTTTTTTCAAGGCCACCTCCAGCTAAATAAGCTAAATTAGTAGAGCTAAATAAATTTGACGTTTGGGAATTCTGCGGATCAAAATATTATATTTTCACAAATTACAAGTGTTGTGTTCCGTGTAAAAACTGTAGAAACTTATTACAATAATATTTACAATTGTGCGTTGTAGTATTATTGACTGCAAAAGTGATGGTGACAGGAAGATTCTCGGATTGTCTTTCCATCGGTAAGTTGAATGAAAACTTTGTAAAAAAAGTCATCCTTTTTACTATTTTAACCTTATAATTCTTTCTTAAACATTACAGTAATAGATGTGTTTATGTAAACAGAATAAACAATCTTTATTGTTAATTTATATTATTTCATAACCTATATTCGTTATTGCCATGATCCGATAACAATACTCTCGGTTTTTTTATAAATTGCTCCAATATTACATATAATTTAGTATTACCTTGATGTTACATACATGTATTATTTATTACAGTTTCCCGACTAAGACAAGATCACGTTTCATTTGGATAGCTGCCACTAATCGTAATGGATGGGTACCGAAAAATGTTCCAAAATATGCAGCATTTTGATACTGCTTTTATAATAAAGAAAACAAGCAAGTCGTACCTAGATTCAGATGCTTTTCTAACTAAGGTGCCTACATTTATTTTTTATAACTAGGTGATTGCCTAAATTGATAATATTTACTTACACTGACAAACTAAAATAGAACTTATTTTAAGCAATTGTTACGTTCTATGTATTTATTATTAAATCTGATAATTTAGGTGGAAGCTTTATTAAAAGTTTCAATGCTTATTGCTGTTCATAAAATGTACAGCCTCAATAACGATTGATAATTCTTTGCCATCGACTTCTACAATGGAAGTAGATAATGATAGTTCTGAATCCGTAGTACTTGTAAGTTTTACCTTTTAGTTTTGAAATTTAGTTAATAGTTTTGAATGTAAACCTTGAGTGGTTTCAGGTCCAAGTCAACCCCATATGCTAGTTTGTTCATCAATCACACCTTATTCCTGAAGGAGTGGCAGAGACATATTACACGCCCACTTTTCACCGTGTGTATTCCTGTCCCACGTAACAGGTGGTGAGTCAATTGCCGTGTTGAAATAGACAGATGCAGGTTGTGGCTACCTGCTGTTGAAAATTTTCAAGCCGCCCATAAGGCCTTCAATTTGGCTTAACGACTGCCATATTAGGCAACCGGGACACGTTTGTTCCTGTTGCCACTAACGTTAAGCCGTTGCTTAACGTGCCTTCCAAAGCACGGAAACGCTCGCAAATGTAAATGCACAACACCCATCCGTGACCAGCCCTAGCGAAAGTTGTTTTACAGAACTTTAAGTCAGCGGGGCCACGAGCGCTTCAATGCTAGTTTGTACACTTGCTAAACAGTGAAGTAGCCGGCTATCTGGGTTGGGTGCTTCATAGTAACAATAGTAATCGAAAAATAGCTATGATGATGAGGCATAAATATGCTCAGCTGCGGAACTGCTGAGAATTTTCATATCTAATAATATTTATTAAATTTTCTTGCGCATTTGAAGTATATTTAACTGCCAATGCTGTATGCCCGAACCTTGTTCGTTTGGCAGCAGGTGTATCAGCTTGCATTGCATGTGAAAATACCTAAGCACTTGTTATGTTTTTATTGTGTTGTGTTTAGTTAAATAATTATATTATTGGTTTCTTGCAGCTTTTCTAAAGTGACCATTTGCGTCAGATTTGTTTAACAGCTACAGGACGATCCAGTTGGTCACAAACACCAACTACAAGAATTTGTAGCAAACATTTTGAACAAAATTTTTATTTAACAAGAAGAAAATGACTCAATCGTAAACAATTTAAGAGATATTTTTCTTTGGGAATAACTTTATTTTATAAGAGTCTCTGCTTGCTTACAAATCTTTATTATGTCAATTAACTGTAAAACTAAATAAATATAATAATGAAAAAAATACTGTACTACGAAAACTAGAACCTATCATGCCTCTGCTGCGCAGTTGGTAGTGTATGCAACAGTCGGGACAAATATTTGTTTGATACGCAAATGTTTGTTAAGGAGTTCAGGTATTTTCCATGTGAGTGTAAGTGTTTCCATATGCCCTCACCGGCTAGCGGTGTAACTACTGACTAATGGATAAGACAACTACGCAGGAGCCCTTACGGGATTGCGAAGTCAGACGACAGTCGCTCACAAGAATTCCGAAAATTAAAAGTCAAATGATAGCTGCACTTAGCAATGAAATAATAGTGGACCCTGAAATATTACTAGACTAGAGTTTACAGACACTAATATCACAGCCTCACAGGTTTTCTCTCTTTATACTATACTAAGTTATAAGAGAACGTGTTTCCTATATTTAAATGTTTGCTTTCAAACATTTAAATATAGGAATAAAATAAAATATATATTTAAATATAGGAATATAATAAAATAAAAATAAGTTTGCTTTCAAGTATGTTTATCAGTTGTCTAAATCCCCTAACACAAGCTCGTATAAGCTTAATTTGGACTACACTATCTTGGTGGGTCTTGTAATAATGTCTTTTTATCTACGGAGCGTAGGTGGATACTTAGCATTTTAAAATACAAAATATGGGGAAAATTTCTTCATATGGTAACCCAGTTATAACACTTCCTGTCCCTTTCTGCGGCAGGCTGACTGTGTGTCTATAGTATTCTCTGTCTACGCTTGCAACATTTAAATGTATATTCTGGCGATTGGAGATTTGGATATTGACTCAAGGTTACTTTTCACCGATCTGAATATGGGGCTAGTTCTATAATAAACCACATGCTTATGTCTAGACTTAGCACTCAAGTGACAATCTGCTGAACTCCGTTTATGTGCAACTTGAGTTAGTTTCTGTAATACGACCCAAGTGTGGTTGGTGCTTAGACCATCTAACTAATAAACTTGGACTTTCCTATCCATCGCATACGGTAGGTCCTAGACCATCTAACTATGTTCTAAACGGTAGGTATATTTTTAAATTATTATATCGATTTTCTATTTGGCGATTGTTGAAATGTTGCCATTTCAAATTAACTGTGGTCTTGTGTGGTACAGCAGGTACTGGTAACATTTGGCGGGAAGAGTGACAAGTGCGGTGCGGACGCTTGCTGTATATTATTTTCTAAAAGTACTGCATTTATCTTGTTTTAGGGAGGGTAGATGGTAAGGGAATACGTCAAGTCGTTTTCTCTGTAAAGCTACTTTTCACGATATCTCATTGTTTTTTCTGGTTACAAGTGTGCCCCAAAAGTGTATTTGTGTTGCATGAGTGTGATGTTATACTCGTAGATTAATTTAGTTTATATGCATGATCTGTTTTCTAGGGTAATAGTGGTCAAGGGTATATTAATAGCTCCAACATTCCTGTGTTATATTTATCTAACAAATTAACTAATACTAACTAATACTTGTCCTGGAAATGTATAACAATCCAAAAGTTTATTTTGAAACCATGACTGACAAGTTCCTGAACTTGACACATGGCAGTTTTTTTTTAATTTTTTTCATGACCATGGATACAGCTTATTTCAGTCGCAAACATAGAGATGTTTGGTACATACATTTAACACAATTTTCATTCCAATACTTAGACTTGGCACTTACGTCTTAAAATGTATTACAATATGTCTATTTCAAATTTTTTCTACTGTGTTGCAGATATATTTATACAATGCGTTGTAATAAATTCTATTTTCTAATAAATCCTGAAGGCGGTGGGGAACACTTTGTTGGCTATTAATGTCACTGTCACTACATACGTCATTGTCATTACTGTCGCTCAATTCACATATCAAAATTAGACGTTGTAAGTTAAAATTCGAACATTGTAATATAACGTGTTCTAGATCAGCATTTTCGGATCCACAGTAATTGCAACGGCTGTTACTATACACATGAATTCTGTTCAGGTGAGCTGGTGTTAGGCAATGTCCCAATCTCATGCCCTGCATGTTCGAGAGCCTATGTGGAACTTTAAAATCTAACAATGAGCGTGAAATAGTCGTGTGTGCTATATATCGGCCTCCGTCGAACAGTAAAACCATGTTTGTAAAGGAACTACATAAGTATATAACGCATTTTAATCATAAACACGATCTTCTTTTCATTGGTGACACGAATATAGATCTGAAAACACCTTCCTCATGCAAAGAATCATATTTAGAAACACTGAGCGGGTTTGAACTACTGTGTGGAATAACAGATTACACCCGAATACATAATAAGTTACATATTTTAACAAAAACGTGTATCGATCATTTATTTGCTCGTTTTCCCACATGTGATCCTTACACGGCAGCGCTTGATATTGTACTGGCAGATCATCGTGCAATAGTCTTTACCTGCGTGACCGATGTCGCTCCCAAGCATAATATACAGGTTGTGTCTAAAACGAATATTGACTATAAGACCTTAAATAGTGAGCTAAGTAAGGTAGACTGGTGTCAAACCAATTATATGGAATTATATGCGTGGACAATTACAGAAGTTTGGCAATGATGCATATAGATGCATCATTGCCAAACTTCTGTAATTGTCCAGCGATTGAGCTTGTATCTAAACACACTTACTTGGGTCTGGTAATGGATAGTAGCTTACATTGGGGCTACCACATCGACCATGTTTGCAACAAACTTAGACAGTTTTTAGCTAACTTAATAATCATTAAAGGTCGCCTACCTTTCAAGGTCAAATTAATGCTTTATAACTCACTAGCACAATCACATATCTTATATGGTCTTAGTAGTTATGGGCGTTCATTTCAAACATATTTAAACAGAATACTGAAACTACAAGTACAGATATTAAAACAGCTGGTTAATCTAAATATAAAAATAAAATTTAAAAATGACGAACTTGGACTATTCCATCATTGTAAAGTCCTGCCGGTACATATTAAATTTAAATATAATTTGGTTAAAGAACAATATTTTAATGTAAGCTTATGCAATAAAGTGGATCACTCTATATACACACGTGCAGTTGCTCATGAACGTCTATGTATAACGCGAGCTAACAATATGTACGGTGAACGCACCGTTCAGTATCTGCTACCAAGATTTATTAATGCACTACCCACTTCCCTAAAAAATAACTTATCGCGAGAAAATCATAAACAAAGTCTTAAATCTTATTACTTCAAATGTTGTACCTCACTTCAAGTGTAGTACTAGTTAGGTACTACACTTAATGATTATTTTCAGCTGTAAATAATTACCAAAAATTCCTTACGTGGTTCCTCAGAATGCTGACTTTGAATTGTTTTATTTGTATTTTTTTGTATTGGATAAATCAACATAACTAGCTATTAACGTAGGTACTGTGGTGTCATACCTTTGTTCGATGAGTTTTGTTATATTCTTCGCACTGTGTACAAACCCTACAGGTTTATTTTTAGTGCTAGAAACAATTGTTAATGTTGTTTTTGTTGAAATGGTAATAATAAAAAAAAAATGCGTGTTATCGTAGTTATTAGTTTTCTATTTGAGCTTATGTTCTTGAGACTATGATACCAAGGTCTTGTAGGTGATTGTTTCTGTATGCCCGCATACCACATGCCTTTTGACTTTTAGGGTTATGTCCTAGTACTCTTTTTACATCTGTCTGTTATGCTCTTTAAAAATGAAGTAGTAATCCCTGAATAGAACTTTCATTACTTCAGATTGGTCTTCATTATGTGATGAACGAGCTGATGCATCAGCTATTTCGTTGCCCTGTATGCCACTGTGTGATGGTACCCACAGTAATTCTATATTAATTAGCTTCTGTTGTAATTCTAGAATCTTTTCTTTTATATCATATACAATAAAATTTAACTTAAATGAAATATTTACATTTTCTAAAGCAGACAAAACACTCTTTGAATCTGTGACTATCAGTACGTTATTTACATTATTTACAAAGCTAGATATGTATTGGAGTGCAGAATAAATGGCATAGCTTTCTGCATAAATATACTGCATGCAGCATTTAGTTTGATGAATTTAGTGATATCTAACTGTGGATCATAATAAGCTGCTTTTACACAATCATTAGTTTTAGAGCCAT
Source organism: Thumatha senex (assembly GCA_948477245.1). NCBI lineage: Eukaryota > Metazoa > Arthropoda > Insecta > Lepidoptera > Erebidae > Thumatha > Thumatha senex. The sequence goes on along the minus strand of OX419744.1, from coordinate 20,836,932 downwards.
CTGTGTATATTATGTAATGTTCTGGTCTATGATATTTAAATTGCAAAAATTCAAAGTTATTATGTACTTTGTTTACATGAATAATTATAGAACTGTTATACAGGCCACCATAGGTAGCCTTGTATACAGGCCATATATCACTTTTAAAAACATCTCTTGAATAATTATTAACATGTTTTAATATTGTTTGAATTCCAGGCCAAGTTCCACTGGCTAAAGTAGCTGCAGAGATAATGCCAGTTGGTATTGACTGATAAAGTTCTGGATGTAAAGCTATTTTCTGAATTATCAGATTATCATTTAATGATGAGATTTTTAAGCAAAATCTCTCTGCTAACATTAACCTGCGTAACATCAAAGGAGGTATCCATGTCTCAATTTCTAGCGAATTTATAGGTGTAGAGCGCATAGCCCCACAAATAAGTCTTAATCCTATATTTTGAACATCTAATTTTTTTAATAAGGTGCTGTTGGTATTCATGTATGCTTAACTGCTATACTCAAAGTGACTTCTTACTACAATATACTCATTGTTTTGGGGTCAGTTCCCAAATAGGTCCCTGCTAAATGTCTTAATATGTTAACAGCTTTTAATGCTTTCTTTCTTATATACTCTATATGTTTATCAAAATTTAATTTATCATCAATTATTACTCCAAGAAATTTATGTGGCTCAACTATTTTAATTTCTAAATTATTATACAGTATGTTGACACTTGTTCAAGCAGTTGGATTTTTACCTATAATTAAAACAGAACTCTTCTCAGGACTAATTTGTAATTTAAGTTTATTATTATAGTAATTATATAATTGATTTAAAGCACAGTTAATATTAGCTATTGCTATTGTAATAATAAATAAAAAAAATCATCATCATCAATCGTTTTATTATTGGCGATGAGTCTTGAACTAACAAATAAACAAAAGTTATAACTTGTATCAGGCGCCAGGAGGATAAGTCCTACCAACTTTAAGCACACGGATATCAGCGATAGAGATTGAGCCTCTAATCATAAGAGCAGGAATGAAAAATAATAGAATACATCTCTAGAAGAAAGTTTCTATATTTCTATAGGCGAATTGATTGAATATACATTATAAACATTATCACTATTGGTATAATTTATTCCAGTGTTTTAGTAAGCTAAAGATTAACTATTCTCAGGGTTGAGGTGTGAAATTTAAAATACCCAGCATAATGCCAGCTTATAAGTCAAAATATATATCGTAACATGATTCAAAACATGAGCCAAATCATTGAGCAGTTACATGGACCTAATCATGAGTCTTTGGGCCTGTTCATTGAGTCGTGCGACATTATTAGATTAATCTACACAAAAACAATTCAAACTAGGTACCTGAAGGGTGGCTACACTACCACGGGATTCGAAATCACATCTGCAGACCGCGACAGGTGTCGTCTCCACTAGAATGGCGAGCCCGTAACCACATGGTCAGCATTTATGGCAAATTTGGCGAAGTGGAGGAGAAAATGTAGGAAAGCGGACCCCGGGCGTCGCGAGACGCAACTGGGATAGACGCTCGGGTGATGATGGGGAGCATTTATGGCAAATTTCATCCAAGAATAAAGTTAATATAAAAAGTGCATTTTGAGCACCTTTTTTAAAGGGAACTAATTAATCTTGAAGAACAGGCAAATATTCATTTAACGCCTCTCCAAGCTTCGTAAAGTTCGTAATTAGCGAAATACATAGTTATTTTGATACAACCATTGATAAGAAGTCACACGTGAACTTCCATTTACAATTTATAAAAGATTACTTCTTTTTAGCGATGTTTAAAAAATATATTTACGACGACATCTTTTGTCGTCGCTGTAGCTAGGCGAATGGCTTGTTCAGTCACCACAGACAAAAAGACATTTTTTGTTTTTTTTTTCTTTCTTTCGAAGTCTACCCTATGGCATGGAAACTAAGGAATACAGCCTTACAGAAATCGCAATTTGTTTTATAATCGATGACACACGGAGCGAAAAAGTCAACAATCTACTCACCTCTCTCTCTCTAAATCTCAAGACTAACAATGACATTCCAATGTGACGTTTTACAACGTTACAAGTATTGTAAAATTAAGTCTACAGAGCTGATCTTTTTTGTCGATCTATAGAAAAGCGAATGTCGTTCCGTCACCACTGTCTAAAGACATTGACCAATTAACAGAACTTTTTTAATGCATTCGTTATAAGAACAGGCTAAGACATTCAAAAACATTCTGCCTACTCAAAACGTAAATTATATACATTCGATGACAAGTAGTGAGAAAGAGTCAACAATCTACTCTCCTCTCTCTCTAAATCTCAAGACTAACAATGAAACTTCAATGTGACGTTTTACAACGTTACACTACATCTATGTTTTGATTTATGCTATACAATAGTAAGTCATCTGCAAATTGTAAAATTTGTACATCTGGTATGTCCACATATTTTAATATCTCAGATGTATACAGGTTGTAAAGCAGGGGAGATAAAGTTGAACCTTGCATTGTGCCTTTGTTAGCTGTTTTAGGTCCATGTAATTTATTATTATATTTTACAAAAATAGTTCTATTCCCTAGGAAGTAATATATCCATTTTAAAATGTGGCCTGGTATACCTATATCATGTGACACTTGAATTAGTTCTTGTATATTTACATTGTCAAATGCACCTTTTACATCTAAAAAGACACATATTGCATTAGAGTGACTTAATTTAACTTGCTTTAAGTCAGACAATAAAGATACAAAGCTTTCACAGCAACTTTTGCCTTTTTTAAAGCCGAACTGTATGGAGGGTATTATTTTTTTAGATTCAACAAAATCTAGCCTTAACTTTAGCATATTTTCAAAGAGTTTACCTAAACAAGATGATAAAGATATAGGTCTGTATGAAGATTTATTATTTACTGGTTTATTAGGTTTTAGTATGGGAATGACACTGAATGACAATTGGGTGTAAGGGGCCCCACCAAGATCTTCGGGGCCCAAATCAACCTCCCGTGCTAGTGCGTGCACCTGCTGACTAACGGACGAGGATCTGGCGCTGGCTTTCCCCTCTGGGGTTGGGAGGTCTGAGGGCGTCGCTCCCATAAAAGCCAACCGCCGAAAAAAAAAATGAAGAGTCAGAAAAGGAATGCTGCTAGGGATAGGGCGCCGCCGCAAAACGGCGCGCAGGAGCCCCGCCCGACTCCTGTGGCAAGTGGGCTAGGGCTGCCGTGTGTCGGGCCAGCACGGCTAAAGAAGTTAGCCCCAACCCGAATCCGCTTCGCATCTTGGAACATTGGCACGCTGACTGGGCGTGCGGTAGAGTTGGCCGAAGTACTTTCCAGGCGGAGGGTGGACGTGGCGTTCCTGCCGGAGACTCAGTGGAAGGGCAACAGAGCCCGGCCCTTGTAGAACGGCTACAAGCTGTATTACACGGGTGCGCCTCGTGGGGAGAACGGGGTGGCCGTTGTGCTCTCCGAGGGGCTGCAGAGTGGCATCTTGGAGGTGAAACGCTGTAGCGACCGGCTTATGATCGTGAGGGTGCTTATCGATGGGATTATTTCCCACCTGATAAGTGCCTACGCGCCACAGGCCGGTTGTAGCGACGCCGATAAGATGTCGTTTTGGGGTCAAATCGAGGGAGTGCTTCGAAGCATTCCGTTGTCACAGGGAATCGTTTTGGGCGGCGACCTAAACGGTCATGTGGGTGAGAGGTGTGAGGAGTTTGAGCGTGTTCATGGTGGTTTTGGATACGGCACCCGCAACGCTGAAGGAGAAACTATCCTCAGAACGTGTGCGGCTGCTGTTCTGGCCATTGTGAACACGTATTTCAAAAAGAAATCCGAACATCTCATCACCTACAAGAGCGGGAGGCGTACAACTCAGATCGATTTCCTACTCACTAGGCGACACAGCATCGGCAAGGTGGCCAACTGCAAGGTCATACCCGGTGAGAGTCTTACTGCACAACACCGTCTCCTTGTCATGGACCTCTGCGTGAAGCCCAAAGGCAAACGCATCGAGCGGTGCCAGCGCCGCATCAGATGGTGGCTGCTTAATGAAACTAGGTCCCAGGAGTTCGTCTCAGCTGTCGGTGACAAGTGCACAAACACTGAAGGCGAACCAGTTCAAGATTACTGGGACAAAGTTCAGGCGGCCATCCTTGGAGCGGCGAAGGTGGTGCTCGGTGAGTCTAAGCTCGGTGGACGCAAATGTGACAAGGAAACTTGGTGGTGGAACGACGCAGTCCAGAGGGAGACTAGGGAGAAGAAAGCCCTCTTTAAAAAGTGGGAAGTGACCGGATCTCCTGAAGACCGCGACGCGTATAGGGCTGCCAAGCGCGTCACAAAGAGAGCTGTAGCCAGAGCCAGACGTGACCACTTACAACCTCTGTATGATAAGCTGGAATCGTCTGAGGGGCAGAAGCTCATCTATAAGCTGGCGCGCTCCAGGGTCAAAGCGGCACAGGATATATCCAAGTGTCGCTGTGTAAAAGACCCTGAGGGCAACCTGTTAAGCAAGGACCGGAAGCGGTAAAGGAGAGATGGCGCTCGTACTTCCACGAGCTGCTTAATAAACAGCACAAAGAGGTGCAGCCTCCGGACCTCCCTCCGAATCAGGGACTAGTGCCACCGGTAACGCCTGGAGAAGTCCTGACTGCGCTTCACCGCATGAAGAATCGGAAAGCTGTCGGACCCGATGGAGTCCCCATCAAAGCCTGGAAGGCGATGGGTCCTCGCGGTGTGGGCATCTTAGTAAACCTTTTTAACCGCATACTCCTCAGCGGGCAGATCCCAAACCAATGGAGACTGAGTATTATTACTCCAGTCTTCAAAGCTAAGGGGTCAGTGCAGGAGTGCGGGAGCTACCGCGGTATTAAGGTGATGTCCCACACCATGAAGATCTTCGAGAGGATTATAGACTCTCGGATCCGGCAGGAGTGTACTCTCTCGGAGTGTCAATATGGGTTTCGCCCTGGTTATGGGACCACGGACCCTGTTTTTGCCCTGAGGGTTGTCGCAGAGAAATACAGGTCGAAGAACACGCCTCTGCACTGTTTGTTTCTAGACATGCAGAAGGCCTTCGACTGTGTTCCTCGTGCGATGATCTGGTGGGCACTGCGATCCAAAGGGGTACCAGAGGTCTATATTGACACTATCCGGGACATGTACTGTGACTCCGATTCAATGGTTCGGACTGCTGTTGGCGACACGAAACCCTTCCCCATCACCGTCGGGGTACACCAGAGTTCGGTCCTTAGTCCGCTTCTGTTCAGTGTAATATTAGACGAATTGTCGGACAGCATCAGAAACCCACATGAGCCGCCTCCATGGTTGCTCATGTATGCTGACGATATTGCGCTGGCAGACGCGGACAGGGGCAGATTGGTGCGACGTGTAAAGGCGTGGAACTCCTTCCACGCCTATATTATTAGACGCTTGAGGACGGCGGTCTGAAACTAAATGTGGTGAAGACCGAGTACTTGGCACTAAACTCGACAGATCCCACATCCGTCCGCATAGGCGGTGATTTGGTCGAGCGCACGGACCAGGTTAAATACCTGGGATCTGTTTTTCACACGTCCAGTGACATCGATTGTGATGTCAAGTTACGCATTGCTGCCGCGTGGGCCAAATGGCGGGAGATGACCGGTGTCATTTGTGACCCTAAAATGCCGATCCGGTTGAAGGGACAGGTCTACAAAACCATTATTAGACCTGTCCTTTTACATGGCAGTGAGACGTGGCCGATATTGGAGCGACACAAGCAGGAGCGGCGGTCACGTCCGTGACATTGCAGACAAGTTGCAAGAGTGTCGCCTTCGTTGGTATGGTCACGTCTTGCGGCAACCTCCGGGCTACGTAGGTAACAAATGTCTGGCCATGTCAGCCCCGCCGGGTCCCGGTAAGAGGGGAAAGACCCAAGAAGTGCTGGCTTGACGTCGTAAGGGATGACATGCGTGCCAATGGTCTAACTACAGGGGATGCCGAAGACCGTGCGAAGTGGAGGAGAAAATGTAGGAAAGCGGACCCCGGACGTCGCGAGACGCAACTGGGACAGACGCTCGGATGATGATGAGTATGGGAATGACACATTGTGTTTTCCAAGACTCAGGTATAACTAATTCTTCCCATAACTTATTATAGATGCTGAGTAGTATGGTCTGTGCATTTAAATGTAACTTTTTTATTAGCATATAGAGTATATCATCCAATCCCGGTGTTGTGTCTTTCCTACTTTTTACAGATGCTTGTAACTCATCTGAAGTGAAATTCTTTTTTAGAAATATATTTACACTATTTTCTGTTGCATTTTCAAAATAAAAAATGTAACTTATTGTAATCTATCTGAGTAGCATCTGACAATTTAATTCAAAAGTATTCCTTTCTATTTTCAGGATTCTTTTCTTAATGGCATCTAATTTTTTATACTTAATCCAATTAGCTACCGTAGGTTCAGAAAAATAACATTTTAATGCATTTTTAGAATTCTTGACAGCATCACTGCAGTTTTGGTTCCACCATGGGACTGATTTCCTTATAACTGTATTTGAACTTAACTTACGTTTGGGAATAGTTTTGTTTCTTAGATCTTTTAAAGTATCTACAAAATTGTTATATGAACAAATAGGTAAATTATTAATTACATCTATATGGGAAAATTCAGTTTTTGACAGGTTGTAGTATGTTTTCCAATCTGCCTTACTATAGATGTATTTTTCTTGATCCACAGATGGTGATGTGTCATACATAGAAGGCTGAATGTTGACCTCAAGTAATGTTGGGAGATGATAACTACCCATGGAGTCATCATGCACAGACCAGTTACATAAATGAGCAATGGAGGGACTGACAAGAGCAAGGTCTATAGCAGAAGCCTGTTTGTTGGGATAGGGAACTGTTGTTTGTGAACCATCATTCATGATACATAAATTAAATTCATCAATTATATTATATAAACACCTACCTCTAGTATATCATTGAGACAACCAAAGGCTACATCATGTGCATTAAAGTCACGCATGATAATACATGGTTGGGGTATTTTGTTAATCAAATTTTTTAAAGCTGTTTCATCAAATCGGCCACCTGGTGGGCTGTATACATAAACTATTGCTATTGGTCCAAAATGTGATTGTATGGTGATAAATATGTTTTGTATTGATTCTGAAAAAACTGTATCAACAAATGTGTACCTTAAATGATGGTTCACCAAGATGACTTAAACCAAGTTTCATTAATAATACAAACATCTATATTTTTTTCTATTAACAAATTTTGTAAGAGGCTCTTTTTACTCTGTTAACTTTGTATATTATACTATAATATATTCAAATACTTATCCATTAAATTAAATGTGACAAAAATATTTCTCTTATTTTCTTAGTTGTAAGTGGGCCATCATCGTCAGACTTATTGCCTAATGTTACAAGTGATTTGATAATTGCATTTATTATAATGTCATTGTTAGCTATTTGTTTGACATCTGTAATAGTATCATAATTTCTAGATTTACTTGGTGTTTGTTTGGCTAATGGGGGAAATGATTTCTCATTAAATGAGGGTGTATTCACTACAGTGGCATATGTCTGTTGGTATTTGGCTTTCTTTTGTTCCATTTTTTGTTTTTTAACAGGACAGTCACGTGATATGGCTAAATGATTCCCTGAACAGTTTATGCAGATGGTTTCTGAAGCATTGCAATCCTTATAAGAGTGGCGACCAGCACAGCAAGAGCACTGTTGTTCGCTTTTACAGACCTTGGCTGAATGATTAAATTTTAAACATTTAAAGCATTGTAGCAATGGTGGGATATATACTTTTACTTCATATCGGAAGAGGTTGATGTAAACATACTGTGGTAGAGTAGTGGAAGCAAATGTGACGGAAACTGTGTTAAGTGGTACTAGTTTGCCATCATCTTTAGTCATAAACCGTCTTATAGAGATAACTTCGGCATCACTAACTATGTTTTTATAAATTTCTTCATTTGATAGATCTTTTGGTACAAACTTTAAAATGCCTATTTTTTCTGTAAGATATGCTGGGATAAAGGCCTTCATTTTGTTTGGGGGCCTATGGAGAGGTAATCCTCAAGATGGCGGACATGCTAGTATCAATAAGAAATACGAAGACAAATTGTCAATGATTCTCTCTAACAATGACCTAATCAAGAAGGAGAGGGTTTTTGACAAAAAGTATAGAATACATATAGGACAAAGAGAGAGCTGGCAGGCGGAAGACACCGGAGGCGTCATCTGCTACACTGACGGCTCTAGAAAGGAATCTACTAAGCTCTCCGGCTCCGGAGTGCACATACAATGTGCAAATGGAACGGAGATTAATAGATCAATACGGTTAGGCAAATTCGCAAGTGTCTTTCAGGCGGAAATATGCGCCATCACAGAGTGTGCGCAAACTATACATCGCCATACAGACATAAAAAAGGTGACTATCTACAGTGACAGTCAAGCAGCATTGAAAGCCCTAAATAAAGTAGAGACAATGTCAGCAACAGTCAAGGAGTGCAAAAAATCACTCGAAAAGCTGGCGGAAAGAACTGAAGTCCACGTTGCCTGGGTCCCCGTACATGAGGGAGTCCCGGGCAATGAACTAGCGGATAAACTAGCCCGGGAAGGGGCTGACGAATGCGTGATCGGACCGGAGCCATGGCTTCCGATCGCTCATAAGATCACGAAAGGAGTAATTACCAGAAGCATAACAGTAGAAACCAACCTCAGATGGAGGTCCTCGATAGGCATGAGACAGTCGAAGATCTTCATCAGGGGAATGGATGCGAAAAGGACAAGCCGACTGGTCAAACTTACCAGAGCAAACATGAGGCTTGTCATAGAGATCATCACAGGACACTGTCGCCTCAACAGGCACCTAACAGTGATAGGAGTAATGGATGACCCATTATGCCCAGAATGCATGGAGGAAGAAGAAACCAGCTTCCACCTACTAGCTGAGTGCCCCATGTATTCGTTAACAAGATGGGAAATTATGGGCACCGACAGACTAGAAGAAGAAGACATAGAACATCTGAATGTGGATCAGATAGTAAGCTTCTGCAAGGAAACAAGAAGGTTCGACGGGGCGCCGTGAAGACTGCTGGGATACCCAATCCAAACCGCAAGGAGAAGTTTTTCGGGGAAATGAGCGAGGTCGGATCGTTCGCTCGGCGGTGCCGGCGTCCCCAACAAGAAAATAAATAATAAGATATGCTGGGATAAAGGCCTTCATTTTGTTTCGTACGAGGAAATCTTCCATTTTAAGGAAATTGTTGGCTGCTACTGCCTTTCTAAATGTAATGGCAATTTTATGTGCGTAGATTCTATGGATCCCTAAGACTTCCTTTGACTGACCTGAGATCAGATTAGTCAGGGTTATGGGGTTCTTATTTCCAATTTTTTCGTTTTCTGTTGATTCGACGAAATCTACGAAATCCGCATTGCCATTTACTAGATAGTCTTTTATAATTAGGTTTTGTATATACCTTGAATTTATCCGCTGTCCCGCCTTTTTTGCTGCCGGACCCGTCGTACTTTCTTTTTTTGCTTTGTTCCGTCGGTCCTTCACCGTCGCTGTGAAGGCCCATCGCTATACTATCGAGCAACCTATTTAATTTAACTTAACTGTACGCAATTTCAGTATAAAAAATCAAAATAAAATATTTTATTGCGATTTCAAACTGCCGCGTTTGACTTCCCGCCAAAAAGTCCGACACATGGCAGTTTTTTTTTTTATTTATTTTATGACCATAGAAACAGCGTCTTTCAGTCGCATACATAGAGATGTTTGGTACATACATTTAACACAATTTTCATTACAATACTTAGACTTGGCACTTAGTCTTAAAATGTATTACAATATGTATATTTCAATTTTTTTCTACTGTGTTGCAGATATATTTAAACAATGCGTTGTAATAAATTCTATTTTCTAATAAATCCTGAAGGCGGCGGGGAACACTTTGTTGGCTATTAATGTCACTGTCGCTACACACGTCATTGTCATTACTGTCGCTCAATTCACTTATCAAAATTAGACGTTGTAAGTTACGTTAGACAGTGGCGGAATTGCCGGTACCCGCTCCGGGCCATAAGAAAAAGAAAAAAAAAGTTAAAATTCGAACATTGTAATTTAACGTGTTCTAGATCAGCATTTTCGGATCCACAGTAATTGCAACGGCTGTTACTATACACATGAATTCTGTTCAGGTGAGCTGGTGTTAGGCATTGTCCAAATCTCATGCGTGTTATCGTAGTTATTAATTTTCTATTTGCGCTATGTTCTTGAGACTATGATACCAAGGTCTTGTAGGTAATTGTTTCTGTATGCCCGCATACCACTTGCCTTTGACTTTTAGGGTCATGTCCCAGTACTCTTTCCACATCTGTCTGTTATGCTCTTTAAAAATGCTGTAGTAATCCGTGAATGGAACTTTCATTACTTCTGATTGGTCTTCATTATGTGATGAACGAGCTGATGCATCAGCTATTTCGTTGCCCTGTATGCCACTGTGTGATGGTACCCACAGTAATTCTATATTAATTAGCTTCTGTTGTAATTCTAGAATCTTTTCTTTTGTATCATATACAATAAAATTTAACTTAAATGAAATATTTACATTTTCTAAAGCAGACAAAACACTCTTTGAATCTGTGACTATCAGTACGTTATTTACATTATTTACAAAGCTAGATATGTATTGGAGTGCACAATAAATGGCATAGCTTTCTGCATAAATATACTGCATGCAGCATTTAGTTTGATGAATTTAGTGATATCTAACTGTGGATCATAATAAGCTGCTTTTACACAATCATTAGTTTTAGAGCCATCTGTGTATATTATGTAATGTTCTGGTCTATGATCTTTAAATTGCAAAAATTCAAAGTTATTATGTACTTTGTTTACATGAATAATTATAGAACTGTTATACAGGCCACTATAGGTAGTCTTGTATACAGGCCATATATCACTTCTATAAACATCTCTTGAATAATTATTAACATGTTTTAATATTGTTTGAATTCCAGGCCAAGTTCCACTGGCTAAAGTAGCTGCAGCGATAATGCGAGTTGGTATTGACTGATAAAGTTCTGGATGTAAAGCTATTTTCTGAAGTATCAGATTATCATTTAATAATGAGATTTTTAAGCAGAATCTCTCTGCTAACATTAACCTGCGTAACATCAAAGGAGGTATGCATGTCTCAATTTCTAGCGAATTTATAGGTGTAGAGCGCATAGCCCCACAAATAAGTCTTAATCCTATATTTTGAACAACATCTAATTTTTTTAATAAGGCGTTGTTGGCATTTATGTATGCTAAACTGCTATAATCAAAGTGACTTCTCACTATACTTTTGTACAATATACTCATTGTTTTGGGGTCAGATCCCCAATAAGTCCCTGCTAAATGTCTTAATATGTTAACAGCTTTTAATGCTTTCTTTCTTATTTACTCTATATGTTTATCAAAATTTAATTTATCATCAAGAAATTTATGTTGCTCAACTATTTTAATTTCTAAATTATTATACAGTATTTTGACACTTGTTCGAGCAGTTGGATTTTTACCTATAATTAAAACAGAACTCTTCTCAGGACTAATTTGTAATTTAAGTTTATTATTATAGTAATTATATAATTGATTTAAAGCACAGTTAATATTAGCTATTGCTATATTAATGTTTTGATTTATGCTATACAATAGTAAGTCATCTGCAAATTGTAAAATTTGTACATCTGGTATGTCCACATATTTTAATATCTCAGATGTATACAGGTTGTAAAGCAGGGGAGATAAAGTTGAACCTTGCATTGTGCCTTTGTTAGCTGTTTTAGGTCCATGTAATTTATTATTATATTTTACAAAAATAGTTCTATTCCCTAGGAAGTAATATATCCATTTTAAAATGTGGCCTGGTATACCTATATCATGTGACACTTGAATTAGTTCTTGTATATTTACATAGTCAAATGCACCTTTTACATCTAAAACATATGGCATTAGAGTGACTTAATTTAACTTGCTTTAAGTCAGACAATAAAGATACAAAGCTTTCACAGCAACTTTTGCCTTTTCTAAAGCCGAACTGTATAGAGGGTATTATTTTTTGAGATTCAACAAAATAATCTAGCCTTGACTTTAGCATATTTTCAAAGAGTTTACCTAAACAAGATGATAAAGATATAGGTCTGGATGAAGATGTATTATTTACTGGTTTATTAGGTTTAGTATGGGAATGACACATTGTGTTTTCCAAGACTCAGGTATAACTAATTCTTCCCATAACTTATTATAGATGCTGAGTAGTATGGCCTGTGCATTTAAATGTAACTTTTTTATTAGCATATAGGGTATATCATCCAATCCCGGTGTTGTGTCTTTCCTACTTTTTACAGATGCTTGTAACTCATCTGTTTTAAAAAAAAATTCTGTTTTAGAAATATATTTACACTATTTTCTGTTGCATTATCAAATAAAAAATGTAACTTATTGTAATCTATCTGAGTAGCATCTGACAATTTAACTAAAAAATTTGGAACCCATTCATCATTAAAATTCTTGTTACTGTTAGCTCCAATTTTTTTAAATCTCTTTATCATCATCATCCGAGCGTCTGTCCCAGTTGCGTCTCGCGACGCCCGGGGTCCGCTTTTATTTTTTAAATCTCTTTATTATCTCTTTATGTATCCCCATATACGTGACACTGGTGTTAACCTATTGAAACTACTACATAGGTCTTGCCAAGAAGTATTCCTTTCTATTTTCAGAATTCTTTTCTTAATGGCATCTAATTTTTTATACTTAATCCAATTAGCTACTGTAGGTTCAGAAAAATAACATTTTAATGCATTTTTAGAATTCTTGACAGCATCACTGCAGTTTTGGTTCCACCATGGGACTGATTTCCTTATAACTGTATTTGAACTTAACTTACGTTTGGGAATAGTTTTGTTTCTTAGATCTTTTAAGGTATCTACAAAATTGTTATATGAACAAATAGGTAAATTATTAATTACATCTATATGGGAAAATTCAGTTTCTGACAGGTTGTAGTATGTTTTCCAATCTGCCTTACTATAGATGTATTTTTCTTGATCAACAGATAGTGATGTGTCATACATAGAAGGCTGAATGTTGACCTCAAGTAATGTTGGGAGATGATAACTACCCATGGAGTCATCATGCACAGACCAGTTACATAAATGAGCAATGGAGGGACTGACAAGAGCAAGGTCTATAGCAGAAGCCTGTTTGTTGGGATAGGGAATTGTTGTTTGTGAACCATCATTCATGAAACATAAATTAAATTCATCAATTATATTAAATAAACACCTACCTCTAGTGTTATCATTGAGACAACCAAAGGCTACATTATGTGTATTAAAGTCACCCATGATAATACATGGTTGGGGTATTCTGTTAATCAAATTTTTTAAAGCTGTTTCATCAAATCGGCCACCTGGTGGGCATACACAAACTATTGCTATTGGTCCAAACTGTGATACATATATTTTGTATTGATTCTGAAAAAAAATTGTTTCAACTAATGTGTACCTTAAATGATGGTTCACCAAGATAGCTACTCCATTACAGGGATAACAGGAATTTTTGTAAATAATATTGTAAGTGGGAAAGTGAGGGATTATTGTATTTGACTTAAACCAAGTTTCATTATTAATACAAACATCTATATTTTTTTCTATTAACAAATTTTGTAAGTGGCTCTTTTTACTTTGTAAACTTTGTATATTATACTGTTATATTCAAATACTTATCCATTAAATTAAATGTGACAAAAATATTTCTCTTATTTTCTTAGTTGTAAGTGGGCCTTCAACGAGTCTGACAAGACTTATTGCCTAATGTTACAAGTGATTTGATAATTGCATTTATTATAATGTCATTGTTAGGATGAATGAGGGGATGAAGAGTAGAAGCGTGCACGTCGCCATCCCTGCCAGCTACGGCTGCAATTCTACTCCAACACGAGTGCCACCAGGGTGAACTATGCTAGGGCGTGCCCCCGAGGCGACGCGCACCAGTTCGTCCCCGCTGGTGCGAAAAGTGTGAGCCAGAGCGGCGTAGGGGACCGCCACCCTACACGCGCGGCCCGACACGGCGGGAAGTGGAGGATGGAGTGCAGGGTAGCTGCGTGGAATGTTAGGGGAGGAATGCAAGATAAGATGAATGAGTTGATGGATGTTATGAATGAGAGAAAGTTAGATGCAGTGTGCTTGACAGAGACCAAGCGCAGGGGCAGCGAAGTATTGGAGCTCCCGGGTGGGATGCTCGCGCTTTGGTCTGGAGTACCAGAGAGCGAGCATGGCAGTCGGGGGGTTGGAATTTTGCTGTCCTCGCAATTGGCCTCCGGTATGTATGAGTACAAACTGGTAGGTCCTAGAATCCTCTGGATCCGTGTAAAACTTGGTTTGACGAAGATTTTCCTGGTAGCTGCTTACGCGCCAGTATCTTCGTCGAACGCGAGTGAGCTAGAGGACTTCTGGGAGAGTATGAGAGAAGCTCTAAATGTGATAGAAGGAAATGAAAGACTTATAGTATGTGGAGACTTGAATGGATGGGTGGGTACCGCTCGCAATGGTTTTGAGTCGGTACTCGGGAAGTATGGGGATAAAAGGGTGAACGACGCTGGCAAGCTAATACTGGCATATTGTAAGGAGAAGGATTTGTTTGTGGCGAACACAATGTTCAACCACAAACAAATTCATATGTATACGAGGAGATGTAAGTCAAAGAGAAGCATGATAGATCTATTCCTAATGGATAGTCGGCTCCGTAAACAGGTGATGGACACGAGGGTTTATCGAGGCGCTGAGCTGGGATCAGACCACTACCTAGTCATAACTAGGATTAGGGGTCTGTTCGCGGGTTGGCGTCATCGTACCGAGTGTCCTGAACCTGGGCCGACTTATAGCATCAAAAGCTGGAAGCTGCAGGATGCATCCATTAGGGATAAATATAATGAAAGGGTAGCCGAAAAGCTTGGCGACGTCAATGTAAGCAGTGAGAATGTGGAAAGTGTATGGCAGAACCTTAGGGACAGTATGATAAATGCCGCTGTGGAAGTGTGTGGAGAAACGAAAAGAGGCAGTAGTAATAAGCGTGATGCATGGTGGAATGAGGAAGTGAAAGAAGCAGTTCGAATGAAGAAGAAAGCATGGCTAGACTACTTAGCCTCGCGGAATGATTTTAATATGAAAGAGAGATACAAGCTGCAGAAAGTTAACACGAAGGCACTGATAGAAGAAGCTCGTGAAAGGTGCAGAATGAAAGCGGATGAAAGGTTGACGTCCAATTTCCGGGATAATGCCAAGCTCTTCTGGAAAGAGGTAGGCAAGACCCGGAGTTGTTCGGCAATCTGCAGTATGAATAAAGTGCTTAGTGTTAACAATGACGTCCTAACAGACCAAAGTGACGTCCTGCAGAGATGGAGTGAATATTATGGAAAGATGTATGCAAGAAAAGACAGAGATGCCACATCGGGAAGTGGAGCTCACTTCGATGCTCCGGATCCCGATGTCATTGAAGTCATTAGTATGAAAGAAATAGAACAAGCGATAAGAAGTATGAAATGTGGTAAGGCTGCGGGAAAAGACAGAGTTACTGCTGAGATGATCAAGTACGGTGGGTCGCGTGTCTGGGACACACTTTGTCTGTTATGCAACTTGTGCTGGCGGACGGGTGAGGTCCCAGATGACTGGCGAGTAGCAGTTGTAGTACCTCTTTACAAAGGGAAAGGCTCGCGCCTAAACTGCTCCAGCTACAGGGCGATCAGCTTGGTCAGCTTAGCTAGTAAGGTGTATGCAAAGGTTATAACGGCACGAATGCAAGAAAAGTCTGAAAGGTATTTATGGGAGGCTCAATGCGGATTCCGACGTGGAAGAGGTTGCATGGATCAAGTGTTTTCTCTCCGCATGATCGCGGAAAAGTTTCTGGCTCTTAGCCAGAAGGTTTTCTGCGCTTTTGTGGATCTGGAGAAAGCATTTGATAACGTTGTGAGAGAAACGCTGTGGGACTTGCTGCCAGGATATGGTGTGGACGGCTCGCTACTGCGGGCAATACAGTCGCTTTATAGGGACTGTAAGGCTTGCGTGCGAGTAGGGGGGGATGTGTCACCTCTTTTTGATGTCTGTACAGGCGTCAAACAGGGATGTGTCATGTCCGCCTGGCTGTTCATAGTGTATCTGGACAGTTGCCTGCAGAAGTTGAAAGATTTTAATATGGGTGTGAATTTGGGTGACTTTACAGTAAACTGTCTGCTGTACGCTGATGATGCGGTGCTCATGGCCTCATCAGAAGCCGACCTACAGGCATTAGTCACTAATATGAAAGAGGGGTGTGAAAGTAAGGGTCTCCGCATGAATGCAAGTAAAACTAAGGTTCTAGTATTTGAAAGAGGTGACGTAAGAACTAAATGCGAGATTAGGGTAAACCAGGAACGTCTAGAGCAAGTGAATGAAATTGTGTATTTAGGAAGTATGTTTAGCGCGGATGGAAGATGTGATTCGGATGTAGAACGGCGAGTAGCTGCCGGAAACAAAGTTAACGGTGCTTTGTCCCAGTTAGTAAAGCGACAAAGCATCGTAAAAGAAGCACGAATGGCGATTCATAACGCAGTGCTAGTGCCAACTTTGCTTTACGGTAGTGAAACCTGGGTATGTCAGCAGATGCATGAAAGTAAATTGAATGCTGTGGAGATGCGATCACTTCGAAAATTGTGCGGCGTTACCTTGGCCGACCGAATACGTAACGAAGTGATACGCAATATGGCAGGTTTGAATGAAAGTGTCAGCGTTAAGCTGGAGAAGGGCGTGCTCCGTTGGTTTGGACACGTCCAACGAATGAGTGAGGAACGATTGACGAAGAATATATATTGTTCAAAAGTAGAGGGTAGAAGGAGTCAGGGAAGGCCGAGACTTACATATGAAGACCACGTGAGCAGATTGCTCAAAAACGGAAAGGTCAAAAGTACTCGGATACCCAGACGTGCGTGTATGAAGCGATTGATGAATCTCGAAGAAGCGAAAGAAGTATGCATGGATCGCGAAGCCTGGCGATCTGTCCTCTCTGACTACCCCGTCAGGGATACAGCGTGAAGATAGTTAGTTAGTTAGTTAGTCATTGTTAGCTATTTGTTTGACATCTGTAATAGTATCGTAATTTCTAGATTTACTTGGTGTTTGTTTGGCTAATGGGGGAAATGATTTCTCATTAAATGAGGGTGTATTCACTACAGTGGCATATGTCTGTTGGTATTTGGCTTTCTTTTGTTCCATTTTTTGTTTTTTAACAGGACAGTCACGTGATATGGCTAAATGATTCCCTGAACAGTTTATGCAGATGGTTTCTGAAGCATCGCAATCCTTATAAGAGTGGCGACCAGCACAGCAAGAGCACTGTTGTTCACTTCTACAGAACTTGGCTGAATGATTAAATTTTAAACATTTAAAGCATTGTAATAATGGTGGAATATATACTTTTACTTCATATCGGAAGAGGTTGATGTAAACATACTGTGGTAGGGTAGTAGAAGCAAATGTGACGGAAACTGTGTTAAGTGGTACTAGTTTGCCATCATCTTTAGTCATAAACCGTCTTATAGAGATAACTTCGGCATCACTAACTATGTTTTTATAAATTTCTTCATTTGAAAGATCTTTTGGTACAAACTTTAAAATGCCTATTTTTTCTGTAAGATATGCTGGGATAAAGGCCTTCATTTTGTTTCTTACGAGGAAATCTTCAATTTTAAGGAAATTGTTGGCAGCTGCTGCCTTTCTAAATGTAATGCCAATTTTATGTGCGTTGATTCTATGGATCCCTAAGACTTCCTTTGACTGACCTGAGATCAGATTAGTTAGGGTTATGGGGTTCTTATTTCCAATTTTTTCGTTTTCTGTGGATTCGACGAAAACTACGAAATCCGCATTGCCCTTTTCTAGAAATAGTCTTTTATAATTAGGTTTTGTATATACCTTGAATTTATCCGCTGTCCCGTCTTTTTTGCTGCCGGACCCGTCGTACTTTCTTTTTTTGCTTTGTTCCGTCGGTCCTTCACCGTCGCTGTGAAGACCCATCGCTATACTATCGAGCAACCTATTTAATTTAACTTAACTGTACGCAATTTCAGTATAAAAAATCAAAATAAAATATTTTATTGCGATTTCAAACTGCCGCGTTTGACTTCCCGCCAAAAAGTCCACACATGGCAGTAATGGCTAACGATTGCCACTAACAAAAAATTAAAAAAACTTGTTTTATGTGCGGAAGTGGTGGTTTCTTGGACATAAAAGTTGTGTTAACGTGCTATAGTGAAAGACTGATATAAATGCAGTGAAATACAATTTTCTCTCTTGTCGCGAAAAGTCTTCTTATACCTCAGTATAAGAATAACCATTATACTGAGGCCAAGGACTAGGACTGAGGACACGATATCGACAAAGACTGGACAGAACTAATTAGAAGATAAGATTTAAGAAATATGATATAAAAAATAAGATTTGGCTAAAAGGTCTTTGTAACCAGCCCATAAAAGCAGGTTCTGGTAGAGGTCAATTGGGTTATTTACGTCAAAAATAAAAATCGATTCGTAAATATTGTATTTCCACCGGTAGCGAAATTAAAAGCTTAAAATGCCAGCAAAGTATAAAATTGTTATGATCCGTCATGGTGAAAGCGAGTGGAACGAAAAGAATCTTTTTTGTGGATGGTTCGATGCCGATCTTAGCCAAAAAGGTACTATACTACTGTATTTCTATAGGTTAAAAATCGACAGTATTATTTTCTATATTATTCACTTCCAATCTCTTTTCAGGACGTGAAGAAGCCGTTGCAGCAGGCAAGAACTTGAAAGCTGAAGGCTATGAATTCGATATTGCTCATACCTCAGTTCTAAAACGAGCTCAAATTACCCTAAATACGATATTGAACGAGTTAGGCCAAACAGATATTCCAATAGAGAAAAGCTGGCGTTTAAATGAAAGGCACTATGGAGGGCTCACAGGTCTTAATAAGGCGGAGACAGCTGCTAAATATGGTGAAGCTCAAGTAAATAATTTTTATTCACACTATACAGTATCATACTTTTCGTGTTTTGTCACTGTCCTTGTTCTAGGTTCAAATTTGGCGCCGTAGTTTTGACATACCTCCACCACCCATGGGCGATGACCATCCATACTATAACTCAATAGTGAAAGATATCCGGTATGCTGGTGATCCAAAACCTGAAGAGTTTCCTATGTTTGAGAGTTTGAAACTCACAATTGAACGAACTCTACCTTACTGGAATGATGTCATTGTACCACAGGTATGCAATAGTGTGTGATTTTTTTAGTATCTATTTATGTAATTTAGGTAAGTTTTATAACTTTGTATATATTATTCCAGATCAAAGAAGGCAAGAGAATTATTATTGCTGCCCATGGTAACAGTCTCAGGGGCATTGTCAAACATTTAGATGGTATGTACTATCAATATATATAAAAATCAATACCACTTTTCGTTGTAATTTTGTAACTCAAGAACAGGCTCACCTATCCAAACCAAATGTTTAGGCTTTGTTTGGACTATTTAGTAGATGGTTTATGTGGAGTTTTCACAAAATCGGTCCAGTGGTTCTTCATTTATCACATTTTTGGTTGCGCTAACGAAGTTGCTAGCGGGTCAGCTAGTAATGTTTGTATTTACTGAAGAGATCAAGGGTACTGCTAAAGAGCTTTATGATGTTATTAGATATGGTACTAGAAAATACTGTGATTTGACCTTTTTTCATCAGTTCTTTTCTTCCTCATCTGTATTCTTCCCTCGTTTGTGAGTGTTCACACTGGTTACAATTTATTTTAACTTTTACGGTGTATACCCATGCACTACTCAAGGCTTCAAGCAAAATAATTATTTACTTACATACATCAATGTTTCATATAAATTACTGCGCTCATAGTTGCGGCTTGACTGACAGCTATGTCAGTAGAGATGCCTCACTCTTACCACTTTGTCATTTGTTATTCACAGGTCTTAGTGATGAAGCCATCATGGGTCTAAATTTGCCTACTGGTATTCCATTTGTATATGAATTAGATGAGGATATGAAGCCCGTTGATTCTATGGTGTTCCTTGGCGATGAAGAAACTGTCAAAAATGCTATGGCTGCTGTTGCAGCACAAGGCAAGGCAAAGTAAACTGCAGCTGTCAATATGATAGCCAATGTTTGTAGTAATGTAATTCTTTCAATAATACTTGTAAATGATAATTGATAATATCCCGTGTGTAGAAACATATTATATGACAAATGAAACAGTTGGCTATAAGTTGCGATCGGTCATTCTTTCAGGAATGTATTGTATAGAGATTTTATTTTGGATGTATGCCAATATGTATATACTCGTAAGTGCTGTCCCACACTGAGAACAGTGAATCATATGCATTTATAGTTTTGTTAACACTGCAACCTACAGAACAAATCAAGAATTGGTAAACTGCACAAGCAAATTATTTTCATTTTATTCTCAGTTTGGCCTGCACTTTGTTGTTGCTATAGATATTTACTATCTATCTATGAATAACGCTTAGAAATAAAAATATTTAAATTGAAAAAAGTTAACTTTATTTTATTCAGGTAAGCTTTCTTTTAAATCCACCATTACTTCATCAATATTAATATTATTTGAGGCATTGTTTTGACTTTTCGTAAATTTTCTTCCAGTATAAACAAAAGTCTTCTGTTTACTATTAGACAAAACAATCTTTTTTTCTTTATTGCTATTGTTGTCTAAATCCATAGCCACCTCATTGCTATTTTCATTTTGGTTTTTAGATTTTTTAACCTTCAACCGCGATTCAAATCTAAAATCTTTTGGTAAACTATGTTCTTTGACGCAGTGCTGGAATCGTTCATAGCCATTCTTGAATTTTTCTTGGCATTCTTCTATATAACAGCAATACTAAAAAACAAAATAACGAGTTTTCAAATTGGAGCTCAGTCTACATGCAAGAATTGACTGGATGCGAAAGTCGCAGTTCCGAATGTTACGAAGAAGCCGCCTGGATCCAACAGTGGACCGCCATTAGCTGATGTGGTTGATTGCATATGCAATAGTACATACATATTTATCACCTTTATCTACTTACAGAAGTCATACAGTAAAGTACTTACTTGACGACCAGTCTGGTCCTTTGCACCCAGTCTGGCCCTTTGCACCCTGTCTGGCCCTTTGCACCCATTCTGGCACTTTGCACCCAGTCTGGCCATTTACACCCAGTCTAGCACTGCACCCTATCTGGCCCTTTGCACCCTATCTGGCCCTTTGCACCCTATCTGGCCCTTTGCACCCAGTGTGGCCCTTTACACCCAGTCTAGCCCTTTACGCGCCCTTACACAAGCTACTACTGCGCGTCAAATTTATATCAAGTAAAACCATTTTTAACCCAGTTGAAATATTTTTGCATTTTGTAGGTGCGTCTATTCTTGACCATGCGATTTGAAAACTTAGACGGAAATTAACTGGTGAAATGTCATCTGTCTCATTTTAAGAAGCGGCAAAATATGAGAATTCTCTATTTTTTGTCTAATATTTCGCCAGATTTTTGTGTACGTTTTCAACTTACAGTATGTACTATAGAAATGAAATTATTTTGTTTTTTTTTTCTAGTGGGTACCCACTATACTTACCGATGGTTTCCTCTCAGCCATTACTGCGAAAAACGAGTCATGTGTTTCTTGTATATGCAAATCCAGTAGATGAGGCGACAATAAATTCTTTTTGCACTGTCCACAAACATACCTGTGGGATGCATTATAGTGGTTTTCGAATTCCAGTAACGATTCTGCTGTAAACATACATCCCGGTACATGGCATGAGGTTTTTACACTAAAAAGAAGAAAGCTTTTAATAAAGTTATAACAAAAGTTTCAAACTTTCCATCAGAAGTTTCGCGAAACTTTCGCGGTCTATCATATTTTGTATATATATTTTTTGACAGCCTCTGTGGCACGGTGGGATTGTATCCGACTGCTACGCAAGAGGTCGTGGGTTCGATTCCCACCCAGAATAAAACTGGATGTGTGATGAGCACGATGGTTTATTCTGTGTCTGGGTGTTATTTATCTATAATACGTATGCATTTAGAAATATATAAGTATGTTTATCAGTTAACTGGTTACCATAGTACAAGTTCTGTTTACTTTGGAATCAGATGGCGTTGTGTGAGTTGTCCCAACGATATTTATTTGTTTATCACATCCTATAATACTACTCGAGATTCCATGACATTCAATGAATGATGGCACTCTAGTCGCGACCACGGGTGCTGCAACGCGTTCGAAACGTCATTGTAAATTTCTTTCGCGTGAAGTCCCGGATAGTATAGGTATAAAATATTTACATCAAACCTGCCGCTAGTCTGCTGCCACAAAGGTATAAAAAAATCAAGTATTGTGTGATAAAAAGGTTTCTTTAAAAGTTATGGAATGTAGGTGGAAACTTTTCAGTACCTTGTCTCAACTTACATTTCATGGCAGAGATTCTCTTCATCAAAATCGTACACTCCTAGTTTTTGCAACGGTTTATCATTAATAAACATTACGTCATCAAGAGTTCGCCGCCCTACACCGTATTTCTTTAGTTTCTCCAGCACATATTGACAGCCTTCCATTCTGGAGAATAAAATTGACAACTATTAGAGTTAATTTAGAGGATGATGATCAAGACTGACTTTTTGGCCTTACGCATGGTCAGGCACTGACGCGGCAACGCGATTTAAATTCCAGCAGCCACAGCTACATCGCGTGTGGAGGAAAGTAAATCGTGTTAAAATTATTTAACACGATTTACTTTATTAAATCAAAACGTACTACCATGTACTTCAAGTACTATTATTCTAAGTTTTAAACGTTTTAATAATGTACCTTCGTATTATAAACTTAGTATTAGGTACCAACGTATGCTGCCCTTGCAACATCAGACAATCTTATGGCTAATAAACGTTTTCTAAATGTGAACTCTTTTTATTGTATTGCTATGAACGAATATTATAATATAACTGGCCGATTACAAAGATACAAAGCATGCACTCTCAGAAAGCAACAAAATACAAAATTTAGACATAATGAAAAACTCTTTTACCGCAACATGAAAATAACAACCAGTAACAGACAAAACAACAATCCAAGAGACGATACACAATGCATGCCAACCACAGAAACATTGCGCAACTATTGGGCAGGGATATGGGAGAATCCCACCGAACATAATACTGCGGCGGAATGGATCCAAACTGAAGTCACCAACAGTAACACACACATGGACGCAATGCCATTTGAGTTTGTTCCCTTAGAAATATTTCATAAAGTTATACATCGTTTGCTTAACTGAAAATCACCGGGTTCTGATTACATTCATAGCTACTGGTATAAACAGTTGACGTCCACTCATAGCTACATACATAATTGGATAAATACTTTCATTCAAGACCCTACAACAATGCCATTATATTTGACAATAGGTAAAACCGTCATGATACCAAAAGACCACTCTGATCTTTCCAACCCTTCTAAATATCGACCAATTACTTGTCTACAGACCTTTTATAAAATCATCACAAGTTGTATTGCAGAATTAATTTACCAACACATAAGACTCCAATAATATTCTGGCAGAGCAACAAAAAGGGTGTCGAAAATACAGTCAAGGCTGCAAAGAGCAGTTAATCATAGATTCTGTTATTCAAAAACAAGTACAGAAAACCAAATCAGACTTATTCAGCATGTACATAGATTACAAAAAAGCATATGATTCAGTCCCTCACTCTTGGCTTAACCAATTTCTAGATATTTATAAAATCAATCCAATACTTGTGAATTTCTAAAAAACCTTAATGACACAATGGACTACCGTACTCAGACTTACTACTTCAACTGATATTATAGAAACAGACCCGATCAAAATTCAAAGAGGCATATTCCAAGGTTCAGGACTCACTAAGCCCGCTTTGGTTCTGTCTTGCTCTCAACCCACTTTCAAACAAATTGAACACAACTTCATTTGGATATCTTCTTAAGGATACATCAATTGACAGACAGACAGGCAGTAATAGTAGAATTAATCATTTGCTTTATATGGACGATATTAAACTATATGCAGAAAATGAAGAACACTTAAACAAGTTAGTTAATATAACAGAGCAATTCACGGAAGATATTAAAATGGAGTTTGGCATTGATAAATGCAAAATTAACTCGGTCAGAGCAGGTCAGTACTATAAACATGAATACACACTTAGTACAGGAACAGAAATCGCATCTTTAGAAGAACAAGATATCTACAAATACTTAGGATACAACCAGTCTCAGCAAATACATCACAAAGACACTAAACAAAAACTGACTCAGCAATTCCAATACAGACTAAACACAGTTTTGAAAACTCAGCTAAACTCCAGAAACACAATCAAAGCAATCAACACTTTTGTAGTACCATTACTTACCTACTCTTTTGGAATTATAAATTGGACTAAAACAGAACTTAAACAACTGCAAAGAAAAATCAATACTACTATGACCAAATTTCGCAAAAATCACCCACGTTCATGCATTCAACATTTGATATTACCTAGAAAGGAAGGAGGTTGATATTTTGAATCTTCACAACAAGCAAATACAAACTCTTAGAAAATACTTTTTCATGAAGTCCGAAATATCCAAAATCCACAAATTAATAGCCCAGAACGATAAACAACTAACTCCACTGAATCTTTACGACACTACAGGACAGAAAAATGAAATATGAACGGATGACAAAGCTAGGCTAACAGAATGGACCCAGAAAATATTACACGGAAGACATCGTCAAGATTTATGCCAACCAAATGTCGACAAATTAGCTTCAAACACTTGGCTACAACGAGGCGATCTTTTCCCTGAAACTGAGGGGTTCATGATTGCCATACAGGATCAAGTAATAGAAACAAAAAACTATAGAAAATTTATAATTAAAAATGTGATCAATGATACATGCCGAAAATGCAATAGCTCACCGGAAACAATACAACACATAACAGGAGCTTGTAAAACAATAGTCCCAACTGATTATAAACACCGACACGACCAGGTGGCCAATATCATTTACCAAAAAATAGCATACGAATACAAACTGATAGATTCTATTACACCATACTACAAATATAAGCCTCAAACAGTTTTAGGAAACTCATCTGTAAAACTCTACTTTGATCGTGCTATTCTTACTGATAAAACCATACATTATAATAGACCAGACTTAACAATCATTAACAAAACATCTAAAATTGGATACTTAGTTGATATAGCTGTACCAAACACTCACAATTTACAAACAACCATAGCCGAAAAACTATCTAAATACACCGAACTGAAAGACGAAATAGCACGACTGTGGCATCTACAAAAAGTAATAATAGTTCCGATAGTCCTTTCTACAACAGGAGTCATACCAAAACAATTACATACCTCTCTCGCTACTCTCAATTTAGCACCAAATATATTTCATCTTTTACAGAAGGTTGTCATTTTGAACACATGTAGAATCCGGAGAAAATTTCTGCAATTTGATTCAGACACCATAGCTCGAAATTACACTATATCATTTTCCCAAACAAATAATACTCCCACTGGTGAACACTTGGCCTAGGCCCGTGCCACCAGATCTCCGGTTTCAACCGAGAAAACGAAGAAAACGTATCAAAATAATAATAATAATAGCCTGATATAGTGGTAATAGATCGGTCAGAGCGCCTTGCATTAATAGTTGATATAACCATACCACATGACGAGAATCTTGTGAAAGCAGAAAAGGACAAACAAATAAAATATTTGGACCTTGCTCACGAGGATGTTGACATGTGGGATGTGGATTATTATGGATTCAGCGATTATTGTTCCGATAGTCGTATCGGCACATGGTCTGATCGCCAAGAGTCTCGACCAACATTTCAAGAGGCTCGCGTTAGGCAGTTGGGTCAAGGGCTTGATGCAAAAGGCGGTTCTTCTGGGCACGGCACGTATTGTGCGGAAATTTCTGTCTCTGCCGTCCTGATCACCGGTAGCTTGGTCCCTGTACCCGATGCTGGTGGGATACTATTTTTTATATTTATAAATAGATTTTTTTATACATATATATATATTGTATTTAAAAATGTAATTGATATGTGTAATTAATGAATAAAGGAAATAATAATAATATGTATTTATTCGGTGCAAAAAAGAAAATATAAACAAAAAAAAAAAGAAAACAGAGTAGTAAAGATGAAACATAAAATAGAAAACTTTAACTGAATTCTTATCTAAATAAAACATTTATCTTGCACTAAATGGGCGTCCAGTTCAGCATATGTCAGGAAGTGTCCTGTTAGGGCCTGACGCTGGTTTTCAACTGGACCCCTACACAGTTGATACCGATGATGCTGTGCTGAGCGCTCTTCGTCTATGTGCATTATAAGCATGCACACCTTGATAAAAAAACTACATATAACATAGGTATCATACATACACAAATTTACACATACATAGGCTGATACATAAATAATTATGATACACATACATCATACACATATAAACACGGCAATGGGCTCACCACCCACTTCGTAGGAAAGGAATACACACGGTGAAAAGTGGGCATACAATATGTCTCTGCCACTCTCTCGGGGATAAGCCGTGATAGATAAATATATCACACACATAAACGAAATACCATACTATCTGAACAAACAAACAGAACAATCTAACGCCTAAGTGAAGAACAAAGGGGGCGTGCGTCTGCATCAAATCAGAGACAGATTCGTATTTACATTATCCAACCTCCGTTGCGCCTCCAAAAGATATAGTCGGAGAAGTTTTCTAAAAGTGGTTAAGAAATTAAGAGACTGCACAGGTGGAGGGATGTTGTTCCAAATTTTGGTGGCTGAATAACGGAAACTGCCTCTGAATGACGCAGAACTATGCCGCTGCATCGACAGCTGCCTTGAGCAAAGTCTTCTATCACCCGCTCTCCTACTGCCGACCCAAGCGAGCTTGGCATGTAGGTACTGAGGCTCAGCAGATCTAATGACACCGAAAAGAAGACAAGCCAAGTGCATCTTTCGCCTAAGTTTTATTTTGAGCATGGAGTGTTCACTAAGATATGGCGTGACGTGCCGTCTACTCGGTATCCTGAAACAGAACCTCGCACAAGCGTTTTGCAACCTTTGTAGGTGCCGCTCTGTTCGTGCCAGCAGACGCGGACCATAAACGACGTCTGCGTAATTTAATTTCGATAACACTAAGAATTCTAATAGCTGCACTCTCAACTCCTCTATACAAAATCTTGAGCCTGTAAAAGCAGTTTCGAACTGACTCAGCTATATGTTGTTCGTACCTCAGGTTTGGATCCACATATAGACCCAAATTACGTGCACCATAAACCCGACCAATAGGCTCTCCTAATAAGAGGGTTTAGATGTAGACAATTGCTTACTGACTATTCTACTATTGCGCTAAGGTCTTCAGCAAGTCCAGCAACAGCTGCTTGATAATGTTCCGGTTTGAATGACAGGTACAACTGCACATCATCCGCATAAATGTGATACTGCGAGTTTTTGAGACAGGCCACCAAATCTGAACAATACAAAATAAACAGGATCGGTCCCAATATTGATCCCTGGGGCACGCCTCTTCGAACCGAAGTAAGGGGTGAAGTTGTACATGAGCCATCGCTCATATTCAGTTCCACCTGCTGCCGACGGTTATGTAGGTAACTATGAAACCATAAAAGACTTATGGTCCATTCCATAATAGCTGAACTTCGACAGCAACATGTCCGTGTTTATGCCATCAAACGCGCGACTATAATCTAGCAGTACCAACAGTGTGCACATACCCTTGTCCTGGGCAGCCAATATATTGTCTGTGACATCTAAAAGTGCAGTAGCTGTACTGCGCCCCTTTCGAAAGCCAGACTGGAAGTCAGATAATATACTATTACTCTCAATATATTCCGTGAGTTGTTTACAGATTATTTTCTCCATAACCTTCGAAAGACGATATTATATTGAATTGCTCGACAACTCTTATTACTCGATCGAGGGACAGCGGTCCCAGCTCCGCCAAGCGGTCATGGAGGAGTGAAAGGAGCGACTTGAGCAACAGTGAGGTACTTGTCGAGGCGGTAAGGCCCGTTATGAGGGATTGCCTGGAGAGACGCCACGGTTTCTTCTACCGGCTGATGCAGGTGCACATTGTTACATACATACATATTATCACGCCTGTTTCCCATCGGGGTAGGCAGAGACTATGGCTTTCCACTTGCCACGATCCTGACATACAACTTTCGCTTCTTCTACTTTCATGAGTGTTTTCATACACGCTCGCCGATTAAGGGTACTCTTGAGCTGGCATTTTTCCAAAAGATCTTCGATTTGATTGACATACGTACGCCGAGGTTGACTCCAACCAGTTTGCCCATTCACTCTCGCCACATATATCTTCCGCTATGGTCAGCAGTGAAAGCGCATGGCACATTGACTGAACTTGAACTGGCCGCCGGAGATCCCGGGACGACCTGCGCCCCCTCAAGCAGGATCCCGGGGGCGACACTTCTGGCTAGCGGTCGCCCTAGCAAAGATAGGCTCAGGTGGTAGTGTCAGGGTCCCTGAGATTTCCTTTCCAGGGTACACCATGTTCCCTGACTACACACAGCCGTGACGTGTAAAAAAAACATAAAAGACGCGAGCGAGAGGGAGTGAGCCTTGCTTTTGAGATTCCTTGCTCTGTGCTACGCATGTACCCAGATATTAACGCTCTATGTACTTACTTTGCAGATATTCGTATTAGCAGAGTCATCCATCTTAAGTGTAACATAGTAGGTATTAAATAATATCATGGTGATACAGCATTTTTCTATATAATGTTGTGTTCTACTAACGCGTATGATGTAATATTTGTGAAACGTCCATTCATTGAATATTACACAATATTAAGTAAGTAAGGGGCTCCACAAAGATATTCAGGGCCCAAGATCTACATAAACATTGACGGCGGTCACTGCTCGCTCACGGTCGGAAAATTGGACCGCTCTTGACTAGAGATCCCAGACTTTTTTAATTTTAGCATCTATTTTTATTTATTTATTCATATTGTACACACATAATATGACATCAAGAGATATAAAAAAAAGAAGTACAAAAGGGTCTGCTTAAGGTATCATTTTCTTTCAAAACCTACCTGGTCCATTTTAGTCACGGTGCAAGGAATGAATGTCACTCGCGGTCTAATAGAGACGCCTTACTCTTTATCTATCCTATAATATTATAAAGCTGAAGAGTTTGTTTGTTTGGTTGGTTGAACGCGCTAATCTCAGGAAGGTCGGATTCGAAAAATTCTTTTTGTGTTAGATAGCCCATTTATCGAGGAAGGCTATAGGCTATATATCATTACGCTACTACACTGGGGAGCAGAGCAGTAGTCATAAATGTCGACAAATCGGGCAAATTTTTATGCATCATTGTAGAATTTATAAGCGACGGGATTAAATAGGTGCGACGGTAGGTCGAAATATTCCACGGGCGAAGCTGTGGGGGTCATCTAGTATTTCGTACAACCAAACGTGTCAGGGGGGCGTCACCCTTTACTCATACAGCTCATACGATTACACAATTACTACAGACGAATAGCATGTAACTGACAGGCCGCCTATGCGATTTTCGCCTACAGTTTGACGTAAACTTGACACGCAGTATTATTATTACTTTCGTCCTCTTTCGTATCCATCGCGAACGAGAGGTAATGAGCAACTTTCCTTGGTCTGTGCTTTAATTTGATTGCTTGAAGAAGCTATGATTAGGCTTTTAATTTTTGGTATTATTGGGAGCGACTGCCGTCTGGTCTTTCAACCCCGTAATGGCACTTGTACCAGAGCCATCTTTAAACTGAAGGTGTACCAGTTGCGAGGAGAGAATTAATTGCACCCTAAATTTCAAATAACGACAATACCTAGGTAACACTGAAAATGTTTAGAACTGGCCAGAAAGAAATATTGCTAATAAAAACTTTTTTTAATTTCAATTATAGAACTCTTTGGTAACCTAATGTAATATATTGCATTCATTTGTCATTTGTTTTTGTGAATTGGCGGCAAATGTAAAACTCTTGTTAAACGTGAAAATGAACTTAACGCGAGAAAATTTTCGGTCAAGGATTTATTATGACTTTCGTTGTGGGCTTACTCAACAACAAAGCTATGATACGCTGCGATTATTAGCATTTCATAATGAAGCCTTATCTCGTGCCACTATTTACAATTGGTTTAACGAGTTTAAGCGTGGACATAGCAATCTCAGTGATGATCCGCGTGAGGGACGTCTTTTAACATCGACTACTGAAGATAACATCAGTGCTGTGCGACGTATGATAGAGGAAGACAAGAGAGTGACCTATCAGCAGATACGGGCAAGCCTAGGCATTGGTATGAGTCAAGTTCAAAAAATATTACACTAACATTTAGGCGTCAGAAAGCTTTGTACCAGATGGATTCCCCATACTTTAACCGACGACCAGAAACGCCTTCGCATGGACTAGTGTCGCGAAATGTTAGATAAGTTCCACGGCGGTGACTCAAATACTGTATTTGACATCGTCACAGGTGATGAAAGCTGGGTATATTGCTACGAACCCGAAACCAAAAGACAATAAGCTCAGTGGGTGTTTCCTTTTGAGGATCGGCCAACAATGGTAAAGAAAGGAAGAAGTCAAAGAAAAAAGATGATAGCCTCGTTCTTTGGTCGGAAAGGTAATTTCTACAGTTATGCTAAAAGATGGAAGGACAGTTACTGCAGACTGGTCCGTCAAGTACGTCAATGTTTGCCTGTTGTCTTGGAAAAAATTGGACAGCAGCGCCCTCGAAGCAGGATCCTTCTTCACCACGACAATGCTTCAGCGCACTCCGCAAAATGGACTGTTGAATATTTGACTATGGCAGGTGTCGAGATAATGAGTCATCCGCCATACAGTCCCGACCTGACGCCCTGCGACTTACATTTATTCCCAAGAACTAAAGATAAACTTCGAGGTATTCACTTTACGAGCCCTGAAGATGCGGTGAAAGCGTACGAAAATGCCATAGAAGAGACCCTTAAGGGAGAATGGGCCTACAGCTTTTCTCAGTGGTTCCATCGAATGCGACGATATGTGTAGACAGGAACGGAGATTACTTCGAAAAACAATAAAAGTATTAGCAACTTTCTACATTAAGCCGTTTTCCATTTTCTAAACATTTTCAGTGTTTCCCACGTATAGGTAAGTGTAATTAATGTAAGTATGTTAAATCATAATAAAACTTATTGATGTCTGCGGTTCTACTTTCTTGGTGAAGATTTTTCGTTCCCGTTTTCCATAGGAAGTTGTTTCCGGAATAAAAAGTAGCGTACCTAAGTCGTATTCTGATATAGGTACTTTATTAAGTTGCTACTGTAAAGTTTTATTAAAATTTATTCAGTAGTTTTCTGCATCAAAGGAAACAAATATCTATAGGTCAATACAAACTTACACATTTTTAAATTTTAGTAGGTAGGAACTATCATAATAGTTCGTTTACTTTAAGGGTGTTATCTTTGAGGTAATCAGCTGTTCTGTAAAATCAGTCTAAGCGTATGCTGTTGCTAGGTATGTTATCGTAATACATATGTAGTAACGAAAATGCAAGGTCAATTCTATTTAACGTTCATCAGTGTGTATAGACGGCTATAAAATACCTACTATCGGGTCAGTACTACAAGATATCTTTGTGCTGATAAGAATATAGTGCTAATATTTAATAAAACAGTTTTGTAATACGAACATACTCTGTGGTTATAATTATTTACAGCGCATTAAATTACATACAAGTGGTTAGTTTAGTTCTACGGTTAGATCATAAGTGACGTTCGTTAAGTTATGCCCTTGTTCTTACGCGCGTTATAGCTTAAGTATTAATAGTAAATAATTGGTCTTGATGAAATATAGTGTAAATTTTCTACGTCATTTGTTAAATGTTTACTTTCAATAAATGTTTAGCCAAACTGTAATAATAGTATAAATGAGCTTTAAAAAGTTGTGAATATAGGATAACTACCGAAAAACGAAGGATTTAAAAAAAGATAAGTTAGTGAACATAGAAAAAATCAAAATGCATGCTGTACGCCAAAGAAAGGTAAGATTAAAACGTATAATACCTACTTTATTATCAAGCTTTTAGTTAGTGCTAAGTAGTTAGATAGGTTATGTTTTGTTTACATCAATGTAATTGAGTTAAAATGATTAGGTATTGTAGACAAAAAATGACAGCCTAATCACAGCGAGAGTTCAAAGAACAACTTTGATTGCATAACTTACCTTGAACAATAATTCCGTGTTATGGTGTAGGTAATATAGGGGTTTTGGTTTTGAGAATAATCTTGACATCCTCTATACGATACGAATACATTGCCATAGACATTAGACAGACGCTGAGACCGAGTGCGTAATGACTTCTCAATGAACTCTGTACATTATCATAAAGACCACGAGTAAGATTTTATTATAAAAGAATTAAGC
This sequence comes from Thumatha senex, assembly GCA_948477245.1. Classification (NCBI taxonomy): domain Eukaryota; kingdom Metazoa; phylum Arthropoda; class Insecta; order Lepidoptera; family Erebidae; genus Thumatha; species Thumatha senex. Next base: position 20,804,337 of record OX419744.1, on the reverse strand, counting down.
TGTAAAATGTGCTGAGGTTTTTTTGTATGGAGAGAGCGACTCTGGACTATATTTATCGAAGAAAAAGCTGTTAATCCCATGGGAAAACATGTTAGCAAGAGCCGATAAGCAATTTACAAGCGGGGAAGCAGCTGGTGTTTTAATCTTCATAATGGAATTGTTGCGCATTTCTCCACTACAAAATACTGTAAACGGTTAACTAATATTCTTTTAATCCTGTCTCATTTACGTACATCTACAACCAGTTATCACCCCGTTTTTCGACGTCTGTGCGCAAAATGCCAGTTAGGATAGATCTCTCTGCGACCACCTTCCCCTTGGACGTCCCTGTCCATGGGGAAGGTGGTCGCAGGGAGATACTCTGCACAAATAATAAGGCATTGAGTTTCAGATCCCCCTACGGTGCCTAATTACGATAGTGGGTTGACTTGTATTATGAGTTAATATTATAATATCCATCCATTTCATACCACTATCACACTATGTCTAAAGACTCTGACATCTCTTAAGAAAACACAATAATTAATACTTATTCGAAAATCGACTAAACACAAAACAGTGATTTTGCACCAAGGAGCAAATATCTAATGTTTCTTGCTTGCGACTATATATATTATTATCACTGTTATCGGCAGTGATATGGTATAGCGTTTTACCGTTAGGGGTTTAAGATGCAAAAAGTTCTGATATTTATCCTAAGACTAAGCGACTAAGCATTTGCCCCGCCCGGCCACTACAACTGGCTTGTTAAAGCATATAATATATATACCACTTTCAGTTTTTATATACAGCTAGCCTGTGAATTTAAGCATTATACTACTGTCAAATCAAACTGTTACCTGCAAAAAAGTTATGCCATACCGGCAAAAGAGTTATAAACTTCTTGCGGACGGTGGTACGTATTAACTAATTTGTGCTTATTTCTAGTATTAATCGAATGTACGTCACTTTTCTTGCTGTACAAATGATTCGTTCTCTCGTGAAAACAACGACATGTTTGTGTTTTGATGTTATAGGTAGGTACTTATGTAGGACATGTTTATTTAAGTGGATAATAATATTATATTTATTCCCTTTCTTCGCAAGTATGTTGACAACGTCGTACGATATCCGTGCATTGGTTAACACTCACTAGGCTCTATTACACCTTTGCGTACGATTTGGGCTTCGAGCTTTATAACCAACATAACGCACTTATTATATTAAAGAGATATGGCGAACGCAACTAATGTGCTAAAAAACTAAATGTTAATAATCCGAGTCATAGATTATAGCCCTAAAACACGTTCAGGTTTGGTAGGACCCGACCATGAATTTGGTTTGTCTCCCGACCAAATCTTACCGTCTGTAGCAGTCCGGCGTACATAATTATTATAATTAAGTCTGCCTCGGTTAGTACATGGTCTTTAGGTGTGCCGCTCTTTACTGAAACGACTCAGTGAGTCGTTTCTTTAAAGTGATTCACTGATTCGAATCTCTTACATCGCTTCAAATGAATCAGTGGCTCAATTGCATCTCGGTTTCAATCGGTTCAATCGGCACGCTGCGCTCGCTGACACGATTGAGTGAGATAGACTATTCGGAGCGCTTCGAGTCGCGTGCCTAGTCGCGGTTGCGTCGAAGAGCGCCGACCGCCGTCTCTCTCACTAATTTGCTACTAGTGGGTGTTTGAGAGAGATAGCAACACTAGCTCACCTACGCACGAATTAGGTACGTGTTGTTATTAATTGTTTTAGTTAAGAGTGTAAATAAAAAAAAATTAAAAAGTCGGTAAAGTTGTAAATAATGTACAGTGTAAAAAGTGTACTCAGTATAAATAAATGCAGAAAAAAAACAAAAATACGGTTGTAAATAATGAATGAAATCACTGTTCATAAAATCGATTTTTAAATATGCCAGATAGAACTAAAAATCTATCAGTCCTAAGCCTGAAGAAAGTATGAAGGGAAATCTTTTATGGTACATATTAGGCAACTGAAATTAAATTAAACAAAAACTAACATAATATATATATACATAATATATACTTTACATAATTCTTTAAACAAAGGTCAATAAAAATCATTCATTTTAATTTATTTGCGCTAATAAATCGAGCTTAGATACAAGTTAAGTCACTGATGCAAATGAAGGACTTTACTTTATTCGAATATTTGAACTGATCGAGATACAAATGATCCATTCTCAACAAAGATACGTTTTTGCCACCACTAAGTCTGCTTAATACAAAATCTGGACTCGTGGAAGGTCGGGCCGGATCGATGTTGCCGTTCTAACTACTTTGTCATAAATTTCCCCAGATCTAATTTTATTTTTCCCCAATAAGACTCATAAATTTTTCCCCAGTGTTGCTTAAGTCTCTAAGTTACTTTGTCGTATATGTACCCAGAACTGTACCAAAATACACTATTTCATAAATTTTTCCCCAAAATGGAAATAGAACTTGCATTTGAAAGTATATTGTAATGATGCGTGGTCAAGCTGTGTCAAAACAGATTTCTTAGTGTTACTTCTAAATCTCCATAGAAAGCTCAAGTAACGCTTACATTGTTTTACTCGCACAGAAGTTTCTTTTTTAAGTCTTATCTTGGAAGATACAATGTAACGCGATTTTATACCTTCGACAGGGACAGAGGTGGGTCTTAGGACTGGACTTATACTGAGCAAAGATGTTGAATACTAAGAACAAGGCTGTATGGATCCAGGCTCAATGTCTACTCGAGTTTAGGGCGAAGATAACCAAAATTTGTCTATGGTTGAGTTTGAGTTAAAAAAATTTGGAGACTTTTGGCGGGAAAAGTGACGAGTGCGGACGCTTGCTGTATATTATTTTATAAAACTAGTACATTTATCTTGTTTTATGTGCCGGAGTGGTGGTTTATTGGACATAAAAGTAGTGTTTACGTGCTGTAGTGAAAGACAATGATATATATGCAGTAAAATGCTATTTTCTCTCTTGCCAGTCCACTGAAAGCTTCAGAATAAGAATCACCATTATACTGAGGGCAAGGACCAGGACCTAGGACTGAGGAGACGACATCGACAAAGACTGGACAGGACTAATTAGAAGATAAGATTGAAGAAATATGATAAAAAAAATAAGATTTGGCTAAAAAGTATTCATAACCAGGCCATAAAATAATTATAAAAAAAATCAGAATACATATTTTGATTTATTGAGTGAGTAGGTCTACGTCCAAAGAGTATACGTATACGTCTGTTTATTATGTGTAGGTAGCACAAAATCGGCATAAAATATTGAATAAAATTAAAATACTTAACATACCTATCGTGAATTCGCGATTTCGTCGAGAGTAATATTGTTCTGTGAGCGCGATTTAATAAGTAAAGCAGTGTTTGAGATGTTTCGAAAATTATATTACATATTTATCGCTTTATAAACTTTAGAGTAGTATTGTGTACATTGATCTATTACCTACATTTATTCCTTGTAATGTTCTATAAATTTCATCATGGGGAAATTCAGCACCTACAGGTACTTAGAGGTATGTGTTTGGACATGTAAATAATTTAACAATATGCGACAGTAGTCATATTAAACTGGGTTAAAATTACTCATGGGTTTATTTTTTGCTTTAAAAAATAATGCCATAACTTTTATTCTTCAGTTAATTTTTGCAGTGCTATATTGACTGCTTGTGATTTTAGCACTATATTGCCTGCTGGTGAATAGCAAATGATCAAAAATTTAGGAAGCAATAAGAGACCTGTATATTTTTTTATGACCTGGCCTATTGTTGCTGCTTGCCTGACTGCGAAACTCTTAAATTGATTCGCATTTAAGAGAAATCTTTGTGTGCTGTACATTTTGATTAAATATAACAACTCCAGATTCATCAAACTTAACTTAACTATCTTCACGCTGTATCCCTGACGGGGTAGTCAGAGAAGACAGATCGCCAGGCATCGCGATCCATGCATACTTCTTTCGCTTCCTGCAGATTCATTAATCGCTTCATACATGCACGTCTGGGTATCCGAGTACTGTTGACTCTTCCGTTCTTGAGCAATCCGCTCACGTAGTCTTCATATGTAAGTCTCGGTCTACCTTGACCCCTTCTGCCCTCTACTTTCGCACAATATATATTCTTCGTCAATCGTTCCTCACTCATTCATTGAACGTGTCCAAACCAATGGAGCACGCCCTTTTCCAGCTTAACGCTGACACTTTCACTCAAACCTGCCATATTGCGTATCACTTCGTTGCGTTTTGTGTCGGCCAAGGTTACGCCGCACAATCTTCGAAGTGATCGCATCTCCACAGCATTCAGCTTACTTTTATTCATTTTCTGACACACCCAGGTTTCGCTGCCGTAAAGCAACGTTGGCACTAGCACTGATTCATCAGTTATGTCATATTGGCTGCTGTACAATCATCACCATAGTAGCAATGGACTATATGCACACAAAGTAAATAGCGAAAACATACAGAATCTTAACATACACTAAGATCCTACAGAAACCCAAACATACCTAATACCCAAAGATCATATGGCATACTAACATCCTTCCTACCAAGTATGTATGTGATGAATAGATAAATAAAGAGATATGTTAGGGATGCTCCACTACTGAGAAAAGTTGAAATTTTTGTCTGTTATGAACAACCGCTGGACTGGTCGATTGGCAGAATTGCAAATTACAATTAATTCCTATTATGATTTTAAATTTTATAAGCTAATCAATTTTTTTTATTTCCAGTTAAGAGATGATGCTGCACTTCCGCCACATATCAACACTAGGAGTAGAGCCATTAAGAACCCTAGAAGATTGAAGAAAGTGTTTATATTCCTCATTATATTGGCAATATTTGTTACTTACTTTTTGGGTAAGTAATTGTGATATTATTACTTAAGTTATGTCATTGTGTCATAAATACTCTATGCTTACAAAACTCTCTGAATGCTGTTCAATCCACTGGCATTAAGAAATGAAAGTATCACAGGCTCTACCTAGAACAGTGCTAGATCTTATGAAACTTCCTGATTTCTGTTCAATCTACCCAAACCAGTGGTGGGACACAGTGAACTTCAGCTTGCTATAATATTGACATACTTAGAACTCTTGTCGCACCTATTTAATCCCGTCTCTTATAAATTCTACAATAATGCAAAAAAAAAACCTGATTTGTCGACATTTATGATTACGGCTCCGCTCTCCAGCGTATGGTATCTAGTGTGATGATATATAGCCTATAGACTTCCTCGATAAATGGGCTATCCAACACAAAAGGAATTTTTCAAATCCTACTGGTCGGATTTGAAAAATTCTGGTTTCTGAGATTAGCCCGTTCAACCAAATAAACAAACACTCATATATTAAAGCTTTATATTATATGAAAACAGATTAAAATGAAACTCCATTTGTCTAGGGAGCTCGGGTTTCTCTATGAAAGAATTTATTCTATTAGTTGCTTGTATGAAATATGTCATTTCAATTTTTTTTATTTTGACACATTCTCAAACACGCCAGTCCAAGATCACACAAATATTTCACTGTTTGTTGCCTTTGCATTGTTTTTACAATTATGTCCGTATTAGTCCTTTACCATTAGTTACAATTGTATTTGTAAACGTCTGCATCTTACAATTACGACACACATTTTTTTCTTTGGAAATCTTTCAACGGTTGTCAATTGTCCAAACAAAAGGAAAATACTTAAGCTTATTGACTTGTAATTGTGGTTTACCTGTTTTTAAATAACTACAGTGTAATCAAAATTACTCACATTCTAACTTAAATAATTAAAGTAAAGAAACTTTATATTAAGTTTTTATTGTCTGTATTACTAGTATTTTACTTCTATATCCTACTCTTTGATGTTATTTTTACTATTCTCGGTTCAGCACACGTGTTCTTATTAATATTTTGTTTTGTTGGGAACACCGGTCACTCTCAATCACCGGACGAACTATCCGGCAGCATGATTTACCGCCTGCTTCATTAATTCCCCATGTCCTCACATGGTCTTACTTGATTTGGCGGCTCGTTCTCCACAACATCACGTCGAGGCGCATATTTTGCGTGTGGGTCGGTAGAGTAGTTCCTTACTCGATCCACACCAGTGCCTGGAAAAACCAACAACATTTTGTGTTGATGTGTTGCTGCTGTCTAATTTCTTCTGCGTCTGAATTTTCTCGGAGAGTACACATACTGCCAAAGGATTGGGTCCTATATGAGAGGACTTCTGTGCAACGCAGTAGCATGTGAGCTCCCGTCTCCTCACCGTTTTGCAATTGATAGGAAAAAATGTGCTGGTTAAAGGAACCATGTCCTGTGATATCCGCCATGACAATTGGCAGTTATTACTTGTTCAAGCAACTGCTTACTTGGTCATCCATCAGTGGTGATGCCTCTTTTGTTTGTCTATACTGAATCTCACCTTTGGCATAGACAGATCATACACACTGAAATCCTCAAACACTTCAAGCCAGTACTCTTCTCGCCACACGCTTCTTTTGAAAACCCTATACTGTTAGACGTAACACCCTCTAACAGTAAAGGGTTTTCAAAGGCGAGGCCTTAGAAAGCTTTAACCTATAGTGTTCCAAACGTCTATAGACTACGGTAACTATTTTCGGTCAGGTGTTTATATCCAGAGGTCCAAACTAATTGCATCTCGTCCCACCAAGAGCTGGAGCCCGTGTCACGGATTATATAATAGTTATCAAACTCGCGTAACACCCAAACTCCAACCATACAGATAGACACACGTCATAGTAGAAGTTATGGTAACATACTTATGTTATGTTATATTACCATACGTGATGTATGTTATATACTATATCTATAGATTAATGTAAAAGGACATATAAATATTATCTTGATAACAACAATACTAATATTGATAACTTTACATTTATTTATCAATGCTTTCGCAATACATAGACACGAATAGTTAATTAACAAATTTCTTCCTTGTTAAGATAATAACTGAATTAAAATAAAATAAAATAAAATAAAAATGTCTTTATTTTGCATAGACCTTTTCAACGGCGCTTACAAAATGTCATACACTAGAACTAAATAAAAATTTTATACACACACCGGCATAATTACTCGAGAGCATTGCCTTTGACCATGGACCAATGGAGTAAAGTTTTGTTCAGTGATGAGTGTAGAATTCTTTTAAATCAAATTGATGGACATCAAAGATTATGGAGACGTGAAGGGGAACGACACAATCAGTTAAATTTTGAAACTACGGTAGCATACGGCGGAGGGTCCACAAGGGCATGGGGGGGGACATATGTGTTCGATAGAGGGAGTCTGACTGCTGATCGATACATAAGGGAGGTTCTTGAAGAAAACGTGGTACCTTTTGCCCCCTTTATCGGTGACGGCTTTGTGTTGATGCAAGATAATGCTCGGCCCCATACCGCACTGCGAACTCGCGAGTACCTTAATCATGTGAACATCGCAGTAATGGAGTGGCCAGCAAGGTCACCAGACATGAATCCGATTCAACATGTCTGGGACTTACTAAAACGTGGGGTGAAATCCAGAATACCCGCTCCTGTGACTTTGGATGAACTGCGAAATGCCGTATTGGAGGAATGGCAGACACTTTCCCAAGAAACGATAGACAACATCATTCTTAGCATGCCAAGACGGGTAGAAACTTTGATAAGGGCACGTGGAGGAAATACTCGATACTGATTTATCCTTTATTCCAATGAAAAATAATGTTTAATTGTTTTTTTTTAATTTTTTAGTCACCATGAAAATTCAAGAAAGTTTATTTTTCCGTAATTTATTTATTTTTTATAATTTATAAAATAAATTTATAATTTATTTTTTCTCAATTAAATTGCACTAAACAAAGTACCTTTTAATTTTAAAATTTGGCATTATACTTATGACAGCGAATGGCGTTTATTGGTTTTTAAAATATTATTGTTTTGAAAAATATTTAGCTTTTTTTTTATGTTTCGCTAATTGTGCCGGTGTGTGTATGTTTAAAGTGACCACTGCACCGGTTCGGAACGCGGCCTACCTGAGAAGAACCAGCAAGAAACTAGGAAGGCTTAAAATATACTAAGTTATCGTTGAAATATATACGTTGATCGGTTTTATTATAAAGAAAATATATAATAGAACTATCTATCTTCACCCTGTTGACCTGACAGGCTAGTCAGAGAGAACAGTCCAGTAGCTTGACTTCTCGGTCACTTATTAAATAAATAAAATAAAAATAAATATCCATCACGCCTTATCCCCGAAGGGGTGGCAGAGGCATATTATATGCCCACTTTTCACCGTGTGGATTCCACATTCATTTATTAAAGAAACACAATATAAAAATAAATCGTTCGTGGTCTCACTAATTCAGTGTTCTGTAAACAGTTAAGCAAGTCCTTTGTTTTCTTCTAGAATATCAGCTAACTGCATACCAATTGTCAGCCATATCGGTTTAGTGGTTAAAACGCGATCGAAGACCAATTACACAAACACACTTTCAGATTTATACTAATAGTATGGAAGCTTGAACTTAATGTGTGCAAGAAATAAACTATAACGGTTATTTTTAGTATTATTGCTATTTTACTATACGCCACAAACAGCTGAAATAATCGACCTGCTGATACCAAATACGTTTAAACCACTCAACATAACAAGTCCAAATTGAATCATATACATTTTAATGATTGTTTTTGCAGACATATATATTTCGGAGTACACCAGTGATATTTCAGTAAGAAATGGCCAATGGAACAGTAACGTTAGTGCGTACATTTCCTATTCTTGTAACAGGTATATTTGTTTGTAGATTGGTAATGTAGTAATTGTCGTAGTAAGCAGGAATTATACCCAAGAACTATAGTTACTGATTAGTTCTACTGTTAGCTCTATGATACAACAAAATGGACAAAAATGGCCAGATTGTTCTATTCCTCACTGTGATACAACTGACGATACCAATTATATACCTACTTCTTGAAATTTTAAATGAAACAGTAAATAATTGTACCTAGTCAGGTCATAAGTATTGTCACACAGTAAAAACTTTTCTTTTAGAATGCTGGCCACAAAAAAGTTTATTGAATTCGAATTTCGAATTGTTCATGAAAATAAAAATGTATTCTTTTTAGAATTTTACTAATTTTTAAATATGGAGTGGACGCTTAAAGAAGACCGTGTTGCAGTTATTGCGTTGCATCGTTGCGGTTCCGCGCCAATTAAATTTTTTGACATACTGAAAAATTTGAATATAACCAAAAGATTCGTTTATCGTACCATCAAACGATACAATGAAGACTCTAGTGTAGATGACAGGTCAAGAAGTGGTCGCCCTCGGTCTGTTAGGACTCCAGCAGTGATAAAAGCTGTGAAGGCGCGAATTCAAAGAAATCCCAAACGTAAGCAGAAACTGTTGGCCCTTCAGATAGGGTTAAGCAGAACCAAGGTGAAAAGGGTGTTAAATAAAGACTTAGGGCTTCGGTCATATCGAAGAAAAACAGGACATCGTTTAAATGCTCGTCTAATGGACCTGAGACTGAAGAGATGCCGCGCTTTGTTGAAGCGGTACGCGGGAAAAAAATATCGAGAAATTCTTTTTTCGGATGAAAAAAATTTTACCGTAGAAGAGAGCTACAACAAACAAAATGATAAGGTGTACGCACACAGTAGTGAAGAAGCGAGCACCCGTATTCCGCGTGTCCAACGAGGTCATTTTCCACCCTCGCTCATGGTATGGTTGGGAGTTTCTTATTGGGGCTTAACAGAGGTACATTTTTGTGAGAAAGGTGTAAAAACGAATGCAGTTGTGTATCAAAATACAGTCCTGACGAACCTTGTGGAACCTGTTTCTCATACCAAGTTCAATAACAGGCACTGGGTATTCCAACAAGATTCGGCGCCAGCTCATAGAGCGAAGAGCACACAAGACTGGCTGGCGGCGCGTGAAATCGACTTCATCCGGCACGAAGACTGGCCCTCCTCCAGTCCAGATTTGAGTCCGTTAGATTACAAGATATGGCAACACTTGGAGGAAAAGGCGTGCTCAAAGCCTCATCCCAATTTGGAGTCACTCAAGACCTCCTTGATTAAGGCAGCCGCCGATATTGACATGGACCTCGTTCGTGCTGCGATAGACGACTGGCCGCTCAGATTGAAGGCCCTGTATTCAAAATCACGGAGGTCATTTGAATAAACTTTATTGTCATAAGAATCTATGTTTTGTTAAGTTCATTTTGGTATATAAATGGTTACATAATGAATAAACTTGTTTCAATTATTTTTAAATGAAAAAAAATTAAATCAATTAAACATGTGACAGAATTTATGACCTGACTAGGTATAGTATTTTTTTTTGTCTGTCCACGATCGATAGGACAAATAGCCGCGATCAGCCACTCGATCGCGAACTAGCGGTTGGCTACCCCTGTTGTGTATTAGTATCAAATTCAAAAATATTTTTAATCATGTAGATCATATTAGGAACTTATGAATAGTCATTACAATAATTAAAAAGAGAGCGATTCTAGTTGCTAGTTCCAAGGGCAGCCTACGATAAGTTAAGATAAAGATAAAATAAATAAATAAATATCCATCACGTCTTATCCCCGGAGGGGTGGCAGAGGCATTTTATATTCCCACTTTTCACCGTGTGGATTCCTGTCCCACGTAATAGGTGGGGAGCCCATTGCCGTGTTGAAATAGACAGACGCAGGTTGTGGCTACCTGCTGTTGAAATTTTCAAGCTGCCCATAAGGCCTTCAACCAGGCTTAACGACTGCCATTTTACTGGCAACCGGGACCAACGGCTTAACGTGCCTTCCGAAGCACGGAAACGCTCGTAAATGTAAATGCCACATAGTGGTCACCCATCCGAGGACCAGCCATAGTGAAAGTTGCGTAACTCAGTGATCGTTTACAGAACACAGACCGCGAGGCCACGAGCGCTTCTAATAATGTTCTAATCTTCGAGATAAAGATAACTTAAAATCTTTAGACGTAACAAAGCCACATAAATTATGTTTCTTGGTTTTGTTTACTTTTGGTACTAGCTTATCTATTATTGATGGCTCGTCAGAACTAAAACTACAAAAAAAATCTCCTTTTATGAGACCTTTTTTAGCCTTGATACCGCATGGTAATGAGAGCTATAATAATATAATCTTTATTTCAGGTAATTTACACCCATGTTCACGGGTATTCACAAAAAAAATTTAAAAAATGAAGAAATTGTTATGATAGCTACACAGATGCTACGAAAAATCGTTACGATTTAGCTGTACCGTTCAAATTGAACCGATAAAATCGGAACGTGTGAACGATAAAAAATGTAAAGTTCTGCTAGGCTATAAGGCCGTACGATAAAACTGTACAGTTAAATCGTAACGATTTTTCGGAGCGTGTGTGGGCACCTATTACAATCAATAAAGAGCACTGGATGGATATAAAATTACCTAGATCTAACACAAAGTATCGTAACTACGGTTCATTCGTTTATATCGCGCTTATTAAACAACCATTCTTTGGGAGTGGCCATGAGTTTAACTGCCAGGCTTCCTCAGGCTCCACCTATTGCTTTGCGATGTCAGTAAATGTAAATGTAGAAGCAATAATCTTGATGTTCATAAGTGTTACTTTGTGACCTACATGAATAAAGATATTTTCATTTTAATTATAAGTCCCTACAATTTTTAAGCAAAGGCTTTTAAATCAAACAACACAATTTGAGATTATAGACGGAGATTGGTTGATCAAGCAGGTTTCTCTGTTGTCAAAGCCAACTCGTTTACGTTTGTTCCATCTAGTGTGTACCCAGCATTAGGGATGAGAAAAATACGCTCAAGTTGCATTTCCAATCTTGTACTATCCTTCTGCGATTCATTCAATTTAATTCTTACTGTATAAATTTTTATTTGCAGTCCTTTTGATTTCCTTCATTTTTAAATGACGTGTGTCAAGTTGTGATTGCCCAAAAACATTGACATTTATTTTTTTAAATTCGTTCGTTTGGTGGAAAATAGTTTTGGCGCCACGACTTGTTTAATTTCTAGTTTATATAGTGAGAGTTCAAAAACATGCTAATTTTACTACTATGGTTTATTTGTGGTGTCGCTAAAGCTGCCTTTTGTACGTTGGTATAAAATATTGATTAAATCTTTAGGAATATTATAAATGCGAGAGTGTGTTTGTTTATCCTTTTACTCGTTGTCGGAAGCAATAAATAAAATTCATATGATTTTTTGGAGCTAGCTTTATATTTAGAGCCGGCAGTCTTGAGAATGACAGATTACTTCGTACTCCTCATGCATTTATTTTTTCTCGTGATGACACGTGTAGGTGGCGAGCAGGGCAGTCATCCGGGACCTCTATTTTACAAGGGACTTGCGCAACAACCCGATGACATATTTCAGTTTATCTAGTCTATTTTCGCCTCACCCACTGCAATTTGAGCTGAGCTATTATTTGTGCCATGTGGGTAACTGTGGTTCTCCTTCAAACTCTTCCTAATGCATTCGTTTACGTAATGACGCTCTCCATTGCATATTGCTCTTTGGGTGAAGGCAATCTTTTCAATTACTACCACTGTCTAAACTATGAGGTCTCAGTAGACCAAAAGGTGTTCTGTAGCGTCCCGGATACTATCTGAGTTTAATTTAACGATCCTCAGATAATAACTGTTTTAAAACTTCGAGCGTTGATCGCAATTAGAGAGGGCACGACATGGACGTTCAACATGATTTAAGTCTTGTCAAAGTTAATTTTTTAGCTCAACTTGTTCGAACGGCTTGCTAAGGTCAACGAGTTCTTTCACAAGTCCTTAGCCATGCTTACAATATTCTCGACAAATCCAAGATGAATGACGTAATCTGTTTGGAAAGACTCCGTATTAATATACGGAGTCTTTCCAAACAGTTTCGGTGAAATAATTTCTCTTTGTTGCACTCCTCTCTACAGCTGGCTTTCGATTTCTGATTTTGGGAGATTAATATTAATATGACTGAATTTTCCCAAATATCTTCGTCAAATTTTAAAAATTGAATCATATAATTTGCGCAAAGGGCTAAAAATCTTCTAAAAAATCTGCAGCCCTAAACGCGTTTTTAACAGTGGTTTGGTAAAAAAAGAGTGGCCGTGATATTTTTTATCCTTACCTGTATATTTGTGAATCTTTCAGTAAATGTAGAATCATTGTTTTCATGATTTTCAGTAGTGTTCAATTTTACCTAAATGATTAAAGATTATTTAGTTTTGTTTACAATTATTTTCGTATTCAGTAAACTAGTAATTTAGTGTTTAGTAATTATACAGGTTTGGTTTAGACGACGCTACCATTGTCCTATAGACCTTTTCTTACCTCGTAAAACGTTATTATATTCTGTTATAGGGTTATTTGCTGGTCAGTCGCAATGGCTGGACGGCCTCGCGAAGACCTTGGGCTACGAAAGCGTCTATCACCATGCAGTTATCATCGACGCTGGCTCGTCCGGTTCCAGGGTGCTTTCTTACAAATTCCGTGTACCTTTTACTGGTAAGTGTAGTTTTTCTTTTTTTTATTATTAATACGCAGTTATTCTATATAATTAACAAAAAGATATTGAGTACGAAATTATTTAGAATTTGAGTAGACGAATACACAATCTTCTGAATAGTATCAGTAATTACGTAAATATTTTGTAACAAATACATTCCTTTACATATCTACCTTTTTCTTGGCTGTCTTGTACGTGTATTTATGTGTTTTCTAGAATGTAAAAAAATATTTACAAACGCTTAAAATATAAAGAAATTACGATCCCACTCTCCCACTCGGCCTTTTGCGACATGTGGACACACCAGACATCGCAATAACATGAATGTTTATCGCAAGCTTTGCATTCCATTACATGTTTGATTGGCAAATGATATCTTGAAAGCATACAAAAAAAGTAAGTGACATTGTTTATAGTGTTCTTCAACTGAAGGAATAATTTACATTGTAATCGAAATTACGAACGCTTGTTTTGGAAAGGGAGACTACACCGCGCGCTTGTTTCATATCTCTTTAGTTATCTATGGATCCCACTGTATGATGCATTTTACACCCGTTAACTTGATAGGTTTCTTAGAAGCAGTATCCTGTTATCTAGCCATTTTATGACCAAGATCGAAGTATTTTATGAACTTATTCACACCCACACTCCCGTTACTGTAAATCAGGATCTACAGCAGTGACCAGCACCACATAAATTTAAACGAGCTCGCGCGTCTCAGAGAAACTTACACTGTGTTGGATCTTCCACTTTGGAAAATTGAAGGAGTTTGAAACTCCACTTTCCTTCTTTGCAAAGTGAAAATAGATAGAATCTGTAGAAAAAGGAAGCATCACGGTAACGGGACCTAAGAGAGATATGTTTAATTCCAGTAATATGTGTGGCAGAAACATCAGAAACATCTCTCTCAGAACAAAAAATTACTATTACGAGTATACATATTATACTGCCTTTTACATTTTAGTTAAAGTACCAACATAAACATAATTAAAAGAAATATATTGATAAAGCGTTTGCTTTCGAGTTCCGAAAATTTACATTTATTCAACAACATTACACCGCCATCTTTAACGTATTGTTATCACTAAAGTGGTACAAAAATTAGTAAAACAACGAATTTTCCTACCACGTATTTTACGACTCTTATCAGCTGGTAGCCAGAATTGCTCAAATTACAATTGATTTTATGGCCTGTATGGCTGAATGATTTGCTTCGCCTTGATATTATGATTTTAAGTAAATGTATTAGGCATTCGTACATTTTGTAGGAAGGTAGCATTAATTTCAAGATGCATTGTGACTTTTGTTAGCCATTTCGGATCACAGGAACCCTGGACCATGTAGATCAAAGACAGAAGAGAGCATGGTCTGTTGGTCAGCTAGGTCTGTCTGTTTTCACAAACGTCTACAGTATGGTGTTCTTGTTAAGGGGTCTTTCAAGGTTCTTAGGTGCTTCAAATGATATATAGACAATGATATATCGTGTCCAGTTTCGATCAGATGTATGCTTGTCTGTCATCGTATTGATATAATAAATACAAAGGTTGAAGGTGGAATTTGATTGTATTAAAGATATTTCGTTTGTGGTAAAATGAAGTACGACTTTGTTCTTCCGAGTTCCGTTCCTCAAAAGGAAAAAGCGGATCTCTTATGGGATCACTTTGTTTTTCGTCCGTCCGTCCGTGTATCTCTCAAGACACTTTATTAAATAAAGTATCGAAATTGTCCTTTTATTTAAATTAAAGTTTTATTTTGTTTATGTGAAGTGCAGTTCCATCTTGTTCTTTGTTTATGTGAAGTGCAGTTCGATCTTGTTCTTTGTTTATCTAAACTAGTTCAATCTTGTTTTTGTTTATAGAAAGATTTATACTTGTTCTTTTACGTTGCAGTGTTTGGCCGAGCTAACTTGGACTTAGTTGATGAATATTTCGAACAATCAAAGCCTGGCTTGTCGTCGTACGCCGATGATCCAGAAAAGGTACCTAACTTTGTCTTTCAGTATCTCTATCGGTTTTAAAAAATGTGTCAATCTTTGAAAATGTGGAATGTACAAGTGTTTTCATATAATATGTGTAGCAAGTTTCACCAAGTGCCATCGATCAACAGTCTTTTCTTTCTTGCAAAGGCATTGTTGGAAGTAACGACTAAATGCTGCTTGGATAATTTTGGCTACTGTAATTAACAAATCAAGACTTTAACTCATACTTTTATGTTATTCGGGGAAAAAAATTAACAAAACATAGTAGGTTGTAGGTACTAAAAAACCTGGGGTATGTCAGAAGAGGCATGAAAGTAAAAAAATGCTGTGGAGATGCGATAACACGCTGTCCCTAATGGGGTAATCAGAGAGGACGGATCGCCAGGCTTCGCGATCCATACCGATATTCTTTCGCTTCCCATAGATTCAATAATCGTTTAAGTCTCGGTCTACCCTGACATAGGAATACCACGTGAGCAGATGTTGCATAATGTCGTCCGTCATAGTATGGCTGACGGACGCCGATACATACCTTTCTTTTTTTTGTTATTATTTTAGGCCTGGTTACCTAAGCCCTTTTAGCCATATCTTAAATCATATTTCTTCAATCTTCTTTCTTATTATCTAAAATGTCCCCGTCCTTTACATCTTAGTCAAGTCTAGTCTTAAGTTAAGGTCAGTCTCACCCCAGTATATTGGTAGTTGTTAC
The DNA here is from genome assembly GCA_948477245.1 of Thumatha senex. Lineage (NCBI taxonomy): Eukaryota > Metazoa > Arthropoda > Insecta > Lepidoptera > Erebidae > Thumatha > Thumatha senex. The sequence continues at coordinate 20,788,142 of OX419744.1, read as the reverse complement.
ACTGAGGTTTTCAGTGGCGTTTACGCGGCAAAATAGAAAATAGCATTTCACTGCATATATATCATTGTCTTTACTATAGCAGAAAATAATATGCAGCAAGCGTCCGCACTTGTCGACCTTCCCGCGTAGACCCCCCGATACACACTCTGATGCAGACTAAATTGTTAGCTAGTTAGCTATGTACAGTATCATTTGTAAAACACCAGCAACCTGCTAGGATTGGATAGCCAAGGTAATAACCTTTTGGCGAGTACTATCGTACATTGAAACTTAGAGCTTTGTTAAAAAAAAAGTTGTTCGCCTAAAAGAACTCCTGGGTCTCTTTTTCGTCACGTACTGCATGCCTTCGATGAACGACGGACGTGCGCGCATCAATGCGGGTGAAAAAGGTCAAGGTCAAAGGAGTTTTGACCGGTCCACCCCCCATCCCCTGTTATTTTCACGAGTCGCGTATTACTGTAATTCAATCAGTAGATCAAAATAATGTTAAATTTGAAAAAAATATGTTAAAATTGAATCGTAGAACATGTTTTTATGATGTTAGCTACCTAGTCCTAGCCGGTTGCTGGTGTTTTACAAATGACCCTGTATGTGGTCAGGGCGCGGACACAATAGTGCAGCTAATCAAGAAAGCGGAGTTCCTCACGCCGCCGGAGAAGCGGCGCTCCACGCTGCTCATGGTGCGCGCCACGGCCGGCCTGAGGCTGCTGCCCGCGGACAAAGCGCAGCAGCTCATCTCCCACGTCTATGACGCCATTTCCAAGTTAGTCTCTACTATCTTACTGTCTTTCTCACACACTACATCTCTCTTTTTCTACATATCTTTTTTTTAAATTTATTTATATACAACTTATACAATAGTGCAGAGATATGATGCCACATAAACTCTTGCGAGTTTTTTCGTGCATCAATGTTCATATCACATCTACACTCTACATATATCTTTCTCACACACTTCCTCTCCATTGCTCATCCTCTACATCTGTCTTTCTCACACTCCACCTATCTCTTTCTCATACCCTACCTCTCTTTCTCACACTCTACATGTCAATTTCTTATACTCTACCTCTCTTTCTCACACTACATCTCTCTTTCTTACACTCTAACTCACTTTTTTCACACTCTTACTCATTTTCTCTCTTGTTTACACTTTACCTCTTTCTCACACGTATGCTATCTTTCTGTTTCTTAACTGGTATTTTTTTCTTGTAATTACAGATTGGGCTATGATGTCAGCCCTGACAGTGTGAAGATCATGGATGGTTCAGATGAAGGGATCTTCATTTGGTACACCGTCAATTTATTGCATAGTGAGTACACGTATTCTATCTATGAAAAACATTACAATTGTTCATGGGCTTTTCTTTATTTTTATTATCAGAAGCAAATGAGCGTTGCACAGGATTGGGAAATCAAGAAGCTAAATTATGCTCCCGCCGTTGCTATCAATCAAAGTATATTCCGTGTGAAGTGTCTCAATTACTTTCTGTCTCCCTGTCTCCTGATCCAATGACCACGACCCAAATCTGAGTTGCTACAGTTACAACCAATAAGAAAATAATATTGTGTGATCGCGTTAAGAATGCAGTGACTCGTCTTTGTCCCCCAATCATGTTCGGCCAAAATTATAAGGGTAATTTTTGTATTTACATTTATTTTAGTGCCATCTAACCCAAAGTAAGCTTGTGGTTTGGGATCTAAACAACTGATATACTTATTTATTTGTAAGATACATATTATATATTGTACATATAAACACTTAAACTCCGAAACAAGCATTTGTGTACTCGGGAATCGAAACCGAGACTTCGGCTCTACAGTCACATACAGTACCACTGCGTCACCAAACTTTCGAACCAAAGGCAGACTTTTGAACGAAACGATATTAGCCTTCGTGCGTTGCAATTAAGATTTTAAAAATGAATAACACTGCATTCTTAACTTGAACGAACTATATACTGGTAAGCGTAAATTTGAGTTACCCATGTATAGCGACTACTATGGTCGAAGAACTAGTAGGTATATGGTGCTCGTAATCTTTAAAAGCATACCCGATGTTATTTGTAACGACCGTCACTCAAGTGGAAGTGTTAGAACTAGCTTGGCGAAGTATCTTCCTGAGAATGTACTTAAAGACATTTGCACAAATTATAACTGTCATAACTACTTGTCTACATAAACTAAGCAGTAGGTATGCCAAGTTATAAGTTAACAAAAATGTAATGTTTTGGTCTGAATAAACAGCACTTTATTTTAATCAAGAGCTACATCTGCCAACAAACTGTTGTATAACGTGAAAGTTTGTAAGTATGGATGTATGTTACTCTTTCACGCAAAATCTACTGAATGAATTCAGAAGACTGCCTCTGTGGCGCGGTGGGAGTGCATCCGACTGCTACGCAAGAGGTCGTGGGTTCGATTCCCACCCAGGTTAAAACTTTGTGTGATGAGCACGATGGTTTATACTGTGTCTGGGTGTTATTTATCTATAATATGTATGTATTTAGAAATATAAAAGTATGTTTATCAGTTATCTGGTTACCACAGTACAAGCTCTGCTTAGTGTGGAATCAGATGGCGTTGTGTTAACAATATTAAAAAAAAAAGATTAACGCATAGGCAACTTTTTATTTGGAAACAAGTTCCTGTGGAAAACGGGAACTGGAAACCTTCACCACGCGGGCGGAGCCGTAGGCGTCAATACCATATTACCCTACCATATTGCAGATTTGATGGACGGCAACACCATGGCAGCGCTAGACCTGGGCGGTGGCTCCACCCAGATCACGTACCAGCTGAGCGACGCGGACCGCGCGCTGCTGCCCGCCGCAGACCAGTACGTCGTGGCCGCCGGGAACAACGTCACCCTCTACACGCACAGGTCAGTGGCTAGTGGCTAGTGCCTCGGTGGCAGTGCTAGTGCAGCTTCGTTTGTAACTTAGTGCAGCTAGAGCTGAGATGGCGCTTTTTCGGGCATGCACAGTATAGCGGAAATTGTCAAATTTTAAATATATCAGTATTTAATTTTGTGCGTGTCGAATAAACAGTTGATTTATTTATTTAATTTAGTGTATGCGACTGCCGCGACTGAGGTCCCGCTTTCGATTCTCGCGTCGAATAAATATTTGTGTGATCCACACGAATACACATGGTGAAAAGTGGGCATATAATATGCCTCTACCACCCTTTCACGGAAATGGCGTGATAGACAATATTATCCACAAATGTTTGTTTCGGAGTTTGGGTGTTTTCTATGTATAATATGTATGAAATAAATAAATATCCATCACGCCTTATCCCCGAAGGGGTGGCAGAGGCATATTATATGCCCACTTTTCACCGTGTGGATTCCTGTCCTACGTAATAGGTGGTGAGCCCATTGCCGTGTTGAATTAGACAGACGCAGGTTGTGGCTACCTGCTGTTGAAATTTTCAAGCCGCCCATAAGACCTTCAACCGGGCTTAACAACTGCCATTTTACTGGCAACCGGGACCAACGGCTTAACGTGCCTTCCGAAGCACGGAAACGCTCGCAAATGTAAATCCCACAAAGTGGTCACCCATCCGAGGACCAGCCATAGTGAAAGTTGCGTAACTCAGTGATCGTTTACAGAACACTGAGACCGCGGGGCCACGAGCGCTTCATATGTATGTATTTAGAAATATATAAGTACAACATCACTCTCTTCTTGCTTTCTGCTTGCTCTCAGCTTCTCAGCTTCGCCCGCGTAGAGACGTTTTCCCGTTCCCGTTTCCCACAGAAACTTGTTCCCGGGATAAAAAGTACTCTATGTGTTATTATGATGTAGAAGCTATATTATTGTAAAATTTCATTAAAATCTGTTCAGTAGTTTTTACTTGAAAGAGTAACAAACATCCACACAAACTTTCGCAGTTATAATATTATTAAGATTAAGAGTGTGCAACGGGAGGTCGAAATATTCCACGGGCGAGGCTGTGGGGGTCATCTAGTCGATTATAAAACTTCTCTTTCTAGCTATTTGAACCTGGGCCTTCTAGCAGCTCGTTACGGAGTGTTTCGTTTGGAAGCTCAGGACAATACTACGGCGGAGTTCCACTCGATATGCGTGGACCCCATCGTGCAGAAGGAGTCTTGGACTTATGGCAATAAGAAGTACACTATCAGGTTTGTATATTAACATCGTTATCTCTCAGCTGGTGGATGTCCACTGCTGGCCACATGTCTCCTTTAAAGAGCGCCATTTTCCTACGACTTTTATAAGGTAGTCTGTCCACTTTCCAGCTCAGTCATTTACTAGCTCACTTTCCAGTCTTTCATATTACTAGGCATGCCTTTTAGGTTCGTTCGTTTCCATATTTACCGACAATTTTGAATTCTATATTGAAATGTGTTTAAATTTTGAATCTTAAAACAGTTGAAAGTATCAGGATTAATTGTTTAGTCACAGCGTCGATTGGAATCTGTCACGTTACGTACGAAAGTGAATCTTTCTAAGGAAAATGTTCGTGCAACAAGAAGAGTGAAGAGCTAACATCTGTGTTCAGTGATGAAGGCCCATGTCTGTGGACTGTCGAACGCTGGTATTTAGAATTTCAGCGTGGACATACTAGTGTTAGTGACAAATCTCGCGAAGGACGCCCAAAATCCGCCTTCACTGAAGATAATATCATTGCTGTGAGACTAATTTTCGAAGATCGTCATGTGACGTATCGAGAGATAGATGCTCTATTAGGCATCTCAGGGACAACCATTTAAAAGATCTTGCACGAAGCGCTTGGTGTGAGAAAGCTAGTTTGCCGTTGGATACCGCATCTGCATTCTTGAATTTCGTCGCAGCTCGAATGGATAAAAAGCTACCAGTTCTTGCACTGTATATGGACATGTCAAAAGCTTTTGACTACGTGGACCACAAAATATAATTAAATAAACTCTACTTGTATGGAGTTAGAGAAAATGTGAAAAAAAAAAAAAAATCTAATTTGCAAAATCAACTACAAGTAACACAAATCAATAGAATAATAAACAAAACCGAAGTAATCTATAAATCGAGCCCAATGACTGTTGCGTACGGGGTACCCCAGGGAAGCGTACTCGGACCTTTACTGTTTATTATTTACATCAATGACTTTCCATATGCAACTACTTTCTCTATGATAATGTTTGTAATTTAAATTTATAATGATAGGAGTGCATTGAAAGCTGACATCTATGAAAATATAAATTTGTTGGTCACATGGCTTGAACACAATAACCTAAAATTAACATTGAAACAACAAATATAATGAAGTTTGACAAAAAAATAGAGTTTAGCATTAATTACAGAGGTCAGGTGATAAATGACACCAACACAGCAAAGTTCCTTGGTCTGCATATTGATAACGCATTAAATTGGCACGAGCAAATTGACAAGGTATGCAGTAGACTGACACAACATTCATATGCCTTACACGCTCAGTAAAACTACTAATCAAATAACTTTACTTACCGCATATCATGGTCTTGTCTTATCAACATTAAGGTATGGTATAATATTTTGGGGCAATGCGACTTTTGAGGCAATTCTTGACTCAAAAGAGCATAAGATCAATTAGTAATTTACGTAGAACTGACCATCAACCATGCCATCCTTGCATGTGTTTGAATGTTGCATGTTTGTTAGACACCATATTGACAAGTTTTCTCAAGTTAAGAGTGCACGAAGAACTAAGTTTGGTTCCAAGTAGGACTGAATTGGGTGCCCTTTCGATCGCATATTTTTTTTCAGCATAATGTAGTTTGGCATAACAGTTTCAGCATAAAGTTTTCTCGCATAAATTATGATAAGCAGAGTGTTATAAACGCATAATGGTTTTATTGGCATAACATTAACTTACTCTAATTTTTTTATCATAAATTTATTCAGCATAAATGTAAAGGGTATAATTGTTATACGCCTAAAAGATAATTTATCACAAAATACAAAACGCATAATGGAGGTATGGATAACCGTTTAAATCATAAATGAATTATAATTTGACTAAGAATATTTAAGAAATGATAAGACACCATTGTAAAAAATCATCTCACTCATAGCGGTACCGGCCGGCGATGCGCCAGAATAGAATCGCTCGTTTTAATCTACCTACTTTCTTTTTGTATTTTATTTATATATTCTATATACACGAATAGTTTTTAACAACCAGAAAAAAAGAATTAAAAACGTAACTTAATCGATAAATCCAGTTTTAAGAAAAAGAAAATTTTTGAAAAATTTTACTATTTCATATTTTATATACTACTCGGGACTTCACGCGAAACAATTTTGTACTTACATTCACCGACGTTTCGAGCGCGTTGCAGCGCCCGTGGTCGCGGCTGGACTCCAATCTCCGGCCCGTAACGGTTTGCTAATGTTATTTTTAAACTTTCGCGGTTTATACTCATATTTTATATACTACTCGGGACTTCACGCGAAACAATTTTGTACTTACATTCACCGACGTTTCAGCGCTCGTGGTCGCGGCTGGCTGGTAATTGTTTCGAAAGTTTAAAAATAACATGTTACTATTTCGTCCCATAAAATCTACAATATGTAGATACGTAAAAATTAGAATTAGAATTTTTCGCAGAAGATACTCGTCGGAGCACTAACAACGCCGCACGTCGTTTTGGTATAAGGCAGCGTTGTGCTTGGAAGATAGTGAATTCTGCTGGAATGCATTCATACCACTATTTAAATCTGGATCCAAAACCGACCCCGGTAATTTCAGACCAATTTCAATATTACCAGCAATTAGCAAAATTTTTGAAAAAATTATATTGCAACAATTACAAGCTCATTTTAATTTAAATATTCTATTACATAAGGAGCAGTATGGGTTCACAAGGGATCGTTCTACCATTCATGCAGGTGTGACACTTCTGAATCATATATATGACGCCTGGGAGAATAGACAAGATGCTATTGGTGTATTCTGCGATCTCTCCAAAGCATTTGATTGCGTTGACCATAAAACACTATTGGGAAAACTCTTTTATTATGGTATCAAAGACTCTGCACTGAACCTTGTTGCCTCCTACCTAAATGATCGAATACAACATGTTGATGTCAATGGAATTCGCTCCCCTGGAACATCTGTTGCTATGGGCGTACCGCAGGGATCAATTCTGGGTCCGTTTCTATTTTTAATTTATATTAACGATCTGCCATTCTATATACAGAACTTGTGCGACATTGTTCTATTTGCTGATGATACGTCACTTATTTTTAAAGTTGTTCGCACGCTTAGTAATTTTAACGGCGTAAATAGTTCACTTGCCCAAGTTGTAGATTGGTTTACGACCAATAATTTGCTATTAAACGCTAAGAAGACAAAATGTATCAGATTCAGCATGCCTAATGTCAGGAATTGCGGTACAAATATAACATTGAACAGTGATACCCTTAATCTTGTAGAATCAACTGTATTTTTGGGGATCACTTTAGATAGCAAACTGCAGTGGAATGCCCAAATAACGTGTCTTGCAGGTAAACTCAGCTCGGCAGCCTTTGCCGTTAGTAAAGTCAGGCAGCTTACTGATGTGGCAATTGCCAGGCTGGTATACTTCAGTTATTTTCATAGTATCATGTCTTACGGCATTTTGCTGTGGGGCAAAGCAGCTGATCTACAAGTAATTTTTGTACTCCAGAAGAGAGCTATACGTGCAATATATAAATTGAGTGCTAGAGTGTCTCTTAGAGAAAAATTTAAAGAAATTGGCATTTTAACGGTTGCATCACAGTATATATTTGCAAATATTATGTTAGTTAAACAGAACATACATTTATACAATAGACACAGTGACATATATTCGATATATACTAGAAATAAGCATACATTAATTGGAACGCATCATTGTTTACAAAAGGTTCACGACTCTTTTGCAGGAATTGGCGTACGACTATATAATAAAATTCCTTTAAACATTATGGACCTGCCGTTACATAAATTTAAGGCGGAAATTAAGAGGCACCTCTTAAAAAGGGCCTATTACACAACTAATGATTATTTGAACGATAAAAATAAATGGAAATGAGTTGCTTGCTCTTCGCTTGAGCTATTTAGGATTCGAATGAATCTTGTGATATGCCTTGAATCTGCATATATATGTTGTATTTTTACATCTATACATTATTAATAATTTGAAACGTCTGACAACTAAAGGTTTCTAAATTGGCTGCGTTTAGTCCCGGTATACAATGTAATTTGAGTTTGTTATTGTGTGAGCACCATGTAGACTTATTTATTTTATTTGAAATTGACATGATAGTGTAACGTTACAATTTTCCGGGAGGGGAAAAAGGTAAAGTTTAGGAGAAAACTATCACCAGAACTGGAGGAGTTCCGGCTTAAAAGGAAAAGTAAAAGAAAAAGGAATAGGTAACATTAATTTAATAGATGTTAAAAATATAAGTACGAGTATAAGGCCAGGGAAACCGGGGGTAAAGTTGAAGGTCTTGACGGTTTCTTTAAAAGAGCAGGTCATCAGCACACGTCGCTAAGAAGGGGACCTCGAGTAGGCCTCCCGTTGCCAGGAAGGAGCCTCAAGTAAGGCCTCCACATCGCCGACCGCAGAGGAGTAGGTCGTGGTTGTGAGGGCCGGTTGTTATTTCAGAGGGCACAGCCCTCTCACTCGGCGCTATTATTCAGTACTTCTTGCCAAGGCGAACACCAAAAGTAGACTGTCCTCACGGCCCCGGCTCCCTTCCTTTTATAGATTGGTTGACATTTCAAAATTTTAACAATGTGATTCTAGAACATAAAATAAGAATAAAAATTTATAACCAGGTCTTATACCTATACAACCTAACCTACTGACAGCTCTATCAATAAATTAAAAATAAAATCTAGGCTTGTCATTAACTGACATTAAAAATTACAAAATGTAAACAAACATTAAGAGAGCATAAAGAAATAAAATATAAAGGCCTAGGAATGCTACAGATAATGGTCATGCAGATAATTTGGAGAGAACGTATAATAAAACATTGAATTATAAAGTAAGTAAAAATTGTTACATTACAATAGTTGCTGTGCAGTTTTTGAGTATGTCATGCTCGCCTAAGTGTCCTGACAGTGGTGGCGTATGTATCGGGTCGCCTTATTCCCTATAATACGGTTGAGTAGGGCGATGGCTGATATAATGCGTCATACCCGTGAACGGGTGCCGTCTGTTGGGACTGGTCAGCTCATAGCTGTTATAGCAATTATTAAAAATAATCTTATTTATATTTAAGGTAAACTTAAGTTTAGTCGACTGTTCTCACATAAATCCAAAGGAACAATGTAAGTGTAATTTTAATGTTGTAAACCATTCCTACATTTTAAAATGGCATCCATTGACTTTCTTGCCAGATTCTTCTTCTTCAAGGGTAGGCTGCCCTTAGAACCGGCAACTATAATCGCTCTAATTTTTATATGATTTAAACACAACATTGATTTTGTTTTTTTGTTTGTATAAATTCATTACTATATAATTGGTCAAATATCATGTTAATCAAACTAATGTAATTACTGGCGTTTAGAAAAGAGTGGCCATGAGTTTTATTGCCAGGTTCTTCCTCAGGCTCTACCTATTGCTTTTCGAATCTGGCAGTAAATGTAAATGTAGAAGCAATATTCTTGACGTTCATAAGTGTTACTTTGTGACCTAAATGAATAAAGATTTATTATTATTATTATTATTACTACAGAAAGGTCCAGGAGCTCACTGCAATCGATTTGGCGCCAAGGATTGCATTCTGCAACTGGGTGATCACTAACCCTAACTTGAAAGTCCTATACACAGATGAATGTTTGTTTACGCGGATCGGGCTGTTCAACCAACACAACGAACATTGGTGGTCTTATCAAAATCCCAAATTAACCCGACAGCATTCATTCCAACACAGGTTTAGCGTGAACGTGTGGGCTGGGATCTTAAACGAGCACATTGTAGGTCATACTTGGGGGTCGGCTGACGGGCGAAATGTATCTAAATCTTCTTCGTTCTATGCTGAACAATATGCTAGACGACATTCCCTTAGTAAACCTAAGAGGGTTATGGATACAACAAGACGGGGCTCCACCGCATTACCATAGTGCGGTACGTACCTACCTTAATGCGGAGTTCGGAGATAGATGGATCGGTCGCGGAGGTCACATCGCGTGGCCCGCGCGATCTCCTGACTTAACTCCAATGGACTTCATGTGAAGTGAGATAAAACGAAGAGTGTATGTGAGTGAACCAAATACCCGGGAAATTTTAAAGGAAAGAATAATTAACACCTTTGACGAAGTTCGACAACAAACAGATATACTATTATGTTTAAATAACAACTTACAAAAACGTGCACGTGTTTGTGTCCAAAATAATGGTCACAAAAACGTGCACGTGTTTCTGTCCAAAATAATGGTGGGCATTTCGAACAACGATTAAAGTATTTGTAGGTAAGTTGATAGTACTTAACTATTTACTTGAATAAATCGCATCAGGTGTTTGATCGTGTTCATATACCTGCGGGCCGGGCCGGTGAGCGGTTGCGTCATAGGCAAGTGAACCATGATTTGTGATATGTTTTTAATATTCATAATTGTAATAACTTTGTCATAGTAAATAATAATAATATTCTCATTAGGCCAATGTCAAAGTATATTTTGCCTGCTTCTGCCCTTAAATTTTTTTCTGGTAGTTAAAAACTTTTCGTGTATAAGTGTTGAAATTTTGAACTTCAGTATAGTGACTATCGACATTTTCAATCAGTGGGCATTTCAATCTTAGACAGTTCAAGCTTAGATATAAAAATAAAAATATGTACTCGTTAACATTATGGTATTCTATATGTATGGCTTGTAATCTTTATGCGAAAGTGAGTGTTATGCCAATAAATGTTATGATTAGTAATCGTTATTGTAAAAAAAAATGCGTAAACATTTTATGCGGGTATATAATTATTATAAAAAAATTATGGGAAAATAAAGTATGCCTAATGATTTATTCTGTTTGAACGTTATGCGAAACGAAGAGTATGCCAAAAAACGTTATGCAGTTTTAAGTTATGCCTCTAAAATTTTTGCTACCCCATACCCTTCCCCTGAACTCAGAATCCTGAATTTATTACGAAGCAACATCTTAAAGCACAGATAAAGGAAAAATTCAACAATATAAAAAAATTGAAAATTAAAGGGTGTCCCTCCCCATACAATATACATACATAGAATCACCAATTGACATGGACCTCTGAGTTGTATGGGCGCTCATACAATTTGGAGATCTAGCTTAATTTAAGCTTTCATTTCAAATAAGGTACTAATTTTTTACGGAACCCTCGGTGCACGAATTCGACTCGTGCTTGACCAACTTTTTAGTAATAAAACTGGTTTTACCAATTTATTAAAATAAATAAGTATATAGGTAAAAATGAAATTTGTCGCACAAAGACGGATTGTTGCTGAAAAAAGTATAATTGGCTAAATTATATTGTTTCTTCTTCGTACTTACAACTTGGTACTAGGGTACAAATATAAATTGGTCGGGTTTAGTAAACTAAAGGCATTCGTGTGATAATACACTGATAAAGTACACGTGTTTAATATCAAGGATAGGAGCCAATAATTGGTGGAATAAACACGTTGTTTTGAGCAAGTTTGTTTAAAAACCTATTATTAACTCCGCCGGACATAAATACTTAACGAGGAGAAATATGCGTGCGATAGCCATTTGCCATCAAAATCGAATGAAAATACATAATATGTAACATTTTAAAAATGAAGACTTGTTATTGGCAGCGCGAGTGTCTCCACCTCTGGTGTTGCAAACGTCTACAGGCTACAGTGACCACTTTCCATCAGGTGGGCCGTAAGCTTATCTGCCACTTGTGGTAAAAATAATAATAATGTATGACAGCGGCGCTTCACGTTCGAGCGGTGCGAAGCGGCAGGCGGTGTACAGCGCGTGCCACGAGCTGGTGAAGCGCTACGTGCTGGCCACGCTGGACTGGGAGCCGCGCCGCGCCTCGCCCGGCGTCAAGGCCGCCATGAGCTACTTCTACGAGGTGGCCGCCGACGCCGGCATCATTGGTATGTATCTGTGCCACTGATGGCACCAATGGGACCACAGGCAAAGGTCACGGGTTCAATCCCCATCTCAAACCATGTAGACTCTTTTTTACTTTAATAAAAAAAATGTTTTTGGTGCAGACTTCGTGACGGGCGGCGTGGCCACGGTGTCGGCGTTCCGCGGCGCGGCCGTGCGCGCGTGCTCGGCCGCCAACGTGGAGCAGCCGTGGGCCTGCCTCGACCTGGTGTACCTCGTGGCGCTGCTGCAGGACGCCTACAAGATCGCTGACAGCGAGGCCATCTCGGTCTGTAGCTCTCATACCATAACTATAGTTCGTGACGGGCGCCAACGTGGAGCAGCCGTGGGCCTGCCTCGACCTGGTGTACCTCGTGGCGCTGCTGCAGGACGCCTACAAGATCGCTGACAGCGAGGCCATCTCGGTCTGTAGCTCTCATACCATAACTATAGTTCGTGACGGGCGCCAACGTGGAGCAGCCGTGGGCCTGCCTCGACCTGGTGTACCTCGTGGCGCTGCTGCAGGACGCCTACAAGATCGCTGACAGCGAGGCCATCTCGGTCTGTAGCTCTCATACCATAACTATAGTTCGTGACGGGCGCCAACGTGGAGCAGCCGTGGGCCTGCCTCGACCTGGTGTACCTCGTGGCGCTGCTGCAGGACGCCTACAAGATCGCTGACAGCGAGGCCATCTCGGTCTGTAGCTCTCATACCATAACTATAGTTCGTGACGGGCGCCAACGTGGAGCAGCCGTGGGCCTGCCTCGACCTGGTGTACCTCGTGGCGCTGCTGCAGGACGCCTACAAGATCGCTGACAGCGAGGCCATCTCGGTCTGTAGCTCTCATACCATAACTATAGTTCGTGACGGGCGCCAACGTGGAGCAGCCGTGGGCCTGCCTCGACCTGGTGTACCTCGTGGCGCTGCTGCAGGACGCCTACAAGATCGCTGACAGCGAGGCCATCTCGGTCTGTAGCTCTCATACCATAACTATAGTTCGTGACGGGCGCCAACGTGGAGCAGCCGTGGGCCTGCCTCGACCTGGTGTACCTCGTGGCGCTGCTGCAGGACGCCTACAAGATCGCTGACAGCGAGGCCATCTCGGTCTGTAGCTCTCATACCATAACTATAGTTCGTGACGGGCGCCAACGTGGAGCAGCCGTGGGCCTGCCTCGACCTGGTGTACCTCGTGGCGCTGCTGCAGGACGCCTACAAGATCGCTGACAGCGAGGCCATCTCGGTCTGTAGCTCTCATACCATAACTATAGTTCGTGACGGGCGCCAACGTGGAGCAGCCGTGGGCCTGCCTCGACCTGGTGTACCTCGTGGCGCTGCTGCAGGACGCCTACAAGATCGCTGACAGCGAGGCCATCTCGGTCTGTAGCTCTCATACCATAACTATAGTTCGTGACGGGCGCCAACGTGGAGCAGCCGTGGGCCTGCCTCGACCTGGTGTACCTCGTGGCGCTGCTGCAGGACGCCTACAAGATCGCTGACAGCGAGGCCATCTCGGTCTGTAGCTCTCATACCATAACTATAGTTCGTGACGGGCGCCAACGTGGAGCAGCCGTGGGCCTGCCTCGACCTGGTGTACCTCGTGGCGCTGCTGCAGGACGCCTACAAGATCGCTGACAGCGAGGCCATCTCGGTCTGTAGCTCTCATACCATAACTATAGTTCGTGACGGGCGCCAACGTGGAGCAGCCGTGGGCCTGCCTCGACCTGGTGTACCTCGTGGCGCTGCTGCAGGACGCCTACAAGATCGCTGACAGCGAGGCCATCTCGGTCTGTAGCTCTCATACCATAACTATAGTTCGTGACGGGCGCCAACGTGGAGCAGCCGTGGGCCTGCCTCGACCTGGTGTACCTCGTGGCGCTGCTGCAGGACGCCTACAAGATCGCTGACAGCGAGGCCATCTCGGTCTGTAGCTCTCATACCATAACTATAGTTCGTGACGGGCGCCAACGTGGAGCAGCCGTGGGCCTGCCTCGACCTGGTGTACCTCGTGGCGCTGCTGCAGGACGCCTACAAGATCGCTGACAGCGAGGCCATCTCGGTCTGTAGCTCTCATACCATAACTATAGTTCGTGACGGGCGCCAACGTGGAGCAGCCGTGGGCCTGCCTCGACCTGGTGTACCTCGTGGCGCTGCTGCAGGACGCCTACAAGATCGCTGACAGCGAGGCCATCTCGGTCTGTAGCTCTCATACCATAACTATAGTTCGTGACGGGCGCCAACGTGGAGCAGCCGTGGGCCTGCCTCGACCTGGTGTACCTCGTGGCGCTGCTGCAGGACGCCTACAAGATCGCTGACAGCGAGGCCATCTCGGTCTGTAGCTCTCATACCATAACTATAGTTCGTGACGGGCGCCAACGTGGAGCAGCCGTGGGCCTGCCTCGACCTGGTGTACCTCGTGGCGCTGCTGCAGGACGCCTACAAGATCGCTGACAGCGAGGCCATCTCGGTCTGTAGCTCTCATACCATAACTATAGTTCGTGACGGGCGCCAACGTGGAGCAGCCGTGGGCCTGCCTCGACCTGGTGTACCTCGTGGCGCTGCTGCAGGACGCCTACAAGATCGCTGACAGCGAGGCCATCTCGGTCTGTAGCTCTCATACCATAACTATAGTTCGTGACGGGCGCCAACGTGGAGCAGCCGTGGGCCTGCCTCGACCTGGTGTACCTCGTGGCGCTGCTGCAGGACGCCTACAAGATCGCTGACAGCGAGGCCATCTCGGTCTGTAGCTCTCATACCATAACTATAGTTCGTGACGGGCGCCAACGTGGAGCAGCCGTGGGCCTGCCTCGACCTGGTGTACCTCGTGGCGCTGCTGCAGGACGCCTACAAGATCGCTGACAGCGAGGCCATCTCGGTCTGTAGCTCTCATACCATAACTATAGTTCGTGACGGGCGCCAACGTGGAGCAGCCGTGGGCCTGCCTCGACCTGGTGTACCTCGTGGCGCTGCTGCAGGACGCCTACAAGATCGCTGACAGCGAGGCCATCTCGGTCTGTAGCTCTCATACCATAACTATAGTTCGTGACGGGCGCCAACGTGGAGCAGCCGTGGGCCTGCCTCGACCTGGTGTACCTCGTGGCGCTGCTGCAGGACGCCTACAAGATCGCTGACAGCGAGGCCATCTCGGTCTGTAGCTCTCATACCATAACTATAGTTCGTGACGGGCGCCAACGTGGAGCAGCCGTGGGCCTGCCTCGACCTGGTGTACCTCGTGGCGCTGCTGCAGGACGCCTACAAGATCGCTGACAGCGAGGCCATCTCGGTCTGTAGCTCTCATACCATAACTATAGTTCGTGACGGGCGCCAACGTGGAGCAGCCGTGGGCCTGCCTCGACCTGGTGTACCTCGTGGCGCTGCTGCAGGACGCCTACAAGATCGCTGACAGCGAGGCCATCTCGGTCTGTAGCTCTCATACCATAACTATAGTTCGTGACGGGCGCCAACGTGGAGCAGCCGTGGGCCTGCCTCGACCTGGTGTACCTCGTGGCGCTGCTGCAGGACGCCTACAAGATCGCTGACAGCGAGGCCATCTCGGTCTGTAGCTCTCATACCATAACTATAGTTCGTGACGGGCGCCAACGTGGAGCAGCCGTGGGCCTGCCTCGACCTGGTGTACCTCGTGGCGCTGCTGCAGGACGCCTACAAGATCGCTGACAGCGAGGCCATCTCGGTCTGTAGCTCTCATACCATAACTATAGTTCGTGACGGGCGCCAACGTGGAGCAGCCGTGGGCCTGCCTCGACCTGGTGTACCTCGTGGCGCTGCTGCAGGACGCCTACAAGATCGCTGACAGCGAGGCCATCTCGGTCTGTAGCTCTCATACCATAACTATAGTTCGTGACGGGCGCCAACGTGGAGCAGCCGTGGGCCTGCCTCGACCTGGTGTACCTCGTGGCGCTGCTGCAGGACGCCTACAAGATCGCTGACAGCGAGGCCATCTCGGTCTGTAGCTCTCATACCATAACTATAGTTCGTGACGGGCGCCAACGTGGAGCAGCCGTGGGCCTGCCTCGACCTGGTGTACCTCGTGGCGCTGCTGCAGGACGCCTACAAGATCGCTGACAGCGAGGCCATCTCGGTCTGTAGCTCTCATACCATAACTATAGTTCGTGACGGGCGCCAACGTGGAGCAGCCGTGGGCCTGCCTCGACCTGGTGTACCTCGTGGCGCTGCTGCAGGACGCCTACAAGATCGCTGACAGCGAGGCCATCTCGGTCTGTAGCTCTCATACCATAACTATAGTTCGTGACGGGCGCCAACGTGGAGCAGCCGTGGGCCTGCCTCGACCTGGTGTACCTCGTGGCGCTGCTGCAGGACGCCTACAAGATCGCTGACAGCGAGGCCATCTCGGTCTGTAGCTCTCATACCATAACTATAGTTCGTGACGGGCGCCAACGTGGAGCAGCCGTGGGCCTGCCTCGACCTGGTGTACCTCGTGGCGCTGCTGCAGGACGCCTACAAGATCGCTGACAGCGAGGCCATCTCGGTCTGTAGCTCTCATACCATAACTATAGTTCGTGACGGGCGCCAACGTGGAGCAGCCGTGGGCCTGCCTCGACCTGGTGTACCTCGTGGCGCTGCTGCAGGACGCCTACAAGATCGCTGACAGCGAGGCCATCTCGGTCTGTAGCTCTCATACCATAACTATAGTTCGTGACGGGCGCCAACGTGGAGCAGCCGTGGGCCTGCCTCGACCTGGTGTACCTCGTGGCGCTGCTGCAGGACGCCTACAAGATCGCTGACAGCGAGGCCATCTCGGTCTGTAGCTCTCATACCATAACTATAGTTCGTGACGGGCGCCAACGTGGAGCAGCCGTGGGCCTGCCTCGACCTGGTGTACCTCGTGGCGCTGCTGCAGGACGCCTACAAGATCGCTGACAGCGAGGCCATCTCGGTCTGTAGCTCTCATACCATAACTATAGTTCGTGACGGGCGCCAACGTGGAGCAGCCGTGGGCCTGCCTCGACCTGGTGTACCTCGTGGCGCTGCTGCAGGACGCCTACAAGATCGCTGACAGCGAGGCCATCTCGGTCTGTAGCTCTCATACCATAACTATAGTTCGTGACGGGCGCCAACGTGGAGCAGCCGTGGGCCTGCCTCGACCTGGTGTACCTCGTGGCGCTGCTGCAGGACGCCTACAAGATCGCTGACAGTGAGGCCATCTCGGTCTGTAGCTCTCATACCATAACTATAGTTCGTGACGGGCGCCAATGTGGAGCAGCCGTGGGCCTGCCTCGACCTGGTGTACCTCGTGGCGCTGCTGCAGGACGCCTACAAGATCGCTGACAGCGAGGCCATCTCGGTCTGTAGCTCTCATACCATAACTATAGTTCGTGACGGGCGCCAACGTGGAGCAGCCGTGGGCCTGCCTCGACCTGGTGTACCTCGTGGCGCTGCTGCAGGACGCCTACAAGATCGCTGACAGCGAGGCCATCTCGGTCTGTAGCTCTCATACCATAACTATAGTTCGTGACGGGCGCCAACGTGGAGCAGCCGTGGGCCTGCCTCGACCTGGTGTACCTCGTGGCGCTGCTGCAGGACGCCTACAAGATCGCTGACAGTGAGGCCATCTCGGTCTGTAGCTCTCATACCATAACTATAGTTCGTGACGGGCGCCAACGTGGAGCAGCCGTGGGCCTGCCTCGACCTGGTGTACCTCGTGGCGCTGCTGCAGGACGCCTACAAGATCGCTGACAGCGAGGCCATCTCGGTCTGTAGCTCTCATACCATAACTATAGTTCGTGACGGGCGCCAACGTGGAGCAGCCGTGGGCCTGCCTCGACCTGGTGTACCTCGTGGCGCTGCTGCAGGACGCCTACAAGATCGCTGACAGCGAGGCCATCTCGGTCTGTAGCTCTCATACCATAACTATAGTTCGTGACGGGCGCCAACGTGGAGCAGCCGTGGGCCTGCCTCGACCTGGTGTACCTCGTGGCGCTGCTGCAGGACGCCTACAAGATCGCTGACAGCGAGGCCATCTCGGTCTGTAGCTCTCATACCATAACTATAGTTCGTGACGGGCGCCAACGTGGAGCAGCCGTGGGCCTGCCTCGACCTGGTGTACCTCGTGGCGCTGCTGCAGGACGCCTACAAGATCGCTGACAGCGAGGCCATCTCGGTCTGTAGCTCTCATACCATAACTATAGTTCGTGACGGGCGCCAACGTGGAGCAGCCGTGGGCCTGCCTCGACCTGGTGTACCTCGTGGCGCTGCTGCAGGACGCCTACAAGATCGCTGACAGCGAGGCCATCTCGGTCTGTAGCTCTCATACCATAACTATAGTTCGTGACGGGCGCCAACGTGGAGCAGCCGTGGGCCTGCCTCGACCTGGTGTACCTCGTGGCGCTGCTGCAGGACGCCTACAAGATCGCTGACAGCGAGGCCATCTCGGTCTGTAGCTCTCATACCATAACTATAGTTCGTGACGGGCGCCAACGTGGAGCAGCCGTGGGCCTGCCTCGACCTGGTGTACCTCGTGGCGCTGCTGCAGGACGCCTACAAGATCGCTGACAGCGAGGCCATCTCGGTCTGTAGCTCTCATACCATAACTATAGTTCGTGACGGGCGCCAACGTGGAGCAGCCGTGGGCCTGCCTCGACCTGGTGTACCTCGTGGCGCTGCTGCAGGACGCCTACAAGATCGCTGACAGCGAGGCCATCTCGGTCTGTAGCTCTCATACCATAACTATAGTTCGTGACGGGCGCCAACGTGGAGCAGCCGTGGGCCTGCCTCGACCTGGTGTACCTCGTGGCGCTGCTGCAGGACGCCTACAAGATCGCTGACAGCGAGGCCATCTCGGTCTGTAGCTCTCATACCATAACTATAGTTCGTGACGGGCGCCAACGTGGAGCAGCCGTGGGCCTGCCTCGACCTGGTGTACCTCGTGGCGCTGCTGCAGGACGCCTACAAGATCGCTGACAGCGAGGCCATCTCGGTCTGTAGCTCTCATACCATAACTATAGTTCGTGACGGGCGCCAACGTGGAGCAGCCGTGGGCCTGCCTCGACCTGGTGTACCTCGTGGCGCTGCTGCAGGACGCCTACAAGATCGCTGACAGCGAGGCCATCTCGGTCTGTAGCTCTCATACCATAACTATAGTTCGTGACGGGCGCCAACGTGGAGCAGCCGTGGGCCTGCCTCGACCTGGTGTACCTCGTGGCGCTGCTGCAGGACGCCTACAAGATCGCTGACAGCGAGGCCATCTCGGTCTGTAGCTCTCATACCATAACTATAGTTCGTGACGGGCGCCAACGTGGAGCAGCCGTGGGCCTGCCTCGACCTGGTGTACCTCGTGGCGCTGCTGCAGGATGCCTACAAGATCGCTGACAGCGAGGCCATCTCGGTCTGTAGCTCTCATACCATAACTATAGTTCGTGACGGGCGCCAACGTGGAGCAGCCGTGGGCCTGCCTCGACCTGGTGTACCTCGTGGCGCTGCTGCAGGACGCCTACAAGATCGCTGACAGCGAGGCCATCTCGGTCTGTAGCTCTCATACCATAACTATAGTTCGTGACGGGCGCCAACGTGGAGCAGCCGTGGGCCTGCCTCGACCTGGTGTACCTCGTGGCGCTGCTGCAGGACGCCTACAAGATCGCTGACAGCGAGGCCATCTCGGTCTGTAGCTCTCATACCATAACTATAGTTCGTGACGGGCGCCAACGTGGAGCAGCCGTGGGCCTGCCTCGACCTGGTGTACCTCGTGGCGCTGCTGCAGGACGCCTACAAGATCGCTGACAGCGAGGCCATCTCGGTCTGTAGCTCTCATACCATAACTATAGTTCGTGACGGGCGCCAACGTGGAGCAGCCGTGGGCCTGCCTCGACCTGGTGTACCTCGTGGCGCTGCTGCAGGACGCCTACAAGATCGCTGACAGCGAGGCCATCTCGGTCTGTAGCTCTCATACCATAACTATAGTTCGTGACGGGCGCCAACGTGGAGCAGCCGTGGGCCTGCCTCGACCTGGTGTACCTCGTGGCGCTGCTGCAGGACGCCTACAAGATCGCTGACAGCGAGGCCATCTCGGTCTGTAGCTCTCATACCATAACTATAGTTCGTGACGGGCGCCAACGTGGAGCAGCCGTGGGCCTGCCTCGACCTGGTGTACCTCGTGGCGCTGCTGCAGGACGCCTACAAGATCGCTG
Source organism: Thumatha senex (assembly GCA_948477245.1). Lineage (NCBI taxonomy): Eukaryota > Metazoa > Arthropoda > Insecta > Lepidoptera > Erebidae > Thumatha > Thumatha senex. The sequence continues at coordinate 20,767,927 of OX419744.1, read as the reverse complement.
ACAGCGAGGACATCTCGGTCTGTAGCTCTCATACCCTAGGACTATTTAACCTATGGACGCGCTATCTCAACGTTTGCGCCTATACCCCGCTTGCCATTTGCCAAATATCTTTTAACTAGGAGCAGCCTAGTTCCGCGGACTCAGTCTATCGTACACTTTTGGAGGGTAATTTATAAGGAATAAATGACGAAATGTGCTGTAAAAATGTGTAAAAGTTATAGCGATCTAACAAGTAATGTTTCTTTTCACTCATAAGTAATGACGTCGTGAAACGCTTGTGACCCCGCTGACTCAGTGTTCTGTAAACGATCACTGCGTTAAGGAACATTCGCTATAAGTGGTCCTTAGATAATAAATAATAATAATAAATATTGTGGGACACTTTTCACACAGTGCCATCTAGCCCAAAGTAAGCTAATATTAGCTTGTGTTATGGGATCTAGATAACTGATAAACATACTTATATATTTCTAAATACATACATATTATAGATAAATAACACCCCGACACAGAATAAACCATCGTGCTCATCACACAAAGTTTTATCCTGGGTGGGAATCGAACCCACGACCTCTTGCGTAGCAGTCGGATGCACTCCCACCGCACCACAGAGGCAGTGAATGGATGGATGGGTGACCACTTTGTGGAATTTACATTTGCGAGCGTTTCCGTGCTTTGGAAGGCACGTTAAACTGTTGGTCTCGGTTGCCAGTGAAATGGCAGTCGTTAAGCCTGGTTGAAGGCCTTATAAAAATAAAAAATTTCAACAGCATGTCGCCACAGCCATTGTCAGCCTGCGCCTGTCCATTTCAACACGGCAATGGGCTCACCACCTGTTACGTGGGACAAAAATGCATACGGTGAAATGTGGGCGTATAGTATATATGCCTCTGCCTACCCCTTCGGGGATAAAGGCGTGATAATATGTATGTGTAGTTACATAAGAAATTTTACCAAAAACCATTAATTATTGAAACATACCAACAACTTAATCGGCCTATATTAAATATACGTTCATTCTCTATAAACATCATAAAAAGAATTACCATCTCTAATTTGCCGAATAATATTGTGCCAAATTCGTATTGCATACCTACATTTTTTTATTGTTGTATTTGCAGTTGTATTTTAATTGGTTGTTAGACCGTGACAACACTTCAGTAAGAGTAACAAAACAATATGTGTGTAGTTCCCCGATAGATGGTTGAACGTGATTTCATACTTTATTGAGTACATTACGCGTCCAGTGGTTAAATCGTCCTAGGTCATACATTATTTATTTATTGAACATGGAATATTTACAGCTACAATGAGGTGATATTAAACAACATATTGATCTGACAGCCAATTACAAATCTTCACTTTTAGATACCATTCTAAATTTATAGGTGTTGAAATACGAGTATATATGTATATTTATAACAGTTTACAAATATTACGATCATGGTACCTTCTACATTAACACCATCAATACTTCTATGCTATACTTCTATACTAATATAATACAAGAGGAAATATTTGTAAGTTTGTTTGTAATGAATAGAGTCAGAAACTGCTTGCCCAATTTAAAAAAATACCTATTTTACCCACAGAAAGCTACATTCTTCAAGAGTAACATAGGCTATATTGCATTTAAAAAATTTAAGGGTTCCGAACGAAATCTTGAATAGGAAAACTTTACCACGCAGGCGAAGCTGAGGGCATCAGCTAGTCTTAACTTAAGAGATGATAAATAATAATTATGGGACACTTTTCACACACCGCCATTTAGCCCTAAGGACCGTATTTTAAAACGTTACTCAATACTCAAGAAACACTTGAGAGTAGTATTTGTATGGCAAAACTAGCCTCAAGCGTTTCTTGAGTATTGAGTGACGTTCTAAAATACGGCCCTAAGTAAGCTAATATAAGCTTGTGTTACAGTAAATAAAAATAAAATAAAAATGTCTTTATTTTGCATAGACCATTTCAACGGCGCTAACAAAATGTCATACACTAAAACTAAAGAAAAAAATTGTATATTTAAAGTGACCACCGGTTCGGAACGCGAAGAACCGGCAAGAAACTTAGGAAGGCTTTTTTTTGATGGCCTATTTACAATTTAATATATTATGACTATAATATTTTATTTGCCAGCAGATCATTTCCAGGCATCCCTGTCCTGTAAATAGTCTTGAATAGAGTAATAACCTTTTTCACAAAGCTTTCTGTTAATAAACTTTTTAAATTTATTTAATGGTAAATTTCTCAGGTCACAGGGAAGCTTGTTGTAAAGTATCAACTGATAAACATAATTATATATTTCTAAATAAATAATAATAAAATAATAAATATCGTTGGGACAACTCACACAACGCCATCTGATTCCAAACTAAGCAGAACTCGTACTATGGTAACCAGACTGATAAACATACTTATATATTATCTAAATACATACATATTATAGATAAATAACACCCAGACACAGAATAAACCATCGTGCTCATCACACAAAGTTTTATCCTGGTTGGGAATCGAACCCACGACCTCTTGCGTAGCAGTCGGATACACTCCCACCGCGCCACAGAGGCAGTCAGTCATACATAGTGCAAACAAACATTTGTGAATCACACAAATATTTTTCCCGACCTGGGTAATTGAACCCGAAACCTCAACGCGGCAATAGCATACACTACAAGTAACAACTACTAGAAATAAGAACGAACGTTCATAATTTCAATGTACATAAATATTTGCTACAGGACGCCTGGAAATGATCTGCTGGCAAAGTGAAATAATATTAAATTGTAAATAGGCCATCAAAAAAAGCCTTCCTAATTTTCTTGCCAGTTCTTCTCAGGTGGGCCGCGTTCCGAACCGGTGGTCACTTTAAATATTTTAAATAGTGTATGACATTTTGTAAGCGCCGTTAAAATGGTCTATGCAAAATAAAGACATTTTTATTTATTTATTTAAAATGTGACATTCGTTTTAAGTGTGCGATGCTCATTAGTGTGCGAATTCATATTTGTATATGACTCGTATATAGTAGTGGCAGAAACTTGGCGACACAGGTTCGTATAGTAAACGCTGCATTCGCAATTATCTCTTTAGTTAAGATATCTATGGGATCTGTAGTACATATTATGGGCCAACATCATCAACATCAATGAGGGTATATATAAGTTCGTTTTAAATAAAAACAGTCATTGCCCGATAGTCGTTCGTTTGATTGCAAACATAACATGGTGACAGCGGTGGGATACGATACCACGCCGCTTTGGACTAGTGGTGGTTTCATTGCAAATGTAACATTAGCCTCAACTCTTCATCTTTTTACATTTGACTGCCTCGGTGGCGTGAGTTGTAGTGTATGCCTCTACAGACCCTATCTGGATATGGTGTCTGAGGTTCACTTTTATTTGGCTAGGAGCAGCAATACTTTGACTTTTGGTTTTCGGCATAGTTGGGAGAGACTCTTGTATGACCTACCATCCTTTAAAGGATGCCTGCGTCGTGTCTTGTGTCATCCGTTAGTCATCAGGTCTGTGGGGCTTTTTACACCCATAGTCAAAAATCAATATCTCCAAATCCCTTCCCCCTTAATCCATCTCACACTCCTGTCAGTGAGTTAGTGAAATTCCAATATGAACGCGCGGGTAAATAGTAATCGGTTGGCATACGAAATTTTTTTATACTCAGCGATTCGTGTATACAACATGTCATTTATAAATTATTCATTATTTATTATTTCCAGTTGTTCAAGAAAGTGAACGGCCACGAGGTCTCCTGGGCATTAGGGTTGGCCTACACCAGCGTGATGAATAGGCTGGCGGCTGCAGAGCTCTAGAGACAACCCTACACTTGTGAGTGATATTCTGCGGTATTGATACGCTGTTACTATCAGAATACTGCGGAGACTAAAATTGATACTTTTATTATATTTATTGTGGTTATTGTGTTTAATGTTGCGTCCTCTGGTTGTAACCAGCGGAAGCTCCGCGGCTCCCGTGGGAATACGGGTATAAAAGTAATGTTTATTACTTTTTATAACATTAACTTCCTGCAGTGAAAGTCCCGTTAAAATCGGTCTGGTCTAGCCGTGTCAGAGTTTAACATGCAGAAGGACAGATAGAAAAAAAATTTTTTTAAGTATTTCTGAAGCAGCTATATACATTTACCAAATAATTGTATTCTTATCTATACCAATATTACAAAGAGGAAAGATTTGTTTATTTTAATAACGACTGTGATTTAGTATGTGTCAGGAAGTCACATGAAAATACGTTTAATATTTTGTACGCGTTTATATCATCAATTTAGTGGAATTTTACACACATACATACACAACCTCTTACCTAACATACATACTTACCTCTTTCTATTTCTTTCAGTAGTCGAATTACACTGTCGCGATGCATTTTTTTTTCGTGTAGTGTTAATTCTCGTGGATACTATACCGAACTCGTACCAACTAAAACCATATGGTGTCCTTCCATTTGCCAATGCCGGGAGTACCGGGAGAGCCATCGGAAGGATAACCCCAGGGCTCCCGGTAGATTTTGTGCGCTACCGCGACCCCGGCTCAGGCGTTCATGTGATATCCCGCTGCTTTAAAAGGCGGGGTTCGGGTGTTATCCCGCCTCTTTATGAGGTGTTCGGGTGCTATCCCACCTCTTTGGGAGGAGGTGTTCGTGTGTAAACCCGCTTCTTTGGGACGAGTGGTTCGGGTGTTATTTCGCATCTATGGGAGGAGGGCTTCGGATGTTATCCCGTCTCTTTGGGCGGAGGGGTTTCTAGTGTTATCCCGCTTCTTTGGGGGGAGCTACTGCCCTCTGACCTTTCAACTTTGTAAATGCGCCAGGTTGCCTCATCCGTTAGGCAATAGGTGTACCGCTAGTAGGTGAGGGCGCTTGGTCCAGGAGATCTATTGCGGAAATGGTTTGGGTGTAATCCCGCCTCTTTGGAAGGAGGGGTTCGGGTTTTATCCCGCCGCTTTGGGAGGAGAGGTTTGGGTGTTTATACGTTTCGAATTCAAAAAGAATCCAGATCGACTAGTGCTGTACCAAATTATATAATGGGTTATTATTTAAAAATAGGGAAGCAGTGCTGGTATTAGAATTATGTAAAATATAATATCGATATTATTCACATATTCTTTATTACAGCACTATTCAAAATTAGACTCGTATAAGCTGTGTTTGCATATTCATCTTATATTACCCACAACGTTTATGATTATGCACAATCACTTAAATTATTGCTCATTTTATACAGTTCAAAATTATATTGTGATTTTATTTATATATAGTTGAATATTTTTAGTTTATTTGTTATGGCTACTCCACACTCTAATATTGTATCAACTTTACAACAAAATTTTTAAGTAATAACATAGGATCTATTTTTTTAAACTGTTTGTCCTAATTTCTTAGTACAAATGCTCCTAGCCCCACTAAAGGCACTGTTGTGTGACAGTGACGTTTAGTGCGCACTGAATGTCATTGTCACTGACGAGTGCAGATAGCGTCGTACAAAATCTTCACGCTGTATCCCTGACGGGGTAGTCAGAGAGGACAGATCGCCAGGCTTCGCGATCCATGCATACAAAAAAAAATGTATGCAACAATATAATTTTTCACTGCCACTGATGTATACGTTACTGATCGGCACGTGTGGGCACTGTGCCTGCACTGTTGTATGCGAATAGGCCTTTAGTATTCTGTAAATATATACACATCTTACCCTATGTCAGTAATGGGATGGGTGCCCGAGATATTTCTGTTTATGAGCGTTTCCGTGCTTCGAAAGTCATGTTCAAGCAGTTTTAACAGCTAACACACTACACTTGCCCGTACTTTTGTTAGTCATATGTAATAGGCACTTTTACATTTTGAAATCACTATTTTCAAAGACTAAAAATGCTATGTGTTATAATGTTTATTCATTACAAATAATCTTAAAGTGTGGATATCATTCGTGATTTTATCAAGGTATATACTTCGTGTATAGAGGGGTATTTTGTATTAATATACTGGCAACTTTTTTTTAGTACCTACACGAGATTATATTATTGTTTTGCACATATCAATGCGTATTTTTCTGGTTAACCGACCACTCAATGTATTACAGGTTGTCAAATGCCGTGTTTTGAAAACAACACCACTGAACTACACTATCTGTGGTGAGACTAAATTACAATTTATCTTTGATAATAACACCATGCTTCATTAGTAATATAATTTTATTATAATGTTACTGATATCGATAAACTATAAGTTTGGTATTAGAACATCACTACAATGGTGTTATTCGCAAAAAAATACGACACCATAGTAACATCGTTCAGTGATGTAGTTTACAATAGTAGTATGCCCAGTACACCGTCTTATACCATGACATATTATTACGCCTTTATACCCTAAGGGGTAGGCAGAGGCATACTAAATGCACACATTTTACCGTATGCAAGTTCCCACGAAACAGGTGGTAAGCCCATTGTCGTGCTTCTTATAACATGACCGGTAATAACCGGTATGCTAACAATTCAATCAGCCTCCGCATTCAGTACTTCCCTGCGACCTTTTCCAGGTCGCCGGTCCCTCTACAACTTTTTCTGTTCTACTGTATTTTTGTAGAGTCGCGATCTCTACTTCAGAACTTGTTTGCTCTATCGGCCATCGGTTCATCTACAGATGTGGCCAATTTAACGTACTGTCTCTACGAACTATGGCGGACACTCTGGTTCTCTGATGGATAACCTCGTTTCGAAATTTATCCCTCAAAGACTCTCCAAGCATAGCGCATGACACCGGCAAAATATTCTCGCCGATAATGATACTAACAGAATCGCTGATTTTAGCTGTCAAGTTGTAAGTAGACTGTCAAAAATGCAACTGACAAGCGGCCACTGGTGCGGTAAGTGTTAGTAGAATTCTATCGGCCGACCGATAGAAGTCTATTGGAGTATGATTGTAATAGTAGACTACGAAAAACTGTCGAAATTGTACCGGTGGCTTTCTGTTGAGCGAAGATTTTGACACGATTGAACTAGCAGACTCGGCCCCCAGATCGGTGATAGAACGGTAATGGTATGGTATGGTAATGGATATAGTCCCATACTTTTCAGGGCTAATAATTTTTTCGACCGATACATTCCTCATACGGTCAGGGTATAATGCGGTGTAGTGGGCAGACACCTTTAACTTTCTATTTATATTTAAAGAAACAAATAATTGCACACTATATTTTTTTAAAATGAAATAACAATTACAGAGTAGTGAAATGTACAAACATTACCCATTTTTATTTATTACTAGTTAGTACAATACCGATTTCCCAAAAAAAAAGCAATTGTGGTATTTTTATTTTTCGTACTTAGTACGATACGTTTTAGAACTTATTTATTTTTAATCAACCACTTACGCGTGTGAGAGTATTATTGTGGGAGTTGTAGACATTTTGTTTTAGAACACGTAAAAGTAAAGAAACTTTTAAAATGTGTAACTGTCTTAGAGTGTGCTTATATAGCGATTTTACGGTTGTGAACCGTAGGCACTGGTACGAACTTTAATTTGGGTCCCACCTAAGGTTTATCTTTCTCGACACGTGTCTAACTCAACAGCGGCTACTAAAACTGCCTCCACGAGTGACAGAGTTGCTTCAATATTATTATCGTGACATAATTTTTGTTAAATCAAAAACTAAATTTTCTTTAAAAAATCACTTCATTTGATTTGCACAAGGAATCGTTTACGTCTGTCAGTTTCAAGAGTTTGACGCATAGATGTTAATCCATCTAGTTCTACGATAGAATAAAACGCATTAAAAAGCCACATTACAAAAATCTAGTTCTTTTTATAGCTCTTAAAAACGATTGAATTTATTTATACAATAACAATCCGATTTGATTATAAAAATTCTAAAAACATTTTAAAAGTAATGGGTCCTAAATTAAAGTTCTTAACTGTACAATCCGCACACAGACGAAGCGGGGTCGAGTACAACTATATAATAGCAATAATAAGCTGTGTCCGTCTGTGTGAGTTGCATATCGCTCTATAGTTTGCTTGAGGTATTCTCTTAGGATTCTTTTAATAAATAACTTTGAGTTTTAGAATAATAACTTTCGTGAGCGATGTTCATTATTACTAAATAAACGGCTTTACTAAAGTGTGAATTTCGGGATAGCCCGACTAGTTTCAAACCTAACGGACGTCTTTCTTCAAGAGGACCTCAAGCTAGGTCGGAAGCTGCGCTGGCACTGTGTGCCGAAACTAGTCGGGCTATCCCGAAATTCACACGTGAGTAAAGCCGTTTATTTAGTAACTTTGAGTTAAAATAACTTACATAAATAAGGTATTATTATGTTGTTCTCTGTAAAGGAAGGTTGTATTCATGATTTTATTTGTTCCATACATACAATGTAAGCTCTTATGATAAGCTGTTTTCAAAATATACTCAAATGCTATTTTTATGAGGACTATTGTTTTCCATTTTCTATGCAATATATGAAAATTTTGTGCACTGTTTAGGTAAAAAGTACCTAATGTACACGGTCAAATTGGTGTTATAGTAAATTGTACAAATTTAATAAATGTTGGATCTTAATACTGAATCTTTTATTTTTATTGGTAACTGATTCCAGTTGCTCTTCCATTGTTGTGACTCATGTAAACCAGTATCTAAGCAATGACCATGACCAGAAAAGTTGTACCGAACTCGAACTTGGTGAAGTCCCAGGAGAAGTTATGCATTTATACTGCAGGTTTATCTTGATAGTACTTACAACCCGCTCCGGTGTCGCCCATGCATTTATATCCTACTAGTTGACGCCCGCGTCTCCGCACGCGTGTTGAAGTTTTCCCGTTTCCCACAGAACCTTGTTCCCGAGATAAAAATTACCCTATGTATTATTCTGATGTGTAAGCTATATTATTGTAAAGTTTCATCAAAATCCATTCAATAGATTTTGCGTGAAAGAGTAACAAACATCCATCCATACTTACAAACTTTCGCGTTTATAATATTAGTAGTACTAAGGCAGCAAACGAGCATACAGCCTACTCGATCGAAAGTGGTCAGCGTAGCCTCTGGATGTCAGGTGTTACACACATACTGCTGACCCTACTGGCGTGTTGAAATGGATACGAACAGGCTCTGGCGATCTGCTAATATTATAAAAAGAACTCTGAAGCAACTGCCTCTGTGGCGCGGTGGGAGTGTATCCGACTGCTACGCAAAAGGTCCCGGGTTCGATTCCCGGGTCGGAACAAATATTTGTGTGATCCACAAATGTGTATTTCGGAGTTTGGGTCCTATGTATAATATGTTTGTACTAACTTTTAAACTTTCGCGTTGCATGATTAAAATAAGTGTAAAATACAGGTATTAACGCGATCATGCTTATTTACCTTAAATAGTATGACGTTTCGTTTATTTTAATATGTTTGTATTTAGAAATATATAGGTATGTTTATCGGTTATCTAGATCCCATAACACAAGCTAATATTAGCTTACTTTGGGCTAGATGACGCTGTGTGAAAAGTGTCCCACAATATAAATATTAACTAACTGTCTTTACGCCATATCCGTGACGGGGTAGTCAGAAAAGACATCGTCAGGATTTGGCCAGGCACACTTGCTTCTTTTGCTTCCTGCATACTGATTAATAATTTCATACACACTCACGTGTCTTTCACGTAAAATAAATACGGTCATATTTTTTCATAATTTATTAAGAACCATTTAATAGGTACAATAAAAATGTTATTCTAACGCATTTAATCCGATAACTCTTGCGTTCAGTCTCGTCTAAAATGATTAGTTTTTAGAATCTATGATTAGTGATTACATTTTGTATTACATTACCTACTAGAATACACAAAAGAGTTAATGGCAAAGAATTTAACCCTTTTCTTTTGATCCCGTCTAATCTCTGTAACGATAATAGCGTTTTATATTTTCATATCCTAAGATACAGTGTTCATAAAATATAACTAACTTCTTAACAGGGTTGCCTTTTTTCAGAAAGTCCCGTTATAAAGAAAGTACTGTTATAAAGTTTTGTATAGTTACACATTTTCACTCATAGCAGATAGATTACCTAAGCAAATGTCTTAGAAATATACGTAAAAGATTTTTTGAATAAAAGAAACTTCTATGGCGGCCCATACTTTATCTTTTGCTCACCGTACCTACCATTGTGTGTCACCGGTTGGCATAACGCATTCTACCTCTAAATCTAGCTTGCAATTTGAATAATTTCAAGCTTTTATAGAATTATGTTAGTGTAATCAGGCAACAATAAATTACATTCAAAAATGACCGATGAATGAAAAAAAACGTTGATATAATTTGAAATTGTAGTAGTGAAAATAGATTGCCACATTTAAAATTAGGATTTTTGAAAGAAGATTGATTCTTTACCATTAACTCGATGTTTAGTATTAAAACGTTAAATTGCTTACGTTTTCATCTAAGAGTTATAATACAATGTTGCCATTAAATGCATGCATTGCAGACTAAAAATGACAACATTTATTATCAGAAAATACAATACATAGGCTACAGTTTGACAGTTGAGAGAATGCGTTCTTGACAAGACAGTTTTGTATACAGTACTAAACTATACGAGCTGACAGATATGAATGACCAGAGCAAGGAATTCACGTCCTAATTGAGACGAAAGTAGTAATAGTACTGCGTGCCAAGTGTACATCAAACTGTAAGCGAAAATCGCTTAAGCGGCCTGTCAGTGGTCTAATATATTCTCTGTAATAATTAGTGCAATTGAATGAGTAAGGGTTTCGCCTCTCCCTGACACGCTTGGTTGTATGAAATAAATAGAATAAGGCATATCTAGTAAAGTGATATTGATGCCTTGCCTTGCTCTGTGGAGCTGACAGATATAACGGATGACAAACACTGGGCGCGTTACACTTATTAGTGAGTGAAGAAATTTATAAGTGGAACGCACATCTTAAGCCCATTTGGACCCACCTATATTTTATGGGCGAAGTGGGCGTCAAGCGGTCGCGAACAGTGACGTCATGTATGACGTCATACGATCGCTCGCAACGACCACGAGCCTTAGGTGGAACGATACATTGGGTGTAACGATCGTTGCGGGCGCTTAGTGGAACGTAGCCATTTTCTTACCGGTCAAACTGACATCACTTTCAACACATTGTACTTACAATAAACATATCGCCGACTAAATTACACGGTATTGTTTCACATTTAAAATGTAATGTATTTTAAGTAAACATTACAAACAAAACCTGCTAAGCGCACTTTATACGTATATAATATATGGCATGAATAGAGTGCGCTTAGCGACGAGATTTATATAACTCATAGGTAGAGGACAAAGTAGGGTATGTAAACTACGATTACTGAATTTTAGTTACATAGAAAATGTTTATAGGTATCTAGATACACTATTATTTACGCGCGCCACAGAATCTTTTTCTGAGAATATACACACTAAGTCCTAAAATATTTAAAACAGAGTACAAGTCCAAATTGGACCTAAAAATTCCTTTTTTTTAAATGCCTTAATGGTTTTTGCTCTGAGAAATTGTTTGTGCTGATGAACACGTGTACATTGTACCATGGCATCGTTCATTATAAACAGAGTAGGTATTCATGCTAACACTCTGCGTCCAGAGAGTTTATTTACGGTAAGATTTGATAAGCGCTTCTGCCTATATTAAGTATGATTACCCAAATTTGATTATACAATTCCAACTTATGGAAAGTGGTTCCACTTTCCATAAGTTGGAATTATATAATCCTGTTTGTCAACATGGTGGTATAAAGAGGTAATGATATTCTTTCATTTGTAAAGAATGAAGTACAGATTGTACTTAACAGATAGGATCAAAATAATCACCTCTCCATTGCAACTTTCCATAGCTATCGACCATTTTAAATTGAGGTTTGTTATTCGAAGTTTTATTTTGGGCATTGAAATTCATAACGTGTTTAACAATAGGATAGGTTAGTTTCTGTTGTTGAATTACAACTTTTTGTACCAGAAGAGATAATGTTCACCGTCTTCTACTAACAGGTCATCCACACCTGAAACATAAAAGTAGGAGTTATCACACAGGTGTTCCAGTCAGTGTTGCCAACTTTTTTTTGACGGGACCGTTCCTACATACTACAGAAAAAAAATGTATTATGGTGAGAATTTTGAAACAAAATAGATCCTACCCAAATTAAATATCTTACATATATTTACAGAAAAAAATTCTAATAAAACATCACACTAAAAATAAATGTAAATTATTGTTTGAAAAAAAGTTTTTCTATTCTAATATTCATTCAAAATCAATATTTTCAAAAAATCAAAAAGTTCCATCCTGCCCGATTTAACTTGATTTAATATAGTTTTGTGTACTGTTATGGAGATTATAGAATTGATAAGATCGTATATTTTGCGTACGATTTCGTGCACATGATCGTACATCGTACCAGGGTCAAAAAGTTCGTTTGGATACGATTTTAATCGTACGGTTGATAACACTGGTTCCATCTACAATATCTGGTCTACATAATTGTATCTATCTATTAATATAGAATATTCCGTAAATGATCACTGCGTTAAGCATTACGCGTGTGGTGGATCCTGAAATACCGACCGTTGTATGGCTATTTTACTTACAAGCGTTTCCGCGCTATGGATGTGCGTATGGAAGCGGGATGGAACGCTACAGTGAGAGAAGATATAAGACTGTGTCGGATATCCCTAACAGAAATATAATTTACGACTTATGTTACAGAAACGCTCGTGGTCCCGCAGACTCAGTGTTCTGTAAACAATCCAGTTGCTGTGCAGTTTTTGAGTATGTCATGCTCGCCTAAGTGTCCTGACAGTGGTGGCGTATGTATCGGGTCGCCTTATTCCCTATAATACGGTTGAGTAGGGCGATGGCTGATATAATGCGTCATACCCGTGAACGGGTGCCGTCTGTTGGGACTGGTCAGCTCATAGCTGTTATAGCAATTATTAAAAATAATCTTATTTATATTTAAGGTAAACTTAAGTTTAGTCGACTGTTCTCACATAAATCCAAAGGAACAATGTAAGTGTAATTTTAATGTTGTAAGCCATTCCTACATTTTAAAATGGCATCCATTGACTTTCTTGCCAGATTCTTCTTCTTCAAGGGTAGGCTGCCCTTAGAACCGGCAACTATAATCGCTCTAATTTTTATATGATTTAAACACAACATTGATTTTGTTTTTTTGTTTGTATAAATTCATTACTATATAATTGGTCAAATATCATGTTAATCAAACTAATGTAATTACTGGCGTTTAGAAAAGAGTGGCCATGAGTTTTATTGCCAGGTTCTTCCTCAGGCTCTACCCATTGCTTTGCGAATCTGGCAGTAAATGTAAATGTAGAAGCAATATTCTTGACGTTCATAAGTGTTACTTTGTGACCTAAATGAATAAAGATTTATTATTATTATTATGTCTCTTCTTCTTCACGGGTATCTTCTTTTTTTTCTTATGAAGATACCCGGTCTTTTGGTAGGCTTACATGGGGACATATTGGTCCAACACGCAGAGGCCCTTTGAGAATTTTAATCTAATAGGAAATGGGACCCCCACTAAAGACAATCCACGCCCGCCTTATGTAGAAGAACGGTAATGGACTACCTCCAATGGGAGTTAAACTATACAAATAATATAATATAATATATATATATATAATTATTATTATTATAATCACTGCGTTAGTAGCATTCGCTATAGGCGATCCTTGAATGGGTGACCACTTTATGGAATTTATATTTGCAAGCGTTTCCGTGCTTCGGAATGCACGTTATGCCGTTAGTCCCGGTTGCCAGTAAAATGGCAGTCTTTAAGCCTGGTTCAAGGCCTTATGGGCGGCTTGAAAAATTTCAGCAGCAGGTCGTCACAGCCTGCGCCTGGCAATTTCAACACGGCAATGGGCTTACCATCTGTTACGTCGGACAAAAATGCATATGCAATGCTGCTACCTACCCCTTCGGGGATAAAGGCGTGACAATATGTATGTTACCAGTCCTCTCTTCTTGTCTTTATCCACATCTGTTCAGAGGGTGGACATAATCCTACCACTTTATAATAACTTTGTTTACCAATCACAACTTTATCCATCCCATTTCACCGTGTGCATTTTTATCCCACGTTACAGGTGGTAAGCCCATTGCTCATTCATTAAAACCACAGACAACATTGTTTAAAAAGATTTTGAAAGGAGGTCAGTACAAAAAAAGAAAAAGCAAAAAAAGTCAGCTGCTTTAGCAGCTTGAACGTTTGAGTCTTGGCTTACTGACTGTCATTTTACTGCACATAATACTGGAAAACCAACGGCTTAGCGTGTCTTTCGAAGCACCTAGTTGAATTCAAAACTGTATTTTAAAACGTGTAAGATTCCTATGTGCTATGTTCTGTTTTGTGAACCATAAATAACTAATGCAAGGATAGTCGGCGCTCACCGACAGGCGCCACGAGCTGGTTGCCGGGCGGGCTGGCGGGGTCGGGCGTCTCGGGCAGGCGGTACAGCAGCCAGTAGTGATAGCCCATGGGCTCCTCGCGGTGCCCCGCCAGCGTGTGCACGTAGTGCCCGTTGGGCCACTCGCTCGCCTCGAAGCGGAACTGCGCGCTGTGCGCCGCCGCCATCTGCATCACCTGGTAGAACGACACGTTCCTGCGAGTAGATACACAAATGGCTGAGAAATTCTTGTTACAAACACATCACCATACAATTTCTAGACTTCTAACTTATCTTAAGTGTTTTCTCAGTTGCTGACAAATCCTATCGGGATTTAGAGCCTGAGGATTACTTTTTATATGGCTGCTAGAAGCAACTAGCAACTATCGTTCGGTGTTTAATTTCCGGCGTTGTTGGGAGCGTTCGCCACCTGACGTAACAATCCCGTAAGGAAGCCTGTGTCCTTGCCTCATTCCACAGACATATAAGACAGTAAGCAGACCCAACATAGACAGGTAGCTTAGCTTAGTTATTTCTAGTGATTTCTTGATAATGAAATATAATCACTATGCACAACACCTTTTTGTATATTTTTGTCTACTTTTGTAATCATTTACAATAATTTTATGTAATATTTTCATTTCGACACATAAATCTTTGATTTAAAGATGATAGCGACGGTTGTCATTACATGTTTGTTGCGTGAGTTAGATGTAGCTACACAGGAATAACAAAGATAGCTTTATACAACAAATGGCAAGAGTGAAAATTATGAAGTATTGCTACAGCAAATGAATATGTTTGGTCTGCTTTACTCTTGTACGTCTGTGCCTCATCCTTTGTTTAGCAGTTAAGGTCGCTTGGACCCTGGAGATCTTGTTAGCCCCTCACACCTAGTAGAATTGCTAGACTATACTGTGATAATGAACTTTTGAACGATTGAGTAGTAGTAGTACTCCAACGCAGCTAATAAACACTTTCATCAAAGGACACTACTTTAACCACATTTTTCCAGACGTTCGTGAGCTGCTGACGATCCCAAAGCTGGAATCATTGTGTTGTTCAATTTCTAACGGGATATGTTAACTTTAGAGCAAAATACATTAGTTGGTCGAGTCACTGTGTCAACGGTCACACATTCTGTCCGTGTTTAACAGCTAATTCCAAATATCATATACTAAAATCAACATGCTAACCATATACTCTGGGAGTGTTTTACAAAATACAGTTATAATAATTATGTTATGCAATTTAATATACGGACCTCATATCATCTGAGGTGAAATTTTCGTGCTTAATGTTTCCGCTATAGGTACATATTACTGGAATATACACAGCTCGTAACATACCATGACCATGGTGCTTCCCTTTTCTATAAGATGTACGCCACAAAGCAAGGTATCAATGTCAATAAATTTTCGCTATGGCTGGTAATGACCAATGTGATGGGTGACCATTAATGTCCCGCTTAACATAGGAGAGGAGATCATTTTTCTGTTTTGTTGATAAATAGGACGTTACTGTTGATTCATCGCGTGAAAATTGACAAGTGCGGACGCTTGCTGTATATTATTTTTTAAATCTAGCGTATACATCTTATTTAATGTGCGGGAGTGATGGTTTCTTAGGCATAAAAGGTGTGTTTACGTGCTATAGTGAAAGACAATGATATACCTATATATGCAGTGAAATGCTATTATCTACCTTGCCGCGTAAAATCCACTAAAAACCTCAGTATAACAACCACTATTATACTGGGGTGAGACTGACCTTGACTTAAGACTAGACTTGACTAAGACGTAAATTATAGTACATTTTAGATTAAGAAAGAAGATTAAAGAAATATAAATTAAAATATGGCTAAAAGGTTTTAGTAACCAGGCCATAAAATTATTACAAATAAAAGAGGTCACTGTCCACTCTGTCCAGTACTTGCTATTTAGCAGAGCAGAAGTGTGCGGAGTTACAAATAGGACCTAAATTCAATATTATTTTCATATTCTGAGCATTAAGTAAAACATCTCAAAGAAAGCAGTGGTACCTGGGCGCGTGCATGTGCAGCGTGTAGTTGTCGGTGACGTTGGTGCCGACCCACAGCGTGTACGTGAACGACACGTTGCGCGCCTCCGACTCGTTGGCGGCGCTGCCCGCCTGGTACGCCAGCTTCAGCGCGCCGTCGCCACCGTTGCTGTCTGCCAACCCACCAACACATAATGAGCGTGAATGTAAATTTGTCTGTCAGTCATCGATATGTTCATAACCGAAGTGACAAAATAAGGTTTATTTTTTTAAAACTCGAGGGTAGCAATTATCTTCTAACGATGAGTATATACCATCTAGAAGTAATTGGATAGGAACTTCCATCATCATTTTAATCTACACTAATATTATAAAGAGGAAAACTTTGTTTGTTTGTTTGTAATGAATAGGCTCAAAAACTACAGAACCGATTTTAAAAATTCTTTCACCATTTGAAAGCTACATTATCCACGAGTAACATATGCTATATTTTAGTTCGAAAAAATAAAAAATAGGGTTCCGTAAGATATTTGATTTTATCGGACACAAGGTGTAAAAAATCAACCAGAAAAGTTACTTATTTTGCTTACGCTGCCTAAACTATAAAAGATAGATCAATAAAATGTTCTAATTAATTGTAGATCTTATAAATATCTACAAAAAAGTCCGCGACACACTATACCTGTTTGTAGTCGTCTATGTCGAGTGAAGCACAACAACCATTTTTTTATTTAAAAATCTTGTATTTTTTTTGGACTACATTTAAACGCGTTTATTTTACTGCTATTAATCCTTATCAATATAAATAATTTCATCACTAAGTACAGTTTATGTAGATAATATTTACATATTTCGACCAGGCCGTGCGGGCGTAGGTAGATACTTGAGAGTGAAGAAGTAATCAACGAATTCGGAAAATCTTCATACATTATTGTGAAATTAATAAACGACGGGGTTAAATGGGTGCAATGGGGTTCGAAGTATGTCACGGGCGTAGCCGGGCGATACAGCTAGTGTAAAATATAATAAATAACCCGTCATTTTTACACTCCTAACAATTTTTCTTAGATGAAAATTTGTTTGGTGTGAACTCCTATATACTCATAAGCTCCTATTTATCGATTTATAAATAAGAGGAAAAGTGATGATTCGTTACTATAATTTGTGCATTAAGTAGAAAATCTGAAAGAAAGTCAATGCACAAAAAAAGGAAAAAATCCAAATATTAATAAATAGGTAGTTGAAAATTAAGGGATGTCGTACATAGTTCACACCAATTAACATAGACCTCTGAGTTGAATCAGCGCACATACAATTTAGAGGTCTTATTTTGAAGCACCTTCTGTGGCCGCGTTTAAATCGCGCTTGAACGTTTTTTGAAGTTATATTCCTTTTGGCTAGTTAGGGAAAAATTATGAGAGTACATTTTTACGATGTGCGCGCACACCTTCTTGAAAAACTGACTCCATGGAGTTAGCTGATAAGTGTTTCCATGACAACTTATAACTACATTCAAAGTAGTTTTCAAACACCCGAAGTTTTACCTAGCCAAAGAAGTATTACCTACTTCTAACGCGTGTTCATAAGAACACACACACACACTCTATTTTTTTAAGTTATAGACTTACCTAAAGGTTCATGTCGACTATCCAGTAGCTTGTCACTGCAATGCGGGGGTCTGACGGCCGCCAGCGACGCCGGAGTAAGCGCGGCTACTGCAGCCGCAGTTTTGGACACGTCACCCCATCCACCATCTGCATTCTGTCTCTCCACCAGCCACTTGCGAGCCGCGGGGAAGCTCCAGTGCTGGTGCGCACCGGGGCCGCTGTCCGAGTCTTCGAGAGCCTGGAAAAAATATATAGAGAGAATATATTCTTAGGAATAAGAAGCGCTCGTGGCCCCGCGGTCTCAGTGTTCTGTAAACGATCACTGAGTTACGCAACTTTCACTATGGCTGGTCCTCGGAAGGGTGACCACTTTGTGGCATTTACATTTGCGAGCGTTTCCGCGCTTCGGAAGGCACGTTAAGCCATTGGTCCCGGTTGCCAGTAAAATGGCAGTCGTTAAGCCTGGTTGAAGGCCTTATGGGCGGCTTGAAAAATTTCAACAGCAGGTAGCCACAACCTGCGTCTGTCTATTTCAACACGGCAATGGGCTCACCACCTATTACGTGGGACAGGAATCCATACGGTGAAAAGTGGGCATATAATATGCCTCTGCCACCCCTTCGGGGATAAGGCGTGATGGATTTTATTTTATTTATATTCTTAGGAAAATGCTATACCATCTTGGCAATACAATTGTAAAATGCGCTGCCATTAGATATACGTCGTGCGAAATCACTTATCTTTAAGGACAAGGTTAAAAACCACTTTCTGTCCTCTAACTAAGTTTTACTTGTATTTCTTTTCTTTTATTTCTTTACTGTGTACAACTTAACTAGTATTCTTGCTTTCATATTAATCTGTAGTAATATATTATGTAAGTATCAACTACCATCAACTACCTCTTTCTCTCTTTCCTGATCATTTGGGTTCGACTTTTAAGTCGGAAAAAAATGTTATGTGATTTCGGAGTTTGAGTGTTAAGTTTGAGTTTAAATATACTATTTTTGTATTTAGAAATATTTAAGTAAGTATGTTTGTCTAGATCCCGTAGATAGTTTGATTTGGCTTTATATTAGCTTAATTTGGGCTAGATGGCATCATGTGACAATGTCAAAATATTTATATTATTTCATTTTAAATACTGTCTATTTCAGACTGTAAAAATTACTGTGCCATAGGCGTGTACTTCGACATCTTTAGACAAGCTAAATTTGAAAAAAAAAACACTTATAAATACTGCTACGTTATAAACGATATGCGGAGTCTTTATCATGAAGAGGGGAATGGACTACATGCGTCTTCTTCGGGGTCCAAGTTAACCTCACTTGCGACGCGACGGAGACTTTGAAGTAAGTGCCTGTACAAGACTTTGGTTGTCGATTCGAAGACGATGTGGATGAATCCAGTTTCCAAATCGGTAATACGAGTTGCATCTGGTCTGCACGCTAAGATGAAAGAATTTCTTAGCATACAAGCTTGGTGTGCGTGTATAAAAGAAGAGATTGTAAGAATCACAAACCTGTATAGCCAAAGCTGTAGTGGTGAGACTGCCGAAACTACCATCAGTGTGCTGCTGACGAGCTAGGCCAGCCATGGGTCGTCGCACGAAGTGGATCAGGCTGCGGTGTCTGTGATCTTGGACCACGCATCTCAAGGCGAGGATCACCATTGAGATAGTGTCTATGAATAAAGTAATGTCATTCATGATTTTGTTAAAATTCAATTCAATACAAGTGTAACTGTGTCCAGCAACATATATCAGGGTTATTGCGTCAAAGATTACCTAACCCTTGAAAGGTTATTCTTCCCTTTTAAGGGTTAGGTGGATCTAGTTGTCTTTGAGGCTTGAATCCTCGTCAAACTTGACAGTAAAATGATAAAAACAATATTTAAAAAAACTAAAGCTTGGAATTTCAATCCCTTCCTTTTCCATTACACCTACAATGTGCCTCTACTCGTAACACCAGCAATTTAGCTAACTGGATGGAGGTGTTATAGAGAATATTAGGGCATCGATTCAATTGGATTTTATTTCAAAAACAATATTCCTTGTGTCCTATTTTAAGCCTAGTTTCTATTAAACTGTAAAACAAAAATAAAAGAAAGATACAGTAGTCATGAAGGCAACTGGGAAACAAGTCGGTGGAATTCGAAGATAATAGTAAAACTGACTCTTACCAAGGCTATGATCAGAAGCAGCGTTCGCAATATCCAGTAGTCTTCTTATATGTCGACGACGTACGTGGGCCGCTGAAGAGCATGCAGCGAGCGTGGCATATGCAAATTCAAGGTCATGTGGCGGTTCCCTATGGAGCAAGGCCGCTACCAGGTCTCGGCCATGAAATGAGCGAGGATCTTTGCAGAGAGCGCCCAAAGCTAGGGTGTAAGCAGCGAGACGATTTAGTGGAGGAGGAGACTCGTGGTGCCTGCATAAAAAAAAGACTTTAAATTTGAATTTGTTCATGATTATTGTGACGGCCTCTACCGCCCCCCTTTAAATAATAAATAAAAGTAACTAGTGGAGTACATAAATGGCTTATAATTTTTTGTTGTTACGAAAAACTTTGTTGGGTTTGCATACAAGTGCGGTTCGGGCCATAAATCGTTATATTTTTTGTACTTATTTTAACTTTGGGTCAGACGAATGCTAAGAGGTATTCATTTAAAAATACGCACATAAATAGTAAAATCGGGTGACAGTTCATAAGTGCTTTGGGTACAATGATATTAATTTTAGTTAAAATTGGCCGCATAAGTGGGAACTAAACCATTTAAACAGTTTTTCTGCTAAACTTTTGTGTTGATATCTGAGATTTTGTCTTGTGACCACTTGACACATGTTTGTGTTAAAATAATATTCTCTGAAGGACGCGCGCATTTTTTTGTAAACAAAAAAAGGGATACCTTTTTTTGTTCTGTTCAAAACTGAGGACAAAGGGCCAAAATACCATGAGTTCAAATTATGAAAAGTTCTATTCAGTTGCAAACCGGGCGCGTATTCAGGCACATCTGCCTAACTAAGAGTAAGACCTCCGAAAAAGGTCTAGTGTTTGTGTGACTAGCTGACTATAAGTTAAGTATTACTTAATGAGACTGCCTTTTGTTTATAATTCTTCCTATTAAGTACCTATAATTACTTATTGAGACTATCCTTTTGTATTTACTGAGACTGGTTTTGTTTCAAATTATTCCTATTAAGTATGATTACTTATTGAAATCATCTATTGTTTCTTTGATATTCTTTTATTCAAATTAAATTAATTATTTTCTAGGTAGATGGATTATTATTCGAATGCTTTTAAGATTAACTAATAGATTTGTTTTTGATTTATTAAAATATATCTAGATAATTCAGTGTGCAAATAAAATTAATAAGCTGAGATTATTTAGTGTTTGATTATGAATTTTCTCATGGATGTAAGCTAAATACTAAAATTAATTAATTAAATACGAAGATATCGTTGATTGAGCATCATTATGAGGCTCAACGGGTCAGATATAAACAGATTATATTATAATAAAATATATGTATCATATGTACTGAAATGTATGAAATTTGTTTATGTGCATGTGTGTGATTTTTAGATAAGAGGTTGTGCATGTAGAATTTATTTTTAGATATCTATTTGCATATTATATATATTTGTAATCTTTTGGACTTCAGATTTTATATAATTTAAAACATTGATTAAATAATTTACAACATCGTAAAAAGTGTTAGTAAATAAGGAATAATTAAATTTAGCTTAACGACAGAACGATTAGCTGATTTAATTAGATAACTTCAATATACTTTATCCGGTTTGGTTTTGGTCTAAACATTATAAGAACAAGTATTATTGACGATGCGACGTGCTGGCGATTACAAATGACGACTGAAGTAATGTAGCGTACTACATACGTTACAAAATTGTTCCTTTTGACTGAATTAAATGCTGAGTACATTTAATCAGTGTTGAATCATACTAGATTTCGGCTAACTTCGAGAAAATATAGATAGTCCAGCGTATATCACCATCAGACACTACTATTTGAGTCGACGTGCACAGCTATTCAACGACTACAAACCTATATAATTCGAATACACACTAATATTAATGAGACATGGCGTTTGACGCTACGATACTCACACAAACAGGACGATTTATGAGGCTGTAAATAAGTTCTCGGGGGATATCTATGATTGAACCTGCAACGTGGGAAGTTCCTAGTTGTGATGTTATCTGGCTTAGTCATGACTAACTTGATGAATATGATCCAGAGTTCCAGCTTACAGATGTGCCTAGACTGCAAATGTATTATTTAGTAAGCTTAATTTATTTAAGCTGCTATAATGCGCTAGTCTTCTATATGCCCTTTCATACAGCAACTATCCAACTATGACCTCTCATAATTAATACGAGGATTTAAGTTACACGCTAGCACGTGTAAGTGCTAGACTTCAGATAAAGACTGAATTAAATGCAATTCTACTAGATATTAGTCACACTTCGAGGCGATATATATATGGCAGAGCGTATTTACAACTTTACTCGAAATTATCTCATTGGCTGTGAAGTAATGCGAGTTCATTTAATTTTTCTCTAGCCATGGTGTTCGACGCTAATGGTACTCACACGACAGGACGACTTATGGGGTTAAACAAATACCTCCGGGGAAAGTCTAGCACAGTTTGGCCGATCTGTAGTGATGACGAAAATCCTCGCAACGAGGGGAGTTCCTTGCTGTGATGTTATCTGGCTTAGTCATGATTAACTTGATTAAAATTACTTTGAGCTCCAATTACACACATGCTTTGAATTCAAATATGACACTTTGGAAGCTATGTTTATTAAGCTATTTTAGTACGCTCAGTCAACATGACCTATCCTTCCATATCAAACTACTAGACTCCAGACAGGGATTGATACCCTAGGTTGCTCATCAGCACATGTTAGTGCTATGCTTCAAAAACAGTATTTAATGTTGAGTACATTTATTCTGGTCACTTCGTCCTGCTGTCAAGAGGACTACAAATTTTCACATCAAACAACTCACTCACTCATTCTGCGATTTCTACTTGAAATATTCTTTTAGACCAAAATCTGTCGGAATAAACTTATATTGTGTTATATTTGACGGGACGCACATTGGGGTAATGTAGTATGGACAAAGGCTAGTCTCATAGGTCAATTAAAATTTACAGGACCCAGAATCGAGCCCGAATCACCTACAAGTAGAAATTAGTTCGAGCCAGTTATATCAGGTCAGAATGCATGAGACTTTATTTGCAGTAAACAAACTATTCTTTACTTTAAGATAACAATTCACCATTCATCTTTTGTATGTTTGTTTTTCAGTGTTTTGTCATTGTGTTTTTCAGAGATTTTATAAAATATTATCAAACAATTACCTTTTTTTTTATAAATTTAACCACTAGACGATTACGGATCACAAGGCCATATATTGCGTAACATGTTCAATAGCATCACTTAGGTATTCCTTTCTTTAGCTACAATTATAACTCACGGTTAGCGAGAGATTTTAGAATCCATCATCTTCTCTTTCTACACACGTTTCGCAATCGCGCGCATATCTAAGTACGGCCATTTTCAACGGGGGGGGGGGGGGGGGGGTTGGGGGCGTTACAATTATATTCAGACGCTAATTTCGATTATGGACATTTATTCGGGGTTTACTGTTTTTAGTACGTATCAGCTTTTGATTGAGTTGTAATTTGTAAAATCGTGGGTTACCTTATCAGTAACGTAAATCTTTTAATACTAAACATTATTGGTTAATGTTGTTACCATGTACCAGATTGTCATAGGCGTGAAGAGTCTCGAAGCACTCGTAGCCCCACTATAATGCTCTAAACGTAGTAAACGATCAATGCGTTAAGCATATTTCGCTATGGCTAATCCTGGTCTCACATCACAAAATCACAAAGCGGTCACCCATGACCGCTTTGTGATATTTCTATTCACGAGCGTTTCCTTGCTTCGGAAGTCACGTTAAGCCGATGGTCCCGTTTGCCAGTAACATAACAGTCGTTAAGCCAAGTTAAGGGTTTCTTAGGCGGCTTAAAAACTTTCAACAGCAGGTCGCCACAACCTGCATTGTCCATTTTCAACACGGAAATACGGCTCACCACCTGTTACGTGGGACAAAAATATTTACGGTAAAATGTGGGCGTATAGTAAGCCTCTGCCACCCTTTCGGAGATATCAGGCGTGACTGATAAGCAAAGTGAAGAGACTCGATATAATTATATTCACTTACTTGGACATCATGAGTAGTATCTCAATTTCCATTTGTTTAGCTGACAGTTGCATTTCGAGGCCTTGTTGCTCTATCTCCTTACCAGTATTATTAGCCAACTAAAACGAGAAATTTAATTATTTCAAATGCTTGACAAAAATAACTACGTGAGCAAGTTGCTTAAAAATAGCAATTAAATGTAATAATGATTGAATGATGTATTAATTTATTTTATGTTTTAATTTATGTACTTATTTCAAAGGTTGTTTATTCGAAGAATTGTTCAAAGAAAAAGAAATTGCAATTGTAAAAGCATGTTTATGGTAGAATAAAGGCTATTTTCATTTTCATTTGGAAGATCGGCTTATAAGAACTGTATGGGAGTGTAATCCCTGCCCGACACGCATTGTTCTTGGAACCAGCTCTGAAATTAATCAGAATACTCTTCTGATTAATTTCATTGACGGACTTGAAAAGAAAGTAATGCCTCTTCCCTCCTTTGCAATGCGGGAGACCTCGAAGGAAACTATGTTTATATCCTATAAGTACATGTGTTATACTCGTAAGGGCTCTCATACAGAAAACTGCGAATTCGCATCGCATCGCGAATATTAATATTAGAATATTATGCAATGTGAATTTGCAGTTTTGTGTGGGAGCTCTAACTCAAACTCAGTGCTTTGTAAGCAATCACTGCGTTAAGCAACTTTTGCTATGACTGGTCACGGATGAATGTCCGCTTTGTAGCATTTCCATTTACAAGCTAGTTATTTTTGTCAAGCATTTTTTTTTTTTACAATCTTTCCCTTGCATCGGACAGCACTTTAAGCCGTTGTTCCCTGTTACCAGTAACATGGCAGTCAGTCCCTCGGCTTCACCCGTGACGTACTTTGAACTCGCGTCGTTTATAAATTCTACAATATTGTATTGTATTGTATTGTGGGACACTTAAGCCCAAAGTAAACTAATATTAGCTTGTGTTATGGGATCTAGATAACTGATAAACATACTTATTTATTTCTAAATACATACATATTTTAGATAAATAACACCCAGACACAGAATAAAGAAATAAACATAATAAATAAATAATATTGCATACAAATTTGCCCGATTTGTCGACATTGATGGTTACTACTCCGCTCTCCAGGGTAGTAGCGTGATGATATATAGCCTATAGCCTTCCTCGATAAATGTACTATCTAACACAAAAATATTTTTTCAAATCCAACCAGTAATTCCTGAGATTAGCGCGTTCAACCTAACACACTCTTCATCTTTGTAATATTACTAGATGACCCCCCCACAGCTTCGCCTGTGGAATATTTCGACCTCCCGTCGCAGCTATTTAATCCCGTCGTTTATACTCTTACATTCTACAATGATGCATAAAAATTTGCCCGATTTGTCGACATTTATGACTACTGCTCTGCTCCCCAGTGTAGTAGCGTAATGATATATAGCCTAAGCCTTGCTATTTAACACAAAAATATTTTTTCAAGTCAGACCAGTAGTTCCTGAGATTAGCGCGTTCAACCGAACAAACAAACTCTTCAACTTTATAATATTAGCACAGTTATGTCTTTTGGCTGTGATATTAGTATGGATTATAGATAAGGCCTATAACTTGGCTTGGCTTCAAAGCATCTAGAAAAAAAACAATAGCAGGTCGCCACAAGCTGCCCTTATACGTTACAGCAATAGGACACTACCTGTTACGTGGGACAAAAATGCACACAGTGAAAAGTGGACGTATAAAATGTCTTCGGGGTGATGGGATGGCGAGACGTAATTGATACTTAAAGTACCTGTAAAGTCAACATGACATGGTGGGTGTCGTTTCCCCAGCCCCAGTCAGGTTGGCGATGCTGCAGTAGATACTGTAGCGCCTTCTGTATCGCCTGGCCTTCATTGAGGGTCTCCGTCTCCCAGGCGGTGGTCGTCGATGTTATAAGCGTCGTCGTCGGAGGCGGTTTAGGGGTAGTTGTTGATGGGTTCTCCGTTTCTGGAAATATAAAATTATTATGGTGTTATAACGGGCATATTTTGGAACGAACTCTTTTTAATACAGTTTTGCAATATCGCAACGATTAAATATCCTTTTCGGCTATCTTCCCTTTGCACACATATATCTGTCTCTCTCTTTCTTACTCTCTCCCTATATGTGTTTGTTAGTGAGTGCGTGCGAGTAGTCGAATCCGAGCATCAAGCTAAACTGCTGCTGGCTGGCCGCACACAAGCCATTGTTGTTTTTAGGTACTACGATCGTACATCACTATCATCTCAGCCGATCAGGCGGCTGGTCGCGGCCCCGGCATTTTCTTATTATTATTTTTCAACCAATCTTCACGCCTCGTTATTTAAATATTTCTTTATTCTAGAAACTACATATTTTTATTCGGGACTCTCAGCAAGGATCTTTCTGAGAATGTGTTGGAGGGTAATTGTCTATGGATTTTAATTCACGTGACGTGTTTTACTATAATAATAATAATAATAATAAATCTTTATTCATTTAGGTCACAAAGTAACACTTATGAACGTCAAGAATATTGCTTCTACATTTACATTTACTGCCAGATTCGCAAAGCAATAGGTAGAGCCTGAGGAAGAACCTGGCAATAAAACTCATGGCCACTCTTTTCTGAACGCCAGTAATTACATTAGTTTGATTAACATGATATTTGACCAATTATATAGTAATGAATTTATACAAACAAAAAAAAACAAAATCAATGTTGTGTTTAAATCATATCAAAATTAGAGCGATTATAGTTGCCGGTTCTAAGGGCAGCCTAAAATTGAAGAAGAAGAATCTGGCAAGAAAGTCAATGGATGCCATTTTAAAATGTAGGAATGGCTTACAACATTAAAATTACACTTACATTGTTCCTTTGGATTTATGTGAGAACAGTCGACTAAACTTAAGTTTACCTTAAATATAAATAAGATTATTTTTAATAATTGCTATAACAGCTATGAGCTGACCAGTCCCAACAGACGGCACCCGTTCACGGGTATGACGCATTATATCAGCCATCGCCCTACTCAACCGTATTATAGGGAATAAGGCGACCCGATACATACGCCACCACTGCCAGGACACTTAGGCGAGCATGACATAAAATACTAAATGTGTTATTATTTGAAGAAACTCAATAGATACGCTTTTAACTAATATATTTAGGGAAGTAGAGTTTCTACTTGCTCTACAGCAGAAAAGTTAAAGAAGAAAGCATACCAGTTTGACAATAGACGGCCGCGAATACGCTCAAAGCGCACAGTGTTTTGAAATAGCGTTGGCCCATGGTGAATCTGGAACAAAGACAAATTATTGTTATTCAAGCAAGATTAAAAATACCTTCTATTCAGCAAAATTCCCAGCCATATTTACTCTAGAGACTGGGTTTTATTTTGATAGAAGGAGGTCTATGCGTCGGATTATTTTCCTCTATTCGGCAATACACTATTACAATGGGCGCATAGAGCCGAGATTTGCCAGTCATATATATATATACACACATACATGTACAGCACATACCTAATCTTTTGCCGAACAGGAAGGAACTGGTAGCTTACACTTCAGCCATTGCATTTAGTCTGAAGTATGGCGGTGAGACTGAGACCGAAACGCGCAGGTAATGGTTATCTGTTTAAATTTTCGTGCATTGAAATTTTAAGGGCCCACAACATGGCTTAAAATTATCATTGATGTTCTTACGTATTTATTTTATGATGCCTATGTTTTTAATACCACCTAAAAGGTAAAATACTAATATTTATTTGCTTTAAAATGGTTTAAAGAACACAATATAACAGCTAGAAAAATAAAATTACAAAATAACAAGCATGAAATAAGCATCCGTTGGCAAACTAGGTAAAAACCTGTGTTTCAGCTTTCGGCGCCACTCCCTGGGAAAAACAGTGGAACCTTACTCGTTCAAAGATTAGGAAGAATACCTTAGTTTATACAATACAATATTTAGTATTATTGTTGTAATTGAATATAATGAATAAATAATAAAAAACCACCACCGGTTAGGAACGCGGCCTACCTGAGAAGAACCAGCAAGAAACTTAGGAAGGCTTTTTTTGCTGGCCTATTTACAACTTAATATTATTTTACTTTGCCAGCAGATCATTTCCAGGCGTCCCTGTCCTGCAAATAATCTTTAACAGAGTAATAACCTTTTTCAAAAACCTTTATTTTATTTATTAATAACAATGATTAAGAAAGTAAGTAATACTTTATACCCCAAAAATACAAATGAACAGATTCAGTTTACAATTCACATGTGATACAATTGGCGGTCTTATTTAAGCGGACCCCGGGCGTCGCGAGTCGCAACTGGGACAGACGCTCGGAGGATGATGATGACAATTGGCGTCCTTATCGCACAATGGCAATTTCTTGCAGACAACCATGGGATGAACGCTATAACAACTAGTGTTATTGAGTGCCTATTGATTGTTAAACAATATTGTCATTAATGGTAGCGATTGTATATTTTGAAGTATAAGAGTGGACATTTTGCATGTGGAAGTCGCATATGACAGACTTCTTATTATGGTGGAAAGATTTGATTTTGTTTTTAGACGAATCAGACAAAAATATAAGTTACACATAGTAATTATGCCATATCAAGCATACGTCTCTGCCATACTTCGTTATGGAATTTTAATGTAGGGTAGTTCAGTGGACGTAGGTAAAGCATTTATAACGCAAATAAAATGTATCCAAGCAATATGTTGGGTTTGACTACTTGAGTTGCAAGCATCTGTTTAAGCGTCATGATATTTTGCCTCTATCTTGCATAAATATAATGGAAATATTAGTATAAAAAGGAATATTTCCATGATATTGTTGTTGTTGTTGTTCCATGATGTCTTCCATGAGGAATATTCCCCCATCTTTTCACAAAGTAGGTGACATGTCAAACAGTCGAACGAGGCACAAATTTGGACTACGATCCCAAAGGTAACTGGCGATGTCAAAGAGAAATGTAAATTACATGTGTATTACACTTTATAATCATCGTCTGCATCTGCCAGATGGCTGAAGTAAAACTTTGTGCAACTCTATTCGGCATTAAGCTATATGACATACTAGTTGACGCCCGCGGCTCCGCACTGTTATAAGGATTCGGCCACAGGCCTTTTTAAAAAAAGAAATTAAAACTTAGAGAACTTTTATTTCACAATTTAGGACCCGAGTTTGAGGGCAAGTGTCACGCGCGGATGATAGACTCGAACTGAACGTTCAACTGAACTCGAATGCAACGAGCAATCAAAAGTGCTGACTGGAGGAAAGGATCTGGGGACGTAAGGGTTATTGTATACAGGGTGTATATATAACAGCCCCGGGGATAAGAGTAAACTTACCCCTAAAGGGTTAAGTTTATGTAAAGGAACGGATTCTGGGTTCAGCTGATGAAGAGGGGGTTTCAGCGACTTCTGAAAGTTCTTCTGGGGTTTCAATCTTGGTTTGGACTCTATGTTTATTTACGAGGCGGTGACAGGTGCCGGATTTTACAAATTTGTAAAAAACAATTAATAATGATATTAGAACAATAACAGAAATGACAATCGTGGTATAAGAATAGTAGTTTCCATATAAAACAATATGAGGCTTTTCAATCATTTTATCAAGGTCATTTATGATGTGGGCTGAATCTTTAATGTATTGATGAGTGAAGATAGAATCAAGGTTAAGACTGGTTAGATTTAGAAAAGGGATGGATGAGTTAGTTCTCAAAAGAGTTTCTGAGTTACAACAGGAATCGTTAATTAATTTGAAATCAGGTTGGATTGTGTTTATTTTAATTATTTTCGAATATCTTGGTATTAACCTTGAATCTTTATAATAAGCTATACAATTCAAAGGTAAGTTTAATATGCCTATATGTGACAGTGTTATTTCGGTATTTGTGGAGTTACAATCTATCGACAATTTAGAAGGTTCTGTGATTACATATATCCACTTATTATTAGAAAGTGGTTGCCAAATATTTAAATTGCCTCTGAGGAATCTAGTATCACAAATGTTGGGTACGGATTTCAAAGTTTTTGAAATTATTTCCGATTCGCAGATCGGAGTGGTAGAACTAGAATATAAATAGGGGTTATTACAAATATAGTTAGAATTATAAACAGTTTTACAATCTAGTAAATTATCAAACTTACAATAATAAGACCTATCTCTAGTTACAGCTATAAATTTAGTTGATGGAATTATGGTGGAATATGTATTATTAATTAAAGCAACAGGGTAAGGAATGTTTCTATAAAGGTAATACAGTTTCGAATTTACAAGAGGAACCTTTAAAACGAATACAATTTTGTTATTATTGTAATAGCTAGCAATTTCAGAAATATTCATTAAGGTATAAATATTCTCGAGCGATAGACTTAAAGGAAGTTGATGATAATCAGCTAGAAATCTGTAGTTTTCAACAAGTTCTGTAAACAATTGTTTTGGGGTTATTAAAGAAGGATGTAAAATATTTGACTTACTGAACATAATTCCATTAATAATGTCTTCTATTTTGAATGACAATGTTAGGAGGCTGCTCTCTAAAATACTAATAATTTCGTATATATTTGACCTTAACACTAATTTATCAGAAATGACAGAAAGATTCCTTTGAGATTGTGCCAGAGTATCAATAGCGCTATTTAACTGCTGTTCGTTGGTGTTGATTTTATTCAAAGTATCTCTAAATGCTGAAATCGTTGAGTTTATGATAAGAATATTTTGCTTTACTAACTTAGATAATGTAATTTGATCTTTTTCAATGAGTTCAATAGCGTTACTGTACTGAATAGCGTCGTCTTCGTCCATGGTGCCGAAAACATGTTTAAACACAGTACCAATTCCACCAAACCAGGCTGACCTTTTCGACCTGGATTCAATTAAATGTGATATTGAATCAAAGTCTCGAATTATGTCCTTATATCTAATTGATAACGGCTGGTGTAAGTTAGCACATTCGACATTCGAATACACTTCACTTTGTTTACAAAAGAACTTTGACCTGCCTATCACACCGTTTAAGTTTTTAATGTGTGGCAATAAGTAGGAAACATCGATTGGGATTAAAATACTTAAATGTCCGTTAACTATTTTAAGTGATCCAACTGGATCGAAGTATATTCCGGAAGTGTTCATTGCTGTTTCGATGAAGGTCTCCTGTGCAGAGGACAGGGAACTGCAAGGAGTAATTTATAAGTTGGTTTTATCCGGTTATTATAATATAATTAAAGTAAGTTAATCTAATTTTAATGATAATTTGCAATAAAGTTGCTTTTATAACTTAGAATTTTATCATACTAAGTAACATTAATTTATTTTAATAGATAGTATTTTGGCATTTAATTATTTAATGAAAGTTGTACTTAGATTAGTGTGTGTTATACTATGATTTAATATCGTTAATTGACGTTATACTATTATAATTAACTTTTAAGGTAAGTTATATAGATATTAGTTATTATTATAATAAGTTTGAATGAAATTAGTGTAAGTTATACAAATATTAGTGGATATTTATTTAATTTATTTGTAATGTTACGTGGAAGTTATAATTATATTAGTAGACATTATACTAGGGTTTAGTAATGTAAATTAGAATATATATATTTATGATTAGTAATATTTATATTATTACTTTATACGTTTATTCGATTAATATGATTAAGTAGCTTATATTTATACTGATGTATTATATTTATATTTTATACTTATAGTTAAGATTACGATATTTTGTAATTTACAGTAATAACT
Organism: Thumatha senex; assembly: GCA_948477245.1. NCBI lineage: Eukaryota > Metazoa > Arthropoda > Insecta > Lepidoptera > Erebidae > Thumatha > Thumatha senex. The sequence continues at coordinate 20,735,804 of OX419744.1, read as the reverse complement.
ATATATATTTTAAGAAATTATTAAGTTAAAGTTAAGGTTTATGTAAGTAATTAAGTGTCAGCTCTACGAGCTAGTTTTATTTCATCAAAGTGATGTACTACATGTCTCCTATTTATTAATAATGTTAGGCTATTTCTACCATTTATTTTGATGACTTTATAAGGGCCTTTCCAAATAGGAGATAAGGCTTTTCGTAATCGAAGATGATTTTTTATAAAGACGTAGTCACCGATATTATAGCTTACTACACGACTATGATTGTCATAGTAGGTTTTGGAAGCTTCTTTGGACTTGTTTATGTGTTCAATGGCCTTTTCACGTGTGAATTTTAGACGATGTTGTAACATCCTTATGTAATCAGGGTAAGTAGCACTCGGAGCAGATTCGTAAATTGAGTTAGGAAGGATAGGTTTATGACCAAAAACCAATTCATAAGGAGTATAGTTGGTTGTAGAGTGGATGGCCGTGTTATATGCTAACATAGCTGTGTAGATATATTTGGGCCAGTCATCTTGGTTTTGAGATATGTACGATTTCAAGTATTCTTTTAGTGTTGAATGGCTTCTTTCTAAAGCACCCTGTGTTTGGGGGTGGTAAGGAGAAGACCACAACTGTTTTATTTTTAGGAATTTACACGTGTCTTTAAACATCTGGGCAGTAAAATTGGTTCCTTGATCGGTAAGGATAGTTTTCGGTATACCAAATAAGGAAATAAAATGAATGAGACAATCACTGGTTTCTTCAGCAGTAGTACTGCGGACGGGATATCCTGCAGAAAATTTGGTTAGATCGTCTTGAAGAGTAAGGATGTATTTAATTTTGGCAGGACCAGATTCAGGTAGAGGACCAACTATGTCAAGAGACAATCTTTCGAAGGGGGCTATGGAAGTGGTTGTTATTTGCATTGGTGCTCTGTTTATTCTTCTAAGAGCTTTATTTGTTTGACAAGACGTGCAGTTTTTAACGTAATTCTCTATTTCTGTACGCATATTTTTCCAATAGTATTGTTCGCGGATTTTATTAAACATTCTGTTGGAGCCGAGATGGCCAGCAATTGGGATATCATGATTTTCATGCAAGATCTTCTGTACTTCAGAGGGACTAGGATAATATATTTTATCGCGATATATATGCACTTGAATACGTGTATTATGAAATAAGTGTGCCAGCATATTGTAAATCCTTATGTACGTGTGCTTGTCAAAAGGATTCTTAAAATCGGTTATGCTAATTTTGTCAATAGACTCGTTTTCAGAAATCAGGTGATTTCGGATGTTTCTTAGCGATTGGAAAATTTCGTTATATGAGCAAGTGTCAAAGTGATGCACTTTTGTAAAAAGGAAGTAGTATTTTTTATCATTATGTAAAAGAGATTTAAAGGATAGTAGAGTTCTATCTGAGTTATTGAAAGAATCGGATTCGGGTGAGTTTGATAAAATCTCCTGAACATATGGGTTTGACTCATCCAGATCAAGAGATGTGGGTATTATTAATATTTTGTTTTGACTTTTGATTAGGCGATCATTATGTTCAATTATTGGCGTATTATATTTTACAGTCGAAGGTGTTTTCAAGAACTTCGAGTAAGTATCATCGGGATCAGGTAAGTTAGGAGTATTAAGATCTACTTCAGGATTAGGGTAGTAAGTCATTGGTTCTTGGGTACTGGTAGAGGGTTGCGGATCATCAAAAGGGTATTGTAAGACAGGGTCTTGGTTACTAATAAAAGGCTGAGTTTCATTTTCCATTTCCACGATAGGGTCAAGAATGTCAGACAAAGGTGTGGATCGGGGTGTTGGATTTGGGTTATCTGGCATAGAGATAGGAGGAAGAAGAGAATCAGGTAAATTTTCAGGACTTGGAAGATTTAGAGGACTAAAGTCATTTGATCCACCACCAAAGGGACTAATATCTAATGGACCGAGGTCGGTAAGTTCATCATTTGGTAAATTCGTAGGGTTTGTAGGATATACTGGGTTTACAGGATAGCGAGAAAGAGCGTCAGCAGCTGAATTCAATTTGCCTTTGCGATATACAATCTCGTATTCGAATTCTTGGAGTTGAAGACGCCAGCGTTGCAATTTGCTACTGGGGTCAGTGTGGTTAAAAAGCCATTTCAAAGGGCGATGGTCAGTAATGATAACGAATTTACGGCCAAACAAGTATGGTCTGAAGGTTTTGCAACCCCAGACTATCGCTAACAGCTCTTTTTCTGTTACACTATAATTTGTCTCGCATTTATTTAAAGTTCTGGATGCATAAGCAACTGGATGATCTTTTCCGACAGGACCTTGCGATAAGATAGCAGATATTGCATAATTGGATGCGTCACAGGTAAGGTTAAAAGGTTTTGTAAAATCAGGATAGATCAGGACTGGGGCAGTGACTAATTTTGCTTTAAGCGATTCAAACGCAAGTTGCTGTTCATTTGCCCAAACAAAGGGAACATCCTTTTTCAGAAGGTTTGTAAGGGGTTTGGATAATTTTGAAAATTCTGGAATAAAACGTCTATAGTAGGAGATGAGACCCAAAAAGGATTTTATGTCTTTGGGACATTTGGGGATTGGAAATTCTTCAACTGATTTAATTTTATTAGGATCGGGTTTCAAACCACTTTCAGTGATGACGTGCCCTAAATATCCAACTTCCTTTCTTAGGAACTCACATTTGTCGGGTTGTAATTTAAGATTGAATGAACGGAGTCGTTGGAAAATGGAAGCCAGATTTTGTATATGGCTAAAAAGGTCATGGGAATACGAAACAATGTCGTCTAGGTACACAAAACAGCGCTCTCCTTGCAGACCAGTAAGGACGTTATTCATGAGGCGCTGAAATGTTGACGGAGCGTTTTTCAAACCAAATGGCATTCTAGAAAATTGAAAATGGCCTTGAGGGACGCTAAATGCGGTCTTACAAGCATCCTGGGGTGCCATTTGAATTTGATGGAACCCTGAAGCAAGGTCAAGAGTTGAGAAATATTTGGAATTGCCTAATTGGTCAAGAATTTCAACGATGTTTGGGATTGGATAGGTTTCACCGATGGTAATATCATTTAATTTGCGATAGTCTATGACCACGCGCCATTTTTTTTGGCCAGAAGCATCAATTTTTTTTGGAACAATCCATATCGGAGAAGACCATGGTGACAAAGAGGGCTGAATTATCTTTTGATCAAGCATTTTTTGAATTTGAGAGTTGACTTCTTGTTTGTGTACTTCGGGAAATCGATATGATTTAACATTGACGGGCTGATCAGATGATGTTCTAATCTCATGTTGGATAGCATCAGTTGAGGTAAGAGAATCATTAGGTAGGTGAAATATATCTGAGTACTTGGAACATAGATCATATAGGGCTTCGCTTTCTTCAGAGTTCAGGTGTGAGACACGAAGGAGCTTGAGGACTTCATTGGTTCTATCTAAACACGTTTTGTTCGTAAAACAGGATATAAAGGATTCGTATTCGACAGGTTGGAGAGAGAGTTGAAGGTTGGAGCTTAAGGTTACCGGTTCTTCGGAAGTATTTAGGACTGTGAGATTAACTCGTTTATTGTCTTTTACACTAACTAAACAGTTGGCTATAAATAGGGAGTTATTTAATTTTTGATCAAGAATGAGACCTTCTTTTAGTTCAGGGTTGGTAACTGAGCATTCTATTAAGATCTCGGAGCGAGGAGGAACTTGGTAGATTGGGTCAGTCAGGCGAATTTTAACTTTATTTTTATCTAAATTAAGGATTTGTCTGTTGTAATCAATGGAGCACTGAAATTGAGTGAGTAAATCGTTTCCTATTATCCCGTCGTAGGGTAAGTGTCCTTGTTCTATTATGTGAAATGGAAAAGATATTGATTCTCTACCAAGTATGATGTCCATGTCGAAATCACCAAGAGTGGACATGGTTTCTTCACGGCTGTTAATGCCTTTTAATTTAATTATGTTACCTTTAAGTTTCAGGTTGGAGTATGACTGGATAGAGGAATTCTGGATTAGGCATATTGAAGAACCCGTATCAACGAGAAATTTAAGAGGTTTACTGGAAACGGATGTTTGAACGAGAACATTGGGTAAGGATGTTTTATTTGGTACACAGGACACTTCGTATACCATATTATCTTGGGTAGGAGTTTTAATTTTTGATTTAAAGCATGGAAAATCATTTGTTTGGATCTGGTCACCGATAAGCTTTTTACGTATAGTATTAGGGACGCTTGCTTGGGGCTGGTTACCCGTGTGGTCTTTGGATATCGTAGTAGGGACACTTGTTTGGGGCTGGTTACCCGAGTGGTCCTTGGGTATGGAAATAGGGACTCTTGCTTGGGGCTGGTTACCCGTGTGGTCCTTGGATATGGAAGTAGGGACACTTGTTTGGGGCTGGTTACCCGTGTGGTCCTTGGGTATGGAAATAGGGACTCTTGCTTGGGGCTGATTACCCGTGTGGTCCTTGGATATGGAAGTAGGGACTCTTGCTTGGGGCTGATTACCCGTGTGGTCCTTGGGTATGGAAATAGGGACTCTTGCTTGGGGCTGGTTACCCGTGTGGTCCTTGGGTGTAGAAAAGGTGTCATTTTTACATATGGGTATGGTAAATAATCGCGGTTTGGGTCCCACGAGACACCTACGCGGACCCACTAAGCGTTTAAATTATTTCCGTCTTGGTTGATTTGAAATTCTTCTACGTTTGTAGACATTTCTGGCTCGAGGTCTCCATTCTCATAGTCAATACAGTTGACGCGAGCGGGTTGAGGCCTATAAAAGTTTTGGTTAGGACGTTGTAACTGGGACGATTGAGGGACTTTGAATCTATTATTATTAAATTCGCGTTTGCGGCACTTGTCAATTGTATGACCTTGAGTTTTACAGTACCTACAAAATAAATTCTGGATATTATGGTCAAATTGTTTTTGTTGGTAGGGCTTTGAGCTCATATTCAGAGTAGATGGCCTTAAAGAAAAATTGGGTTTCGGGATCTGACGATTAGTGTTATTGCGTTTATTAAATAGGTTTAAGATTTTTTCTTCAGATACTGCTACATTAATCGCTTCGTTGAGCGTGGAAGGATTTTTGCTTCTGGCTAGGTTAGAGATTTCGGGCTTAAGGCCAAGTAAGAAGGTGTTGAGTGCTAGATCTTCCATTGCGGCTGTGCGGCCACTTAATTCAGATTTCTTTTTATTTGACAATGTTACTTCGGTCAATAGTTTCGAGAGACAAGTTTCAACGCGTAAAGCATATTGGTTTACTTGCTCGTTACCTAACTGGCGGCATTCTTGCAAGTCTGTCAGTAGGTGGGCGTAGTGTTTTTTCTCTCCTAATTGATTTTTCAAGAATGTACTCAATTGATCCCAAGAATCAAATTCTTTAATAGAACAAGCTATTTCGGCCTTTCCCTTTAATTGTGACAAAATATATTTGAATAGGATGGACTTTTGGGTATCGGAAGCCAGTTGGATTGCGTTAGTGCAGTTTGTCAGAAACGAATTTAATAATTCTCGAGTTCCATCGAAAGGTTTTATGAATTTGAATAGAGTGCCAATCTCGATACTGTTCGCATTCTCTTGTTTTACCTGTGCAGTTTGTGATCCGGTAGCCATTTCTATAAATCTATTAAATGCACACACAAAGTAGCAAAAACAATAATATAAAACACAACGGAAAGTTAATAATCCGTTGATTCTAATTAAGCTTCGGTGTAACAGGCGGCCGTGAGTAACAGACACCTTATCGTCTAGTCTCGAACACTCGACGGATGCGATAAGCCACTGAGCTAAAATTCTTAGAACTATCTTAACGGATAACAATAAAGTTGGCGAGAGTTATAATTTAAATAAATGTTCTTATGCTTAGGAAAAATTTGTTTTGCTAGAGAAATCACACACACTTTTAGGATATGGAAGGATTTAACTTTACTGCACTTTCACATAAAAAGTATTTTGAAACTGAACTTACAGGAGCACGAAGAAAATGTACAGGATCATGATCACCTTTCAGTAGTCACACGTAGTTGCCGGAGTCCTTGTTACAGGAGCAGAGCGAGACACGGCACAGGAACAAGGCTGCTGTATTTGGTTAACCCAGTTGAATATATATCTTTTTTTTTTTTCGATGCAATTCTTCCCAGGATCGAATCACAGATTTTCGGGATTTATCAAATTATTTCACAGGCACATTCGCGTGATTTTCACACTTGGAGATTCACCATAGGATACTTTTGGAAGACAATGGTTGAGTGCGACTTATTTAATTTTATTTGTTAATTTTTTTTTTTTTGCACTGACACTTTATTTTCGGGGCCCAGACGGAGACGTACCAGGGATGCTTTCACCATCAGCATCCCACCGCTGCCACCAAATTGTTATAAGGATTCGGCCACAGGCCTTTTTAAAAAAAGAAATTAAAACTTAGAGAACTTTTATTTCACAATTTAGGACCCGAGTTTGAGGGCAAGTGTCACGCGCGGATGATAGACTCGAACTGAACGTTCAACTGAACTCGAATGCAACGAGCAATCAAAAGTGCTGACTGGAGGAAAGGATCTGGGGACGTAAGGGTTATTGTATACAGGGTGTATATATAACAGCACGCATGGTAAAGTTTTCCCGTTCCCTACAGGATACTTGTTCCCGGGATAAAAAGTAGACTATGTGTTATTCTGATGTGTAAGCTATTACTGTAAAGTTTATCAAAATCCATTCAGTAGTTTTTACGTGAAAGAGTACCAAACATCCATTCAAACTTTCACATTCATAATATTATTAAGATTAGGATTCGCCCGTGACATACTTCGAACTCCTGTCCATTATAAATTCTACAATAATGCATAAAAATTTTACCCGATTTGATCAAAATTTCTGCTACGCTCTCCAGTGTAGTGATGATATATAGCTTATAGCCTATCTCGATAAATGAGCTACAAAAAAAAATTCAAATCCGACTAATAGTTGCTAAGATTAGCGCATTCTACAAAACAAACTAACTATTCAGTCTTATTTATTAAGTACTAGCTGTCCCGCCCGGCTTCGCCCGTGACATACTTCGAACCCCGTGACACCCATTTAATCCCGTCGTTTATTAATTTCACAATAATGTATGAACAATTTCCAAATTCGTGGATTACTTTTCGATTTGATTGATCGCTCTCCAGTACCTACGTCCGCACTTTCGCGTCCGCGATTTTGCCATATCTCCAAAGATATTTATTAGATTTGTAACAGGGATGTTATGGAGCTCCGTAACCGTCACCGAAACTATCGGATATCCGAGATAAAAAACTATCCGTATATTTTTCATTTTTTTCCTAACCGAATCCGAAATTTTAAGTATCGGATAATTTACTAACTTGACCTATATACCTGAAAATATATCTGAAAAAACTATGACTGGTTTTAGTTTTTTCAAGTATAGTTTGTTTTCATTGTGGGATTATATTAATTACAATTTTATATTTACACGTTTTAATCCGATGAAGTGAATAATAATTGTTGTGTTCGGGCGGAGTAATAATATCGCCACCAGAACAAATAATACCGGTAAAGCGCAAATCGACTCGTGCGCCGAGGGTTCACCATAATAAAATTAGTACCTTATTTCAGGAACCTGCCAATTAAGCCAGACCTCCAAATTGTAAGAGCGCCCATACAACTCAAAGGTCTATGATAATTGGTTTTATTTTGTATGTATGAGGACACCCCTTAATTTATTATCTTATAACTTTTTTTTTGAATTTTTCCTTTATTTGTGCTGATCGACATTGCTTTTTACAATATTTCGTGGTTCCGGGTCAACGGGAACTATCAATTACGTGTTTGACCCAAAACGTATACTTCCGGTTGATTTAGAATTATTAATTTTGGTTAATAGCCAAGGACTTATAGTACAAGTAAAGAGAAATTTCAGAAAAATAAAATTGTTGAAAATAAGGTAAATATTAGTACTTACAAGTTTTCTCGAAAATCTTAATTTCCCATATATCTTTTTATCTTGTTGACTGAGGACCTAGATTTTTATACACCTAATAGGGACTATATATAGACTTCAGTATCTGGTATAAATTTTATCTTGCTAGGCCCGTTCCTAAGAAAATCAAAGGTGCCACACGGGCGAACAGACGGACAGCCCGACGTATAAGAAAGTGATCTTATAAGGGTTCCTTTTTTTACCTTTTGAGGTACGTAACCGCAAAAAGTGTGGTTTTAATTGCATAAAAAAAACGATAAATGTAAGTAGTTAGCAACTAATATGATATTTATTTTAATGACAACTAAGTAATATGATTGAAACTGTTCGTAATACCAAATCACGACTTAAAAAAATAATAATTTAATTTTTAAATTCCTTAAAAACCGAATATCCGAAACGGAAATTATTCGAAACTATCGGATAATCCGAAATAATTACATATCCGTAACCGAAATCGGTATAATAATATTCTTATATCCGTAACCGTATCCGAAATTTCATATCCATAACATCCCTAATTTGAAAGGTGTAAAAGGCCAAAATAATCTTAATAAAATGCTAAAGCCAACTAACGTAATAAAAATCAAAATGATTAATAATGTATTTGTGTAAATAGTTCAAATTACCGCTTTATAATTGTTGTTTTTTTAAAGTATTAAAATGGATTTAGTATGTTATCCTTAAGAGATATATCGTCGCAGACTTTTTTGTAGACCTATATTAGTTACATAATTCCACAATACATTATTTTGTTATATCTCAAAAGGTATAGGCAGCGTTTTCGTTAAAAGCTCCCAGACGGCTTATTTTTTCCGATACCCTCAACATATGTTAACTTACTTATAACGGTAAGTTAATGTATTCAAAAACTTAACAAATTCTACATAAAAACCTTACCTATGAAACACTCTAACTATTAAAAAAAACTGCATCGAAATTCGTTGCCTAGTTTTAAAGATCTAAGCATACATAGGGACAGACAGCGAAAAACGACTTTGTTTTATAATATGTAGTGATGATATAGAATAGAAGTATAGATTTATGACATCTTTAAGACATATACTTTATATGTATGAATAATTTTCTTATTCATACTTATGAATAATTTTCACGCCACATTTGGCATAATAGGTTGGAAAACAAGAAATGTAACGCATATGATATTCTAACAAATAAATTTTAGATTATGATTAAAAAAAGTTCTTTGCCTACATAGAGGAATCGCGTGGTTTAAGTTATTTCCCATTTCATCATCTGCTCCGGTTGAATTCGATCAAGATAAAATGTATATCTACGGTAAAAAGCAACATACTAAGGTCTGTTATATTTTATTGGATACGTGCGGTAAGGTGACAAGTCCTCCAGTAAATGTTTATCGGCGAAAAGAGCTGACACGACACGCCTCAGGGAAATCACGCAAGCAAATTATAATGTACTTCAATCCTGTAGTTTGATAGTAACGTCATACTAGTATTATTCATAAGTCTTTGGAGAATAGTGTCTGCTATGCCTAGTCAATCTTTTCTCTCTTTTGACATAATTGACATAATAATTTTGTCATTGAATGGCAAAATTATTATGTAAAACGGTATTTGTTCGTTGTTTTTTCTACTAGAAGCAGCTCTTATTAAGACATAAAAATTAAACGTGGTCGTATAGTATGCCTCTGCCTACCCCTTCAGGGATAAAGGCGTGACAATATGTAAATATGTATTTTCTACTGACTTTTAAAAAGAATCTCTATGCTTGTTTTTATCATATTTTTTTATTTTAAACTGGGTCATTTGTAAATCACCAGCAAATCACCAACAAATCATAAAAACATGTTCTACGATTGTTTTTTAATTTTGAATTTATTTTTTAAATGTAAAATAAAAAGCAAACACCTTACGATGAAAGTTGAGATGAAGATGAGGTCTGTGATTAATATAAGTTGAAATTTCGAATCCATCTAGATATCACTGAGTGCGTTATAAAAGTATTCTACGATAGGAAAAAAAGGTTAAATAAGAATCCTTAGTATTGACGTGGAGCTAGATTTGAAATATTGTGTGGACCACCGGAGACCTTCAACCTTCAAGGAAGGGCAATGGGCTCCGAAGTAATTTTAAACCAAAGCTGGCGGACGAATGCGGTCTACTTATTTATATGAACTCATTTATTTATATGAACCAGAATATTATTTAGACCTAACGGAACATTAATATACATGGCGCTGGGCTTTAAGATCGTTAATTGTGTTTCTTTTTTAAACAAGGTTTTTTTAAAGTTTACCTTGAAAGGTACAATTTAACGCGATTTTATGCGTCCGACATTTTACCTGCAATGGTTTTGGGTTGTTATTGAGTAGATGATGTGTAAGGATGTTGTGAGTTGTTTTGAGATTTAAGGAATTTTATATATGGGTGTGCATGGTTGGTATGAGACATAAAATGAAATATTGCATCCTAGACTATGGAGAATTCTAAAAGTAATTTAACAAAGATGAATGCAGATTTATAGTATCGTACTTATGTAAATATAATAGATGATCAAATGAACTTACCAAGTGAAGTTCGATCACTATTTCGCATCATTCGAAGATATATACTAAGGTAGTTTCCTTTATTCTACAGGCAACATCGCACAGTTTCGGAGATTTTTTTTTCTTTGTGATATCTGTTCATTCTTTCAGAGATACTTTATGAACAAAACTTAAAGGGTGGAAATTATTTTCATAATGGAAAGTGATTTTTCTATGGGAGAGGAGGGTCCTCTCCCATAGAAAAATCAGAGACTCACATAATAGTGATCGAACTTCACTCGGTAAGTTCGTTTGATCATCTATTATATTTTATTGATCATCTATTATACGTGAAAAGTGGGCATATAATATGCCTCTGCCACCCCTTCGGGGATAAGGCGTGATGGATATTTATTTTATTTATTTATATTTCGTCGCATCATTCGAAGATATATACTAAGGTAGACTTTCAGAGAAACAAGTTTTGTTCAGGTTAATCATTCTTCATTTATTGGAAGTAGTAATGAAATCGTATCGCTTAATTATTACAATTGACCATTTTATGTGTTCCTAGGGTACACAACTGCGTTTGCTAAATCATCGTCATTTTGTATTGGCCGGTTATAAAAACGGGCGAAAGCTGAAGAACTGTTGGTCCAACCAGCTGTTTTTCTGATTATATCTACGCTAAGACCGCCGACGCGGGCGGCCGACGTAGCAGCGTCGTGTGCTGTGGGCCCCGAATATAGTTATGTCAACTCCACACTCTGACAAAACCTGTCTGATCCAACGACTGATAGTTTGTATACCAGCGGGTTTGTGTGGTTTTTTATAGGATAGTAGGAGATTTTCTACGTTCGCAGTCCTCAAATTTTTTGTTAACAAAATATAATCCTTGAGGACGGAAGCAGGACATATGTTTACGTTGTCTCTAAAAAATGGTAAGTATAATATGGGTTGATCACGCCCTGGAGCGGAGGTCTTTATAATATCTAAAATAAAAAAATAAAATAAATATCCATCACGCCTTATCCCCGAAGGGGTGGCAGAGGCATATTATATGCCCACTTTTCACCGTATGGATTCCTGTCCCACGTAATAGGTGGTGAGCCCATTGCCGTGTTGAAATAGACAGACGCAGGTTGTCATATCTGTTAAGTAAGAGGTTTATAATATCTGTTAAGGCTATCTTAACTCCATTTGAATTAAAAGATATATTTTGTAATTTAATTAATGAAAAGGGTTGTACCCTATGAGCCGTGCAAAGTGCTAATAAGATTGCCAATTTTTTGTAATATTTTTGGATATTTAACTCTACATTAGGGTACCAGTTTGACAAATCATCAAGTATCAGTTTTGGGTCCCAGGTGAACGTATATTTTGGTTTGCTGGGCTTAAGTTTGTATGCCCCTTTTAATAATAGTTTTATGTGGTTATCAGAGCCTATATAAAGCATTTAATAGTAATGACAATGCGGAGCGGTGGCTGTTGAGCGTGCCATAGGCACAACCTTTGGTAAATTGCTCGGTTAAAAATGAAAGGACAGACTTTATAGAACAAAACTACCACCATAGTTTTAGTTTCGTATTGTATTGTTTGATGGTATTTTCAGTCAGCGAAGCCATCATTAGATCTAATGAGTCGTGAGGGACTCTTCGGAGTATGAATGACGTCCGTAAAGCCTCGCGACACCCAGGGTAGGCTTGGAGTGCAGTGGGTGGTGTTCTCTGAAATGAGATTGAAGGAGACATTTGTCAGGGTTGAGATAGAGTATGTGCGAATCGAGTAAATTTTGAAGAAGTGGGTACCATGGTTGCTTTGGCCAATGGGGAAAAACTAAAATCCCTTTGGCACCATCGTCAATAATTTTCCGTATACATTTTAAGATTAAGGAAAACGGAGGGAATGCGTAAAAGTATTTGGATTGCCAGTCCAGAGTAAATGCATCACGGTGTATGCATCTGGTTCTTGTTTGGTTGTTGAGAAGCAAATAAGTCAATATCGGGAAAACCAAAATGTCTCTCTATTAATTTATACGCCTGATCAGATAGCTCCCATTCTGTGTCAGGGTTAACCTTTCGGGTTTCTTCGTCGGCACAATTATCCTTGGTATTAACGTACGTTGCAAATAAAAGGATTTTCCGTTTTTCGCACCACTGTCAGATGGACCGTGTCAGTTTGTTGAGATGTGGAAACTGTACACTTCCTCAACGATTTATATAGCTAATTGCTGTTGTATTGTCTATTCTTAACAATATTTCACAATTTACGTCATCTTTAGCGAAGCTTTTTAAACCTAGGAATGCCGCCAGAAGTTCTAAATAGTTGATATGGTATTTTGATTCTGTGACTTTCCACCTACCATGGACCTTATTGTCTTTGCACATCGCTCCCCAACCAGTTCTAGATGCGTCTGAGTATATATCTTTTTATAATTTTTGTTTCTTAATGGGGAAATAGCTGTAAAAATATTATTACGCCACCAATTAAGGTCCTCTAGAACCGATTCAGAGATGTTAATCGTCTGTTCGTAATTATTAAAGCTTCTCTGTCATGCTAGAAATTTATGGTGTTCTAATAATTTTGTATATACAAAACCGTATTGAACCGCAGGACAAGCCGCGACTAGAATACCTATCAACTGTGAAAATTCACGGATTGTACATTTTGATAACGTTAAAATTGATGTGAATAGATGCTCACGTTTATCAGTGGGTAGAGACTGCGACATGTTTTGTGTATCATACATAAATCCTAAAAATTTACATTCTTGGGACGTTTTTAGAGAGCTTTTCTTGTAATTCACTATTAATCCTAAACATTCTAAGAGCTTTAAAGTTTCGCGAACATTGGTTAGACAATCGTTGTAATTATCGCCGATGCATATAATATCGTCTAGATATATTACGGACTTGTGTCCCTGTCGTCGGAGATAACCTATAACTTCTCTCATGAGCTTAGTGAAAACCCGCGGTGCCACGGAGAGCCCATAGGGCATGGCAGTGAATTGATATGTAAGCAAGGTACTTGAATTTGGGGCCTGAAAGTTAAACCGTAAATATTTTCGATCGGATTTTGTGATAGGGACTAGTAAATAGGCTTCTTTGAGATCAATTGTTGCTAAGTACCCGCCACGGGGAATTAACTTAGCTGCTGTTCTGTAATCCTCCATTGTAAAGTGAGTATTGCAGACAAACTTATTTAAACTTTTTAAATTTAGAATGAACCGCTTATCTCCATTACGTTTAGGTGCTAAAAATATTTTCGAAATGAACTGGTCCTTAGAGGGTATGCAACGTGATACAGCCCCCAATTTTACCAATTTTTTGATAGCTATGTGCATATCTTGACGCTCTTTGCATGAGAAATTAGACGATGGCATAATGGTTTGAGTAACTTGGGTGGAAAAAGGTATTGTAAGGCCGTGTTCTATCCAAGATAGTACTACTGTGTTGTTAGTTATGTGAGACCAGCAATTAAGAAAGAATCTAATTCTGCCTGCGTGTATCTCGGTTATTTCCGCCGTGTTGCACGTGTCCTCGATGCGTTGGTGTCCTTGGATTGCGGTTGAGGTGGATATGAACGACGTGTCGTAGTCGTCGTTGTAGATCGCCTCTGACCTCCCCGGCGCCCCCTGTTCGGCGGGTACCGAGGAGGTCCCTGCCAGTTTCCCTGATAGGTCGGGTGGGTAAGCGATTGAGACGTGACATTCTTTAAATGTCCCGCTGTTTTTCTAATTTGTGAACCTTGTTTCTCTATAGCCTTGCTTGCTTTTATCTTTTCAGATAATAAATTTCTGTATAGGGTGTCGTCGCGTTCCGAGTCTTGTATGACATTAAGGAAGTTTTTATCAAGGCTAGGTGTAGTTAATTTAATTCGATCTCTGGTTAGGCCATAGTGAAGATCAGATAATAAACGACAACCATCGCTTAGATACTTCAGAGCGAGCGTTTTGTTATCGGTTTCAAGCAAAATAAGCATTGCTTTGATTATTGCTGAGGCCTCGTTGAAAATGAAATAAGGTTTGACTAACCTGCAATATATTCTTCATCGGATGAATCGAACGGTTGTTGTATTCTGCGATATTTTTGCCGTTCGTTTTCCTCTAATTTCCTGACCTATTTTCTGTATCTTTCTAGTTTATCTTGTACACTACGTTTCGGCATTATTGTAAGCACATGTGCTTGTTGCCTCGCACAAAAAAGGAATGAACAGATATCACAAAGATGGTCGATGGTAGTGTAGGGGTACCTACAAATGAAAAAAAAAATCTCTGAAACTGTGCGATGTTGCCTGTAGAATAAAGGAAACTACCTTAGTATATATATCTTCGAATGATGCGACGAAATATAATATATATATATATATACATACATACATATTGTCACGCCTTTATCCCCGAAGGGGTAGGCAGAGGCATATTTAACGCCCACATTTCACCGTATGCATTTCTGTCCCACGTAACAGGTGGTGAGCCCATTGCCGTGTTGAAATGGACAGGCGCAGGCTGCATCGACCTGCTGTTGAAATTTTTTAAACCGCCCATAGGGCGTCCAACTTGGCTCAACGACTGCCATTTTATTGGCAACCGGGACCAACGGCTTAACGTGCCTTCCGAAGCACGGAACTGGGGTGGGTCTAAAGGGCCGAATAAATTTAATAAAATGTGTCTATTTTAGATGTTACATTTGGAAGAAATTTTTAACCTGTTGCCTTTTTAGTGAGGTGGTAACAAAAAGGCTAAAAGGTCTTATGTGCTAGACACTAATTAGCACGACCAATTAAAGTCCTGGTAGTCTCGGACTTTATATATATATAGGTAGAAGCGCTCGTGGCCTCGCGGTCTCAGTGTTCTGTAAACGATCACTGAGTTACGCAACTTTCACTATGGCTGGTCCTCGGATGGGTGACCACTTTGTGGCATTTACATTTGCGAGCGTTTCCGTGCTTCGGAAGGCACGTTAAGCCCTTGGTCCCGGTTGCCAGTAAAATGGCAGTCGTTAAGCCTGGTTGAAGGCCTTATGGGCGGCTTGAAAATTTCAACAGCAGGTAGCCACAACCTGCGTCTGTCTATTTCAACACGGCAATGGGCTCACCACCTATTACGTGGGACAGGAATCCATACGGTGAAAAGTGGGCATATAATATGCCTCTGCCACCCCTTCGGGGATAAGGCGTGATGGATATTTATTTTATTTTTTATTTTATTAGATATATATAAAATATACTCATGCACACCACAAGTAGTTACATAAATAAATTAGGTAAATAAATTAATATTAAACAAGGTTTATTTATTTATATCAAACCAGAATTACAGTATGTTATTTTTAACCTTTCGCGGTGTATACTCATGTTTTATATACCACTCGGGACTTAACGCGAAACAAATTCTACTTACATTCACCGACGTTTCGAACGCGTTGCAGCGTCCGTGGTCGCGGTTGGACTGTAAGTAGAATTTTGTTTCGCGTGAAGTCCCGAGTAGTATATAAAATATCAGAATTACAGTACCATTACAAGGCCACATAAAATCGATACAATAAAAAACATTGATAGGAAGGTATTTTTAAGGTAAATTGTTAGCAAAAAGGATGTTTTACATTAGTTGTATTTTCCCTTAGGTTCGTTTTATCAGAATAATTTAAGATCGATTTGACGTTGGTTGGCAGGTTATATTATTATCAGTTGATTCGAGGGTTTTATGATTTAGTTTTTTATTGTGAAATAACACTGAGTTAAAAAAAGATCAAATCGCACTGCTACTGACCCTTTGTTTTGCCATATAAAGGGTAACCCTTTTCACTTAGGGCTAAGAGAAATATCCAAACTATGCTTCTATGCTCCAAACTATGAATCTTTACTTCTTTACTAATATATAAAGCTGAAGAGTTTGTTTGTTTGGTTGAACGCTCTGACCCGAATTGAAAAGATCTTTTTGTTTTGGGTACATTTATCGACTAAGGCTATAGGCTATTATATCATAGCGCTACTACCTCTTAGAGCGGAGCAGTAATCATAAACGTCAAGAAATGGGGCAATTTTTGACGGGTTTAAATGAATGCTAAGGGCTTCAAAATATCATCATCATCCGAGCGTCTGTCCCAGATGCGTTTCGCGGCCCGGGGGCGCTGTTCTACTTTTTCTTCTCCACTTCGCACGGTCGTCGACATCCCCTGTAGTTAGACCATTGGCACGCATGTCATCCCTTACGACGTCAAGCCAGCACTTCTTGGGTCTTCCTCTCCTAACGGGACCCGGCGGGGCAGACATGGCCAGACATTTGTTCCCCTCGTAGCCCAGCGGTTGCCGCAAAACATAACCATACCAGCGAAAGTGATACTCTTGCAGCTTATCCGCAATGTCACGAACGTTAATGCCGCCGCGGAAGCAGTCTATCCGCGTGACTCCCCACATCCACCCCAGCATCTTCATTTCCGTGACACGCAGCTCCTGCTTGTGTCGCTCCAATATTGACCACGTCTCACTGCCATATGCAAGGACAGGTCTAATGAAGGTTCACAGGGTTCAAAATATAACGTGTGAAGCCGCAGGGTTCAGCTAGTATAATATTAAATAATTATAAATAGCACTTAATTTATTCAAAATAATATTACATAAAACATACATTTACAACAAATAAAATAAATTACGTAAAAATCACTCAAGTCGTTTCGGAGGACTTTGGAAACAAACGTGACACGAGCAATTTCATATATTAGTTGTATCACCTAAATAGTGTGTAAGTGTAAATTTCAGATTGGTCGCTTCTTACAATGCTGAAAGTTAAATTGCCAGTTTAAAGTTAATGTTTTGAATGTAACCGGGACTATATACTAAGATGAGAGTCTGATCTCAAGCAGGTATGATCAACAACACGATAACAGTCTAAGTAAGTAAAAATGTAGCCAAGCGTTGCTACTTAAGATGTTCCCCGTTACAGAGATATGACACGAAGCCAATCTGTACCTAATACTTGAATTATATGCATACACTCCAATTTAGGTACCTACATCTAATGCATAAAGATAGTCTGAGATGGTCAGTTATATATTTGGACTAGCTGACCGTCGTGGCTCTGCCCGTGACATATTTTGAATTCCCGTCGCATCCATTTATTCCCGTCGGTTTTACTACTTCAAAAATTTATGAAAATTTGCCTTGTTGTATTTATTTTTTGACATTATTGATTAGTGCTACGCTCTCTGGGTAGCATGATGATATCTCTAGAAATGGCCTATCCAATCCAAAATGAAGTTTTCAATTTGGATTGGATGTTCCTGAGATGAAAATTTTTAGTGTAGATGTAGAAGTACAGATTGTAAAACTACATAAATGAAAATCAAATCAAATCAAGAACATTTTTATTCATGTAGACCATTTTAGACACTTATAGGCTTTAGCACTTAGGCTATCCTGCCATATTTTATAAATTAAATAATATATAAACGGAAAAGTCAAAGAACTCGGATACCCAGACAGTGCATGTATAAAGCGATTAATGAATCTACAGGAAGCGAAAGAAGTATACATGGATCGCGCAACCGGCGATCTGTCCTCTCTGACTACCTCGTCAGGGATACAGCGTGAAGATAGTTAGTTAGTTCTTACCACAAGCAAGGAATCAATGTCTATCGCGCGCGAGAGTGAGCGAGCAACTTTCCTTACCTACTCTGTGGTTCACACAAGTGCACACATATTATCTGTTTGTTTAATGAGTTTTTCATATAGAGCACGAATTTTGAATTTAGAACATAATTTTGGTTACTGGTTTAGTGAGTTTTGAAATTGGATAATTTTTTTCTATGTAATGTTTTTGTCCAACGTTTTTGTTACAGTCCGAGACTACCAAGACTTTAATTGGTCGTGCTAATGAGTGTCTAGCAGATAAGACCTTTTAGCCTTTTTGTTACCACCTCACTAAAAAGGCCACGGGTTCAAAATTTCTTCCAAATTTAACATCTAAAATAGACACATTTTATTATTAAATTTATTCGGTCCTTTAGTTCCGTGCTTCGGAAGGCACGTTAAGCCATTGGTCCCGGTTGCCAATAAAATGGCAGTCGTCAAGCCGAGTTGGAGGCCCTATGGGCGGTTTAAAAAATTTGAACAGCAGGTCGATGCAGCCTGCGCCTGTCCATTTCAACACGGCAATGGGCTCACCACCTCTTTCGTGGGACAGAAATGCATACGGTGAAACGTGGGCGTTAAATATGCCTCTGCCTACTGTAATGTAACAATTTTTACTTACTTTTTTAATTAAATGTTTTATTATGTTCTCTCCAAATTATCTGCATGACCATTATCTGTAGCATTCCTAGGCCTTTATATTTTATTTCTTAATGCTCTCTTAATGTTTGTTTACATTTTGTAATTTTTAATGTCAGTTAATGACAAGCCTAGATTTTATTTTTAATTTATTGATAGAGCTGTCAGTAGGTTAGGTTGTATAGGTATTAGACCTGGTTATAAATTTTTATTCTTATTTTATGTTCTAGAATCACATTGTTAAAATTTTGAAATGTCAACCAATCTATAAAAGGAAGGGAGCCGGGGCCGTGAGGACAGTCTACTTTTGGTGTTCGCCTTGGCAAGAAGTACTGAATAATAGCGCCGAGTGAGAGGGCTGTGCCCTCTGAAATAACAACGTCGTGGTCGGCAGTGGCTTGTGATGCCAACGGCTGGTGGCTTTCAGCCCTCTGCCGGCCCTCACAACCACGACCTACTCCTCTGCGGTCGGCGATGTGGAGGCCTTACTTGAGGCTCCTTCCTGGCAACGGGAGGCCTACTCGAGGCCCCCTTCTTAGCGACGTGTGCTGATAACCAGCTCTTTTAAAGAAACCGTCAAGACCTTCAACTTTACCCCGGTTTTCCTGGCCTTATACTTATACTTATATTTTAACATGTATAAAATTAATGTTACCTATTCCTTTTTCTTTTACTTTTCCTTTTCAGCCAGGACTCCTCCAGTCCTGGTGATAGTTTTCTCCTAAACTTTACCTTTTTCCCCTCCCGGAAAATTGTAACGTTACACTACCCCTTCGGGGATAAAGGCGTGACAATATGTATATGTTGTTGTAATGTTTTTCTTGCCACAATGATGATACAAGAAATCTTATTCAAAAAGTTCTACGACGAACAACTTGGAAATTACTACGGAAATTACCGATATATAGTGATGATGTACTTAATGACATCCGAGATGCATAAAGTATGTGCTAACCTTTGAAAATGTCAATAAGTGGAACAGTACAAGTGTTTATATTCAGGACTAGTTGACGCCCGCGGCTCCGCACGCGTGGTAATGTTTTCCGTTCCCGTTTCTCACAGGAATTTGTTCTAGGTATAAAAAGTAGCCTGTGTGTTATTCTGATATGTAAGCTATATTAGTGTTAAATTTTATCAAAATTCAATTAAGTAGATTTTGCGTGCAACAACATCCATCCATACTTACAAACTTTCGCGTTTAAATATTAGCGGGATGTGTAGCAAGTTCCACCATGTGCCGTCAATCAATAGCATAAACACCATAATGTGGGTTATGTTCATGATGTGCTTCACGTGGCGGGACAGATGTGCATGTAGATGTCCAGGTAGAATATCAACGAGGGAACTGCGTTATACCTGTATTGGTTGGAAGAAAAAATAGATACATACATACATACATATTGTCACGCCTTTATCCCCGAAGGGGTAGGCAGAGGCACACTAAACGCCCACGTTTCACCGTATGCATTTCTGTCCCACGTAACAGGTGGTGAGCCCATTGCTGTGTTGAAATGGACAGGCACAGGCTGTTGAATTTTTTTAAGCCCATAAGGCCTTCAACTTGTCTTAACGACTGCCATTCAATTGGCAACCGGGTCCAACGGCTTAACTTGCCTTCCGAAGCACGGAACTGGGGTGGGTCTAAAGGGCCCAATAAATTTAATTGAATGTGTCTATTTTAAATGTAAATAAATAAATAAATAAATTCTTTTTATTTCAGGCAGTAACCCATAGAAAAAATTACATTACATTTAATAATTATAATACCCTTTATAGAGTACTGAATCAAAAAATAATATATTCACAAAGTCAATTTTACATTATATAACAATATCAACGTCATATTTCAAGTAAATTTGGAAGAAATTTTGAACCCGTTGCCTTTTTAGTGAGGTGGTAACAAAAAGGCTAAAAGGTCTTATGTGCTAGACACTAATTAGCACGACCAATTAAAGTCCTGGTAGTCTCTGAAAAAAATTGATAATAAAATAAAATATTGTTTCATTTACTGAGTGCTACGAGTACAACTAATTAACTTAACTATCTTCACGCTGTATCCCTGACGGGGTAGTCAGAGAGGGCAGATCGCCAGGCTTCGCGATCCATGCATACTTCTTTCGCTTCTTCGAGATTGATCATGAGCCCATTGCTGTGTTGAAATGGACAGGCACAGGCTGTTGAATTTTTTTAAGCCCATAAGGCCTTCAACTTGTCTTAACGACTGCCATTCTATTGGCAACCGGGTCCAACGGCTTAACTTGCCTTCCGAAGCACGGAACTGGGGTGGGTCTAAAGGGCCCAATAAATTTAATTGAATGTGTCTATTTTAAATGTAAATAAATAAATAAATAAATTCTTTTTATTTCAGGCAGTAACCCATAGAAAAAATTACATTACATTTAATAATTATAATACCCTTTATAGAGTACTGAATCAAAAAATAATATATTCACAAAGTCAATTTTACATTATATAACAATATCAACGTCATATTTCAAGTAAATTTGGAAGAAATTTTGAACCCGTTGCCTTTTTAGTGAGGTGGTAACAAAAAGGCTAAAAGGTCTTATGTGCTAGACACTAATTAGCACGACCAATTAAAGTCCTGGTAGTCTCTGAAAAAAATTGATAATAAAATAAAATATTGTTTCATTTACTGAGTGCTACGAGTACAACTAATTAACTTAACTATCTTCACGCTGTATCCCTGACGGGGTAGTCAGAGAGGGCAGATCGCCAGGCTTCGCGATCCATGCATACTTCTTTCGCTTCTTCGAGATTCATCAATCGTTTCATACACGCACGTCTGGGTATCCGAGTACTTTTGACCTGTCCGTTTTTGAGCAATCTGCTCACGTGGTCTTCATATGTAAGTCTCGGCCTACCCTGACCTCTTCTACCCTCTGCTTTCGCACAATATATATTCTTCGTCAATCGTTCCTCACTCATTCGTTGGACGTGTCCAAACCAACGGAGCACGCCCTTTTCCAGCTTAACTTTGACACTTTCATTCAAACCTGCCATATTGCGTATCACTTCGTTACGTATTCGGTCGGCCAAGGTAACGCCGCACAATTTTCGAAGTGATCGCATCTCCACAGCATTCAATTTACTTTCATGCATCTGCTGACATACCCAGGTTTCGCTACCGTAAAGCAAAGTTGGCACTAGCACTGCGTTATGAATCGCCAGTCGTGCTTCTTTTACGATGCTTTGTCGCTTTACTAATTGGGACAAAGCACCGTTAACTCTGTTTCCGGCAGCTACTCGCCGTTCTACATCCGAATCACATCTTCCATCCGCGCTAAACATACTCCCTAAATACACAATTTCATTCACTTGCTCTAGACGTTCCTGGTTTACCCTAATCTCGCATTTAGTTCTTACGTCATCTCTTTCAAATACTAGAACCTTAGTCTTACTTGCATTCAAGCGAAGACCATTACTTTCACACTCCTCTTTCATATTAGTGACTAATGCCTGAAGGTCGGCTTCTGATGAGGCCATGAGCACCGCATCATCAGCGTACAGCAGACAGTTTACTGAAAAGTCACCCAAATTCACACCCATATCACAATCTTTCAACTTCTGCAGGCAACTGTCCAGATACACTATGAACAGCCAGGCGGACATGACACAACCCTGTTTGACGCCTGTGCAGACATCAAAAAGAGGTGTCACATCCCCCCCTACTCGCACGCAAGCCTTACAGTCCTTATAAAGCGACTGTATTGCCCGCAGCAGCGAGCCGTCCATACCATATCCGGGCAGCAAATCCCACAGAGTTTCCCTCACAACGTTATCAAATGCTTTCTCCAGATCCACAAAAGCGCAGAAAACCCTCTGGCTAATAGCCAGAAACTTCTCCGCGATCATGCGGAGAGAAAACACTTGATCCATGCAACCTCTTCCACGTCGGAATCCGCATTGAGCCTCCCATAAATACCTTTCAGACTTTTCTTGCATTCTTGCCGTTATAACCTTTGCATACACCTTACTAGCTAAGCTGACCAAGCTGATCGCCCTGTAGCTGGAGCAGTTTAGGCGCGAGCCTTTCCCTTTGTAGATAGGTACTACAACTGCTATTCGCCAGTCATCTGGGACCTCACCCGTCTGCCAGCACAAGTTGCATAACAGACATAGAGTGTCCCAGACGCGCGACCCACCGTACTTGATCATCTCAGCAGTAACCTTACCACATTTCATACTTCTTATCGCTTGTTCAATTTCTTTCATACTAATGACTTCAATGACATCGGGATCCGGAGCATCGAAGTGAGCTCCACTTCCCGATGTGGCATCTCTGTCTTTTCTTGCATACATCTTTCCATAATATTCATTCCATCTCTGCAGGACGTCAGTTTGGTCTGTTAGGACGTCATTGTTAACACTAAGCACTTTATTCATACTGCAGATTGCCGAACAACTCCGGGTCTTGCCTACCTCTTTCCAGAAGAGCCTAGCATTATCCCGGAAATTGGACGACAACCTTTCATCCGCTTTCATTCTGCACCTATCACGAGCTTCTTCTATCAGTGCCTTCGTGTTAACTTTTTGCATCTTGTATCTCTCTTTCATATTAAAATCATTCCGCGAGGCTAAGTAGTCTAACCATGCTTTCTTCTTCATTCGAACTGCTTCTTTCACTTCCTCATTCCACCATGCGTCACGCTTATTACTACTGCCTCTTCTCGTTTCTCCACACACTTCTACAGCGGCATTTACCATACTATCCCTAAGGTTCTGCCATACACTTTCCACATTCTCACTACTAACATTGACGTTGCCAAGCTTTTCGGCTACCCTTTCTTTATCCCTAATGGATGCATCCTGCAGCTTCCAGCTTTTGATGCTATGAGTCGGCTCAGGTTCAGGACACTTGGTGCGATGACGCCAACCCGCGAACAGACCCTTATCCTAGTTATTACTAGGTAGTGGTCTGATCGTAGTTCAGCGCCTCGATAAACCCTTGTGTCCATCACCTGTTTACGGAGCCGACTATCCATTAGGAATAGATCTATCATGCTTCTCTTTGACTTACATCTCCTCGTAAACATATGAATTTGTTTGTGGTTGAACATTGTGTTCGCCACAAACAAATCCTTTTCCTTACAAAATGCCAGTATAAGCTTGCCAGCGTCATTCACCCTTTTATCCCCATACTTCCCGAGTACCGACTCAAAACCATCGCGAGCGGTACCCACCCAACCATTCAAGTCTCCACATACTATAAGTTTTTCATTTCCTTCTATCACATTTAGAGCTTCTCTCATACTCTCCCAGAAGTCCTCTAGCTCACTCGCGTTCGACGAAGATACTGGCGCGTAAGCAGCTACCAGGAAAATCTTCGTCAAACCAAGTTTTAGACGGATCCAGAGGATTCTAGGACCTACCAGTTTGTACTCATACATACCGGAGGCCAATCGCGAGGACAACAAAATTCCAACCCCCCGACTGCCATGCTCGCTCTCTGGTACTCCAGACCATAGCGCGAGCACCCCACCCGGGAGCTCCACGACTTCGCTGCCCTTGCGCTTGGTCTCTGTCAAGCACACTACATCTAACTTTCTCTCATTCATAACATCCATCTACTCATTCATCTAATCTGCCATTCCTCCCCTAAAATTCCACGCAGCTACCCTGCACTCCATCCTCCACTTCCCGCCGTGTCGGGCCGCGCGTGTAGGGCGGTCCCCTACGCCCCTCTGGCTCACACTTTTCGCACCAGCGGGGACGAACTGGTGCGCGTCGCCTCGGGGGCACGCCGTAGCATAATTCGTCCTGGTGGCACTCGTGTTGGAGTAGAATTGCAGGCGTAACTGGCAGGTATGGCGACGTGCACGCTTCTACTCTTTATCCCAGATCCCAATACAACTAATTAGACTTCTGAAAATATAAAAGGAGAAGCAAATGAAAAAATATGCAAGAACCAATTACTTTTACCTGTAAATTTATAAAGTGTAGTACTTTTTCAATTACCAATATTGTCAGAGGTAAATGAAAAGTAGGTAGGTACCTAATACTAAGAAATTGGTGAAATAATTTGTATAAATATTAGCTGTGAGGTGTTTACAGAATATTATAATAAAAAAAAAACTAACTAACTAACTATATAAAACATATATATCTCTCGAAGAAGCGAAAGAAGTATGTATGGATCGCGAAGCCTGGCGATCTGTCCTCTCTGACTACCCCGTCAGGGATACAGCATGAAGATAGTTATTATAATTAATGAACGGTTATATGTGAGGAACGATTGACGAAGAATTTATATTGTGCGAAAGTACCTAGAGGGCAGAAGGAGTAAGGGTAGGCCAAGTCTTACATATGAGGATCACGTAAGCAGATTGCTGAAAAACGGAACAGTCAAAAGTACTCGGATACCCAGACGTGCGTGTATAAAGCGATTAATGAATCTACAGCAAGCGAAAGAAGTATGCATGGATCGCGATGACTGGCGATCTGTCCTCTCAGACTACCCCGTCAGGGATACAGCGTGAAGATAGTTAAGTTTTAAGTTAAGTTATAATTAATGAATGAAGCTTTGTTTGCAGGTACCTGGTTCTCTTTTAATACGTGTGGAAATCCTCATGGATGCTACACCGGACTCTTGCCGACTAAATCTACACGGTGCCCTTCTATTTGTCTATGGCCAGGAGTCCCGGGTAAGCCCTCGGGAGGATAGCCCTAGGGCTCCCAGCAGACTTTATCCGCCTACACGGATACATACATTTAGAGGAAGGTACTTGATTGTAGTTGCACAGTTCGTTTAGCAATGCTAGGCTAATTTGATTATTTCAGAATCAAGTAGCCAAAATTTACGGCCTCTACAAATCCATACTAATATTATAAAGCTGAAGAGTTTGTTTGTTTGTTTGTTCAGTTGAACGCGCTAATCTCAAGAACTACTGATCGGATTTGAAAAATTCATTTTGTGTTAGATTGCCCATTTATCGAGGAAGGCTGGCTTTAAATTATCATTACGCTACTACAATTCGGGCAAATTTAATGCATCATTGTAAAATTTATAAGCGACGGGATTAAATAGGTGCGACGGGAGGTCGAAATATTCCACGGGCGAAGCTGTGGGGGTCATCTAGTATTTTATAAAGAGATTTTTTGAATCATAACTTTCTCCGAAAATGGATTTGTACAAATGGCCTTTTCAAATGGGCCGCGCGTGATTATTAACCTATTTAAACCTACTAAACAATTTTTTGTGAGGCCACGATGGGGAAAGATTGTATAAAAAAGCTATATCACCATTGAATACCATAGATTCAATGTTAAGTCAAATTCACCACCTGAAGATACAAAATCCAATAGTAAAATTAGTACTTAAACGAGTGGAATGTGGTACTGAAAATAGGATGGTTATTGTTTTATACCACTGAGGTGGCAGACAAGCGTACGGCCCACCTTATGCAAGCGTACGGCCCACCTGATGGAAAGTGGTCATTTGTACCTACACCTTTAAAATTAAATAAAATGATATAATGCCTTTTATTCATTATAGATATCTTGTTTCATAGTAATATTTACTGCCTAAGATCTACAATAATTCCGGTTCTACGATAATTCCGGGTTCGAATCTATGAACGCAGTTTTTCTTTTCATCAAAATTGGTGAAATGGTTCCTTAGAAGAGATCTTTCTTTGTCTTATAGGTTCGGAGTGGCCCATACTGACCATTTTAAATGGGCCATCCTGTACATCATCACGCTATTACCCTGGAGAGCGGAGCAGTAGTCATAAATGTCGACAAATCGGGCAAATTTGTATGAAGAATGAATATTGTAGAATTTATAAGCGATTGAATAGGTGAGACGAGTTATGTCACGGGCAGAGCCGTGGGCGTCACCTAGTCACATCTATAAAGGCAAAAAGAACATCCAAATTACATTTCCAATCATTTAAAAAAAAATCTGTTACAATACCTGTCTGCGAAGCCGGCCCGATGAGAGAGACAGACATCTGTATCGATTTCATATTATCTTGATACAAAATAAGCTTTGCACCAGGGGAGAATAAATCATGCGGAGAACAATTTGTTAAAATGTACGCGAGCCAGGAAATACTGCGTGGTCATTCTCGACTGCTTTACCGCAATATTATTTTGTCGTAAAAACATTCGATCAACGTTACATGAAATATAACATTAACATGAGGTGCTGCATTTATGTTTACTAATAGTATAAATATCTTCATAGTATTTTAAACATTGTGCTGCAGTTTTTTTTACCCAGCTCTATCAAATAAAGACTAATAATAGGTCTTTACCTATGAAATTGCTGTTCTGCAGTACTGGTAATTTCAAATCAAAATAATTTTTGTTTGGCTAAGAATTCTAATTTCAAATTTATTTTATTTTAATAACATGGAAATTTTGTTCTATAAGTAGTCAGTTGTTTATTAATTAGTGTTACATTTTCATCGCATTTCAATCTGTTTCGTCATCATGGATACGTTAAAAAATCAAGTAATTATGGAATATGAGTCGTGTCCGTCGTGGCAGCAACGCGGCACAAGCGGCACGCAAACACTACAAACCAACGCACCACCTGTTATTGGTTTGCTCGCTTCCGTTCTGGAAATTTCGACCTGAAAAATGAACCTCGCGGTCGTCCGAAGACTGGTCGACAATGACGAATTAAAGGCGATGGTGGAAGCTGATAATACACAATCTACGGCTGAATTAGCAGCAGCTTTCGACGTTTGCGTCAAAACAATATTGGTCCATTTGCGTCAAATTGGCAAGGTAAAAAAGCTTGACAAATAGGCCCACCAACTCAATGTTCGCCAGCGCGTAGCACGCGTCGAGACGTGCCTTGCACTGATCAACAGACACACAAAAAAAGGGATTTTGAACCGCATTGTTACCTGCGATGAAAAATGGATTCTGTTTGATGGTTATCAAACAGATAGCGGTTGCAAACGCTCAGCAAGTTGGTTGGATCCTGGTTCAGCACCTAAACAATGCCCTAAACGAAAACTTACGCCTAGAAAGTGATGGTCACTGTTTGGTGGTCTAGCGCCGGTGTGATTCATCACAGCTTCTTACTCGCCTATGGTTTACTGGTAGAGAATGCCTATAGCATTAAGTCCGCCTGTGTACGTAGTTGTGCATGAAGTTTTAATATATAACGAACATGTCACAAAACGCTTTGAGGACAACATTTCAATGAGCATAGTCTCCATTTCGATTTGTATTATAGTCTTAGTCCTTAAATTTATAAAAGTTAGGACGTAGTGCTCAGGTTACGAGTAATCTGCGTCTTAATAAGAAAATTTCTAAAATTAGAATTTAATGAAGATTATTTTGTCCCTTTACACCGTGCAAATTAAATAAATATCTTAGTAGATATAGCACAACCAAAATAATGCGCAAGGAAATTAATATCGTGTAACCATAAAAAGGCGTACTGGAGAGCAGAGAAGTAATCAACGAATTTGGGAACTATTCATAAATTATTGTGAAATTAATAAACGACGGGATTTAATGGGTGCCACGGGGTTCCAAGTATCCCACGGGCGAAGCCGGGCGGGTCAGCTAGTATCTTATAATTTTAACAGTTTTCATTATTCTACGCCAACGAGACAGTTATAATAATATTGCATTGTCGAGAGAAATAGACGCTATAACAGATTGTATAACAATGTGCTAACAGGAATAGAACTACCTCGTCACTACGAGCCGTTTTAGCACCTTTTATAGCAGTCTACCATACTGTTTGCACCGACTATTTCAATCCTTGTAAATCAATTTACTGCGATTATGAGCAAACAGCATGATCCAATAGAATATGAAATACTTTTTATTAATCATGTAACTACAGCGCAATACATCGAGGGTTTATCTTAATTTTTTTATTAATAAACCCTCAAAATATATGAAAATTACTTACAAACAAAGACAACTTAGTTTATCGGACATTCATAGTTATGAAATTAAAATTAAAATTAAATATCCATCACGCCTTATCCCCGAAGGGGTGGCAGAGGCATATTGTATGCCCACTTTTCACCGTATGGATTCCTGTCCCACGTAATAGGTGGTGAGCCCATTGCCGTGTTGAAATAGACAGACGCAGGTTGTGGCTACCTGCTGTTGAATTTTTTCAAGCCGCCCACAAGGCCTTCAACCAGGCTTAACGACTGCCATTTTACTGGCAACCGGGACCAACGGCTTAACGTGCCTTCCGAAGCACGGAAACGCTCGCAAATGTAAATGCCACAAAGTGGTCACCCATCGGAGGACCAGCCATAGTGAAAGTTGCGTAACTCAGTGATCGTTTACAGAACACTGAGACCGCGGGGCCACGAGCGCTTCTTCATAGTTATGAGATGGTATCAACCCATTTTGAATAGATAGTTACGTATATTTTCATGCTTTAAATATATTCAAGGATTCTACGCGGTAAATTGGCAGACAGCATACGCTTGCTGTATATTATTTTCGAATACTAGTAAATTTAATTTGTTTTATGTGTGGGGGTGGTGGTTTCTTGAATCTTGAAAAAGTTGTTTTAACGTGCAATATTAAAATATTGTTTTATATATGCAGTGAAATGCGGTTTTCCATCTTGCCGCGTAATATACTAAGAATTCTTCAGTATAACTACCACTATTATACTGGGGTAAGATTGACCTTGACTTAAAACTAGACGAAGACGTTTTAGAACTTAAAACAAAGTCATACATGATTACGCTGCTATCTACAAGAGGGTACCCAATAAAAGGTACCTTAATTGAAGAAGGTGTATACTTTCGACATGAAAAATTTATGTACAATAAAATATTCAAATACTCTACGGCATTGCCCAAGCCGAAAATATCCAAACAAAAAAAAATTATCGATCAATAATATGACGAATAAATTGACTTCATTTCACGTATATAGTAGATTGTACGAGTATAACAAGGGAGCAAAATAGTATTTTTGTGGCGAGGGCGCTACTTTTGGATTCAAAGTATAATGCCCGAGGTAAAAATAATTTGCTCTCGAGTTATATACTGTACTTTTCATCCCCTTTCTATGAGAAAATAGATAAGAGACGCTGTTAGCTTCTTTAGTTATTGTTGCAGGAGTTAATGCATTATTACTTTCATAACTCGAGGTAGTAGTACTCATTATTTTTGCAAAATACAATAATATATGTTTATATTTTTATGCTCATTATTTTTGCAAAATACAATAATATAAAGTCAAGCTAAGTAAAACCATTTAATTAAATTTTATCCCAACGCGTCTTTGGGATATTTATACCAGGCTTCCATACAAATTAAGAGGTGAAAAACAACTTGCACCTGGGGTTTTCAGATCATCAATTCGCTTCCCAAATCGTTAAGATTATTCGCTAGCTACCCTTGAGGGAGATTCGCAATATACTCCAGCCGAATTCTTAATGAATAAATTTAGAGCAGTTCTCGAGTTTTCATTTGAATAAGATTTTTTGTGGTATTGTTTTCTAAAGGTCATTTCACTTAAGGCCGATAGCAGCCGCGTGGGTTTTTCGCGTAGGTACTTATATTGTGCGCGGCGACAGGTATGAAAATGTATGGCCTTAGACATTAAACCGATCGATGGTCCAAGTTTATGGCAATGCGTCCGTCACACATATAAGGTACGTCGTTTATGGTGTGCGTCTATCGTAGTCGTCCACGCCGTCTAAATATTAATACTTATTAATACTCTAAGCGAATTTATTTCCATTTTTTAAGAAAGTTGCTCTAACGAATGAACGTGAAATTTAACATAGTTAAACTTTATGTGAAGATTTACAGAAAGCTATTTTTTTAAAATTTTGTCGAAATTCAACCATTGGGTGACCACATTTATTTTATTTATATTTATTTTAATAAATAAATATTGTGGGGCACTTTTTACACAGCGTCATCTAGCCCAAAGTAAGCTATAATCTATTGCTATGGAATTTAGACAACTGATATACATACTTATGAAGTATATTTCTAAATACATACATATTATAATAGCTCGTGAACCAACCAAAATTTTTGTGGAGCATACAAATATTTGTTCCCACCCGGGAAATAAATAGATCGATACAGTATCGAAATACCCGGTAGCTAGTCTGCGGTGTCCCTTACTGGTAATACATACGCACATATCATCACGCCTGTCTCTCATAGGGGTAGGCAGAGACTATTGTTAGAGGTAACATTGATTTTTATGTGTATAAAGGGTTTTTTTTACAGTTAATTAATTGTTACTATTATATTATACCGTACATTTTATATTGCATCCATTGCAAATTGAAGTAGTAGAGTAACACATTGTAGTATTATTCTAGGATTATGGTAGCAACTCTTCTTCAACTTGTTGCATTCCTAGTAGCTTTCAAATTCTACTTAGATTTGGAGCCCACAGTTTAATGTAGCTAGGAGCGTAGTATTGGTAAATCTCTCTTCCGAAATAGTGGCACATTATGCGTGTTATGAGGAGGCCTACGATCAACAGTGGACTGCGTCTTCATCTTAGTGTATTCTCAGTTGCTTCAATCCAGGAAGGATTTTGAGCCCGAGGGACAATTTTATTTCGCTTCTAAGAGCATCTTTCGTTTGACTTTTGATTTTCGGCAGTGTTAAGTGCGATTGCCATTTGACCTCCCTGTAAGACCACCAGGGGTCTTAATTTTTGGAATTTAAATTCCACAAAGTAGACACCCATCCAAGGACCACCTATACCGAATGTGACTTAACGCAGTGATCGTTTACAGAACACTAAGTCAGCGGGGCCACGAGCGCTTCACAAAAGTGCATACATACGGTGAAATGTGATAAAGGCGTGACAATATGTATGATTGAATAATCGAAACACTGCTGTATCAAAATTATTTTACAAAAATACACTCTAAATCCTACCTGCGTCAGTCTATTTCAACATGGGCTCGCCACCTATTACGTAGGACAGGAATATACACGATGAAAAGTGGGCGTATAATATGGCTCTGCTACCCCTTCGGGGATAAGGCGTGATTGATAAACATAAACACTAAATAGTATTTTAATGCAAAATACCTTATTATACTACTCGGGACTTTACGCGAAATTATATTTATTTACTTATACCGACTTTTCGAACGTGCCCCGCGCCGATGGCAAGATTTGTTTGTTTGCAGTCGATAAACACAAACATTATTCGTTGTTCAGTTTGTTTTGAAACAGTTAAGAGTGTAATATATCTGTAGTAGACTTCTACTTCCCTGGGATATCCTTCTGATGAGTTACCAGGGGTGCACGGCGATAGACAGATAGGTAGGAACCGTGTAGTTTTAGTAGGTTCGAGTCAGACATGCGGGGGGATTTACACACAAAAAAAGGCATTCTACTTTCTGAATTTATATATTATTTGATAGTCAATCTTGAATAGAAATGTTACCTTACCATCTAACTAGTTACAAGATAGAAATTAAACTCCTTGAAAACAAATCCTCAACTAAGAATGGCATTTAATATTTTTGGTTTTATATTTTATCACTTTGATGCCTACTTTTTCGAATCACTAATATAATGTAAAATAATTTTCCTCAAGCATTAATTTTCTTGCCCAGTTTTTCCTTTAAAGTGAGATTCAAATACTTAAAGAGAAAAAAAGAGCCTTTTAGGGGTGTTGCGGACGACAAATAATACGTCAACTAAAAGATCACGGTTTCTGTGCAGTAAGGTCTTTTTTTTGTAAATTTGTTTATGGAGAATTGTGTTCATTACTAGTGGTTATTTCAGAATCTAGCTCATATTTTGGGTTGATAAGTAACTCAGAAGTGTTTCAACAGAGAGAAAGTTTGTTCCTATTAATGTAAACTTATTGAAGATCAGTGTATACTTATTTAAGATCAGTGTATACATATTTAAAATAGTAGATTTCATAAGATACTGATTTTCAAATTTAGATTTAGATAATGTTCTGTAATGATTAGCGACTTTCGTTTAAAATATGCACACTTTTAATGGCAACTTTGAAGCAACGTTATGTTGGCTGTCTGACAGAGCCTAAAGGTTATTTATTTCAGTTAGACGTGCCTAAGTGCGCCAGGTGTGCATTTAGGTGACGAAAGCTAATTTTCCGTCTGGTGCGTTAATTGGGAAGGCGTTTGCTAAACAGGCCGTGAAACTGCGCTACAAACATTTACTTTCTATATTTGTACATTACACTTCATTTTACGGTTGAGAATTTTCTGCGCCGCATTTTGAGACGAATAGGTAACATAATTTAAAAAATCTTAAAACATTAATTTTCTTCTCGTAACTATAACTATATATATATATAGTTATAGTACATACAACTTTATAATATATTAATAGAAGCGCTCGTGGCCCCGCGGTCTGTGTTCTGTAAACGATCACTGAGTTACGCAACTTTCACTATGGCTGGTCCTCCGATGGGTGACCACTTTGTGGCATTTACATTTGCGAGCGTTTCCGTGCTTCGGAAAGCACGTTAAGCCGTTGGTCCCGGTTGCCAGTAAAATGGCAGTCGTTAAGCCTGGTTGAATGCCTTATGGGCGGCTTGAAAAATTTTAACAGCAGGTAGCCACAACCTGCGTCTGACTATTTCAACACGGCAATGGGCTCACCACCTATTACGTGGGACAGGAATCCACACGGTGAAAAGTGGGCATATAATATGCCTCTGCCACCCTTCGGGGATAAGGCGTGATGAATATTTATTTATTTATATTTATTTATTTTTAAACTTTATAATAACTAACTAACTAGCTATCTTCATGCTATATCCTTGACGGGGTAGTCAGAAAGGACAGATCGCTAGGCTCCGCGGTCCATGCATACTTCTTTCGCTTCTTGCAGATTCATCAATCGCTTCATACATGCACGTCTGGGTATCTTTGGATGATGATGAAGTACTTTTATTTACAAGAACCGGTGTGCCAATTGTTATGATCCTTTAGCTGTTTTGTGATTTGTTACATTTGTTTCTACCCCGAATAACATAATTAAAAAAAAACACCGAAAAATATAATGAAAACGTTCTTATAACGAGCTTTGCACTGCCTTAGAATCAGGTTCCATTGAAAATTCTATGGAACCAGATTAAATACAAAATAAATACAATTATATTAGATATATTTTCGAAGCGCTCGTGGCCTCGCGGTCTCAGTGTTCTGTAAACGATCACTGAGTTACGCAACTTTCACTATGGCTGGTCCTCAGATGGGTGACCACTTTGTGGCATTTACATTTGCGAGCGTTTCCGTGCTTCGGAAGGCACGTTAAGCCGTTGGTCCCGGTTGCCAGTAAAATGGCAGTCGTTAAGCCTGGTTGAAGGCCTTATGGGCGGCTTGAAAATTTTCTACAGCAGGTAGCCACAACCTGCGTCTGTCTATTTCAACACGGCAATGGGCTCACCACCTATTACGTGGGACAGGAATCCATACGGTGAAAAGTGGGCATATAATATGCCTCTGCCACCCCTTCGGGGATAAGGCGTGATGGATATTTATTTTATTTATATTAGATATAAAATCACCCATATAAACATCTGTTTTACCAATATTTGTTCTGACCCGGGTCATAGATTCGCATACATTTTTCACGGCGCATTGCTTCTATTTTCAATTTTTTATGAATGAAACATATTTCATTGGCACAAACTCATTTCAATCATATTGTAAATTAATTGTAATTTATTCAGAAATGCAACTCAGATGGCGCTACAGTTTGACAGACTCGGCGCGCCTGTCTTAGTTCGATTTTTTTATGGTACAAGTCTTGTGAATTTGTGTAATACTATTATATTTATCCTTGGCAATACTATCTATCCAGAAACACATATATTATTCACACTTTTAATAAATTGCAACCAGTCAAGCATTCGCACCTTTTTCAATAAACTTATATTAATATTTGTGATTATAACGTAAATGTTGCAATAATATAATATTGTGGTACACTTTTCACACATCGGCATCTAGCCCAAAGTAAGCTAATATTAGCTTGTGTTATGGGATCTAGATAACTGATAAACATACTTATATATTTCTAAATATATACATATTATAGATAAATAACACCCAGACACAGAATAAACCATCGTGCTCATCACACAAAGTTTTATCCTGGGTGGGAATCGAACCTACGACCTCTTGCGTAGCAGTCGGATGCAATCCCACCGCGCCACAGAGGCAGTCATTAAGCGTTCCCTGAAACGAAATAACTATATTCACGCTGTATCAGTAATCAGAGAGGACAGATAGAAAACATTCAAATATTCTTGTTCCCTAGTCATTACAATATGATTTACTTTACTGTACCTAATACTTTATTTACTTAATCATAATTAAAACACATTTAGCTTACAAACAACCTTAACAAAGGTAAGATCAATCTCATAATTTATACATGAAGGTAAACGTTAAAATATTAATTGCACGTATCAGCCATTTTGTAGTCCACACGAACGTTTAATGTATTTTAAGTTTATGATATTGTTAATTTTATATGTAAACAAATTAATCACATTTATTAGTAATTTCAGAATTCAAATATTGACCAGTTATAAACTAAATGTATATGAAAGTACATTCGGTATAATGGAGCGACGATAGCTGATATTATGAAATCTTATAATGGCCTGCAAAAATAAGTATCACACTTTAAAAATTTTAATTTTTTCTGACATATAGAAGTTAGAGATATAAAAAAAAAACCTTTTATAGCAATTTTTATCAGCTTTTTTGAAACTATTTTATAAAAATATATAGAAAATTATACAATAGTAGCATTTTTAAGTCTATAAAAAGATAAAACAATAAAAATAGCCATTTTTAGCCAAGTGTCATACCAACTCAATTAACATTGTGTTCTAAAAGTTATTTATTTTTTAATAACTGGTATTGCGTTCTAGTTACAGCTTGAAGTCGATTTGGCATACAGAGCACGAGGTTTCTGAGTCGGTGTTGGGGAATATTCTCCCATTTTTGTATCAGGGCGTGTTTTAGTGCCCTGAGACAAAAAAGTAAAATGAAATTTCATGAGCCTAACACATTCTTCAGGTGAAAGAGGCATGATAAATAAGTTTTCTCAAACATGCATGGAAATACTGTCATTATTTCAAAAAAAGAATACGCGAAGTATCGCATTTACGGACAGAGAAAATGAAATTCAATGCTGCAGAGTTTTTTGAATTTGGAACATTACAACGCTCCAGCAATGTTGTATGAAACGGAACGCTGGGGGTTATTAAATACTCTTTGATTGGATCTCTTTTATCATTCTTCTTCAGCGGACGCTTACTGTAGGTATATTAGATACCTATTTTCTAAAATAAGTGCATTTATTTTGTTTTATGTATGGGAGTGTTGGATAAAAGTTGTGTCAAGGTGCTATAAATAATAAATAAATATTCTGGGACATTTTTTCACACAGCACAATCTAGCCCAAACTAAGCTAGAAGCTTGTTCTATGGGATCTAGATAACTATTATTAAAAGATTTATTATTTTATTAAATATACTGGGTGAATGGAATATGTAACTAGAAATACATAATTGTCGACCAGCCAAATAATTTCCTTTTTTTAATCTTGACGCAGTACAGTCTGTTTACAGTCTATAGCCCATTTATCGAGGAAGGCTATATACCATTACGCTACTACACTGGGGGGCCTAACAGTAGTCATAAATGTCGACAAAACGGGCAATTTTTTTATGCGTCATTGTAGAATTATAAGCGACGGGACTAAAAAGAAGCGACGGGAGGTCGATATATTCGGATGTCGAAGCTGTCGGGGTCATCTAGTATTTTATAATACACATTTTCCACTAAAAAATATAATTTCAGATAAGTAGCAATCCTCTACAGCGTAGAGTATTTATCTTGTAGCCGGTCTACGTAGCACCGCTTAAGCTCAAACTTTTAATATTATTTTCTCACATCAAAGGATATCAAAAGCTGATAAAGGCTATTAAACTTAAACCATTGACTTCACCTTTGCTTAAAAGCAAGCGGGTAGTTGTTAACTTCGGAAGTTTTAAGAAGCTAACTTTGTATTAGTGAAGAATAGAATAGAGTACTTTCTAGTAAATATGAAACTTTGTCCCGGTTACCGGTATTGGTTCATAGACATAAACATATTGTCACGCCTTTATCCCCGAAGGGGTAGGCCGAGTCATACTATACGCCCATATTTCGTAACTGGTAGTGAGGCCATTGCCGTGTTGAAATGGACAGGCGCAGTTGGTGGCGACCTGCTGTTGAATTTTTTCAAGTCAATCAATCCTTACCAAGACCTAAGTTTGTTTATGCACTGCTAAAAAGACCCCACTTACTGTAGCGCTGCAATTACATGGTACTCTCTAGCATAAGGAGTTTTGATTCTTTTACCGTAGTCATTTGGAGAATAAGGCTAAGTTGAAAATCAAAGCTCGGAGTGCTCAACAGTGTGCGGTAGTACTTTACTGCGGAGCAAACACTGCTTCTCTATCAGGTGCAGGTGGACACATGGAGTATTGCTGTCACCTTTGGGCTGATGCGCCTGAATACCAGCTTCGATCTTTCGACTAGGTAGAAAGGCGAGCTTTGAATATTGTCAACGATCCTCTGCTATCAGGCTGTGTCTAGATTCATTGTGATAGGAGAGACTTCGTCTCCTTATGCGTGTTCCTGCGTGCGTGCCTGTATAATGGTTTATACTCTGAGGAATTGTTTGATATGATGCCTACGGTTACTTTCTATCAACGCACCGCTCGCCATACACAGGGTATTCACCGTCACACTTTGCGTACGGAGCACTCGCATACAGTTACTTCCGCGTACGTTTAGGTTGTGAAATGGACTATCTACCTGAATTTTCCTGAACGTCTACTTTATGGGGTACTTCAAAAGGGGTTTTGGAAACTTAATGGTTATTGAAAACCCTGAATGAATTTAATAGTTAAAAATATTTTTTTAAAACAAGCCTTTATTTAAATCCCCAAAAAATGATAAATCTTAGCACGGCCTTCTATTTGATACCCCTATTGTAGGAAAGCATAAAAACATAGTTTGCCATATTGGAGATACAAACAGACGTCACAGATCTTCTCTTCAAACCCTTTCACTTAATACCAATATGGAAACAGTGAAATAAAATAACTACTTACCAATCTAATGTGTTCTACCATATTAAATTTAGTATCGCGTCACACAGTTATTTATGCATTGCCATTGAAACTAAACGTGCGTACAAAATTTCTCTTTTCAGCTCAATCGGTTGAAGATATCTGATTAAAAATTGAGTTGCAAGACTCCAACCGAAATAACATACAACGATAACACATTAAAATTTAATAAAAACTTGAAATGAAGTGATGTAAAAAGAAGAAGTTGAAGCGCTCGTGGCCCCGCGGTCTCAGTGTTCTGTAAACGATCACTGAGTTACGCAACTTTGACTATGGCTGGTCCTCGGATGGGTGACCACTTTGTGGCATTTACATTTGCGAGCGTTTCCGTGCTTCGGAAGGCACGTTAAGCCGTTGGTCCCGGTAGCCAGTAAAATGGCAGTCGTTAAGCCTGGTTGAAGGCCTTATGGGCGGCTTGAAAATTTCAACAGCAGGTAGCCACAACCTGCGTCTGTCTATTTCAACACGGCAATGGGCTCACCACCTATTACGTGGGACAGGAATCCACACGGTGAAAAGTGGGCATATAATATGCCTCTGCCACCCCTTCGGGGATAAGGCGTGATGGATATTTATTTATTTATTTAAAAAGAAAAAAAAACTATCTCAAATCAAGCTCAAACACATCAAAATTGAACCAGGCTATCAAGAACGTGAGGATCTTTTATCACATGCAAATTTGTTTAGCGACACGTGATATGATATGTAAAATATGCATTAGAGCATCCACCGCTGAGCTTTCAACTGCGAGGAACAATTTACATTTTTACTTCGCACCCTACCATTGTACAATAGAGTATTATGCAAATAAAATGCAATAGACCTACATTTTTCCATATTTTCTTGAGAGATGCCTAAGAATATTATAAACTAAGTATGTCGAAGAATTTTGATACCCTTACCTTCATAAATTCCTGGTAATTTTTGGCCGTAAAGTTACTAGGCCGGACTTTTTTATGCGAGTAAATTCATCAGTTAATATTAAATTAACTAATGAATTTTAAAGTTTTTGAAGTCTAATTTTTTAAGTTCTCGTGAGACTTTATCGACAGGAACCTTGCTTCAGCATCCGAATGTATTCTCATGAACTTTTCACATCGCCGGCATTATGGTCATGTTAGGCTTGCACAGACGAAACCGCACGGTATCTTAATTTCTATCTTTATAAATAAAAACGATATCCAAAATATGTTGCTAAGCACAAACCTAGAAGACTGGTTGGACCAATTCGGGTATTTTTTTATTTATTCCTTGATTTCTAATGAAGGTTTTTATGGCAAAAAAAGGAAAAATTGCAACGGAACGGGAGCCGCGGGGCAACTAGTTTTGTATAAAATAATCCTAATATATGTATTATGTAAGGTCTCTTAGTCTGAACACCATAGACTCAAGATTTTTCATAACATAATAATAATACTCACAGTCGAATATAAAACCTCCTTTAGTAAGGTCGGTTAAACAAATATTGTGTTATAAAAAGAAGGTTTATGTATGAAGTCGGAGTTGGATACTAGGCAATCATAAATCTTCACACGTCTTTGATTGCTTGTTTAATTAGATCCTTAATATCGGGTGAATATAATACCGTATCGCGTTATACACGAGGGAAATGGCGTGCTACACGACACCGTAGCGCCCCGTCTTTTCGTCTCGAATCTTTAATGAAGATTGGCTATCTCCTGTTTCAGCTTACTCCCTGGTGAGGAAACTCTGCCTATTAGATTTATTTTTAGTCGAAATTCGGAAATATGTTCTTATTTTTAGACTTTGTCCCCATCCCACTCCTTCCAAGATGTAATCCGATATTTTACAATTTCCTGGTGTCTCAACCGGTATAACAATCTCCTTGTCTCTGCTGTGATCGTACCAGAGGCAGATCAGGATGGTAGGAACTAGCATCGCTGTCGCTTCATACAATAAACACATGCACAGAAATGGGTAGTTGAGTGGAAAAGTAAGGTTTTTTTTACCTGCAAGTGCTGTGCCTTCTAACTAAACATGAACGTAGCGTACATGTCCCTTACTGGGACTTCAATCGACAGCAGGAGACGAGTGACTTATAAGTCACAATCGAGAATCAATTCACGATTATGAATACAGAAATTAAATGTAACCTGAGTCAGAAAAATCAGAAGAGAAAGTAAATTGAATGCAGCTGTGGAGGATCAATTAAAACGCTGACTGATTGAATAGGTAACAAAGGTTTTAATGAAAGTGTCAGCATTAAGCTGGAAAAGATCTTGCTGCGTTGGTTTGGACACGTAAAACGAATAAATGAGGAATGATTGACAAATAATATTTATGCGAAAGTCGAGTGTAGAAAAAGTCAGGCTATACCGAGACTTACATACGAAGACCACGTAAACAGATAGCATAAAAATGGAAAGGTCAAACTTACTTGGATACCCACGTCTACATGCATGAAACGATTTATGAATCTGCAGGAAGCAAAAGAATTTCATAAGCTTGGGTCGCGAAGTATAGCAATCTCTCTGAATGCCTCGTCGGGGATACGGCGTAAAGATAGTTAGAATTGATATGAAAATCATATTGTAAGTGAACACGTCATTCAGTGTCACATCCCTAAGGGGATGAAGTTGTGTATTCGAATGATGTCGGTATGATAGCTAGCTAGAGGTGTGTACGTGATGTGTGTATGTGATGTTACTACGTTCTCCAAGTGTAGGGTTAAAGTCCATCCATTGGACATGAATGTTACAAACACATCACTTAAGCGGGCAGAGAGCCAATTTGGTACGGACAGCAAAACAAACATTAATCATTTTATAAATATTATCACCACTGCATTGACAGTAGTGGCTAAAAATGAAACGTTTTTTTTAAACCTTTCCCTCATTTAGAACCTAGACTTTTTTTGAATTTTACATATCACTTGCGTAGAGCAAGTGATATGTAAAATTTAAGAAAAGATATTAAATAAAATCGTAAAAAAGTTATGCGTCGTCATAAAGGTGAGAGTTTCGGGAGTGAGAGGGAATACTACCGCTCGGATGAATACGATGATCGTAAAATAGTTGATACCACTATAGTGTTATTGCTCAAAGTATTACCATAACTGATACGCATATCAGCTATCGCAGCAGTTAAATATTGGGAGGAGTAACACTTAAGTGTTATCGATATTATGTTAGTTAAACTATATATTACTCTACCTATGTGAGGGAAAATTGATGTAGGAAGTATTTTAGAATATAATTATATTCTGCTCACGGAAAGAAAGCGCTCGAAGCCACGAACACAATGTTCTGTAAACGATGACTGCGGTAAGCAACTTTCGCTATGGCTGGTACTCCGATAGGCATATCTTTCAAGGGCGTTTCTGTGCTTCGAAAGGCACGTTAAGCCGTTGGTCCC
Source organism: Thumatha senex (assembly GCA_948477245.1). NCBI lineage: Eukaryota > Metazoa > Arthropoda > Insecta > Lepidoptera > Erebidae > Thumatha > Thumatha senex. Next base: position 20,694,572 of record OX419744.1, on the reverse strand, counting down.
GGTTGTCAGTAACATGGCAATCGTTAAGCTAAGTTGAAGGCCTTACGGTGAAATGTGGGCATATAATATGCCTCTGCCATCCCTTGGGATATAAAGGCTTCAATGATAAGTAAAGAAAGAATTGGACGTAATGTACAAGTATTATGTATAAAAGTTAACTGTACATTTTAAATATTCGTATTCCCAAAATTAAACATTTGATAGATTAAAATTGTACTCACACTCATAAATAAAAGAGATGTACACCTACAAATATAGACAAAAATATTTATTGTTTCATGGGGCAATAAGTACAAAAAGTATCCAGATAAAATAAATTGTTTACAATCAATGCAAATTTATAATATATAATGCTGCTATCTGTACTTTTCTAAATAACACCGAGACTGAGTCGGCCTGTCCAGAATACCTATCAGCAGACGTGTTCGTGAATTGCTAGAACCAAACACATTTAATATGATTAAATCTCTTTAACAAAAAAATAAACCAATCAAATTGAAAACCTCCTCCTGAATGAAGTCAGTTAAAAATAAACAGATCATGATTTTTTTGAAGTGAATCTTCTTTATCAACGTTGAGAGAAATTCTATAGCTGTAAAAAAAATCGAGAAGTATGTATGGATCGCGAAGCCTGGCGATCAGTCCTCTCTTACTACCCCGTCAGGGATACAGCGTGAAGATAATTCAGTTGCTTTTAAATCCTCACGTTTTTCGATTACGCGCCATGTTGTTTTGAAGTGAAACTTCTTTATCGAGGAACGAGAGAAATTTTATAACTGTAAAAAATGTCGTAAAGAAGTTTCACATCTTACCTGTGTACTCTGGTACACACACTTTTTTTTATTATACATGTAGTATCCTCATAGATGCTATGCTGGACTCCTACCGATTAAAACCACACTTTGCCCTTCCAACTGCCTATGGATAGGAGTCCCGGGTGGATAGCCGCAGGGCTCCTGACAGACTATATCCGCCACCACGGCCTTATCTTCTGGGGGTCGGGTTTTATCCCGCTTCTTTGGAGGGTTCGTGTTATCCAGCTTAATAATGATTACGTTCTTAATCACATAGCAAGGAATATAAACGAAAGTAATAATAATACCGCGTTCCAAGTTTACGTCAAACTGTAGGCGAAAATCGCATACGTGACCTGACAGTTTCCTACCATCCGTCATTAGTAATTTGTGTAATCGTATGAAAAAAGGGTGACGCCCGCTGACACACTTGGTTTCTTGTATGAAATATATAGAGTACTAGCTGACCCGCCCGGCTTCGCCCGTGATATACTTCGAACCCCGTGGCACCCTTTAATCCCGTCGTGTTTTATTTTTACTATAATGGGTGAACATTTTCCAAATTACATGATTACTTCTCCGCTCTCCAGTACGGGCCTACGTCTCAGTCGAATTATGGTTACACGAAAATAATTTCTTTGCGCATTATTTTGATTTTGCTATATCTCCTAAGATATTCATTTAATTTGCAAGGTGTAAAAGGACAACATAATCTTTATGAAATGCTGAAGCCAACTGACTTATTAAAAATGATAAGGATGAATAATATATTTGTGTAAATTGCCTTCAAATTAACGCTACATAATTGCTGGTTTTTTAGAGTATTAAAATGGATATATAGTATGTTATCCTTAAGAGATAGACATATACTGTCGCAAACTTTTTTGTAGACCTATATTAGAAACACAATTAAACTACATTATTTTGTTATTCATTCAAAACCTTAACAAATTATACATAAAAACCTTCCTTATGAATCACTCTATATATTTTAAAAAGCCACATCGAAATTCGTTGCGTAGTTTTAAAGATCTAAGCATACATAGGGGCAGACAGCGTAAAGCGATTTTATTTTATAATAGGTATGTAGTGATGAAGCGTCTCTAGTAGAGAACTTTCAAATGGCATTGTGATTGCTTGCTCTGTTTTCTTTCTCTGTGAAACTATTAACCAAATTTTAAAAAATGAGGGTCTAGTATTGTACCAACAGTTCCAATAAGTACAGCTGTGGGCAATTGAAATTGTTGTAGAGAGTATTATTCGACAAATTATGACTGTTATTTTGGTATCCTTTACGTTGCTCTTTATCTTGTTCCAGCCTCTCTGTCATCCACGACTTTGTAAAATTCAACAAGTGTAGAAACACAGTTTTATAGTATTATACTGTTATATCATCTATATCATATCAAGTATAACGACAATAGAATTTTAGACACTCCGAGAGGGTACACTCGGATCCGAGAGTCTATAATCCTCTCGAAGATCTTCATGGTGTGGGACATCACCTTAATACCGCTGTAGCTCCCGCACTCCTGCACTGACCCCTTACCTTTGAAGACTGGAGTAATAATACTCAGTCTCCATTGGTTTGGGATCTGCCCGCTGAGGAGTATGCGGTTAAAAAGGTTTACTAAGATGCCCACACCGCGAGGACCCATCGCCTTCCAGGCTTCGATGGGGACTCCATCGGGTCCGACAGCTTTCCGATTCTTCATGCGGCGAAGTGCAGTCAGGACTTCTCCAGGCGTTACCGGCGGCACTAGTCCCTGATTCGGAGGAAGGTCCGGAGGCTGCACCTCTTTGTGCTGTTTATTAAGCAGCTCGTGGAAGTACGAGCGCCATCTCTCCTTTACCGCGAGGTCTTCGCTTAACAGGTTGCCCTCAGGGTCTTTTACACAGCGACACTTGGATATATCCTGTGCCGCTTTGACCCTGGAGCGCGCCAGCTTATAGATGAGCTTCTGCCCCTCAGACGATTCCAGCTTGTCATACTGAGGTTGTAAGTGGTCACGTCTGGCTCTGGCTACAGCTCTCTTTGTGGCGCGCTTGGCAGCACTGTACGCGTCGCGGTCTTTAGGAGATCCGGTCGCTTGCCACTTTTTAAAGAGGGCTTTCTTCTCCCTAGTCTCCCTCTGGACTGTGTCGTTCCACCACCAAGTTTCCTTGTCACATTTGCATCCACCCTTAGACTCACCGAGCACCACCTTCGCCGCTCCAAGGATGGCCGCCTGAACTTTGTCCCAGTAATCTTGAACTGGTTCGCCTTCAGTGTCGGTGCACTTGTCACCGACAGCTGAGACTAACTCCTGGGACCTAGTTTCATCAAGCAGCCACCATCTGATGCGGCGCTGGCACCGCTCGATGCGTTTGCCTTTGGGCTTCACGCAGAGGTCCATGACAAGGAGACGGTGTTGTGCAGTAAGACTCTCTCCGGGTATGACCTTGCAGTTGGCCACCTTGCCGATGCTGTGTCGCCTAGTGAGTAGGAAATCGATCTGAGATCATAAAATACTCCATGCGAATCAATTTGGGTTTACGAAAGGGCGCTCAACTTCCGATGCTGGTGTTGAGTTATTAAAATGTATTCATGAAGCTTGGGAAGACAAGCAAGATGCATTAGGTATATTTTGCGATCTATCAAAGGCTTTTGATTGCGTTCAACATGAAACGCTGTGCAAAAAATTACACCACTATGGAATAAGAGGCAAAGCTCTCGACCTTCTGTCTTCATATTTGAACAATAGAATACAGAGGGTCGATATTAATGGTACACGTTCTGTAGGATCCATGGTTACAATGGGTGTGCCACAAGGCTCGATACTTGGGCCATTCTTGTTCCTCATTTATATTAATGATTTACCATTTTATGTAGGGGACAGGAATAGGATTGTTTTGTTTGCAGATGACACCTCATTAATTTTTAAAATTAAAAGACAATTAGATAACTATGACGATGTAAACAATGCAATTGCAAGAGTAGTTCATTGGTTCAGCTCAAATAATCTTTGCCTTAATGAAAATAAAACTAAATGTATAAAATTTACTCTACCAAATGTAAAACAAGTTGCGGCCAATGTTCAACTGAATGGACAAGTGTTAGATTTTGTAGAATCAACTGTGTTCCTAGGTATAACTATTGATGCCAATTTGCAGTGGGGCCCACACATAGAAAAGACAGCCTCTAGATTAAGTTCGGCTGCATACGCTGTAAAAAAGATCAGGACTCTAACAGATGTGGATACGGCTAGAATGGTTTACTTCAGCTATTTTCATAGTATTATGTCTTACGGTATTCTCCTTTGGGGGAGTGCTGCAGATTTAAATATTATTTTTGTTCTACAAAAGCGGGCTGTACGCGCTATTTATAATTTGGGCCCCAGAGTTTCTCTCCGAGAAAAATTCAAAGAAGTAAATATTCTAACCGTACCATCACAATACATTTTTGCCAATCTTATGTATGTCCAGAAAAATCTATCACAGTTTTCTAAACTCTGTGATAAACATAATATAAACACTAGAAATAAAAATAATCTTTCAGCCCACCACAGTCGACTACATAAGATTGGCGATTCTTTCCAGGGTAACTGTATACGCTTTTACAACAAGCTTCCCTGTGACCTGAGAAATTTACCTTTAAATAAATTTAAAAAGTTTATTAAAAACAAGCTTTGTGAAAAAGGTTTTTACTCCGTTACAGACTATTTGCAGGACAGGGACGCCTGGAAATGATCTGCTGGCAAAGTGAAATAATATTAAATTGTAAATAGGCCATCAAAAAAAAAAGCCTTCCTAAGTTTCTTGCCGGTTCTTCTCAGGTGGGCCGCGTTCCGAACCGGTGGTCGCTTTAAATATTTTAAATAGTGTATGACATTTTGGAAGCGCCGTTAAAATGGTCTATGCAAAATAAAGATATTTTTATTTTATTTTTATTTTAGTTGTACGCCTCCCGCTCTTGTAGGTGATGAGATGTTAGGATTTCTTTTTGAAATACGTGTTCACAATGGCTTGATCGGCAGCCGCACACGTTCTGAGGATAGTTTCTCCTTCAGCGTTGCGGGTGCCGTATCCAAAACCACCATGAACACGCTCAAACTCCTCACACCTCTCACCCACATGGCCGTTTAGGTCGCCGCCCAAAACGATTCCCTGTGACAACGGAATGCTCCGAAGCACTCCCTCGAGTTGACCCCAAAACGACATCTAGGCACTTATCAGGTGGGTAATAATCCCATCGATAAGCACCCTCACGATCATAAGCCGGTCGCTACAGCGTTTCACATCCAAGATGCCACTCTGCAGCCCCTCGGAGAGCACCTACAACCCAGCAACCTAGCCCACTTGCCACAGGAGTCGGGCGGGGCTTGTGGGGGCGCCCTATCCCCCTAGCAACATTCATTTTCTGACTTTTCATTTTTTTTTTTGTTTCGGCTGGTGGCTTTTATGTGAGCGACGCCCTCAGACCTCCCAACCCCAGAGGGGGGAAAGCCAGCGCCAGAGCCTCGTCCATTAATCAGCAGGTGCACGCACTAGCACGGGAGGTTGACTTGGGCCCCGAAGATCTTGGTGGGGCCCCTTACACCTTAGAATAAGTAAACATGTTTAACAAAATACATTTTACTTTTAACTATAAATGTATAACATCTGCCATTTTGTACGTGTATACCAAATGTCTTCCAATTTTGATACGCAAACAAGGGTCGCACTTTAGAGCGCTTATCGCGAGAAAAGGAAAAATATATCGAGATAAGCTCGTAGTGTTTCGCAAAAAATATTGTGTAAAAATCTTTTATTTTGTAGGTATTATTGTTGAGGTCTCGGCTGGTTAGAGGGCTGTTGCCGCAACGAAATCTTTTTTTATCGAGATCGAATGTGTATTATTCCCTTTTGAGTTTTATTTTTTTACAACTCTTGATAACTTTTGATTTCCTAGTAACTGCTTTTAATAAAATGGATGTATTATGGGATTTGTGGACACATTTTGGGTTGTAAAGGTGCCCCACTTGCAAACCGTTAATATATATTTATGTCGATGTGATTATACTTTTGAACAAAACAAAATTATCGTGTCAATATCAAAATCAAACCGTATCTGATTTGGATACAGATTCAGATGACAGTTGACGTATTCTATGTTTATGCCAAAATATTTTCTGTGCCATTGAAGTTCTTCAAAATATTTTCTAGAATAATTGTGGACACCCTGGGGGCCAAGTTTACTATTTTACAATAGAATTCGTTCTATTTCTATTCTATATAGAAGCGCTCGTGGCCCCGCGGTCCCAGTATTCTGTAAACGATCACTGAGTTACGCAACTATCACTATGGCTGGTCCTCGGATGGGTGACCACTTTGTGGCATTTATATTTGCGAGCGTTTCCGTGCTTCGGAAGGCACGTTAAGCCGTTGGTCCCGGTTGCCAGTAAAATGGCAGTCGTTAAGCCTGGTTGAATGCCTAATGGGCGGCATGAAAAATGCATGAAAAGGTCCTTAAAGAAAGATAAAAGGATAATAAAGATAAAAGGAAGCCATGACTATCTGACCTATCACTTATTTTTTTTATGACGAAAACATCTATTAAGATAGGATTTTCATAAACTTCTACTTCAAAGGAGCGTAACGGGGTTTTGAAAAATAAACAAATATGATTCAATTTAACTTCGCAAAGACGAATAAAGTTACTTTTGAATAGTAAACGATCAAAATTTTATGAAATAAAACGTCATTATAACTTTATACTAAATTCTATTAAAAGTTTGTTCGCTTCTTATACAAAGTATGTATATATTCGTCTGGCTTGCTCAAAATCTGACTGTAAAATTACATTTACACTGTTACTTAGTATCCATCACGCCTTATCCCCGAAGGGGTGGCAGAGGCATATTATATGCCCACTTTTCACCGTGTGGATTTCTGTCCCACGTAATAGGTGGTGAGCCCATTGCCGTGTTGAAATAGAGAGACGCAGGCTGTGGCTACCTGCTGTTGAAATTTTGTAAGCCGCCTGTTACTTAGAAGCTGTTTATTTATATTTATATAGATTTATAGATCACTAGGTGACCCCCCCCCCGGCTTCGCCCGTGACAAAATTCGAACTCCCGTCGCACCTATTTAATCCCGTCTCTTATCTATCCATCCATCACGCCTTATCCCCGAAGGGGTGGCAGAGGCATATTATATGCCCACTTTTCACCGTGTGGATTCCTGTCCCACGTAATAGGTGGTGAGCCCATTCCCGTGTTGAAATAGACAGACGCAGGTTGTGGCTATCTGCTGTTGAAATTTTCAAGCCGCCCATAAGGCCTTCAACCAGGCTTAACGACTGCCATTTTACTGGCAACCGGGACCAACAGCTTAACGTGCCTTCCGAAGCACGGAAACGCTCGCAAATGTAAATGCCACAAAGTGGTCACCCATCCGAGGACCAGCCATAGTGAAAGTTGCGTAACTCAGTGATCGTTTACAGAACACTGAGACCGCGAGGCCACGCGCTCATCTATCTATATATATAAAAGGCAAAATCACTGACTGACTCATTGATCACGAAATCTCTGAAACTACCAAAGCTATGAAGCTCAAACTTCGCATGGAGATTCTTTTTAAAACGTACTCGTAGGTTTCCGCTAAGAAAGGATTTTGCGAAATTCCACCCCTAAGGAAGTAAATAAGAGATAAACGGTTGTATGGAAGTTCGTCATTTTCAAAGTTAGGAACATGAATTTATGTACACCTGTTTATAGTTACGAATAAATGGGTATCGCAGTTTTGTAAAATTTTATCTAAAAGAGGGTAAACAAGGGTTGAAAGTTTATATGGAAAATTCTTCATTTACAAACATAGCAACACCGAATTTCTTATACCTGCTTCTGTTTAAAAATTAAAAATACGTGTGTAGGAATTTATATAAATTCTACCCTTGAGGGGGTAAAACAGAAGTTGTAATAACTGACTCATTGATCACGAAACCTATAAAACTAACAAAACTACGAAGCCCAAACTTCGCATGGGGGTTCCTTTTAAAACTTGGGGTTTCCCCTAACAATGGATTTTTCGAAATTATACCTCTAAGGAAGTAAATAAGCGATAAACGGTTGTATGGAAGAATGTCATTTTCAAAGTTAGTAACATGAACTTACGTACACCTGTTTTAGAAGAATCTCATAAAGCTAAAAGAAAGCTCCTGTATTACCAGCGAGTTCGGTGTTCCCACAGAAACCGATTATGCTGGTAAACCACGTACAGCCTAAACATTAAACAATCTGAAATTTGTTGAATGTAATTAAGTCTTTGAAAAAGAAAATAAAACGGTATTCCCGATTTTTCCATGAGAATTAGCGAATTCAACCAAACAAACAAACAAACTCTTCAGCTAATTAATATTAGTAAAGATTTAGCCATTCCTTGTTCATACTTAAGTCGTGATTGATTAAAATATCATTGTAAGTGAGGACACAGATTGGATAGTTATTGATACATCCATCATTTGGATTCGGCCCCGACTCCAGCGTCCAATCTGTACAGACATGATGAATTCTCTCAGCGATATTATTGATTTCATAAATTTTTTTTCAAGGAAACAATGAGACAGCGTTTTTTACCATATAGATTGAAATCGTATGTTTGAGCTAACAGCTGTAATATGAAGTAAAAAATGTGAGTAGGAAAATTGGTTTTGTTTTAGTTTTAAGCAACCATTACGATAATTGTACGATTTAATTTTACAATAAACTGGTTTGGAAATGTTCAAAATAAATATTCAAAAGCGTTTGGGGATACCAACTCTTAAAGCACAGTGTCTGTTGTACTAGAATAAATTTGAATATAAAAAAGGTGGGTATAAAATTAAAAACGAATGATGACCAACGAATGAAAATTAATAGTGACATATAAGTTAGAGTGTTGCAGGCGCAAACAAGTGATAACATTATGGATTTCCACACGAAAAAAAAGCCCATATCAGATAAAAATAAATAAATAGAAGGAAGCTCCCAAAATATTTTTTTATTATCACATCAAAGGAATTATTCCCTGACAGATTACATGGTGAATCTGTAGGCAGATCAGTCAAAGTGCTTTGATAAAATAAGACAGATATAAAAAAAAAGACATGATGTGATTGAGTTGAAGTTTCAGGGAATGGGAGTAACGGGTATAAAATTATTGGTTCTAGATTGTATTTATCTATGCTAATATTATAAAGAGATACACAAAAAATGTTTGTACGAAAAAATTTAATGAATCTGCAGTAATAGAAAGAAGTATGCATGGATCGTGAAGCTTGGTGATCTGTACTCTCTTACTACCCCGTCAAGGATACAGCGTGAAGATAGTTAGTTACTTAAGTATATGAGTTTGTGAAGTTGTTAGACAGTCATTATTTGAATGTCGGCATGTCTCTCAATCATAAAGGCGCATAACTAAGGTATTTTGTAGAACACCTACATAGTAAATCCTAAACACTAAAATATATGTAATATACATTGAAGTAAATCTAATCTCTCGATAGATATTTGTCATGGAATAGGGTGTCAATAAATTGGAAATTTAACCCGATTGACATACGCTCACGGTCCAATGTAGTGCCTAAAATACGTCTAGTTGATCCATAATCGAATATTGATTTCGTGTTCCACATATCACAGTCGTCCTCGGCTGACTTATGGCATGCAAATTTTGTTAAGAGGATGCATACAACTGGGGCTGACTCATGATGAGATATCCAGAGAAAAAAAAAACTTTCTATGCATACTCCAAGCAATTTGAGTTGTTTTTTTTTCTAAATTTTGATTTCTTAACTTCGATATAATTTAAATACATGAGTTCGGCAAAATTCGTAATTTAAGAACGCCTAAGAAAAAAGAAAAATAAAAGCAATTTAGGTGTTTTTTTTAAAAGAATAGGCTAAATCCTCGTATATTTGTGGCAAAAGCAACAAATATACGAGTTGTTCGAATATTTGTAGTTTTTTTTTTTATACTCTTGAATATAAATTCAATATTCCGTTAATAATCCGCTAATTGATCTGCTCAAAAACGGAAAGGTCAAAAGTACTCGGATACCCAGACGTGCGTGTATGAAGCGATTGATGAATCTCGAAGAAGCGAAAGAAGTATGCATGGATCGCGAAGCCTGGCGATCTGTCCTCTCTGACTATCCCGTCAGGGATACAGCGTGAAGATAGTTAGTTAATATAAATTCACCTGATCAAGAGTGACTAAGGACTTTGGCATGACTAAGATGCTCAGTGGCTAGAATGAAGAGTCTTGAAAATTTAAACGTGTACTCTACATAAGTTAACAGGATCGTGTTAAACTAATTTGAGGAATTAAGTGTCCATATTCTACTTGGGAAGTTGAACTATGATGGTTCAACTTTCGAAGCCTCATGAAGTTATGAATCAAATAGTTTAGCCTGCGAGTTGAATGTTGGATGTTCGCAGTGGTTAGGTGTTCACTTTAATGAGCGCATTCCATCATACTCGTATGAAACGTTTTTCTCCAATTCTTTTTTAAAATATTTGAGTGACATTTATTTATTTTTTAGCCCAAAGTAAGTTAAAATAAGCTTGTGGTATGGATCAGACAACAGATTAACATACTTCTATATTTCGAAACACACACACACAAACCAAACTGATAAATATTAATTCCGACCCGGGAATCGATCCCGAGACCTCAGCGCGTCAGACGCATACACTACCGCCACCGAGGCCATCAAAAATAAACACAATATTATATTTTACTTATTTATCTATCACGCCTTATCCCCGAAGGGGTGGCAGAGGCATACATATTGTATACCATTGTCCCACATTATAGGTGGTGAGCCCATTGCCGTGTTGAAATAGACAGACGCAGGTTGTGGCTACCTGCTGTTTAAATTTTCAAGCCGCCCATAAGGCTTTCAACATGACTTAACGACTGTCATGTTACTGGCAACCGGAACCAACGGCTTAACGTGCCTTCTGAAGCACGAAAACGCTCGCAAATGTAAATTCCATAAAGTGGTCACCCATCCGAGGACCAACCATAGTGAAAGGTGCGTAACTCAGTGATCGTTTACAGAACACTGAATCCGCGGGGCCACGAGCGCTTTGAAATATATTATATTTCGTAGTTTTATAAATCCGTATTCTTGATGTATTGGTACTGTAATTCATTTCATAAGTCACACCGATAAGTGTTAAAAACCTATAGTGTCTATATTTTTCTCTTTGTGAATTATTTCGAACTAGTTTCTACGAAGCATTCCGTCTTATCCGGTCCATCGCCCGGATGTAGCTCTATATGGAACCACAGAAATACAGCTCTCAGACTCTGCAACGGAAATTGCACTACTGCAATAACTCTACTATTCTCTCTGCGGTGCTTTGATACTGTATCTTATAGCTTATTGATAAATGTATCTATCGTACAAATGTAAGCAAACATTCCTTTTTAAAGTTTAGGTGTTTCTTATGTATAATATGTATGTATTTAGAAATATATAAGTATGTTTATCAGTTATCTTAATCTCATACCACAAGCTTAGGTTACTTTGGGCTAGGTGTGGCTGTGTGAAAAACGTCCCACAATATTTATTTATTGGTATCTGCGGTAATACTGCGGTTATTCATTAAATTATTATTAAATGAAAGTATCTATCCTAAATTGAACCAACTAATTACATTCTATACATATACATATAACCTAAAAATAAGATACATAACTAAAATATATTATTATAAGGAGTCCCTTTAGGCAAGGTTCCAAAGATACTGGTATTCTTCCCCCTCTGAATAGCTAGACTAATTCTTTATTAGAATATTTATCATAATAGTAAATTTTATAAAATTTGTTATAATAAAAATCAAAATCAAAAAATCAAAATCAAAAATCTTTATTCATGTAGGTCACAAAGTAACACTTATGAACGTCAAGATTACTGCTTCTACATTTACATTTACTGCCAGATTCGCAAAGCAATAGGTAGAGCCAGAGGAAGAACCTGGCAATAAAACTCATGGCCACTCTTTTCTAACCGCCATTTGACACAGTTTGATTAACATGATATTTGACCAATTATACAGTAAAGAAATTCTACAAAAAAAAAAAAAACAAAATAAATGTTGAGTTCATCAAAATTACACTTACATAGTTCCTTTGAATTTATGTGAGAACAGTCGACTAAACTTAGTTTGCCTTAAATTTAAATAATATTATTTGTAACAATTGCTATAACAGCTATGAGCTGACCAGTCCCAACAGACGGCACCCGTTCACGGGTATGACGCATATATCAGCCATCGCCCTATTCAACCGTATTGTAGGGAACAAGGCGACCCGATACATACGCCACCACTGCCAGGACACTTAGGCGAGCATGACATACCCAAAAACTACACAGCAACTATCATGTCAATTTCAAAATAATAAATAAGTCTACATAGTGCTCACACAATAACAAAGTCAAATTACATATAATTATGTATATTAGTTATTACCGGGACTAAACGCAGCCATACCTTTAGTTGCCTGGCGTTTCAAATTATTTATACTGGAGAATGTAAACAAAAAATAAGGTAAAAAAAAAAAATACAACATATATATGCAGGTTCAAGACAAGTAGATAATATATCACAAGATTCATTCGAATCCTAAATAGCTCGAGCGAAGAGCAAGCAACTCATTTCCATTTATTTTTATCATTCAAATAATCATTAATTGTGTAATAATCCCTTTTCAAAAGGTGCGTCTTAATTTCCGCCTTAAATTTATGTAACGGCAGGTTCATAATGTCTAAAGGAATTTTATTATATAGGCGTACGCCAATTCCTGCAAAAGAGTCGTGAACCTTTTGTAAACGATGATGCGTTCCAATTAATTTATGCTTATTTCTAGTATTTATCGAATGTATGTCACTGTGTCGATTGTATAAATGTATGTTCTGTTTAACTAACATGATATTTGCAAATATATACTGTGATGCAACCGTTAAAATGCCAATTTCTTTAAATTTCTCTCTAAGAGACACTCTAGCACTCAATTTATATATTGCACGTATAGCTCTCTTCTGGAGTACAAAAATTACTTGTAGATCAGCTGCTTTACCCCACAGCAAAATGCCGTAAGACATGACACTATGAAAATAACTAAAGTATACTAGCCTGGCAGTTTCTACATCAGTGAGCTGCCTGACTTTACTAACGGCAAAGGCTGCCGAGCTGAGTTTACCTGCAAGACACGTTATTTGCGCGTTCCACTGCAGTTTGCTATCTAAAGTGATCCCCAAAAATACAGTTGATTCTACAATATTAAGGGTATCACCGTTCAATGTTATATTTGTACCGCAATTCCTGACATTAGGCATGCTAAATCTGATACATTTTGTCTTCTTAGCGTTTAGTAGCAAATTATTGGTCGTAAACCAATCTACAACTTGGGCAAGTGAACTATTAACGCTGTTAAAATCAGTAAGCGTACGATCTACTTTAAAAATAAGTGACGTATCATCAGCAAATAGAACAATGTCGCACAAGTTCTGTATATAGAATGGCAGATCGTTAATATAAATTAAAAATAGAAACGGACCTAGAATTGATCCCTGCGGTACGCCCATAGCTACAGATGCTCCAGAGGAGCGAATTTCATTAACATCAACATGTTGTATCCAATCATTTAAGTAGGAGGCAACAAGATCCAGTGCAGAGTCTTTGATACCATAATAAAAGAGTTTTCGCAATAGTGTTTTATGTTCAACGCAATCAAATGCTTTAGAGAGATCGCAGAATACACCAATAGCATCTTGTCTATTCTCCCAGGCGTCATATATATGATTCAGAAGTGTCACACCTGCATGAATGGTAGAACGACCCCTTGTGAACCCATACTGCTCTTTATGTAGTAGCATATTTGAATTAAAATGAGCTTGTAGTTGTTGCAATATAATTTTTTCAAAAATTTTGCTAATGGCAGGTAATATTGAAATAGGTCTGAAATTACCAGGGTCAGTTTTGGATCCAGACTTAAATAGAGGTATTACCTTACTGTGTTTCATTAAATCCGGAAACACTCCTTTATCGATACATTTATTAAATATTTCAGCTAGATGTGGAGATATATTAATAATAATAGACTGTATCAATTTCACAGAAATACCCCACAAGTCAGCTGTCTTTTTTGAGTTAAGCGACTTGAATACTTTAACGATATCGTTGGGGTTAACACATTTAAAGCTAAATAAGACATTGCACTGATCTACGCTGCCCCCAAGTATGCGTTGAGCTTTGATTGGACAAGAATTTAAGGAGCTAGTTGTTTTCGCGGGTATGTCTATAAAATAGTTGTTAAAAGTTTGTGCTACATCTAATTTATTATTAATCACCTTGTTATTTATAATTAACTCAAAGTTATTATCACGGGGTAGTAATCGACCGGTTTCAGTATTGATTACATTCCAAGTCATTTTTACCTTATTTTTTGAATCTTTAATCTTATTACTGATATATAACGACTTGGCAGCAGCACAGGTCTTTTTGAAGGTCTTGGAATATTTTTTTACATATTGAATAAAAGCAGGATCAAAATTAAATTGCTTCATACCATATAATTCGTACAACTTAGCCCTACTTTTGTAAATACCTGTAGTTGCCCACTCACAAAATTGCAGGTTTTTGTTTTTATAAAATGTTTTTGATTTAAATATATTGTTGTACTCAGCTTTAATTGTATTAAATAAGGAGTTATATAAGCCGTTTGGATCTTTCTGATTAAAATCAATATTAGTGACTTTTGCTGAAACATTAACATTAAATTGTTTAAGTCGATATGCACTCATTGGCCTACATACAATTTTATTTCCTTTGGAAGTGACATTAATAGGAAACGCTGCTTTTTGACCAAGATGATCTGATGGAAAGTTACTTAGTATCTCCCTTGTTGTTGTTGCACAGTTGCAGAATATATTATCTATACATTTTCTAGAATGTGAGGTGATTCTAGTTGGCTCACAAAATAAATTTTGTAAGCCAAAAGACTTAAACAAATTTATAAATCTGATACATTTCGAAGACTGCACAAGTATGTCAACATTAAAATCCCCACACACCACAACATGTTTTCTACTAGTAAACAAACGCTTCAATACATTTTCCATTACAGATTCTAATAAATTATAATCCCTTTTTGGAGGACTGTAGACACAGAGGACAATGAGTTGCTCAAGCTCAACACAGGAAAATTCAGCAGTACGCTCAATAGAAAGAGCCACAATATCTTTACGTTCTTTACATTTTAAATTATTAGATACAAATATAAGAGAGCCCCCACAAATGGCTTTCTTTCTTGAGAACGCACTGCTAAGTGAATAAAATTCATTGTTGAACAATAGTTCATGACTTTTTAACCAATGTTCTGTAATACAAAAAATGTGAACATTGTGTTCCTTTATATAAAGTTCTATTTGTAGTAGTTTTTCAGATATGCCTTCAATATTTTGGTGAACTAAGTTTAAACTACTAGAAGTATTGTTAATATACTCAGAATTATTACAACCAATATTATTATCAGTGTCTTTAAAAAAAGTAGACCGAATGGGCTCAAAAGACCTAAAACCATGGCCAGATTTTTTACCTGTTGTCTTACAAACTAGTTTTTTGAGATAATATCCCAAGTTAATAAGTCATTATTACTAAACTCAAAAGGAGCTGGTTTATAAGCCAATAATTTGGCTTTATTCAATAAAAAAATTGATAACAATACAGCTATCTGACGTCGTAAAAATTTTGATAGTAAATAACTATCTAATGTCAAAAAGTAATTATTCTGTAATAAAAGATTACAGTCAAATAATTCTATATTCCTACAATATGTGGTCAAGGTATGTAATTTTCTATTCATATTGTATCTAATGTTGTTTTCAATTTGTGTAAAAGATTTGCTATATGGCAGTGTTGACAGTATAACCTGTTTAACTTGCAAGTTTGATAACTGTTCGTAAAATTTAATGATAGTTTTAGCGTTTACATTATCTCTTCTGCCAATAAGTATCACTATTGTTGTTTGTGGGCAATGTGTACTGGTTAATACCTTATTAATTATTTGAGAGTAGGATGCCCCAGGAAATGAAAGGGTTATGACCGAATTACCCAGATGTTGAACTAAGTGATAACCTAAACTTTTGCCTATTTCATCACAATAAACAACAGTCTTTCCAACGTTTAAAGGTTGTGTAATTTTTGTTACAGGACTATTACAGCAAGTGTTATTTGTGTTTATAATAATAATGTAAATGGTTTTTTATTGACGGTGTTTGATTTACTATTGCTAAAAAGAGGTCGTAAAAAAACATCGATCTGTTGCCACTTTTTCATAGTTGTATGTTTTTACGACCTGATTTGCAGTAGTTCGATCAACCGGACTAGTGCGAATAGAGGCTCAAATGTAGACTGTAACATACCTAGTAAATTTTATTAATACTTACATATTCAAATTTTGTTAAGAGGATGCTTTCATGATGAGATTTCCAAGGAATAAAAAATCTTTTAATGCTTGCTCCAAGCAATTCAATTTGTTTATTTTTTTATTTTGATTTCTTAACTTACATAAAATTGTATTACTTGAGGGTGGCAAAATTCTCAAATCGAGAAAGCCTAATAAAAAAAAACAATTTATGTGTTTTTGAAAAAAGATTACGCTATATACTTTAATATTTTTTGCTTTTGTAGAATTTCGATCAACCGGACTATTGCAACTACAGGTATTCCTAGTCTATTCTATTAACTTACATTTCTCCACCACTGTACCGGAAAATTATCAACAGTTATAGTTGCGTGATATTTCGGCATTATCTGCACGAAAGGACACGAGATCCTTCCGCCACAAGACCAACTATAGCGAACAAATCACTATAGCTTAGCGGGCTTTATAGTATTTGAGTTTGAACTGTCATGGAACCCCACAAAATGTGGCCATATCCTTCTATAGTGAGCTTAATTTATTGTTCAGATGTTATTGAAGATGGCGGACTTCATAACGACCTACAAACGTGTTTTTTTTTTATAATGTCATCAAATAACTACTCACCTTTTGGTTAGGTACTAGGATAACAGAAAAGATATGAAAGTTAAATTCAAAATAAAAAGAACGAGGATTTCCACGTATTCTAAAGTTCAAAGTTTATAAAACAAACATTCAAATGAAACTGTACGCTCTAAAAAACGCAGAACAAAGCTGCGCTCTCTTTGGTCGGCCATTCGAATAGTATCGTTGCACGAGAGCGGCTGAGGGCCGCAGGAGTGGATGCCCACTCGACATAGATTCAGGAGTGATACTTTTGTTTTGGCAACCTCACCGTATTTTGTATTAAAACCGGCACGTATTCACGTTGGTTGTTAGAAAAGAAATGTTTTCATTAAAATGAATAAAATATCAAGAACAGTTATAAAAAAAAACACAAAAATCATAGAAAGATTTAACAAAAAATTATCATAGACAGTGTATTTTCTTTTCATTACGACTTAATAAGGTAATTCAATTCCATTCCTATCATACCTACAGTGTTTTAAAACAATTTTAATAGATTTAAGTCTAAATATTTTATAAAAGTCATATATGGATTTTATTTTAGAAATCACAGACAGGTAACTTTAAATAGCTAAATTGTCATTAGAAATTTCAAACCCCAAAATATTTTTACAGTCAATAAAACAATCAATTTACATTAATCTTTGTAAAAAAACTAATTTATTAATCTTCATCAAAAGTTAATTCACTAAATATATACCGGGAATCTTGGACAATTTAAATAAATGACAACTAGACTATGCAATCCCGTGAGTGACCACCCTCTATTTTATTTCTATTTAAACCTCAGTTTTTTTTTAAATACATGTTCTTCGTTTTGCTTTCATTTTAAAATAATCTCCGGCATACCAGAGAGAGTGCAACAATTTCTTTATACTTAAAATACAATTCTTTAAACTCATTCTTAAACTTTACTATAAAGTTTCATAACCTTAAGAAATAGACATTTTACTAAACAAAAGAATTTGTGAGAATGTTACGAGTTTGAGTACAATAGTAGGTCTACTCGTTATGGCGGTAAAATGTTACGGATGCATAGAACCGCTGCGCCGTGCCAGTGTAAATTTATGGGTAATAATTTTGCATACGAATACACTACACATATATTAGTAGTTTGTTTTTCTAACATTTTGTGGCATAATGGATTAGAAAAAATATACATATATTTTCCATTGAAGTTTGTGCATACAACGCTGAACGGATTCAGGTCAAGTTTGGAAAAGAAATATTTCATGGATTATTCTAAAAAAATGTTTTTACCCCTGCCGCTTTGCCTGTGACAAAAATAATTTTATGATAATGGGTTTTAGGGCGGCAGCGCAAGCAATTCTCTTCTTTGTTTATCTATTTGTTGTCATTTTAATTTACCAATATTGACTGCCTCGGTGGTGCAGTGGTAATGTATCTACCGCACTAAGGTCCCGGGTTTGATTCCCGTGTCGGATCAAATATTTGTGTGATCCACAAATGTTTGTATCGCAGTTTGGGTGTTTACTATGTATAATATGTATCTATATATTTAGAAATATATAAGTATATCTATCAGTTGTCTAAACCCCATTCTTCAAGCTTATATTAGATAACTAACTAACTAACTATCTTCACGCTGTATCCCTGACGGGATCGTCAGAGAGGACAGATCGCCAGCCTTCGCGATCCATGCATACTTCTTTCGCTTCTTATTTTATATTAGCTTACTTTAGGTTTGTGGCGTTGTGTAAAAAAAGTCCCACAGTATTTAATGTTAACATAGCTTTTAGACGTTTGCAACAAGATAACTTCGTAGAGGTATTATAATCGCGTTAATGACCCTATTACACAAAACAAATCATCAAAACTTTTGTGAGGGTGTAAAAATGACTGTCTTGGTATTTCTACTTCCCTGGTAGCATTTGTTTCATAGGGCCATTGACGGATGATATCATAAAACGAGCGCTCACTCCATCACATCGCTTCTATAAAGTCTGAAAGGTCTATTACGTGCCGCCAACGCCTAACGACGTAAGTATGAGTTCTTTAAAGTGAGGTCCTTGTTTTACCGACGAGATAGGTACATATTGCCTATGTTATCTTGGTGTTTTGGTTCTTGTGTTTAGGAAATTAATTTTAACTTTCTCTAGTCTATAGAAATTAAACCTTTCTCTGCTCTATAGATTTTAATAGTAGGAATGCACCTGAACTTATGCCAAATTTATTATATTAGAGAGATCAGAAGGCTGGTTTTGTGTCACCTTATCCCCAAAGGTCTGGTCGAGGCATATTATACGCCCATTTTTCACCATTAGTATTCCTGTCCCATGTTATTGTTGAAATAGACAGACGCAGGCTGTGGCTACCTGCAGATGAAGTTTTTCTGGCCGCCCATGAGGCTTTCAACTTGGCTTAAAGACCGCCAACCGGGACCAACGGCTTAACGTGCCTTCCGAAGCACGTAAACGCTCCCATACATTTGGGAGCGTTTACGCTACAAAGTGCGTTTTCGCAAAAGGTAAAAAGAAGTATTGCTATACAACGTGGCAATACTGCCAGTCTTTTGAAAATGTCTATATGAGAACTGCGATGCGGAGAAATTTGGTAACGTAAGTACACAATCCCTATCACGCATGAGCGCATGAGGCAGATACTGAGAGGGTGCAAAACCGCGATAATAGCACCGATTTTATTTCCGCCCGCAAATGCGCCTGGTAATTTATGTATACTCACTCGTTATGTCTTTCTGTGAAAAAGAACATCGAATGAAATTTTATCAATGTTCAATATTCGATTTCTTTTTACTTACGATGCTACTTGGTTTTACAAGTTACACAGGCTTCATAATATGCATGATGGTTATCTATGCCACTAATGGCGCCTTATGACACCACTAGAGGCATAATTTATATAGTGGTGTATGGAAATCCCAACAGTTGTCAGTCAGACTCTGCTAAAAATACACGGTTCCTGACTATCCATCCAGAGCCCGGATTTACCGGGTATCTTCTCATAAAGTTTACCAGGATCCCAGCAATGGGTTCTACAACTAATTTAGATCAAGAGATACTATATTTGTTTTTTAGAAGTTACTAAAATTATATATCTACAATTTATTTATTTATTGTTTTGGGATACTAGCTTACCCCCGCGGCTTCCCTCTCCTCTATGCAGCGTGAAAATATATTTTCAATTCGAACCAGAGCAATTCTTGAGATTAGACCGTTCAACAAATCAAGCAAAAAACAAACTGCTCAGCTTTATAAAATTAGTATAAATTACGATAATAATTCGAAGCGCTCGTGGTCCCGCGGTCTCAGTGTTCTGTAAACGATCACTGAGTTACGCAACTTTCACTATGGCTGGTCCTCGGATGGGTGACCACTTTGTGGCATTTACATTTGCGAGCGTTTCCGTGCTTCGGAAGGCACGTTAAGCCGTTTGTCCCGGTTGTCAGTAAAATGGCAGTCGTTAAGCCTGGTTGAATGCCTTATGGGCGGCATGAAAAATTTCAGCAGGTAGCCACAACCTGCGTCTGTCTATTTCAACACGGCAATGGGCTCACCACCTATTGGGACAGGAATCCACACGGAGAAAAGTGGGCATTTAATATGCCACTGCCACCCCTTCGGGGATAAGGCGTGATGGATATTTATTTACTATTATTTTACGATAATAACTACATAATATTTATTTCAATAATTAAAATAACAAATATGTAAAGAAAGCTATCTTCAGATTCCAGAAATCATCCAAAAGTCAAATACCTACTTCGATTGTAGGTACTTGACTTTAGGGTTTAGGATTATCGTATTATTTTGATTCAACTGTGTAACGCCACGCCAGAGAACATGTTAAAGTAAACGCAAGTGGTGACGTCATTTACTCAATCGCTTCATGCATGCACGCCTGGGTATCCGAGTACTTTTGTCTTTTCCTTTTTAGAGTAATCTGTTCACGTAACAAAAAGAAAAACAATTACAAAATACAAAACTGGCATGGCGCAACAATATTTATAGTCCCCAAGTAAAGTATACTGAAATGCAATTGTTGTACTAAGGCAACATAGCAATAAGAGAATTAATTGCTGATATAGTGAAGGAAACAATACAAAGCCAACTACTTGTCCACTAGAGAAAAATGTATACATTTGTCTCACAGAGTACTGAGAAAGGCACTCCGAGTGATTAATGAGCACACAGATGGAACAACTCTATTTATTTATAATTATATATAACGAGCACAACGTACTAGGAGAGTATCATTCTATGAAGATCGATTAGTAGATTAAGTTTGTAGTAATTGTTACTTTTATATTTTCACCATCAGTTTCGGCGTGACTAGATTTTTTGTTAAAGCTTGATCAAAGACTCTTCCAAGGACAAAATTTCTCAATTTGTGAGAGAAAATTGTAGTATAGCATATACTATACAAGTTAACACCCGTGGTTCAGTCTGCATACGAAGGCTTTCCCGTTACCGTCTCCCACAATTTCATTGTTCTGACGTGGAATGAATGAATATTGGAAAGTTTAATCAAAATCCATTCAGTAGTTTTTGCGTGACAGAGTAACAAACCTACATTCATAAATTTTTTTTATTAAAGTGATAAAAGACAACTTGGATCGTTCATTTGGTTGGTTGGACAACTTGGGATTTTATATTACGCTCTCAGGTATGTGTGTTAATTAAATCCTATCCTTCTCTTCTATTTATACACTTTTACTTGTTATTTTTTACATCTTCACGTTCTCCTCTCGCCGGTCTGCTGGGAGATATTTCTAATAGAAATAAGCAGTACCATACATCTATGTTTTCTCATTCTGTTATTTTTTTTATTATTAGTGTGAAGTTTTGTTCACATTAATAATAAATAAAACTAATAATAAATCATTGATGCGATGGACTCCATTAAATTTTATTTTATTTATATATTTAAATAAATTAAATAAAATTGAGTAGAGTCCATCGCATCAATGTTTAAAAATGGTTGTAACACTGTTCATTGGTATCGAGTTGTTCATTAGCTCGATAGATGGCTCTGGTCATACTCTTAAAATGACGATTAAAATATAGTAAAGAATTTCAACTTGTTTCGGTACGGTTTGGGTAGATCAGTGGCTAGAACATTACCCTAGGCAAAGGTCACGGGTTCAATCTTCGTCTCGAACCAAGTTGTTGTTTATCTTATCATATATATTAGAAAAAAAATATGTAAAAGTTAGCATACTAATTGCTTTAAAAATGTATCCATACATTCTTACAAGCCTTCAAAGCAGTTACAACACATAGCATTTTAGAACTCAATTTTATCAAATCTTATTAAGAGGCGCACGTGGCCCCACTGACTCATTGTTCTGAAGACGATCACTGCGTTAAGCAACATTCGCTATAGGTGGTCCTTGGATGGGTGACGACTTTGTGGAATTTACATTTGCGAGCGTTTCCGTGCTTCGGAAGGCACGTTAAGCCGTTGAAAAATTTCAACAGCAGGTCGCCACAGCCTGCCCCAGTTCATTTCAACACGGCAATGGGCCCACCACCTGTTACGTGGGACAAAAATGCATACGGTGAAATGTGGGCGTATAACCTTTGCCTACTATAATGGACTGACAATAAGTATGTGTGTAAATCTCATTTTTAAGTGAACTGTACTTATTATTATGACAAATAAAGGTTTTTAAACTCAAATCCAAGTAACTTATTCTGAGTTTACAGTTTCATTTAAGCTGAGGTATAGCTAAAAAGAATAAAAGTTGGAAATGAACGCACCCGGCTGCTTTCCGATATGCACTGAGTTCGCAACGCACTTATTGCAGTTGTATTCGATTGCATTAGTGCATGGGGCATCGTAGACATTTTTAAATAATAGTTCTAAAATACGGTGACTGCGTTAATTTCTGTAGATATTAAATTATACAGGTTAATTGAAAATATATATTGTGCCAAAATAGAGGGTAGTAGGAGAAGGAGTCAGGGTAGACTAAGACAGATTTGAAGATCCTTATAGGTCAACATTACTCGGATACCCATACGTGCATGTATCAAGCATTAATGAATCTGTAGGAAGTGAAATAAGTATGCATGGATCGCGAAGCCTGGCGATTTGTCCTCTCTGACTACCCCGTCAGGGATACAGCGTGAAGATAGTTAGTTAATATTTATTATGCCTAAAAAGAGGGTAGTAGGAGGAGTCAGGGTAGACTGAGACTTAGATTTGAAGATCAAGTGAGCAGATTGCTCAAAAACGTATAGGTCAACATTACTCGGATACCCAGACGTGCATGTATGAAGCAATTAATAAATCTACAGGGAGCGAAAGAAGAATGCATGGATCGCGATACCTAGCGATCAGTCCTCTCTGACTACCTCCTCAGGGATACAGCGTGAAGATAGGACATTGAAAAAATAAATTTTATTTATAAAATCCTTTAGCTAGCTTTCTTTTTCAAAGGCACAAAAAAAATATAATTTGTTATTTTTAACAAACCTATAAAGTTAGATGGTTTTATTAATTACTTATATTTTTGTACCAAATAATATAAAAGACCTACATAAAACCTTTTCTTACCATTTGCGTATTTAATCTACTAACAGTTTAAAAGACAAACGGTAGCCTTTGTACAATTTAGTAAATTATATTTTTCTGTTCCAAAGACAAATAAACCGTGGAACGGGGACATTAAAAAGGGAGAAAGCAGCTTTGAGTGCTTAAACCGATAATTATAACGGTAGAGTGGCTTATGCGGGGCTTTAAATAATAACTTATTTGAATTTGGAATGTACATATATTTTACATACATACATATTGTCACGCCTTTATCCCCGAAGGGAAAGGCAGGGGCATACTATACGCTCACATTTCACCGTATGAATTATTGTCCATTAGGTGGTGAGCCCATTGCCGTGTTGAAATAGACATGCGAAGCTTGTGGCGACCTGCTGTTGAAAATTTTTAAGCCGGGAATAAGGCTTTCAACTAACGACTGCCATGTTACTGACAACCGGAAACAACGGCTTAACGTACCTTCCAAAGCACGGAAACGCGCGCAAATGTAAATGCCGCTAAGTGGTGTCCCATACGAGGACCAGCCATAGTGAATGTTGCTTACCGCAGTGATCGTTTACAGAACACTGAGTTCGCGGGGCCACAAGCGCGACATATATTTTAAAAAGAAGGATACATAGTCATATAGTAACAGACTATCTTCTATCTTCTTCAACTTCATTTTAGTATTTTTCCAGTTGGCTCAAAATCCCTGGATTTGGAAACTGGGGTCTACTTCTATTTGACTGCTAGGAGCAACTATAGTTTGATGTTTGGTACTTTTCAGAACGAATGCGGTCTGACCTCTCAATCCGTAAGTAAATTAAATTAAGTTACAATGGGGTTCAGGTATGTAGAGTCATGTAAAGTATGGAGGAACGGGTGGAGATGTTCCTCCGACACAAGGATCCTCCGACCAGGCAAGGTGATCGCGCCTGGCGGGCCGCGGCCCAACGGTTGATGTTGGGCAGGTGTATATATTATTCTTCAGCGCGAGAACTCTCATAGCGCGATGTAGGATTCTTAGTATCGATGTAGTTTGATAGCTCTTTGCTGGTCGCCACATAAAGAAAGGAATCGAACTCGGTCTGAGACAAGGCAAGAAGATGAATTGAGGGGTTTTATGTAATTAGCCCTATTATATACTCTAGTAAGGTTACGCTATATGATTTGTATATGGCGTAAACTTCCTAACTAGCCATTGAAATAAAATCTAGCAACAAATCACCACAGTAATCAACACTCTTAAAAAATACGTGTTCATGTGAAAAATCAGTAGAAGATATTAAAAATACGTTATCGTTTTACGGCCAGTGGTTCGGAAATCACGCGGCGATGTCAATGTTGCCAGACGTGATAAATTCGTGTATTTACCAAGAAAAATCTGCTGATTCCCACTTTTTACAGACCTTTTTCTCAAGTTTGAATCGAGTTTGATTTACGTTTGTAGCAAAATGACTACGAGTGCTACGAAGCTACGAGATAGCTACGTGTTAGGCAAAATGTCGGTGCTATTTTCTTTTAGCAAAATATTAAACGGTTCGCAACTTAACTTTCATTATGAATGCGTTATAGCTTGGGATGGAATACAGAACGTGTCATGTCTTTATTTATTGAAACAAACCTATAGAAATTATATTTTTATATAGACATTGAAAAAGTATATTTAAAAATAAGAAATAAAATATTCCACTGACATCAGGTACAGGGTCCAAGTCATCGGTCATCAGAACTTCGAGGACAGGAGTCTCCGCACAATATGAAGAACCGACCTCTCAAGCTCTAGTGACTTCAGGTGTTGGTAGATGCACTTGCCTATTAGTCCACTCAAATATTTTAGTATCGGTACAATAACAACCGAGTTCCTATTCTACATGTCCACAATTTCGTGGATCAAGTCCATGCTGACTGTGATCTCTTACTCTAAGCCCGCGACATACTTAAAACCCCTTTGACACACCTCATCTGCAACACTGCTTCACCCCGTTAAGAATAGATTTATAAAAAACCATTTCTTTGTAGGTGCCACATTATAAGAGGGTAGCTACACATTTCAAATTACTATAGGTTTCGGCAAGACGTTGATAGATGAGTGAGTGAGTCAGCCGATGATTTTATTATAATAGAAGGTTGGTTCACCCAAGACCTCTGGGTAAGAACTAAGTGACCTTACTTGATAGCTGTGCACCTGCTGATTTATTGACGAGGCAACAAAGCAGGCGCCCTTACGGGGTTGGGAGATCAGATGGCAGTGGCTCCCAACAATGCCGAAAACTAAAAGTGAAACGATAGCTATTAGTTGCCACATAAACGTGACCCCAGTTCTAAACCCCACCTGGATTTGAAGCCACATGGTTCGATCCTCGCAGGGTTTGGAATAACTGCATAAAGAAAGAGAAAAGAAATGAATTTGTGCACTAACTAACGTTATACAATTAAAAAAATATAACCCTTTCAACAATTGAGTATAAAATATTACTCCGAATACCTACGAAGACGTATTTAGCATAATGCCGTACGTACAAGTCTGGATACTCTTATTATGGTAATGTACGAATAGAAGTGCACAGCACAGAATCTCTTGAGAGCGTACTTATGTTGTGTTCGAGTGGATTTCTGTGTGTCTTCCTAATGATAGAATAGTTAATATGTTTTATTTACATATATATGTTGTCTATACTAACATTATAAAGAGGTTAAGTTGTTATGAATTTGTGAGGTTTTAGAGGGTTATTTCTGGATCTACTAAACTGATTTTGAAAGGTCTGTTATCCCTGAGTACTATGGGCTACTTTTACTTACAGGAACTATAATAATATAATAAAATATATATAATTTGAATACTTTTCTGTCAAGAAAATATCAGGAAACTATGAATAATACACAAAATGTTAGTTATTTATCCAAATTCAATTACGTTTCAGAAGGCACGTTAAGTCGTTGGTCACGGTCACCAGTAACATGGCAGTCGTTAAGCCAAGTTGAAGGCCTTATGCGAAGGCTTGGAAAATTACATCAGAGGGTAGCCACATCCTGCGTCTGTCTACCTCACCACCTATAATGTGGACAGGAATGCACACGGTGAAAAGTGGGCGTTTAATATGCCTCTGCCACCCTTTGGGAAATAAGTAATTTTATATGAATTTTATATTATTTTTTTGAACCAAATGAAAACAGCTTCCACAAAATGGTAATTAAAGCTTAGAAAAAAGAAAGAAGTCGCTTAGAGCCGTTTGTGGTGAATAAGGTGGGTGCTCGATAGTATTTGTTGAGCTTTGGGTTGTTTGGTGTAAGTTTGCAAAACTAAAATTGCAAAATTCAAGGACTTTTTTAACAAAAATCTGGACTCATTCATCGAGTCGAATACTAATAACTTTCTTTATTGACTTTCTGGCAAGAATTTCAAGTGCTAAACACCGCAGTAGTCAAAGAAAACAGTCAAAATGACTTTGTTTATTTTACTACTTTTATTTTTTGAAGTGAAACTTCGTTGTGTCGTGTCAAGAGAAAATTTATAAAATAAAAAAATAATAAATATCCGTCACGCCTTATCCCCAAAAGGGTGGCAGAGGCATATTATATGCCCACTTTTCACCGTGTGGATTCCTGTCCCACGTAATAGGTGGTGAGCCCATTGCCGTGTTGAAATAGACAGACGCAGGTTGTGGCTACCTGCTGTTGAAATTTTCAAGCCGCCCATAAGGCCTTCAACATGGCTTAACGACTGCCATTTTACTGGCAACCGGGACCAACGGCTTAACGTGCCTTCCCAAGCACGGAAAATTTATAGCTGTAAAAAAAACACAATTTTCGTTTTCGCGCCATGTTGTTTTGAAGTGAAACGTCTTAACCATAAGTGAAAATTATTTTCTCTATTTATAATTTAGTTTCTCTTCTTACCTATGTACACACACATTTTTACATATATTTTTTAATAAAGTGTAAATAGACCACTTGGTTTGAAAAACGTGACCTTTGCCTAACCAGGCAATGTTTTACGCCACCGGACTACCCGAACAATCTTACCATAACGAAATAAATCTTTTGACCACTGTGATTCGCTACTCATGAGCATCTGTTTTTAATAACTATAAATCTGCAGTTGATTCAATTGATTGCAATTGATTTACAAAATAGTTTTCCACACAAACTCAAAAACTATCCATTATGATTAAGACCACTTTTTATTCGGTAGTTAGTTCTTTTCATACGGTTGCAGAGTTAAGACACCCTTTTTTGAGGTACGAACCGTTCGCCGAGGGCTCTTTCACACCTCTGAAAAAGGCTGTCTTATTAGAGCTGAAACCGGTCAGTCTATATCTGGCCGAAAATGTGAGTAATCCCGTTTACTTATTTATAATGTGTGAAAATAATGTTGGTTACCTTTGGCAGGCATATGAAACTCCCATACAGCCTTGTCGTCAGTCTAGATTTTTTATTTTAGTATTTAAGGAAACTTATGTTTTAATATTCTATTTATTTATCTATCACGCCTTATCCCCGAAGGAGTGGTAGAGGCATATGTATTATATGCCTACTTTTCACTATGTGTATTCCTGTCCCACGTAATAGGTGGTGAGTCCATTGCCGTGAAATTTTATAGCTGTAAAAAATGTCGTAAACAGGTTTCTCTTCTTACCTGTGTACTGGTACACACACATTTTTACAAATATTTGTTAAAAAGTGTAAATAGACTACTTGGTTTGAAAAACGTGACCTTTGCCTAACCAGGCAATATTTTACGTCCAATGTTTCAATATAATATCTGTAAAGTACGTTGTGCTATTACAATAGAGTATTTTCTCTGTTTCTCCTTTAGTTTTCTAGTTAAAAAATACCCCTTTGTGGCATGCGTTGAATTCAATCAAAAATACACACAATCAATATTATTGTAGACTGAATGTAATGACTCCATTTCAATTAACATCGATCAGGTATACGATTACGTGAAGTTGGAACGAACTGATGTGTATTGAAATTTAATGTTAATATTATACATACATTCATTACGCCTTTCTCCCGAAGGAGTAGGCAGAGATATATAAATATTTTGGGACAATCCAAATTATGCTAATATAAGCTTGTACTGTAGAATCTAGACAACTACTCGTACCTATATATTATACTTAGAATACATCCAAACTCCTAAACTAGCATTTGCGGCACATACAAACATTTGTTTCTACCAACACTACTGGCACAACAGGCAGTGGGTCTATTGTCACGAACAAATGGACAGAGAACGGAGTGGAGTCTTTACCGCTTCTATGTCTCATAGTAATATTACTTGACAAAAATATTTTAAGCTTAATATGAAATGATCGTATTGCAAGTGTAAAGAGTAAAATACCTATATTTAAGTTTATTTGTATATCAATCATGCCTTATCCCCGAAGGCGAGACAGAGGCATATTGTACACCCACTTTTTACCGTGTGTATTCCTGGTCTACGTAATAGGTGGTGAGCCCATTACCGTGTTGAAATAGACCAACAACCCTACCATATTCGGGATTGTTGGTAGCGACTGCCGTTTCACCTCCCAACCGTAACCTCTTCCCTTAGTCAGCGGAGCACCGTTTGCAGGTGAGGTTGCTTGGGCCTTGAAGATCTTGGTAGAGCCCCTTACACCCAACTTGGCTTAACGATAGCCTATAGCAATCAGTATCAACTTTTTAACATGTCTTGCAAATCAAGAAAACACAAATAAAAAAGTAACGAAATGGTCACCCTTCTTGAATCGTACGCACGTACCTACGTACACATGAGCGTATAAAATCAGTATAATAGCTTTGTTCGTTGAAATAGTTTAGATTTTTGATAAGCCGGTATTTATCCGGATACGAGAAAAATATTGGCGACTTCTCTTTCATATCTTTTGCACAAATTAACCTCTAATATGAACAGACAGCTGGTGTCCATCCATATAAACTACTCATATATATTGATATGTGAAAACATGAAAAATAAAAGGCGTGTGCACAGTGATGCTCGGTGAGGTGTCTCGCGTACGCTTCGCCTGATAATCACGTTTGATCAGCGCTCATGTGTGATAATCCGGCGGTGAGCGCGTTCCGTTAGGGCTATTTTTATCCCGGCTGCGTATAACGTTACTAGGAAAACATGCTATTTAAAAAGATATCGTAGTCCCGCTGGCTTGACGCGATAGATTGATCTTTGCTTAGGACTAAGGACGTTCAGTGGGCTGGTCGCCGTCCTTATAGAAATAGTTACAAGAAGGAATAAGCCCCCTTCTTTAAGACTATTTGTAAGATTATTACGCAAGCCTCACTTCCCAAGAAGAGGCATAACAACCAAACCCTTAGACAAAACCATGGTGGTAGCCGAAAAAAGGAAATCTGCCCGGAATCCTAATTTATTCTAAGAAGTTACTCGGGGCGCCCGGCATTTGACTCTATTAGTTAGAGACCGTGTTGTTTTAGTCAATTCGAGTTCGGTATGATATGCGTAGAGACTTCCACACACAAAAGAGCACGCTGATTTGAAGGGATCCTAACCCCGGTTGCTTAATGTTTTGTTAGGTATCTTACGTAGTTTTTTAAATGTGTGAAAATCCCCTCGGATGTCATGCCGGACTCGAACCTGCTAATACCACACGGTCCCCGCCTAACTGTCTATTGCCGGAAGCTCCGGGTAACTCCTTGGAAAGATGTCCCAGTGCTCCCGGCAGACGAGAGATTGGAAGCCTCATCTAGGGTTCGGGTGTTATTCCGCTTCTATGCGGGTTGGTTCGGGTTTTATCCCGCTTCTTGGGGCACGAGGCGTGTGTGAAATTTTCACGTCATGCCGACGTTTTGGGCCTGTTTCTGTATAGACAGCGGGCAGCCCACCCACCGTCCTCAGGCCCCCGGTCATGGGGGCCAGTAGTCTTGGGCGAAGAGAAATCTGCGGAACTCGGGTGGGAGAGTCCTCTCCCGTTCCTGCTTCCGCTGTTGACCATGGCTTGCACAATTATTCCCAAACGAGAAAATCTGTTGGATAGGAGTGATAGAAAACGATCTTTCGGTGCTTCAAAAACCACGTTACCCCTTAGTTTTGGATGACGACTACCTTTTTGGTAGTCGTTAAGTCTAGTGGAAGGCCTTCGAAAAATTTTACGGCAGGTTGCCACGGTTTGTAAATGTCCGTTTCAGCTGCTTTGTGGATACTGTTTTAGAACAAAAAAAAATTATATTCACGCTGTATCCGTGACGGGGTAGTCAAAACAAAAAAAACTTACTAAAATGACACAAAACCAAACACAGTTTCATATTTCCACAGGATGTTGTCGTAATATAACCTCTAACGTAGCATTACTTTAAAAAGGGTCACTCATTGCTACTAGGGACGCATATAAATATGTGTGTAATATTTTCATGTCACTGTCGATTGTCCTTTGTAGCACGGTCTGTAGCGACATTTAGAATTGCGCAGTCATTGACATGTTTAATTTTTAAATCAAAATCTTGTTTCTTCGAAACTTATAACTCAAGAACGGATGAGCTGATTTTCTCAATCATTGCTTTAATGATTTTATATCTACGCCGAATAGCAGGATGAGTAAAAAATCAGGAAACCTTTTGAAAATAAGAATGTGATGTCATGAATTTTCTATGTATTGGATTTAAGGGTGGACGGCGCTAGTTTTAGTTCTAGTTAATGAAGTAGTAGGTAGATAGAGTATATGCGGTACGAAATAACATAATATGTATTTTAGAAAAAATAGTAACAACAAAGTTCTGTAAATATGTAAACACTCTCGTTAAAATAAATGCACATTGTGAAAAAAGTTATTATATTGGATAAATAATTTCTCAGTATCCCGGACAACACTAACGGGAATTTATAATAAACTAGCTGACCCCGCGGCTTCGCCCGTGACATACGTTAAACCCGTCGCGCCCATTTAATCCCGTATTTTATAACTTTTACAAAAATGTATGAAAATTTTCCCGATTTGTTGACATTTATGATCACTACTCCGCTCTCCTTAGTAGCGTAAAGATATTAAGCCTGAAGCCTTTCTCGTTAAATGGGCTATCTAACACAAAACTAGTTTCGATTCGAAACATTAGTTCCTGATATTTGCGAGTTCAACCAAACATACAAACTCTTTAGCTTTATATATTAGTATAGAAGTATAGATAGATTCACTCTGTTAATTCCATATGGATATTATTGAGTGTTTGGCATTGTTCTACCAGGATCGCAACAAAGCCTAAGAGCAATCTATTATTCCTAAAGCTGACCCGTTACTGACAACTTCACAATGAATTAACTTTCACGTCTTGTTGCCGACTCCTGAATTTATGAGATAAGCTTCGTTTAGAAATTGTATTGTCTGTGGTAATGAAAGATAGGTTAGAACTATATTGTAACAATTGGAAATCGCTCGCAGCTCCGCTTGGTCAATGTCTGGGTAAGTATTTCTGGCATATCCATTTACAAGCGTTTCCATGGTTGGATGGCATGTTTATGCCTTTGGTCTCAGCTGCCAGTAAATGCTAGTCGTTAAACTAAGTCAGAGGGCTTATGGGTGGATGGATGAATGTTTGTTGCTCACGTCTTATAACAAATTGTTACAAAAAATTACTTTCTTATCAATTTTTGTCTCACGGAGCAGGTAGTGACTCCATTGCCGTGTTGAAAAAGGTATCGCTGAAGAGGTAGTCAAAGAAGACAGCTCGTCAGGCTTCGCGTTCCTTGCATACTTCTTTCGTTTCCTGCAGATTTATTATTGGTTTCATACATGCACGTCTGGGTATCCGAGTACTTATGTAAATATCCATCACGCCTTATCCCCGAAGGGGTGGCAGAGGCATATTATATGCCCACATTTCACCGTGTGGATTCCTGTCCCACGTAATAGGTGGTGAGCCCATTGCCGTGTTGAAATAGACAGACGCAGGTTGTGGCTACCTGCTGTTTTCAAGCCGCCCATAAGGCCAGGCTTAACGACTGTAATTTTACTGGCAACCGGGACCAACGGCTTAACGTGCCTTCCGATGCACGGAAACCCTCGCAAATGTAAATGCCACATAGTGGTCACCCATCCGAGGACCAGCCGTAGTGAAAGTTGCGTAACTCAGTGATCGTTTACAGAACACTGAGACCGCGGGGTCACGAGTACTTATGACTTTTCGTTTTTGAGCAATATGTTCCCGTGATCTTACTATGTAAGCCTATGTCTACCCTGACTTCTTCTAACCTTTACTTTCGTAAAATATATATTCTTCGTACATCGTTCCTTATCCATTCTTTGGACGTGTTGAAACTATCGAATCACACCTGTTTCCAGTTTAATGTTAACACTTTAATTGAAACTTGCCATATCAATACAACGTTGCAGTAATACCCCATTTAATTACACTTATTGGATATGCAATAAAAATCATCTGCACTATTGATTCGCTGTTTGCCATGATTCATCCATAAATCAAATAAAGGTAAATTCAATGCGTTTCATATCCAACGCTTATTGCCAATAATGCTTATCCGAATTTGCTTGCACAATCTACAGTGCGGGAATTTCAGGTTATAAAATTTAAATTTGAAAAACAAACAGAGTCCACCTGCAATCTGTGATTTTAATTTTATTTATTTATTTATTACGCCTTATCCCCGAAGGGGTATATGTATGGATGTATATTCCTGTCCCACGTAGTAGGCGGTGAGCCCATTGTCTTGTTGAAATAGACAGACGCAGGTTGTGGCTACCTGCTCTTGAAAAATTTCAAGGTCTTCAACTTGACTTAAAGACTGTGTTACTGGCAACCGGGATCAACGGTTTAACGTCCCTTCCAAAGCACGGAAACGCTCGCAAATGTAAATGCCTCAAAATGGTCAACCATCCGTGACCAGCTATAGCAAAAGTTGCTTAACGCAGTGATCGTTTACAGAACACTGAGTCCGCGGGACCACGAGCACTTAAATTATTTGTTTATTTTAGAATTTTGTTTCGTGTAAAGTCCCGAGTAGTATATAAAATATGATAATATAACCAACTTGACCACTATTTCAGAACGCGACTCACCAGAGAAAACTAGTTTTAATAGTATTTCACGCAGCCAGAAGCTCATTTCTAAGCCTACCTGTCTTGTAATTAGTCTTTTACGGCGTAAAAGCCTTATAACAAAGTTTATTTTTTAAATTACTTAATAATATTTTAATTGTGTAAAATTCAGGTATAGGGAATTTATTAATTTTAATCATGCAACGCGAAAGTTTAAAAGTTAACATTTAAATATATTTTTTTATGCCACTGATATGGCAGATAAGCGTACGGCCCACCTGATGGAAAGTGGTCACCGTAGCCAATGAACGTTTGCAACTCCACAGGTGCAGCACTCGCGCTGCCCACCCTTTATAAACCTTCTAAGACCCCTGTTGAAGAAAGGGGTCCATACTTATTTTATTTATAAATATCCATCACGCCTTATCTCCGAAGGGGTGGCAGAGGCATATTAAATGCCCACTTTTCACCGTGTGGATTCCTGTCCATTATTTTATTTACAGGGAAGATTGTTTTAAAAGCGTATACAGTTACCCTAAAAGGAATTGACAATCTTATGCAGATCTCGACCGTCTCCTTGCGCCATTGATACAAGACGACGAAAAGGCTTTCGCTTCCAGGGGGCCAAGTCTACTAATTCAATCGCGTCAGAAAAGAAGAGAAATTTTCGCTCAATAGAAAGCTAAAGGTACAATTTGACAGTTTTTCGTAGTCTATTATTACAATCGTACTCCAATAGACTTCTATCGGTCGGCCGATAGAATTCTACTAACACGTACCGCGTCAGTGGCCGCTAATCAGTTGCATTTTGGATAGTCTACTAACATTTTGACAGCTAAAAACAGCGATTCTGGTTTTATTCTACGGCTTGTCAATAGTAGACTCGGCCCCCAGGCCTCATGGAGGGATGGGATCCCGGCTAGAATCCATGCGACACACAGAGTACATTGCAGTGTATATAAATAGGTACTGTGAATGGCACGACGCTACTACTGAGAACGGCCTACTGCTGTACATGACTGTATTGCTTGCCTTATAAAAACAAAAACTAAGAACACTCTCTGGACAGGGCTTTGCAGGGTAATTTGGTCGATGGTGGTAAATATTTTCCTTGTTTTCGTGTAATATGGTAGATTCTTAAACATAAATGTCGTTGCAATATTATGGAAAGACTATCAATGCGATTATATATTTTTATATTACATTTGCAGCGGAAACTCCCACTGAAAGCTTCAGTAACGCTTTTACAACGTTAATGGGGCAAGACTGACTTTGACTTAAAATTATAATAATAATCATCCACTTTCTGATATCAACAAAAAATGTATCAGAAAGTTATTGAAAGCTCACATCAAGGGCAGCTTGTGGCGAGCTGAATGTGCGTGGCTACACATCGGTCCCGATTCCTCAGAGTTTTGTTGCTCTTCTGCACCGGTTAGGATTTAATGGCCTAACGGGAGAGCAGTGGGAGTGCTTCTCCCGGGAGTGCAGCAAACCTCAACTCTGGCTTGCCTTAATTGGCCGGTCTGAGGGAGGGAGCCAGAGCTATATGCTCGGGGGTGGAAGTGTCATTTTCAAGGGCATAACTACGGGGAAGCCCGCTCCGGGCCTGTCCCGCGAAGGTGAAACCGGCGCTGCACCGCTCGACACCCCAAGCCGCTCACACCGGTGTTGCCTCCTGTCGCCTTACAGGCTTATCATGCCTATGGTGATTGTATAGGGGGCCCATCTAGTGAGTTGGCGAGTCACCGTCTACCAATAGTTTAATAATAATATATTAAAAAGGCAGACGCCGTTTTCATCAATAGCTTAAATCACCCAATCCATTTAACACCCAACCCAATAGCCCATTTCATAATTAGCACATTTCACAATAGTTTAACTCCCTTTGGAGGTGATCCATTACCGTTCTTCTACATAAGGCGGGCGTGGACTATCTGCAGTGAGGGTCCCATTCCCTATTAGATTAAAATTCTCAAAGGGCCTCTGCGTGTTGGACCTATGTCTCCATGTAAGCCTACCAAAAGCCCGGGTATCTTCAAGAAAAAAAAAAGAAGATACCCGAGAAAAGAAGAGACATAATAATAATAATACCCCTCGAGGACACTCGTTATCTTTTATAGAATTAACGCAACCCTATGAGGGCATAGTAGATTCGCTTTTTGAGTCTTCCACTTTCTGATATCAACAAAAAATGTATCAGAAAGTTAATGA
This sequence comes from Thumatha senex, assembly GCA_948477245.1. Taxonomy (NCBI): domain Eukaryota; kingdom Metazoa; phylum Arthropoda; class Insecta; order Lepidoptera; family Erebidae; genus Thumatha; species Thumatha senex. The sequence goes on along the minus strand of OX419744.1, from coordinate 20,658,980 downwards.
AAAGCTCACATCCGCAGGGCAGCTTCTGGCCAGCTGAATGTGCGTGGCTACACATCGGTCCCGATTCCTCAGAGTTTTGTTGCCCTTCTGCACCGGTTAGGATTTAATGGCCTAACGGGAGAGCAGTGAGAGTGCTACTCCCGGGAGTGCAGCAAATCTCAACTCTGGCTTGCCTTAATTGGCCGGTCAGAGGGAGGGAGCCAGAGCTATATGCTCGGGGGTGGAAGTGTCATTTTCAAGGGCATAACTACGGGGAAGCCCGCTCCGGGCCTGTCCCGCGAAGGTGAAACCGGCGCCGCACCGCTCGACACCCCAAGCCGCTCACACCGGTGTTGCCCTCTGTCGCTTTACAGGCGTATTATGCCTATGGCGATTGTATAGGGGGCCCATCTAGTGAGTTGGCAAGTCATCGTCTGCCAACATTTTGATAATGATATATTAAAATGGCAGACGCCGTCTTAATCAATAGTTCATATCACCTAGTACATCTAACACCCAACTCAATAGCCCATTTTGTAATTAGCATATTTCACAATAGTTTAACTCCCATTGGAGGTAGTCCATTACCGTTCTTCTACATAAGGCGGGCGTGGATTGTCTGCAGTGGGGGTCCCATTTTCTATAAGATTAAAATTCTCAAAGGGCCTCTGCGTGTTGGACCAATATGTCCCCATATAAGCCTACCAAAAGACCGGGTATCTTTATAAGAAAAAAAAAGAAGATACCCGTGAAGAAGAAGAGACATAATAATAAATCTTTATTCATTTAGGTCACAAAGTAACACTTATGAACGTCAAGAATATTGCTTCTACATTTACATTTACTGCCAGATTTGCAAAGCAATAGGTAGAGCCTGAGGAAGAATATACTTGATTATGACGTAAAAGACGAAGATATTAAGTAATAAGAAGACTAAGAAATATTTAAATATAAACAAGACATGGACGTTTGCCTACCTAAGATAAGGGCGAATACATAAATCTCTGCACGGATCCGAATTATCTGTGCCATAATCCTACACCTGGTATAGTTTGACCAGTACCGCTGTACCGCTCACTGCGTACAAAATTGTACGCAATGGGCGGTACAGCGGTACTGGTCAAACTAAAACCCTTAGTGTTAACCCGTTTTTAAGATATGAGAGACAGAGTACATCCTATGGACACAACTAATTATGGTTTGCTTACCGTCTACAAGAAATACAACATTTGAGTTCAAAAGGAGAGAGCTGTAAATTGTGTTTTTCCTTGCAGTGATTTGTGTTGACAGGCGTGCAATTTCCAAGGGCTGCTCTCGTTCGGTTGTCAGTTGCAGATGCTCATATCTAACTAAATACTCCATCGTCTGCGCTCTGTTACCTTTCATTATAGTTTTTCTGTACATTGCTTTATTTAATTTCACATTTATTAAGTCTTATTGCAAAGAGTGAATTGGTATAAGTTTTAATTGTTTGTGCGACGGATCAAAAATATCTATTTACGAAATATAAAGTCATATGTTCCATCGTAATATACAATTTAACAAATGTTTTTCTAAAAAAAAGAACAAAGACCGAGTTCATAACTATACTTATCTAGGTAATTAATAAGGTTTAAAATACTGTTACTTTTTATGGATGAGTTATAGGATATAATCGACTGTACCATAGGCATTTGTTCACCTCCTGAAACTGCACAGGGATGACGTTATGTTATAGAATGATGACTATGATACCGACATGTTCCCTTACGGCAACCGTGATTAATTTACTGTTTGGTTTTGGATAGTTCCGTTGTATATTTCCTTTATTTATTTATTAAGCTTGGGATCTAGACTAGATTGAGTCACGAATCAGCTGCTTTAGCAAAATTTACACCGAAATACCTATAATATTATATAAAGCTCTATATATAATATATAAAACTCTAGAGTTTGTTTGCTTGGTTGAACACGCTAATCTCAGAAACTACTATTTCAAATTGAAATGTTTTTTTGGATTTGGATAGAAATGCAATTTATAGAGGAAGGCTAACAGCCTTAATATCATCTCGTTGCTACACAGGAAAGTGAACCAATAATCATATATGTCAATAAATCACGCAAATTTTCTCATATTATGGTAAAAGTAATAAACATCGGGATTGAATGGGTCCGACGGGGGTTCGAAACACGTCACGGAGCATATTGACACATAACCGTGGAGGTTAGCTAGTATAGTTATAAATAAATAAATATTAATATCATTGGGACAACTCACACAACGCCATCTGATTCCAAACTAAGCAGAGCTTGTACTATGGTAACCAGATAACTGATAAACATACTTATATATTTCTAAATACATACATATTATAGATAAGTAACACCCAGACACAGAATAAACCATCGTGCTTATCACACAAAGTTTTATCCTGGGTGGGAATCGAACCCACGACCTGTTGCGTAGCAGTCGGATACACTCTCACCGCGCCACAGAGGCAGTCAGATTATAGTTTTATTGCTTGAATGTGTGGTTTAGTATATACGTTACCATAAATGTTTCATAAAACAAATTAACCGTTTGTCTGTCCAATGATATTTGTTGACAATACTGGTATAAACGAAATTAATTAGTCAATGTACTAAATTAAAATTGAGGTCACCCCACAGAACAAAGATGACTCATATTTCAATTCATTTAGAGTGACATGCGTTAACTAGATTAAATTTACTAGATTATATTTTCATGTGTGTATTTCAATTGAGTTCAGTTAGAGGTTAAAGGTAGGTTTTGTTGGGACTAAACCCACCCACATTTCCATTACTGTGATTAATTAACTAGAATATACTGCAATGACCAAAACCAGAGAAGTTACACTGAGCTGGAACTCGGTAAAGTTTCAGGAAAAGTTAGTGTTTTGGACCTCGAATCAAAAGTAATCAAAAGAAAAAATTGAGGTAGATGGAAAAATAAATAACTCCTATTCCCTCCTTTCCAAAGCTGGAGACCTGGAAGGCAAGTAGATCCTATAGAAAAGGGAAATAGTACATGCATACATATACATCACGCCCGTCTCCCATCGGGAACAGAACCCGTGACCTTTGCATAACCAGGACAATGTTCTAGCAAATGAAATATTCGAACCGTACCGAAATAAGTTGAAATTCTTCACTATATTTTAATCGTCATTTAAGAGTAGGACCAGAGCCATCTATGTTTATATCTGGTAATGTGGACCAAAGAAGCAAAAGAATACCCACAGTTTAGAAAAAACACATATTATTATTTTTTCTATTAACCAACGGCTCTGCTCTCAATATAAACAGATTACGTTGATTAGGAAAGTTCTCTTACTTTACGACTTAAGTTGAAGTTGAAGTTCAACTTTTAGTTCCTTTAGTACGGCACGTGACGATTCTTTTCCTTTGGGCAGCTATTTTTCATGATCTTTCATTTATTCAGCAGGTGTACCACTTGCAGATTGCCAAGATTGCACTTGCCCAGAAGGTCTCGGTAAGGCCTCATCGCATCTATCAGGTGAGTATGTATGGGCAAATTACAATGTTATTAACGTGAAAAAGTGACAAAATACTCGCAAAGCTGAGGGAAATTATTTGATCTAGTCTCAGCTTTCTTGACATCCTTGGGGTTATCCTTCCGAGGGTTTACCGGGACCCCGGGCCATAGACAGACGGAAGGGTATCGTCTGATTTTAGAGCATGCATGAGGAATTCCACATGTAAATAAAAAACCATTTTGAAGTAATTCATGCTGGGTGAAACTTTGTGCCGCTTATATGTTTAATAAAAAAAGACTTAAAGTTTTGTATTTTGTTACTTGTTGCTTATATTGCATAAACAATTAAGGATTTTACTGCTTGAATTTTGAAAGTGGTTCATTTATGTATTTAAATTTAGCCTTATTTAGAGGAAAGTTTTAATTCTGTTACTGGCAGTTATTTTAAAGAACTGATATTTCGGGTCTTATTCGCGACGTATATTATTAGGTACCAAGCCTATCTTTTACTACCCGACATTTCGACCGGATTACATCAGCCGTGGTCACGGGTCGAACGTATGTTCACGGGTGGACTGATGTATTCAGCGTCGCCTCATCAAAGCGCGAGTGCTTTTTTAAACTCCCAGCACTTGGTCGTCACAATTTTGATTAAGTGTTCTAATGTCGGTCGGTCTACACACAACACTCACAATGTACACTCGCTTACCACGTTCGCACTTTAGTTTTTGCACTTGCTGTTGGCAGGGTGAGGCTGACAATCGGTATCCATCTTCTCAGTTGAAATTTAATATAATGAACTACCTGACCCGCGCAACTTCGTTAGCGCCAATAAATGAAGAAACGCTCGATCGATTTTGTACAAACTTTACATAAACCATCTACTAAATAGTCTGAACAAAGCCTAAACATTTGGTTTGGATAGGTGAGTTCGTTCTTGAGTTATATAATTACAACAAAAAGTGGCATTGATTTTTATATATATTGATGATAATGCGAATAAGACCCGAAATGTCATAAATAAGTATGAGTGAAAATCGCGAAAGTTTAAAAACTTTAAAGAACTGGTTTAAAATTTAAATTCATTCAGTGTAACTGGGGTGGCAGAAACCCGAAAGAATAGATTAACTCGACCGCTCGTTGGATATTAAACGGTACGGAGGTGCTCGGTAAGCCGCGAGGTTGTAGCAAAATTTTATTCCGTGGCAATGCTAATGAGTTGTTTTTAAAGCTCTTTGGTATTGTGGCACCCTGGTACTTGTACCTGCTAATTTACCTTGCAGTGCATTTGTATACTTTGTGAACTTCCTTAAAATTATTATTCTGCATAATTACTACGTATTTCTTTTTATATACGTTATAAAACAAAGTCCTCTGCTGTGTCTGTCTGTTCGCAAAAAACTCAAAAACTACTGCACGGATTTTCATGCCATTTTCACTAATAGATATATTTTGTATTAATTGGCTTAAATATTTAGCCGATAACGATATTTTTTGGAGGTATCGGAAAAAAATAAGCCGTCTGGGAGCTTTCAACGAAAACGCATTAGGTTGAAATTTCGCTCGCTCCCTCTCGCTTGCACCTAATAGAGACAAAAGTAAAGTAATAATACCGCGTACCAAGTCTACGTCAAAACTGTATGCCAAAATCGCATTTGTAAACTGTCAGTAGCTTACCACTCGTCTGTAGTGCGTCATGCTTGGTTGTATGAAATATGTAGATTAAGTCGTCTCTAGTAGAGAGCGCGCTAGTTAAATTGATTTCTTGCTCTGTAGTAACATAGCATACTTTCGGAAAAGCTGCTTACCAACTTAAAAATAAAACTTATGTAGTAACTATACATGATACTAATTATGTAATAAGGAAATATTAACAGAATAGAAAGGGGGGGGGGGGTGAAAATGTACAAGACTGTCGAAACCTTGTCTAGGCGTCGAAGAATTCCTCCCCACCGAAGTCAACTGGTAATGTTCCCATTCAAAGCTAAACGCATTGCCACGTTGAATGGCAATACATTTTCTCTGAGTGAGAAAGAGGCCAGCCTTATGGTCACGTGTAGCATTAATATGTATTATTCATTATGTAGTTACATTATAATCTGGTCAAAAACAATTTCATATTGAGACACTGACATTTGGCGGGAAGAGTGACAAGTGCGGACGCTTGCTTTATATTATTTTCTAAAACTAGTGCATTTATCTTGTTTTATGTGCGGGAGTGGTGGTTTCTTGGACATAAAAGTTGTGTTAACGTGCTATAGTGAAAGACAATGATATATATGCAGTGAAATGCTATTTTCTCTCTTGCCGCGAAACGTCCATTGACAACCTTAGTATAAGAATCACCATTATACTGAGGGCAAGGACCAGGACGGACAATGAGGACACGACATCGACTGGACAGGACTAATTAGAAGATAAGATTGAAGAAATATGATATAAAAAATAAGATTTGGCTAAAAGGTCTTAGAAACCAGGCCATTAAATAATTATTAAAAAATAATATTGAGACACTCTGAATTGAACGAATGACACTTATGATAGGTCATAAAATGTGTGTTTATATACTTCAATCTCTACAGCATGCACGCATGGTTGGAACTAGATAACTTTTTTATTTCGAGCACATGTCCTGAATGCAATAACAGCACTGACAGTTATGACGGACGATTCACTGCAGGACAATGACCGTTTCAAAACGTCCGCCATTTTGATGTATATTTTTTTTGTATTTTTAAAGTGGAATGCTTGCTGCGATTTTATGTGAAGGTATAACGTATGACTGGCTGTTAGAGTTTATAACTTCACATAAAATGACTGTGGGTTGTATGCTCTAGTATATTTTATTATCACTGAAGTATTTTAATGATTTATGAAACCACCATAACCGTTATTTAATTTTTGTGTAAATAATTGGTCGTTATTATTCAGATTAGTATCACCATATTTAACTTGTTGGCTAGTATAGCCGCAAAGTTATAGGTTATATAGGTTTGTTGTTCTTTCACGCAAAAACGAATTTTGACGAAACTTACAGAATAACACTTAGATAGGCTACTTTTATCCCGGGCACAAGTTCCTGTGGGGAATGGGAACGAGAAACTTCACCGAGAGGCGTCAACTAGTTCATTATTTAAATAAGATACAATTAGAAATGTCAATATACTAATTACTTGAAGTCATAATAGCCATACAATTTAATTCTCTAAATCTCATACTAAATAGTAGTAGAAAGTAATGTAAAATGAACTTACAGAAAGCGTAAGAAGAATTTAGAGATCGCGGAACCTGGCGACCGGTCCTTTCTGGCTACTCTATCAGGGATATAGCGTGAATATAGATATAAAATAAATAATCAATAATATTATACGATTGGTGTGGCGACTAGCCGCCGTTCGTGTTACTATGGTTCCAATATTTTTCTATTATATATTCCAATATAATTATATATAAATAAAATATCCATCACGCCTTATCCCCGAAGGGGTGGCAAGGCATATTATATGCCCACTTTTCACCGTGTGGATTCCTGTCCTACGTAATAGGTGGTGAGCCCATTGCCGTGTTGAAATAGACAGACGCAGGTTGTGGCTACCTGCTGTTGAAATTTTCAAGCCGCCCATCAGACCTTCAACCAGGACCAACGGCTTAACGTGCCTTCCAAAGCACGGAAACGCTCGCAAATGTAAATGCCACAAAATGGTCACCCATCCGAGGACCAGCCATAGTGAAAGTTGCGTATCTCAGTGATCGTTTACAGAACACTGAGACCGCGGGGCCACGAGCGCTTCTATAATATATAATAATATTCTTTATTGTACATCAGAAGTAAAACAAATAACACATTTTTTTACATTTCTAAATTTAGTACAATGGGCGGCCTTATCGCAAACAGCAATCTCTTCCAGGCAACCTTATTATGTCAGTAATTGTTTATGAGCAGTGTATACTTGTTTAAAATAGTCGGACCACCTCGTACTAAATCTAAATATTACATTTTTAGATAATTTCTAATGGCTGCTTTTGTTGCTGACCACCACCATTTTTGCATGCACCACCATTAACATGAGCAGTGTATACTTGTTTAAAATAGTCGGACCACCTCGTACTAAATCTAAATTTTACATTTTTAGATAATGTCTAATGGCTGCTTTTGTTGCTGACCACCACCATTTTTGCATGCACCACCATTTACTGTGTAACATCCGTGAGTCACATAAGGGCCGGTTGAAAACAGCGCTAGGCTTCTGTTTGGCATTATGCTGAACCAGGTCCTGTTCGGCTGGTTGTAAAATTTTAGTGAAGCTTTTGTAATTTTTAAGCTATTGCATAGTTTTTATCGCGGGCTTTGAGTGGGCTTTAATCAAGAAATTCCGTATGGAAAAAAACCTAAGACGAAGGTCGAGACGAGGTCACACGAAGTTCACCGAGCACGGCCTAGCGTTGGCTTAACGTGTATGTACATATATTATATGGTACGATTGTACGAAGCTCGCACGGATCGAGACGTGATGATAGTGAGTGTGAGTGTGAGGGTGAGGATGAGGGTGACTGTGAGAGTAAGGGTGGGGTGAGGATGAGAATGAGGGGTGAGGGTGAGGAGTGAGGGTGAGGGTGGGGGTAAGGGTGAGGGTGGGGGTGGGGGTGAAAGCGTGTTTTTTTTCATTTTTTTTTTGTAATTTGAATTAATATCAAAGAATAACAAAGGTATGCTATGCAATAGCTTTACCGCGGCGGAGACTGCCGCGGTAAAGCTATTGCATAGCATACCTTTTTAATTTTTTATTCATTTAATTTAAGTATTTAGTTATTTTGTTAGCTTTTCTTTTTGTATTAGTTGTTACTCAATTGCCGAATAAATAATTTTCTTTCTTTCAATATAGTATAAGCAGATTTATTTAATATAGTAGGATCAACTCATATGATACCTTTACTCCAGGGGTTGCTTAATTATTTCAAAAGGGTTTGAAGGTCTGTGGCATAAGCGAAAGATCAAAATGGCATTATGGAGAACCGGAATAACATGTTCCTCTACGATATCTCTATAAGGCTCATCGGTTAATGTTGGGCTGCTGTGAATTATATATTCAACAAGAAAACTCTCATCGCGCGATGCAGAATTAGTAGTATATTTTTTTCCAGAAAGGAAATACAATTTATAACCTAACTACATATCATCATCATCCGAGCGTCTGTCCCAGTTGCGTCTCGCGACGCCCGGGGTCCGCTTTCCTACATTTTCTCCTCCACTTCGCACGGTCGTCGGCATCCCCTGTGGTGAGACCATTGGCACGCATGTCATCCCTTACGACGTCAAGCCAGCACTTCTTGGGTCTTCCCCTCTTACCGGGACCCGGCGGGGCTGACATGGCCAGACATTTGTTACCTACGTAGCCCGGCGGTTGCCGCAAGACGTGACCATACCAACGAAGGCGACACTCTTGCAACTTGTCTGCAATGTCACGGACGTGAAGGCTGCCGCGGATGCGAGAGTTCCTCACGCGGTCCATCCGCGTGACTCCACACATCCACCGCAGCATCTTCATTTCCGTGACACGCAGCTCCTGCTTGTGTCGCTCCAATATCGGCCACGTCTCACTGCCATGTAAAAGGACAGGTCTAATAATGGTTTTGTAGACCTGTCCCTTCAACCGGATCGGCATTTTAGGGTCACAAATGACACCGGTCATCTCCCGCCATTTGGCCCACGCGGCAGCAATGCGTGACTTGACATCGCAATCGATGTCACTGGACGTGTGAAAAACAGATCCCAAGTATTTAACCTGGTCCGTGCGCTCGACCAAATCACCGCCTATGCGGACGGATGTGGGATCTGTCGAGTTTAGTGCCAAGTACTCGGTCTTCGCCACATTTAGTTTCAGACCGCCGTTCTCAAGCGTCTCCTTCCACGCCTTTACACGTCGCACCAATCTGCCCCTGTCCGCGTCTGCCAGCGCAATATCGTCAGCATACATGAGCAACCATGGAGGCTGCTCATGCGGGTTTCTGATGCTGTCCGACAATTCGTCTAATATTACACTGAACAGAAGCGGACTAAGGACAGAACCCTGGTGTACCCCGACGGTGATGGGGAAGGGTTTCGTGTCGCCAACAGCAGTCCGAACCATTGAGTCGGAGTCACAGTACATGTCCCGGATAGTGTCAATATAGACCTCTGGAACCCCTTTGGACCGCAGTGCCCACCAGATCATCGCACGAGGAACACAGTCGAAGGCCTTCTGCATATCTAGAAACAAACAGTGCAGAGGCGTGTTCTTCGACCTGTATTTCCCTGCGACAACCCTCAGGGCAAAAACAGGGTCCGTGGTCCCATGACCAGGGCGAAACCCATATTGACACTCCGAGAGAGTACACTCCTGCCGGATCCGAGAGTCTATAATCCTCTCGAAGATCTTCATGGTGTGGGACATCACCATTATAACCTAACTACATACTCGTACATTAACAGAGCAGGTGAAAACTGCTCTTCTGATAAAAATGCAGCTTCTTGAAGCACTTTAAAAATTAAACTTTGACAGTTACAAAGTAGTATAATTTAAAATGGCGACCGAAGTCGACGTCTATATCCATAAAATATTCTTTCACAAACATAAATTATGGTTGCTAGCGCGGAAAATGCAGTCCATATGTTGGTAGGTAATTTCTACTCTACAACAATTTATCATCGTTTCTAAACTAGGAACACTGTTGAAAGCGAATTGCATTGTAACATGTTTATCTTGGTTAAACAGATTATTATGCCTCTGCATCACATTGTACTGCTAAAATATTTATATATAAGATACACAATTCCACCATACATGATTCTGTTATATCTCAAAAGGTTTAGGGAGCTTTTTCGTTGAAAGCTTTCAGACGGTATATTTATTGCCGAAACCTTCAACAAATATCTTTATATTTTAGCCAACAAAAACCTAACAAATTATATATTAAAACATTTCTCAACAACTACTCTATACATTGGTAAAAACAATCGTTAAATTGGAGCAGTAGTTTTTGTTTTATCGCGAGCAGACAGAGAGACAGACGTGACAAAGGACTTTGTTTTATAATATGTAGTGATTTCTTAAAAACAGTCATAATAAATATTCGGAAACTTTTATTATATAAAGCACCATCTAGACCAAATGTAGCTAATATAAGCTTGTACTATGGAATCTAGACTACTGATAAACATACTTGTATATTTACAGACAATCTTCTATAATCATAAAACAAAGTCGTGTTAGTAAGTCATGAACAGGTAGACCGATATTAAAGATGACTTGATGGATTTGTCTATACCCCGAATAGCAGAATAAATAAAAAAAACAGATGAAATCGTAAAAAAAGGAGAATCTTGTTACATAAATTTTCTATGGAACCGAATTCTAAGGCGATGCAAAGCTCACGCTGCCACCAGGCCTACTAATATTATAAACGCGAAAGTTTGTAAATATGGATGTTAATTACTCTTTCACGCAAAATCTACTGAATGGATATTGATGAAACTACAATAATATAGCTTAAACATCAGAATAACACATAAGCTACTTTTTATCTCGGGTACAAGTTCCTGTGGGAATCGGGAACATTTTATCAGACAAACTTTGCTATGAATTTGCTTTGATAAAGATAATAACAATTAAACCACATCGAATCAGACCGTGAAAAGTGAAAGGGTTCTATTCCTAATTATACTGAAGCGTAAGAGAAAAAAAAGACTCGATTGGTAAAGACTTTTGGTCGTTATCGTGTTAACAAGAAAATAATCCGTAACATACAGACACACGGACGTCCAAGACGGAACTTTTTTAAACAGTTTTTTAACTAGTTTAAATAACAGAAATGGGTCAATCATGAGTGTTAAAAATAGTGTTTTTTCTTGATATGTGTGTGTATTTATTATTTTACAAGTGCAATATATGATAAATAGAGACATTTTAAGTTTGAAAAATCAGATGTTATGCGCGAAGTGACAGTAGTACCCACCTCAACGCTTCGCTTATGAGGCGTGCAAAACAGATAGCTCATGAATCCGAGGCTCTGCATTGTCGTTACATTCACTACGAGTGCTTATTAGTTGACTTATTAAAGTCGCTTCAAAGCAACAAAGTATAGTACATTATAGTTTTAGAATTAACGTTTATTTTATAACAAAAAAAGTGGACTTATGTAGTTTTGGTGGAACGATCCGTGTCTGCAGTATGTCTTTATTTTATCAGATAAAGATGAGCATATTATGCAAAATATGCTCGTCTATAACTGATAAAATAAAGATAGACTGATAAAATAAATTATCCTCCATCTTTATTTACGTTTATTGCAGATACTTACGTTCAAATACTTCGAATAATTTAATAGATAACGTTGGAAGTGCTATAAAGCGAGATATGAACTTACGACCTCCAGTTGATTTTCTCCTATAATTTAAACAAAGTCATTATCTTTTCTCATTTTAGGTAGTAAATATTTTGTAATATAGATTTTACATACATACATACATATTGTCATGTCGAAATAAACATTTATGTGATCCACAAATGTTTGTTTCAGAGTTTAGGTGTTCCTATGTATAATATGTATGTATTTAGAAATATATCCTACCTATGTATAATATGTATGTATGTGTATCTCATAACACAATTTTATATTAGCTTACTTTGGTCTAAATGGCACTGTATAAAAAATGTCCAACTATAAATGTCACCCTTTCGTGGATAAGGCGTGATAGATAAATAAAATAAAAAAAATAAACAGTATAACAATATGTGTTTAACCTAGGATTTAGTTCGAGTTGATAAGACCTCTATATCCGTAATTTTGTGTGTGAAAGCCACAAAACTAAAACTACCCCATGCCACTTAGGCACTTAGCTCTCCGAGAGTTCAATAATATATTTACACTATTTAAAGGCAGGCAAATAAAATGTAAAAACACTATGTAGCTTGTGACGCTCGTAGATCTGCTAATTAGTGTTCTGTAAACGATCACGTCAAACTGTTTGTCCTGGTTGCCAGTAACATGGCAGTCGTTGGTAAGTCATGTAGATCGCCAAAACCTGCGACTGTCTATTTTTGTGGGACACAAATGCATACGGTGAATTGTGGGCGTGTAGTATACCACTCTTTTGGGGATAAAGGCCGAGATAAAAATGTAAGAAGACACGTAGATTTCGCTGACCAACTAAGTAGGTAACTTTCTGCCTATCTCTTTAGTAATTTACAATAAAATAATAATTTCGCCCTTAAAGCATCCTCGTAATATATTTCCATAATTATGTTTCCGAAATTAATATCGGCGGTACAAAAGTGCCCAAGCTCTTTTGTAGTAAAGTTTGTGGCCGGGCGTGTAAGATAAAATGTAATAAGGGCCGTATCTACGACAGGTAACAGGGGAATTACTTACCAAAACGGTGCCTCCTCGACAGGTTAATATTCTGTAATAAAAGAAAGAATCTTTAGAATGTAAATAACCTGAATTTTGATAATTTTAATAAACTTTTGTTATATTTGTGTGACTTTATTGAAAAGACAGAAGCGCCCGTAGTTCCACAAGCTCATTGCTCTGCTAATAATCACTACTACAAGTAAGCTTTTAATTTACTTCGATAAATTAACTTCGATACGGTATTTTTATTTACGAGCGTTTCTGTGTCCCTCCATCCTTGATTTGTTGGATTTGTCACTAGCCCGAAAAACAGAATAAGTAGAAAAAAATAAAGTGAAAAGAAAAGAATTATGAGAACGTTATATTCTCATAACTAGAAAGCACTATAAAGAAAAAAACTCAGGCGGGCACTAATAATCCTTACTAAACCTTTTTTTTATTTTATACCACTGAGGTAGCAGACAAGCGTACGGCCTACCTGATGGAAACGTTTGCAATACTAGAGGTGCAGCTTTCGCGCTGCCGACCCTGTAAAAACCTTCTAAGGCCCTTTTTTGAAAATCCTTAAATAAACATTTTATGCATTTTTCATGTGTTTGCGTGTATAATTGTACACATGTATATTTTAGCTAAATAGTATACCACAATAGTACCTAGTACTAGGGCAGTTTGGCTATTCAGTGACTTTAGGATGAATAAAAACTTTTTTAATAATATTTTTTTTTAATCTTAATTGGGAACGTAAATTACGAAGCTAACACTGTCCTTTTTTCAAATTTAGCGTCGAAATAAACTTTCCAGTACAAAAAAAGTGAGACGACTGCAAAGTATTCGTTGAAAGTGAAGAAAAGCGAGTTTCGAGTGTTAATTAAACACTGTTTTTTACGTGGTAAAACTATTAAACAGACCGAAGAGAAATTGAAAAAAATTATGGTGATTCTACTCCTTCTTAAGGGATGGTACATAAGTGGTTCACTGAATTTCGTTGTGGACAAACTACCACCAAAGACGCCGAGCGCCCAGGAAGGCCGATTGAAGTCACCACTGAGGGAATGATTAATAAAATCCACGATATTGTTTTGGCAGACCGTCGAGTGAACATACGCGAAATAATTGATGCTGTGCACATTTCAACTGAACGAGTTTTTTATATTTTGCATAATATTCTGGACATGAAAAAGCTTTCCGCAAGATGGGTGCCGCTTCTACTGACCGTTGACCAAAAACGAAACCGTGTAATCGCTTCTGAGGAGTGCCTGGCCATTTATAACCACAGTCCGAGTGAATTTATGCGTCGGTACGTAACAGTTGACGAAACGTGGGTCCATCATTATACACCAGAAACTAAGGAACAGTCTAAGCAGTGGACTTCTACCGGGAATCGTTCCCCAAAAAAGGCAAAAACGGTTACTTCGGCTGGTAAAGTGATGGCCACAGTCTTTTAGGACAGCCATTCATAACGATTTATTGGAGAAAGGCAGGACAATAACCGGAGCTTACTATGCTGCATTGTTAGACAGATTCAATGAAGAGTTAGTCAAGAAAAGACCGCTCTTGCAAAGAAAAAAGTTCTGTTTCATCAGGATAATAGGATAGGATAGCCTACTCGTCTGCAATCGCGACATCAAAACTTGTCGAATTGGGATACCAATTATTGCCACACCCTCCGTATTCGCCAGATTTAGCCCCCTGTGACTTCTTTCTCTTCCCTAATATGAAGAAATGGTTTGGCGGGCAAAGATTTTCATCAGACAAAGACAGGGTTTGACAAAAAAATTTTGAAGTGAAAACTTCTTTAGCGGCGTTGAGCACTTTTTCTGTAATGGGTATAAAATCTTAAACTCGCGTCAGGACACGTGACCTGATCGAAAAAGCGTAAGATTTTTATCATCATCATCTTTACGTCGATCCCGGTCAATTTTTAAGGAAAAACTTCTTTTAGCGCGGTACGCATATTTTTAGATGAGATAAAATCTCTGGACTCGCGACCATAATCATCATCATCATCTAACGTTGATTCCGGTCATCTACAGGTCTTATTAAATAATGCTGTGTAATCAATTAGGACTCTTTCAGTGTAGAATTATTTTTTATCATCATCATCTTTACGTCGATCCCGGTCAATTTTTGAAGAAAAACTTCTTTTAGCGCGGTACGCATATTTTTAGATGAGATAAAATCTCTGGACTCGCGACCATAATCATCATCATCATCTAACGTTGATTCCGGTCATCTACAGGTCTTATTAAATAATGCTGTGTAATCAATTAGGACTCTTTCAGTGTAGAATTATTTTTTATCATCATCATCTTTACGTCGATCCCGGTCAATTTTTGAAGGAAAAACTTCTTTTAGCGCGGTACGCATATTTTTAGATGAGATAAAATCTCTGGACTCGCGACCATAATCATCATCATCATCAAACGTTGATTCCGGTCATCTACAGGTCTTATTAAATAATGCTGTGTAATCAATTAGGACTCTTTCAGTGTAGAATTATTTTTTATCATCATCATCTTTACGTCGATCCCGGTCAATTTTTGAAGGAAAAACTTCTTTTAGCGCGGTACGCATATTTTTAGATGAGATAAAATCTCTGGACTCGCGACCATAATCATCATCATCATCTAACGTTGATTCCGGTCATCTACAGGTCTTATTAAATAATGCTGTGTAATCAATTAGGACTCTTTCAGTGTAGAACTATTTTTTATCATCATCATCTTTACGTCAATCCCGGTCAATTTTTGAAGGAAAAACTTCTTTTAGCGCGGTACGCATATTTTTAGATGAGATAAAATCTCTGGACTCGCGACCATAATCATCATCATCATCAAACGTTGATCCCGGTCATCTACAGGTCTTATTAAATAATGCTGTGTTATCAATTAGGACTCTTTCAGTGTAGAATTATTTTTCATCATCATCATCTTTACGTCGATCCCGGTCAATTTTTGAAGGAAAATCTTCTTTTAGCGCGGTACGTAATTTTTTAGATGAGATAAATTTGGACTCGCTACTCCCCGTTACGATACGCAGCTATAGTGTGTGCATATATGCATGTACCAACGCGACTAGTTTTTCATCATCATCATTAACGTCCATCCCGGTCAATTTTTGAAGTGAATATTCTTTTAGCGCGGTACGCTTATTTTTAGATGAGATAAAATCTCTGGACTCGCGACCATTATCATCATCATCATCTAACGTTGATTCCGGTCATCTACAGGTCTTATTAAATAATGCTGTGTAATCAATTAGGAGTCTTTCAGTGTAGATTTTTTTTTTTTGATGGGTTGAGGAGATTGCAACATCGCTGGACGAAGTTGAAAATTTTCACTAAATTCTTATTAATGTATATGCGGTACTTACATAAAAAAGTATATTAAAAGTTTATTAAAATTTGTTTGTCTGTTTGTTCCGGGTAATCTCTGAAGCAGCTGTACCGATTTTACCGGGTCGTTCACTGGCAGATAGCTGATGTTATAAGGAGTAACTTAGGTTACATTTTGTTCCGGCATTCGCCTTAGAAACAGGAACTACGTACTATTTACAAAAAAAAAGTAGTGTTATAGAGATTTAAAAGTACCAGGGCAACATATAACGGTAGAATTAATTCTACACTCTGTTGTGGATTTAGAGGGACGAGCGTTAAATCCCCGAGTGCTTTTCGTAAATTAGCCCACAAATTGTACAATACATCCGGCCAGCCAGTATTAGTTAAAATTTCAGCACGTTTTCAATTTTCAACTTAAATGTTAAATAAATATTATGAAGTTGAACAGTATGTCTATTTGGTTTAATGCGCTAATCTTAGGAACTACTGTTCGATTGAAAATCTAGGTGTAAGATAGCCTATTTATCGAGGAAGGCTATAGGTTTTTTAGCATGATGATATAGTCTATAGGGTATCATCATGCTTCTACCCAGAAGAACGAAACAGATAACAGCAAATCGGGCAAATTTCCGTACATTACACAAATATACGGAAATTTGCCGGATAGGTACTTAGTAAACACAAATTACGGTATGTATGGGACGGAAGTACAAAGTATGCCACGGCGTAGCCGCAGTGCAGAGCTAGTGTTAAATTTGCCTGTTTTCTTGTACCTAATGTACTTTTATTTATTTCAATTTCTCACCAAGGCACAGACAAGGCAAAACTTAACAAACATTTGCGGATCACATATTTGTCAAATATTTGTTTAAACCCGGGATTCGAACCTGACACCTCAGGCTACTATGACAGCTTAATGGAAGTAATATTAATAATAATAATGGGGCTAACAAAAACCGATTAAAACTAAAAACACGTGTATCATACATAAATATTGTATCATACATATAACATTTACGTTAGAAGTTATAATCTCAATTGGGTTCAACCATTCTAGCAAAGTTAGGGGTCATAGACATATGAATTATGCCAGACCATGCTCGTTCAGTCTGGCTAACTCACACATAATAGAGAGCGATGTGACACACAATTCACCAGTTTAACGAGCAATATTCTTTACCACAATTTACTTCAAATTGGACAAAAGGTCAAGAATACGGTCGCAAAAGCCTTTATGAGAACATATCAATGAAATTCATTGTTATATTTGAAAGGGAATTGTTTGAGTTTGTTATCAAAGTAATGAAGGTTTGCAATAAAACTAGAGCCATAAGAATTGAGTGTGCGTTTGTGATTATCTAAATATATAAAAGAAAGTCGTGTTAGTTACACTATTTATAACTCAACAACGGCGGTACCGATTTGACTGTAAATTGGTAGAGCCAGGAGACGGACATAGGCTACTTTTTATCACGGAAACAAGCTTCTGTGGGAAACGGGACCGAGAAAATATCTCTAAGCGGGCGAGGCCGCGGGCGTCAACTAGTACGATATGCATATGCGTCGGTGATTTTCTTTTTCTTTTATGTTTAACCCGCCAAAATTATACTATGGTGGTATGTAGCAAATAGAGGGCCAGCCAACAAGAATATTGACGACGGCGCTCGAGTTGTTGGCCCAATGATGTGCCAGTTTATGTATACCGGGGTTTTTAAAGGGAACACGTTCGCTGGCATTGCGATTCAGTTTCTTCGGTTACAGAGAAAGGATCCTTTGAATAGCTCAGTTCTCGCAAAGATTTTCTTTCCTTTATGAGAGTGACACCTCAGCATTATAATCATAGTGGTGATATTTTGTACTTATTAGAGGTATTGTTATTTTTATACCATTAAACGAAGTAAAATTATCTTCTGAACATGATGCAGGTTCAAAGACATTATTTTTTTCCTATCACTTTACCGAGTTTGGGATAGATTATTTTTCTGGTCTTAGTCATTGCTGTAGATCCTGATTTACAAGAATGCAAAAATTACGTATTTATTACATTTACAATCTATATCAAGCGAAAGAAGTATGCATGGATCGCGAAGCCTGGCAATCTGTCCTCTCTGACTACCCCGTAAGGGATACAGCGCGAAGATAAGTTAAGTTATGTTTTTTATTACATTTATTCACACATTATACTTTAATTCAAAGTGAAATAAAACTTTAGGCTCGAGTAGGAGTCGAATCTGCTACTTCTCATTTGCCGAGTGAGAGAGAGCCTTGTCTAAATAAGCTACCGAGGACACTCAAAACCGACGACTTTATCCAGCTCTTCCATCTTAAAGCAACGTACGACGAGGATTATCCTTAGGTGTCCCGCCATAAGTATTATTATTATCATCTTTATTCAATATTTATTATTATTGTCTCTTCTTCTCGGGTATCTTCTCCTTTTTTCCTTCGAAGATACCCGGGCCTTTGGTAGGCTTACATGGGGACATAGTGGTACAACACGCAGAGGCCCTTTGAGAATTTGAATCTAATAGCAAATGGGATCCCCACTGCAGACAATCCACGCCCGCCTTATGTAGAAGAACGGTAATGGACTACCTCCAATGGGAGTTAAACTATTGTGAAATATGCTAACTACGAGATGGGCTATTGCGTTGAGGGTTAGATGAACTGGGTGCTTTGAACTATGGAAGAAGGCTACGTCTGCCGTTTTTTATTATTATTTCCTCTTTATTTCATTATTAACATATTAATTTATATTTTTAAATACATTGTATTTAAAAAAACCTATTTAAAAATATAAAAAATAGTGTCCCACCGGCATCGGGTGCAGGGACCAAGCTACCGGTGGTTAGGGCTTCAAAGACAGGAATCTCCTCACAATACGTGCCCCGTCAAGAAGGACTGCCTTTTGTATCAGGCCCTTGATCCAACTATCTAATGAGAGCCTCTTCAGATGGTTATCGAGACTCTTTGCCATCAAACCATGGACCGAAACGATAATCGGAACAATAATTGCCGAATCAACACACCACATGTCAACAATCTCATTAGCCAAGTCCAAGTATTTAATTTCTTTTTCTGCTTTTATGAGATTGTCGTCATGAGGAATGCTGATGTCGATAATTATTGCGCGGCGTTCCAATCGATCTATCACCACTATATCAGGTTTATTAGCAACTATAGTCCTGTCAGTGATGATAGAACGATCCCAATATAATGTGACATGACCATCTTCGAGAACTGGGTCGGGTACATACCTGTAGTATGGTACTTCTAAATCTACAAGATGGTATTTCAGAGCAAGTTGCTGATGTATAATCTTGGCTACTTGGTTATGTCTGTGCAAATATTCTCCATTGGCGAGACGAGAACAACCCGAAACAATATGTCTGAGAGATTCTCCGGGACAATGACATGCCCGACAAATGTCAATTGTACCATCCTTCAGAATATATCTTCGGTAATTGTTCGTCATGACAACTTCGTCCATAATCGCAAAAACAAAACCTTCGGTTTCTCCGAAAAGATTACCGAACCGCAGCCAAGATACAGACGCTATTAAGTAAATTTCGGGCCTATATAAGGCCCGATAAAATCGTCCATGTAGTTCTTTGCTCTTCCATACCTCCTTGCGATCTTCAATACCAAGCACTTCAGGTTTGCGCCAGTTCTCTTTGCCCATTGCCAGCGGAGTTAGGCCATTGTCCACTGCGACTACATCACGGTGCATATAAGTATCTGTTTTAAAAAAATACTCCCTAAGGTTGCATATCTTGCGGTTATGTAAGGTCTTGGCATTTAAAAAGCCACGACACCCAAATTTCCGCGGGACATACCAGTCAGTAGTGTTCGTACCCGCCTATCAATCTTATCGAGTTCAGTCTGAGTCCATCTGAGTATACCAAAGGAGTACATTAGGACTGGCATGACCCAGCCATTGCAAGCGCGCAACTTGTTACCACCTGACAAAAGACTTTTTAACACTTTCTTTAGGCGGCCATAGAAACGTTCCTGTAATGCCTGTTTCATACCAGAATCGGAAATTCCTAATGCCTGTGATATACCCAGATATTTGTAGGTTTCGGTTGCAGAAAGAGAGCTGAGCTTAGTAGAATCTGAAAGTTCTACACCATCAGATTCCACAATCACACCTCTCTTAACATACATGACTGCACATTTGTCCACCCCAAATTCCATTTTGATGGATTTACTAAAGGTATCTGTTATTTTTAATAAATCCATCAATTGCAATTTGTTGTGGGCAAATAATTTGAGATCATCCATGTAAAGCAGGTGGGATATAACTCCACCATCTTTACGCAACCGATAGCCCAGCCCTGAATTCTCTAGCAAAGTACTCAGAGGATTCAGAGCTAGACAGAACCACAAAGGACTCAGACTATCCCGTTGAAATATACCCCGCTTGATGCTAGTAGGTACACCATTATCGCAAAACTGACGACATTCTGGATAGCAAAGGACTGTTTTCCACTGCCTCATACATGCCTTCAAGAAAGTACATAGAGTTGTATCAATTTTATACAACTCCAGCACCTTCAAAAGCCATTTATGTGGCACCAAATCAAAGGCCTTCTTATAATCTATCCAACAAGTCGCCAGATTTTTACGATTACGACGCACCTGTTGGCTGATGGCCATATCGATTACAAGGAGTTCCTTAGTGCCACGGGCCCCACTTCTACATCCATTCTGAGAGATAGATAATTTAGAATTTGTCTCTAAATGCTTAGTAATTTTGACTCTCAAAATGGATGTTAAAAGTTTATAGATAGTCGGTAAACACGTTATTAGTCTATAATTTTTGGGGTCCGCAGTACTACCAGACTTATAGAGTAAGTGAGTTCTTCCAGTTGTCATGTAATTGGGAAGTGTACCCACATCTAGAGATGCTTGAAATTGTGATGCTAAACGAGCATGTGAGCTTCGGAACCATTTCAACCAGAAATTGTGCAGTCCGTCCGGTCCCGCCGATTTCCAGTTCGGCAATGAACGAACTGCATTGGCAACATCTTCTACGTCTATAGAAATTGGCTCCATATCCTGTATATTTTCACAGGCCCGTTTAACATCTCTCATCCAAACACCTTCCGTATGATCAACAGAAATCGACCAAATGTTGTACCAAAATGCATTTGTAGCATCAACATCAGGAAGAGTAACGTCATTTTCATCTAGATGTGGGTTTTCCCATTTTCGATAAACCCACTTCTCATCTCTTTGGAACATACGATTCTGAGTATATCGATCTACTCGCTTTTTGTAACGCCGAATTCGATTCGCCCATGCATACACTTTTTGTTTCAGATGGTCGATGCGCTCAGTGACACATGATGCGTATTGTTGAGGACTTATATTAGTTCCCAAGAACGCCTGTTTCACAAAGCGCATCACCCTCGGACGACTGTTTCCTGATTTAAAGCATATTAGCTTTCCAATGAGTGCCCTGGTCTCGGAAATACGCCTCTCAATTCTACACTGCCAGGCTGGTTTTGCAGGCCTTGGTCGAGTATTTATTTCATGGACTAAAAATTTAACTTTTGCTACTCGACAGGCTGCAACAGCCGCACAGTATAAAATTGAGTGGGTATCACCAAGATCTCCACTATTCTCTAAAAAATTAAAGAGTAATGAAACCAGGGCACACACAAGTGCCATATTTCTTTTATGCATGGGCATACGAGGAAGACGTGGTCTGTTATCTGGACTTGTAAACCGATATTCCAGAAGCACATGCTCCAAAGCACTCCTTAATCGTTCTGTTACGCGGGACAGAGCTGGAGTTTTTTTAAAAAAAAGACAGTTTGATTCACAGTAAATGATTTAATTACACACACTAGTTTCACTTTAGAATACACAGCACAACTATACAGTTTTTGAGATAGAAGAGTCAGAGTCAGAGAGGACTGCTCGCGATGGAGGTTAACAAGAGACTGAAGTCTGTACGGACGGGATCGGTGAGGTGAATCAAAAGTGCTGATGAGGCACTTTCAGGGAGCTAGCATGACGTGGAAGGAAAGGGATGATGCAGGGGTGTGTCAGCCAAAGTGGGAACAGTTGGCTATCGTAACAGCCCCCCGATTTAGAGTAAAGTTCAGGGTTGAAATGAAACTTTACGGGAAACTGAGAAATTGGATTATCTAACACGAAGAGGAGGAGGTGGTATAATTGGTAATTCTATGTTTTCATCGGAATTTGGTTCTGAAACAGGATTTTGGTATTCCGGAGAAACAGGATTGTTTTTAGAATATAGCGATTTACATATATTATAAGTTTTACATATTCTGAACGTGATGTAGCTTAAAATTAGAATTACAATAAAAATTACCACAGAAGAATAGTATTTTTCATATAAAACAATATGTGGTTTTTCTATGATTTTATCTAGTTCTTTTAACATTTCTGGGTTTTCAAAAGCGATAGAGTCTAGGTTTACATTCTTTAGGTCTAAAATAGGTAATACAGGACTTGTAATCTTATAGCTATTGAAGTTACAACAGGAATCGTTTAAAATATTTAACTTAACTACAACAGGTTTTAGAAGAATATTTATATTATCTTTAGATACTAGTCTAGTGTCTTTACAGAAAGCGACACATCCTTGTGGCAAATTTAGAATTCCACTTCCGCTTATGTCTATTTCAATTAAAGAAGTAGCATTATATTCTATGGTTAATTTTGTTTTTTCAGAGATAACAAACAACCATTTGTTGTTCTGTAGATGTTGCCAAATATGAACATTTCCATGGAAAAATTTGGTTGTACACATTCTTGGGATTGAGGTAAGTGTTTTAGTAATAATTTCTGTTTCACAGATGGGATTTGCGGTTGTTGAGTATGAAATAGGAGTATCGCATAAGTAAGTATTGTCATTTATTATTTTACAATTTTCTAAGGTATTTATTTTGCAATACGTGGATTTGTCTTTGCTAATTCCGATATATTTGGTAGATGGGATAATTGTAGAGTAGGATGTAGGGTTATTTAAGTCATGAGGTGCTGGACAAGGTAAGTTATGGAATAAGTAAAAGTCAACGGGGTCCATTAATGGGATATTGAGTACAAATACTAGTTTGTTTTCATTAATGTAGATTGAAAGAGAAGAGATATTTAGTATAACATGAATATTTTCAAGGCTTAGAAGGACGGGTAATCGTTTTGAATTTAAAATAAACCTATAATTATTGACAAGCTCGTCATATAATTCTTTTGGGGTTAAAATAGTAGGATATAATATGTTTGATTTTCCGAACATAATTGCATTCACTAGATCTTCAACTTTAAACGATAGATTTAACAGGCTATTTTCTATCATGGATGTTAGCTCCGTAATACGGGATCTGATCTCTAGTTCTTGAGAAGCATAAGTTAGGTTTTTAATATCTTCATAGATAGCGTCAATGGCTATATTGATATTATGTTCGTTTTTGGCGATTACGTTAAGAGTTTCGTTTAGGGGTTTTAGATTGGATGTAGTAACTAGAATGTTTTCTTTTATGAGTGATGCTAATTGTTTTTGATCAGATTCTACTCGTTGAATAGCTTCGTCATAACGGATTGCATCATCTTCATCCATAGTACCGAAGAGTTTCTTGGAGATAGTACCTATAACACTAATGAGGGCGGCTCTTTTAGATTGATGAGATGAGAGATAGGAAATGGCTTCTTTGTCTCGAATTATGTCCTGGTAACGCGTAAACAGGAAGTGGAAGAGGTTGTTGCATTCAGCATTGTTGAGGACGATATTCTTCTTGCATAAGGATTTTGAGTGTGTAAGAGTGTAATATATATTTACTAAATGCGGTTGTATGTAGGATATATCTATTGGTATGATAACACTAAGATAACTATTAATTAAATTTAACGAACCTAGGGCATCGAAATATATGCCGGAACTATTCGTCAGGGGTTCGATGAATTCTTGACCCGTTGAAGGGTTACTGAAAAAGGAATAGAACTAAATCAATTTAAATGACTAACTTAAGGCTAACGATTATGGTTAATTAAGATAAGATATAGTATTAATGATTATTTAAGGTTGATTAGTTTGTAACTATTTCAACTATGTTAGCTCTTGGAGCTAGTTTGACCTCATCGTAGTGATGAATGACATGACGTCGATTTATTAGTAGAGTTAGTGTGTTTCTGCCGTTTATTTTAATGACTTTGTATGGTCCTTTCCATACAGGGGATAATGCTTTTCGTAGTCTTACATGATTTTTGAGATATACGTAATCACCTATTTTATACTGAATGGGACGTGAATGGTTATCATAATAGTTCTTTGATTTTTCTTTGGATGTTTGAATATTCTCAAGGGCTTTTTCTCTAGAGAGTTTTAAGCGATGTTGTAGGAATTTGACGTACTCTGGATATGTTAATTCAGTGCATAGATCATAGATGGAGTCGGGTATAAAAGCTTTGTGTCCGAAGAGGAGCTCGTAAGGGGTAAATTTGGTAGAGGCGTGAACAGCTGTATTATAGGCCAACATTGCAGTGAATACGAATTTATGCCAATCTGAATGGTTTTCATTTACATAAGATTTCAAATATTCTTTTAAGGTAGAATGGCTGCGTTCAAGTGCACCTTGTGTCTGAGGATGGTAAGGAGATGACCATAGCTGTTTGATTTTGAGGAACTCGCAGGTTTTCTTGAACAATGCAGCAGTGAAATTCGTGCCTTGATCGGTTAAAATCATTTTAGGGATACCGAATAGGGATATAAAATGGACTAGGCATTCGCATGTGTCTTCAGAAGTAGCATTTGCAATGGGATACGCAAACGAAAATTTGGTAAGGTCATCTTGCATGGTGAGAATGAATTTTAATTTATTAAGGCCGGCTTCAGGGAGTGGACCTACAAGATCTATGCTTAAACGCTCAAATGGTTTAGTAGAAGTGGTAGTAATTTGCATGGGAGCACGATTTGTTTGTCTTAGGGCTTTATTAGTTTGACATTGAGAACAGTTTTTAACGTAGGCTTCTATATCTGCACGCATGGTTTTCCAGTAATATTTCTCCTTGATACGATTTAGCATTCTTGCCATACCTAAATGGCCAGCGATAGGGATATCGTGATTTTCTCGTAGAATATTTTTTGTTTCTGAAGGGACTGGATAAATGACTGTATTGTGATAGACTTTAATAACAACGCCAGTGTTATTGAAGATGTAGGAGAACATATTATAGATTCTAGACCATACATGTTTGTCAAAGGGATTTCGAAAGTTGGTGATAGAAATTTCTGAAATTTACTGGGAAGAAGGTAGAGTTGTAGAATGAATTTGTAGCTTGAGGGTTAATATGCTTTTGAAAATATCCTCGTGAGTTGATTTGTCAAAATGGTAAACCTTAGTAAATAGTAAATAAATGTTTTTGCCGTTTTTCTCAAACGCGATGAATGTATATAAGGATCTTTCTCTATTGAGTAGATTGGAAGAGTCGGGAACGTCACTTAGAACTTCTTCGATGTATGGGTTGGAGAAATCTAGATCAATTGATGTAGGAATAATTAAGATTTTTGAGGTTGATTTTAGAATACTCTCATTGTATTCGAAGATTTTGGTATTTGAGTGAAATTGTCTTTCAGACATTATTTTTAGGAATTTAGAATAATTCTCATCGGATTGAGGTGAAGAAGTAGGCGTAGCAGGATCTGGTAGGTTATCGAATATGGTTGCGAATTCGTTTTAGAGATCTATAGGATTGGAAGGATTAGGCGGATTTTGTTGATTCAGTGAAGGTTCGGGACTTATGAAGCCAGTGAGTGAGTCATCGTTTTCTAGAAGATCTATTGATGGCATTTCATCGGAATCCATCGGGATTGAGGGAATTTGAATATTCAGGTCTTCTAGGGAACCCGGTGTAAAAGTAGGAGACAGATTTTGTTCATTTAGTTCGGGAGCAGAGGGGATTTCGACGCCCAGGTCGTCTAGAGTGATAGGTGTAAAAGCAGGAGAGCGGTTTTGATCTTTAGTTTTGGAAGTAGAAGGAGTAGGGTTCTCGTATGGATCTTGTATAGGGTTTACGGGAAATCGAGACAGAGCATCGGCGTTGCTATTGATTTTGCCTTTTTTGTATTCAATGTCATAGTCGAACTCTTCGAGTTTGAGGCGCCATCTAACTAAGCGGGAACCCGGATCTTTGCAATTGAAAAGCCACTTCAATGGTCGATGATCGGTTATTATCGTGAATTTATGACCATATAAATAAGGTCTGAAGGTTTTTGTTCCGAAAACGATTGCTAAGCATTCTTTTTCTGTTGTAGAATAATTCGTTTCGGCTTTATTAAGGGTTCTAGAAGAGTAGGCTATAGGGCGATCTTGTCCAATTTTACCTTGGGATAGAATAGCAGAGATAGCATAGTTAGATGCGTCACATGTGAGAACGAAGGGTTGTGTGAAATCAGGATAAATAAGGATGGGCGCAGAAGTAAGTTTTGTTTAAGGTCTTCAAATGCTACATGTTGTTCGTAGGCCCATTGAAATGGGATGTCCTTTTTGAGAAGGGAAGTTAGAGGTTTGGCGGTTTTGGCAAAGTCTGGAATGAAACGGCGGTAATAGGATACGAGTCCTAGGAAAGATTTGACATCTTTAGGGGATTTAGGAATTGGAAATTGGGCTACTGCTTTTATCTTTTCAGGATTAGGTTTTACTCCTTTGTCACTGATAATGTGACCTAGTTACCCAACTTCTTTGCGGAAGAATTCGCATTTGTCAGGCTGTAGTTTGAGGTTATGTAAGCGAAGCCTCTCGAAGATTTTAGAGAGCTTTTCACAATGAGATTGAAGGTCGTAAGAGTAGATTACTATGTCGTCGAGGTATACATAGCAGTGGATTCCTTGAAGGCCTGCAAGGGCAGTGTTCATAAGGCGCTGAAAGGTAGCAGGAGCGTTTTTTAGCCCAAATGGCATACGCTTGAATTGGAAATGGCCTTGAGGGACAGTGAAAGCTGTCTTAGGTGCATCTCTCTCAGTTATAGAGATTTTAGAAAGCCTGAACAGAGATCGAGAGTAGAAAAGTATTTGCTATGGCCTAATTGGTCGAGAATTTCATTAATTTGAGGTATTGGATAACTTTCTCCGATAGTGATGTCATTGAGCTTTCTGTAATCTATTACTATTCGCCACTTCTTTTGGCCCGAGGCATCGGTTTTCTTTGGGACTATCCATATAGGAAATGACCACGGTGATACGGAGGGCTGAATAACGTCTTGAGAGAGCATTTTCGAGATTTGAGTTTCGACTTCCTTTTTTTGTATTTCGGGAAAGCGGTATGATTTGACGTTAATAGGTTCAGAGGGTTTAGTATTTATTTCATGTTTAAGGAGATCGGTGGTTGTTAGCTTATCGTCGGGTAATTGAAATATGTCTGAGAATTGGGAGCAGATATCGTAGAGACATGTCTTTTCTTCATCGTTTAAGTGTTCGGCTCTTAAGAGGTTTAGAACTTCTTCTCTACGAACGAGAGGAGATTTAGAGAGATTGTTGAATTAAGAGGAGTTGCTGATTTGGAAAGCTTTTACGTCGAAAGGCTGTAGTTTTATTTTGATATCTGAGTCTATGGTAACTATTTTTTCTGATGTATTAACAACGGATATGTTAACTCGGTTGTTGTTCTTGACAGAGACAATGCAATTTGCGACTAGTAAGGAATTGGAGAGGTGTTGGTCCAAAATAAGGCCCACGCGATATTCGGGGTTAGAAACGGTGCATTCAATGATTTCTTCGGCTCGAGGTGCGATTTTGTAGACAGGTTGACTGTGTTTGATTTTTATTTGGTACTTTTGAATACATAGGATAATGTTGTTATAATCTATGACTCCGTCGAGGTCGTTGAGGAGGTCTGTGCCAATTATTCCATCGTAGTTGAGATCGATATTTTCAACGATGTGAAACTTATAAGATAGTGTCGGATCTAGGTGATTAAATAGGCACAACTCGAAATGTCCCATAGTGGGTATTGTTTTATCACTGGTGTTGATACCTTTGAGTTGAATAATTTGATTTTCAAGAGTGGGCATTTTCTTAATGGATTTCCTTTTCAGGAGGCTTACATAGGAACCTGTGTCAATCAAGAGGGTAAGTTCGCGATGGTTTACTTGGGTTTGAAGGGTGACGTGAGGTAAGTACCGTTTGTTTGAATTGAAAGTGATTTCGTAGATTTTTTTTGTTTCAGGGTTGGACCGTGGTTTTATTTGGTTTGGAGCAGATGTAGAAGTTGGTTTAGATTTGGTGAGAATGTTTGACGCGAGGGATACAGAGGATTTAGAAACGTTGTTAAATACAGAGTAGGATATAGCGTTTTTGGCTACAGTGGAGTTGTATAAGGAATCAGAGGGCACCGTGGTGAATTTTGTAGGTTTATTGGCTATCACGGATATGGAGGGTTGTATAGATTTTTGAGATACAGTGGATACTGTGGGTTTAATGCGTCCCTGGGATGCAATGTCTGCATAGGATTTGGTAAGTATTTGAGGTAAGAGTCTCTGTGATGTAGAGGATACAGTGGAACCAGTGGGTCTCTGTTGTGCAGAGGATACAGTGGAAACAGTGGGTCTCTGTTGTGCAGAGGATACAGTGGAAACAGTGGGTCTCTTTTGTGCAGAGGATACAGTGGAAACAGTGGGTCTCTGTTGTGCAGAGGATACAGTGGGTCTCTGTTGTGCAGAGGATACAGTGGAAACAGTGGGTCTCTGTTGTGCAGAGGATACAGTGGAAACAGTGGGTCTCTGTTGTGCAGAGGATACAGTGGAAACAGTGGGTCTCTGTTGTGCAGAGAATACAGTGGAAACAGTGGGTCTCTGTTGTGCAGAGGATACAGTGGAAACAGTGGGTCTCTGTTGTGCAGAGGATACAGTGGTGTCATTTGGATACAGTGGAGGATTTGGGAAAATTTCATTGGGCTTCGCGAGACACCGTCGTGAGCCCACTATTCGTTTAAATGGAGGTCATCCGTCGTGTCGTGACCTTCGGAATCTTCGTTAGGGTTGGTGTAGTATATTCTTCCAGGGGGATTGGAGTTTTGAAATTGAGAAGGGCGATTTGAGATTGGTTTGTTCGTATTGTTGTTTTTCTTTTTGTTGTTGTACTCGCGCTTTCTGCATACGTCGATCGTGTGCCCTAGGTTTTTACAATATCTGCATATTGTTGGTGAAGAAGAATTTTGGATATTATTTACAAATTTCGGGCGTGAAGAGATTAGTAGGGATTTATTGTAACGATTTTGAAAGGGGTTTCTTTTCTTAAGCGCGAGTTGAATTTTCTCTTCCGAAATAGCATAGTTAATAGCTTCGTTTAGATTGGAAGGGCTTTTCATCCTAACCAAGTTTCCGATCTTGGGCAGTAGGCCCATCAAGAACGAATGTAAAGCGAGATCTTCCATGGCAGAAGTCTTTCCACCCAGATCTGTTTTCTTTTTATTCGATAATATTATTTCGGTAAGGATTTGAGAGAGGCATTTTTCTATTTTAATGGAATATTGCCCGACACTTTCCCCTGGTTGTTGGTGAGTCTCTTGTAGTTCTATGAGTAAGTGTGTGTAGTGTTTCTTTTCGCCGAACTGGGACTGAAGAAAATTATTTAATTGTTCCCAAGTTGAAAAGTCTTTGATGGATACGGCGGATTCTGCTTTTCCTTCAAGCCGACATAGGATAAAGTTTAGTAGAATAGTTTTTTATGTAGGAGAAGCTATTTTAAATGCATTTTCGCAATTATTAATGAACGAGTTCAGTTTTTCCCGGGACCCATCGTAGGGTTTTATAAATTTGAAGAGAATGTTAGTGTCGATGCGCTCGGATTGCGTTATAGCTGTGAGTTTAGGTGTAGTTGTTTCTGTAGTAATTTTTATGTCCTAGAATGTATACACAAAACACAAGAAATAGTAATAATATAAAGTTAATCAGAACACAGTTATAAGTTACAAGTAACTAGGAATAAAGATAAGTAGCACACGCAAGATAAATAACACAATGGAGTAGACTGTATAATTCGGGTTAATAGTTCACAATAGGTTTCTTGATAAAATTCGGCAATAGGAAACGTAACAATGTAAGAACAAAACGTCTTTGTTCTTGCTTCTTGTAACTAACTGGGATGTTATGGCTTGCATCGAAACACTAAGAACACTGTTGCTACAATGTTGCAATATTGTAGGGCAATTTGATTTATACACAAAATAATGCACAGCACTGGAAATTATAATGTTTTCCACTTACAGGATACTGGCGATGATGATGTGAAGAATAAGCATCGTTGGCACCTTGCTTAAAGTAGGCACAGGAACGGTGTAAGTATCCCTTTTCAGGAATACCGGGATCAGCGGTTTTTCTCTTCGGGAAAATAGTATTTGGAGGTTGTTTGAGATGTGGCACTGTTGCACTGTTCGCGGATTGGATGCTCGTAGTTTTAGGAGTCGCGATTTTGTTGATACGGAGAAGAAAATGGTTAAACTGGCGAAGACAGTGTAGAAACGGCGGAAATAGAAGAAAAACGGTGAAAAATGATTTAGCACTGATACAGAGGCGTAACCTGGATTTTCTTTTCTTTAAAAATCCCACCGCTGCCACCAATTGTTACGCGGGACCGAGCTGGAGTCTTTTTAAAAAAAAGACAGTTTGATTCACAGTAAATGATTTAATTACACACACTAGTTTCACTTTAGAATACACAGCACAACTATACAGTTTTTGAGATAGAAGAGTCAGAGAGGACTGCTCGCGATGAAGGTTAACAAGAGACTGAAGTCTGTACGGACGGGATCGGTGAGGTGGATCAAAAGTGCTGATGAGGCACTTTCAGGGAGCTAGCATGACGTGGAAGGAAAGGGATGATGCAGGGGTGTGTCAGCCAAAGTGGGAACAGTTGGCTATCGTAACAGTTCGTCACATTGGGTACTTACGGATATAGTCTCATTGTCAACAACCTCCCCAGCAACAATGTCACGTGGTGTATGACTTACCGATGAGGTCACATTTTGTTACGAAGTAGTGACAAGGAAGCTATTCTGTACGTCAGAACGTAGCCTCTCAAGTGTGGTACTATCAAGCATATTACAACGCTGAATAGTCCGCACCTGATCCGACAATCGTTGTGATGACACGTTGACAGCAGGCTCAAGTTCCTGAAACACAGACAGTAAACGACAACGGTACGCAGTGAGGTTAGCACCCAGCTCTGTAGCCGCATAATATGCCCGCATGACGTTTTCGTTAATTGCTTTAGTCCACTTCATGCGGTGCACATCACCACCGGCAGCGAGGGCCCTATTCGAGGCCGGTGGGCCTCGGGGTCCTAAGCTTGCAGGTGGCCGGCCTCTCCCCTTCCGACGTTCAGGTGATGGCGACGTCGGCGGAGAGAAATACTCGTCGCTACTAGTGTCGGTGCTCGACGCTTCGATGGCAGGCAATATCGCTGGAGCGGTTTCCGATGGTTTCGAAGCGGAGTTGCATAACGAGTCCGGGGATGGTAATTGTGCAATTTGTCTGGTTTTGGCTCTGGACAACATGATTTACATACCCATTTCCTTGAATATTTTTGTTGTGACATTATCTGTCATGTCACTATGTATATGATTATGGTATATATCCAAAATATTCATATTATTTTCAGTGTTTGAAGGTTCTATTGCTATTATAATTTTATTATTGTAATTTCCATATATGTATTTGTATTAATATTGAAAAAATGAAATAAAAATATCTTAGTAAAATACATCTGTTGACTTAGTTACAGTGTTGC
Organism: Thumatha senex; assembly: GCA_948477245.1. Classification (NCBI taxonomy): domain Eukaryota; kingdom Metazoa; phylum Arthropoda; class Insecta; order Lepidoptera; family Erebidae; genus Thumatha; species Thumatha senex. The sequence goes on along the minus strand of OX419744.1, from coordinate 20,627,024 downwards.
CAGTTATTATTATTGTGCTTCTCAAAAATGTGTTATATTTTGCCCCAGCTTTTAGTTTTCCAACTTATTTGTCCGTATGTATGACATGTTCTCAATTAATGACGTCACACGCGCGCGCCGCAATAAATATTGATAACGCAGTTCCGCTCGGACAACAGCCGGTAGCGCTGGCATTTTTAATGATCTGATTTTGTACCTACTACCTTTGTTTATGTTGGAAAATGTGTATACTTTGTTTATACACGCCTTTATCCCTGAAGAGGTGGCAGAGACATAGTATACACCTACATTTTACAGTAAGAAATTTTTTCCCACTTAATAGATGGGCTTATTGCCGTGTTGAAATAGACAGACACAGGGTGTGACGACCTGCTGTTGAATTCTTTTAAGCCGCTCATAAGGCCTGCAACTTAGCTTAACGACTGCCATTTTACTGGCAACCCGGACCAAAGGCTTAACGTGCTAATGGCTTAAGCTTAAGCCCCTTTTACTAAACAAGTGTTCAAAGGATAAAAGTTAGCCCTGATAAAAGGTTTCTGTTGGAAACGGAAATGAGAAAACTTCAGAACGCGAGGGGAGCCGCGGGCATTAACTAATGTTAATACTCGTATTTCAGGAATGGGACACTTTGTAAGTAACGGTGTAATAAATTAACATCCACCTATAGTATTAGTATTAGAGATATTGTAACTGGCAGCATTTTATTTTAATAAGCACCTACATTCGGGCATTTGTAAACTTAATTTATCTTTATAACCCTTTGCGTAGCAATGAATATAAAATCGAGTGAAAAATTATAATTTCAACTACCTTTATAATTCTAGCGACAGCTTATTTAAAATGCTGATTCGGATTCAAAGCAATTATGCAAAACAATGACGATTAACATGAAAAATGTCTGAACATTACAAAGATTTTGTAAAATTTATTACTATATGTTTAAGGTTAAATCGACCACGACTTTTATGATTTTCTCACATATTTCATATGAAACTAATGCCGTACAACCATTATTATCAATTAGGCAATATTATAGACAAAAAAAATGTGAGAAAGCAGAGGGTAGAAAGAATTGGGTAGACGCGAGACTTACATACGAAGACCACTTGAGCAGATTTCTCAAAAACGGAGAGGACAAAAGTACTTGGATACCCCGGTATGCAAAGTCAGCCTACTTAAGAGGAACCACCGTGTTCAGTGGTAGTGTATGCGACTGCCGCGACTGAGGTCCCGGGTTCGATTCCCGGGTCGGAAAGTAAGAGTGACAGTGGGTCCACAAATGTTTGTTTCGGAGTTTGGGTGTATCCTATGTATAATATGTGTGTATTTACAAATATATTAGTATGTTTATACTAGATGATAAACATACTTATTAAGTATGTTTAGGTTATAAATATTAGCTTACTTTAGACAAGACGGCAGTGTGAAAAAAAAATTAACTTGGCTATTAAACATAAAGAGAGAAGAATCAACTACAATTTGGTAATAAGTCATGTTAGTTAATTTAAGAACGCAACTAACAAATATCAAAATAAATATTGTTTCATAAAACAAACATGGCTGTTAAATCCAGCAGTAACTCTCCTGCGGCACTCATATTTTATAAGCACGCCAAATTAAAACCTGTCGCAATGGCACAACAGGGGTATTAAAAATGCATAGCGTTTATCACCATTGTTCTTTGCATATGACGTTGTAGTAATTTGTAATATGTTGCTTAATAATTTGTTTTAACTGCAGTTGGAAACAAAAGCTTCCAAATATATTCATACTTTTGATACATTACTACCAAACTACTTATACTCAGATTTTTTCCTTCGCTTTAGCTCAATAAAAAGATAGTGTCGTGACCAAAAATAATAGGTGGTTAGTTGATTAGTTTGAAATTATGTCTATGCGAATTCATGGAGTATTGGATGAGAAATTTTAGAATTTAATTAATATAAGTCATGCAATTTTTTTTTCAGATATTTCGTATATATGTGCTTAGATACGCGACTTCGTTCATGTGGTATGATTCTTACCAAAACTCCTTTCTTAAGGCTTGCTTGAGGCGCATCTCACGTTGCTTGTTTGTGACGCACGAGAAAAGAAGGTAAAAAGCAACAAAAGGGTTCTAAGTTGAAAACCTGGCGATTTTATTTTTTTGGAGTCATAACTGCACTCAAAATATACGGTGCAGTATTTGTGTGTTGTTGTGTGTTTGACATATAACCAAACAGCGACAAAGCTTGTGTAATAAGTATAGGTATAACCGATCGGGAGCAAATAAGTCATGGGTATGGCGCCATGGTCTCCAACGAGAGAATATCCTCGTCCAAGAGCAATTCATGCAAATCACTGGACGTAAAAGAAATCCCATACCCAGGTCCCAGGTATTAAACCAGCTTCGTGTGCTTGACTTAATCATCACCTATACCGACGAGACCTGTATAGTTTAATGCCAAGTAGGCACTCGGTCTTGGCCACAATAAGTAACCATGGAGGCTGCTCATGCGAGTCCCTGATACTGAACTGAACAAAAACAGACTAAGGACCAATTGGGGTATACCAGCAGATCGAAACTATTTTGAAGTTCCGATTAAAACTTTTTGGGCCCCAAATCTATTTAGAGCGCAGAAGGTCCAATAAGGTCAGAAAGTATACCTACTTCATCATTCGGGCCCTTTCGGCGCGGAATTACAATTTAGAGATGCTTGGTCAAGTCGTTGAACACTTCCGGTATTAAACTTGTATTACAAACATCTCTAAATATACACTTACTGTCCGTTATGAAGTCTATCTCTTTACTTGTGACCTTGTCGGGGCTTCACCGAGTCTATTTTCTATGGGGTTTTTTATTAAAGTAAGAATTCATTACTAGAAGCCTCTGCAACTCTACTACACTAAGTTAATAAACTCTGTGCAGTTTAAGGCAAGGGTGGAGGTGCCGGGAACTAGGGCCCATTTCTTGTTTGTTCTTGTTTGTGCCTTCATATTGAAAGGGGAGGGTTTGACCTTACTATACCACGCTGGCCAGAGGGGTTGGTACAGCAGGTTAGGCTTTAATTTTTCTTTTTTACGCCATGACCTCTGCATTTCATTTTTCAGCAGGTGCACTACTCGAAGGTAGGACTGACTTGGACCCCAAAGATATTAATAGGGCCCTATCGCATCTAAAATCTGATTTAGAATGACTAAATTATTGTGCGATCTATCTAAAAATTTACACATTATTATAAGTATTGGAAAACCCCAAACTAAAATCTGACTGGTATTAATAGAATAGTATTTATTAAACCTATTCTATTAGTTGAGTGATTCGATTCATAAATTAAATCGACTAAGTAAGGCACTATGGTTGCACACTTGCAACATTAATAATAAATAATGACATTCAGAAGTGTCATTCTAGTCTATAAAGCAAAAAATCAAGGTATATTTATGTATTTTATATGGAGTTCCCAGTTGAAATAGATAGAGGCAGGTTGTGGCTACCTGCTGTTGAAATTTTCAAGTCGCCCATAAGGCCAATAACTTGAGTTAACGACTGCCATGTTACTGGTAATCGGGACCAACGGCTTAACGTGCCTTTCGAAGCACGGAAATGCTCGCAAATGTTAATGCCACAAAGCGGTCACCCATCCGTGACCAGCCATAGCGAAAATTGCTTAACGCAGTGATCGTTTACAGAATACTGAGTCCGCGGGGCCACGAGCGCTTCCTTATCGATGGTTAGATATCATATTTGATCAAAAAGTGTTGAGTGGTTTAGGAGGAGTTCGAGGACAAAGCGAAAATCCGAATAGGGGAAGAATGTAATTATGGAATGCAATTATTTCACGAAAGTATAGTTCCATGTATTTTGTTACAAAATTCAAAATTAGTAACATCATATCTGTCGAACATTTAGTATCATGATCAACACATTTAGGGCCGTTTTTTTTTTTTTTTTTTAACGTGTGGAAATCCCCTCGGATGTCATGCCGGACTCGAACCGGCTAAAACCATACAGTCCCCGCCTAGCTGTCTATTGCCGGACGCCCCGGGTAACTCCTCGGAAAGATGTCCCAGAGCTCCCGGCAGACTTTGGCTACCACCGCGGCCTCACCTGGGGTTCGGGTGTTATCCCGCTTCTTTGGGGGGTTGGTTCGGGTACTATCCCGCTTCTTGGGGCATGAGGCGTGCGTGACATTTTCATGTCATGCCTTCGTCTTGGGCCTGCTTCTGTAAGGACGACGAGCAGCCCACCCGCCGTCCTCAGGCCCCCGGTCATGGAGGCCGGTAGTCTTGGGCGAAGATAAGTCTGCGGCGTTGTCGCCGCAGACTGCGGAACTCGGGCGGGAGAGTCCTCTCCCGTACCGTCTCCGCCGCCTCTTTCGCGAGCATGACCTGTTCGCAGAAAGACGCAGCGGCGTCCCACTTGCTCCCGCCGGAGACCATGGCTTGCACCATAGTTTCCAGCGAGAGAATGTCTACGCCCAGACTCGCCACGAGGTCTTGGCGCTGCTGCGCCCCCGCTGAGCACTCCACCAATGTGTGGAGCGCTGTGTCCTCGCTGCGTTCTACGCAGTGCTGGCACTCGGCTGTGGTCTCCCGGTGTATACGCCACAGATACTTACCGAAGCACCCGTGCCCGGTAAGTATCTGTGACAACCGGTAGGAGAGGTTGCCATGGCTCCTCTCCAACCACTCATCCATGACCGGTCTGACCGCCCCGATTGTGGCGTTTCCCCACCTTGAATGCTCAAGTCGCACCTTCCATGTCTCCATGAGTTCCTGTCGGAGCTGGGACCGCTGAGCCTCGATTTCTCGAGGCGTAGGCCCATGGCCTGCTCCCGCGCCTCCTTGCGCCATTTAAACAATGACGCAAGGGCTCTCGCTTCCAGGTCCCATGGAGGGGTCCCGGCAAGGAGACATGCCGCCTCAATGGAGATCGTGCGGTACCCTCTTATCACCCTGACGGCCATCGCCTTTAGCGGGCTATGTAATATCGACGCATTGCGGGCCGTCAGGGTCTCCGCCCATATGGGGGCCCCGTATAGGGCCATACTCCGCACGATCCCGAGGTACAGTCTCCTGCAGGGAGCGTTAGGTCCCCTTATGTTGGGCAACAACCGCGATAATGCAGCTGTGGCCCCCCTCAGTTTTGGGACCAAACTTCGGAAATGATGTCCGAAGTTCCATCGGCTATCGAGTACGAGCCCCAGATACTTCATCGAGGGCTCGATGCCGATGCTAACGCCCCCCACTGTTATGCTGGATCCTGGAGGAGGCTGCTTCCTAGGCCCGTGAAAACACAGAGCCTCGGATTTGTGCAGGGCAACCTCCAGGCTCAGCTGCCGAATTCGACCCACGACTTGAGCAACACCTGCCGTGGCCTTTAGGGCTGCGTGTCGGTGCGTTACTCCTCGCGCCGTAACGAGGGTATCGTCGGCGTAGCACGTCACGCCGACACCTTCGAGCAACGGACCACGCAGCACCCAATCGTAGCCAATATTCCACAGGAGCGGTCCTAGGACTGACCCCTGTGGAACACCGCACGACACATCTCGCCGACCTAGCCCTAGCCAACTCGGGTAAGCCACCGCCCTTTCGGATAGGTATGCCCCGACAATACGACAGAGGTAGGAAGGCACTCTATGATAGCTAAGTGCCTCCCTGACGCAACTCCAGGGTAGGGTGTTAAAGGCGTTGGCGATGTCAAGAGACACCGCCACCACCACCTCATCCCTTGAAATAGCTTCCTCTGTCAGGCTCTTCACTCGCATGATCGCATCCACGGTGGAGCGCCCCTGGCGGAAACCGAACTGGTTATCCGCCAGGTTTGGCCCCACGTCCGTGAGATGCTCGACGAGGCGTTCCGCTATAATGCGCTCAAAAAGCTTACATACCTCGTCGAGCAACACGATCGGCCGGTAACCGGACGGATGGTCCGCCGGCCGCCCCGCTTTACGGATTAAGACCAGTTTCCCCGTCTTCCACTCCTTTGGAAACTGGCCCCTTTCAAGGCATGCGCTGAAGAGCCCTGCCAGTCGAGGCCCTAGTTCCTCAAGGGCCAGGACCCATGCTCGGCCTGGTATGCCGTCGGGTCCGGGGGCGGTGTTCTTCCGGGCTTTGAGCCGCAATACCGCCGCCCCTAGCTCACTTTCGGTGACTTCGGGCACGTCATCCTCACTGGGATCCGCGTTGGACGTCTGAGGTGGAGCCATACATGGGGCAGTGTGCTCCTGTGCTCCCGCAGGGAACAGAGCACTCAGGACCCTCTCGAGCTGGTCTGGCTGGAGGCTCTGGGTCAGCGGAGGCGCCCTAGGGCGAAGTTTGCCCCTAACCATAAGGTACGGGCGCCCCCAGGGGTTCTGCTCCAGGGTCTCCAGCAGCTCTTCGCGGGCCAGCCTTTTGGCCCGCTTTATGGCTGTTTGGAGGGCCCTCTTGGCTCTCTTGTACCCCTCATATGGCTCCTCCTCTCGGAATTCCTCGGGGCGGCCACGCCTTCGGCGGAACCTGGTGTACTGGCGGCGCGCGGTCAGGCAAGCTGTTCGCAGCTGTCCAATCTCCGGCGACCACCAGTACACCTGTCTCCTTACCGGCCCGGGCTTGACCCTAGGCATCGCCGCATCGCATATTTGCGACATGGCTCTCCGGAACCACTCTGCCTCGGTATTCACATCGGCAGGCCTCTCCGGTGCTGGAGTCCAGGCCTGCACGATGGCCGCTTCCTGGAGAGCCTCCCGATTTAGCCGTTTAAGCGCCCAACGCGGTTCCGGGGGATTCGCAATTACTGGCGGTACATTAGGCGGAGGGGAGACGTCAAACCGAATATATCTGTGGTCGGACCTCGTCTCCTCCTCCACCACCACGCGCCAGTTCTGGACACGGCGAGTGAGATCAGGGGTCGCGAACGATACGTCCACGACTTAACTGAGTCCCCCTCGCTCCCAGGTGGCGACATTCCCCCGGTTGAGGACTTCTAGGCCACGGGTAGTGACCCAATCCTCTAGAATTCTCCCCCTGCCATTGGTCTCGCGGGAGCCCCAAGTCGTCGACCAGGCGTTAAAATCTCCCAGGACCAGGACAGGGCGAGGACGGCATGCAGTGAGAACGACGTCCAGTTCAGAGAGCCATAGCTCAAACTGATGCTGGTCGCGGTTCGGCGAGATGTAAACGGCCACGACCGCCACTCCCTCATAGTCCGCCGCGACGCAACCTGGGCCCCTTGCAATTATTGCAAGGCGCGAGGTATCTGCGCCGGACCCCCCAAAGATAGTCGCTTTGCGATCCAGGGCCACCGGGCTTCCGGGATGAACCCAGTACGGCTCGGCGACTGCGACCACGTTGACGGACCACTGCGCGATGCTCTGGTACAGAAGATCCTGAGCATCAGAGCAGTGGTTCAGATTGATCTGCAAGATGCGGATATGTGCATTCATTAATGAACATCCATATCCGCATCCCGCCGCGAACGTGGGCGCTCTTGAGCGGCACTCTTATTCCCCCCTAGGGATGAACGGGGCTTTGGCCTTGAGGCGGCGCAGGTCTTGCTGTCCACCCGGTGCTCAGCCGTCTTGCCCTCCGCCACGCATCTAAAACAGCGTGGTGGAGCGTTACAGGCAATGGCCTTGTGTCCGGGTTGGCTGCAGCGGAAGCACCTATCACCTACGTCGACTTCCGCTGTGCACTGCACCCCCACATGCCCCGCGACCAGGCACCTGTAGCACCGGGACTCGCGAGGTTGCAGGAGATGCACCTGCGCCTTGAGGAAGCCCCCAATGAGTAGGCTCCGTCCATCCGCAATCTTCTGAGCTGCCGCGACGGGACAGCTCACGACTACTGACCCGTGACCAGTTGGCCCAAAGCGAATTTCGCCTGACCTTTTCTGATCCCGGGGGCAGTCGCTTGCTTCCACAACGGCAGAGATTATCTCCTCCGTCGTGGCCGCGTCATCCAGACCCGAAATGCGTATACCAGCACATTTGTTGGGTCTGGTGACACGGACAGCGTCCGTGTCCAGCGACACCCTTAGCTTAGCCGCTAGAGCATCAGCCTTGGGGCCGCTGGTGGCGCCGGAGACCTCGAGTAGGCGTGCTCCGGTGCGCGTCGTTTTGCACCGGAGTCCCCCCTCTATCTCGAGGGCCTTTAGGTCAACTGAGGCCTTCACCTGCCTCAGGACCTCGGCGTACCCCACGCCCCGCTCCAAGCCTTGTGTCGTCACTGTTAGGACGACGGCAGTGGAGCGCGGTGCGCGAAGCCTCTTCGGCGCCTTCGTCGCGGCGGCCTTTGCCGCCTTATTAGCCGCTTTTTTGGCGGCTTTCGCCTTCTTTTTCCCTCCCGCTACCTCCCAGCTCCCCTCTCTGGAGGGATTCAGGGGTGCAACGGAGGGGGCGGCTGTATCAGGGGGTGCCGGAATGCCGCTCTTCCCGGGTGCTGTCTTCGCAGGGGCGGGGGGAGCGGAGGCCTTCCGCTTGGAACCGGGAGCCCCTTTGGTGGCAGTCACCGCCGCATACGACATGGGGGTCGTCAGCGGTGGGCGGTATGCCCGGTTCTCAAGGACGCCTAGGCGTCTTTCTATGGCCTCCAGCAGCTGGGTCAAGCTCGGTGTCACCTTGGAGGGCTTAGGAGCAGGCCCTACCTTTGGCTGCACACGAGCTTGAGTTTCGAGGGCCTTTTGGGGAGGGAGGTTCTTCACCCCTTGAGCGTCCCCGGTCCCTTGAACCAGCTGTGTCAGCTTGCCCATTTCCTCCCGCATCTCCAGGAGTTGCTTGCGGGAGTCAGCAAGCTCGACCTCCAGGCTCGCAACCCGAGCCCGGAGTTTTTCCTCCTCTTCGGAGACGCTCCTGTCGAGGAGCTCCTCTAGGGCCTTAGTGGCGCCTGTGACGGCCTCGGCCACTATCTTCTTCCTGCCCTGTACATTTTTGGCGCCCTTTACGGCGTCAGAAATGCGAGCAAGAGCCGTTAGGAGCTCTCTCGCCGCCGGCACATCCGTGGCCTTGCCGCTGGGCAGCAGAGGGGCATGTATCGGCGGATTTGGAACCCGCCCCTTCAAATATTGGAGGTCGGCTTTTCGACCTCTACCCGCGGTGGTAGCTATCACCTTGGCGGGTACATCATCCTCACTGGAGGATATTGTCCCCGGCCGACGAAACAGGCTTTTGCCTGATTCAGAGGATCGTGGCCTCTTCCTACGGAGGCCCTCTGTCTCAGTGTCTATGCTGAGAACTGACTCGGCGTCAGTCTCAGCCGGGATTGACGCAACCTCTGCGTCAGTTTGGGGGGTGGTTTTGAGGCACACCTCCGGGCCTTTTGGGTTTTGGCAAAAATTGTTCATAATTGATCCCACGAGTGGAGACGAACAGACGACAACTCCCCGGGTGACGCTCATTCCGGGGAGTGGGATGTATACTGTGGGGTGCTCCAGGTGCCCCACAGGTTTTAACGACTTCGCTGTCGGGTTTTAGAGACTTGTCCTTGTCGCGAGCCGGCCAATTAAGGCAAGCCCCTCGGCCCCCAGGACCACCGCGTACCAACTGGTGCCACCAGTTGGGTCGCTGCGGATAATCTCAGGGGTTACGAGACGCGGGGGGATGGCTATACCTCCCCAACACCGACGCTGGCACGAATGCCTGTAAGCCCCTGCGTGAGCAGAGAGCCTACACGTCCTGCGGTTCTCCGCTCAATACGCTCTGCCTAAAGCAGAGTGTAGACGGAGCAACCCGAAGTGGCCAATACGGCCCCCTCCTTGGTGGACTATTGGCCGTGGGCGACGACGTGCGCCTCCAATAAAGCGCACATCGTCGTCCACGTTACCAGGGTGTACCACGTGGAGGTTGTCCTACCCAACACCCCACATTTAGGGCCGTATTTTAAAACGTTACTCAATACTCAAGAAACACTTGAGAGTAGTATTTGTATGGCAAAACTAGCCTCAAGCGTTTCTTGAGTATTGAGTGACGTTCTAAAATACGGCCCTTACTTCTCTAAATTTTAGGCTCTCTGTTCCACTTTGTTATGCAATCAATAAATCAAATAAGGCTATGGGATTTCTCTGATAAGCACTCCATTGAATTTACCAAACTCAAATTGAAATGGTTGTGTTGTAATCCCGCGGTTGTATTAATTCTATAGACTACGAGAACATCAGCTACAGGTATCTAAGCTGCTTACAAATACACGATGTATTTTGTTAATTAACCGCTTGAAAAGGCTTTAGAGTATGTAGGAACTACAGCTTCAAAGGCTTTGAAGTGACAATCTATAATCGATATAGATTTAAAACAAAATCTGTTTATAATTCCAAATATTGACATTTTTTTTAAATTCATGTTTTCACTACATGTATTTGAAAGTGCTAGTGGCTAGGGCAAGCTCTGCATCGCCTTAGGATGCGGTTCTATAAAAAATGACATTATAATTTATTATAATGTCATGTTTGGTTTGGACACGTCCAACGAATGAGTGAGGAACGATTGACGAAGAATAAATATTGTTCAAAAGTAGAGGGTAGAAGGAGTCAGGGTAGGCCGAGACTTACATATGAAGACCACGTGAGCAGATTGCTCAAAAACGGAAAGGTCAAAAGTACTCGGATACCCAGACGTGCGTGTATGAAGCGATTGATGAATCTCGAAGAAGCGAAAGAAGTATGCATGGATCGTGAAGCCTGGCGATCTGTCCTCTCTGACTACCCCGTCAGGGATACAGCGTGAAGATTGTTAGTTTTTTATTTTTATTTTTTCATATTTTTTCTGTTTTGTTACTTATACTGCTATTCCAATTAGAGACAAATCCAAAGAAGCAAGGATGAAAATTTTTGGTCTAGCAGTTCTAGAAATATAAGTGATCAAACAAACCGACTTTGTTTTTTATTTTACTAGCTGACCCGCGTAACTTCGTTAGCGCCACATAAGAGAAACAGACAAAAAAAAGAGACATTAGTTTAAGAGTGTGGCGCGTAGGCTATTCTTATAAATCAACTTCTGAAGTACCTATTTGCTTTTTAACAAGAAAAATCTGAATGAAATCGGAATACTTGTTAATGAGTTGTTTACAACTGAATGATATACACGCGGCTGAACTGCTTGAGCTGAATATCCTGTGTGAGACATTTCCAAAATTAATACATAGGGTACCTACTTTATATCCCAGGAAAATATATTTTCCCGCTAGAAAACCTTTTTGTGTAGGTACTAACGACTTCACGTGGGCGGAGCCGCAGGCATCAACTTTCGGTAATGTTCTACCTTTGATTAAATAACAAACATCCGAATAATATAGAAATCTTTACAAACTTTGACATTTTTAATATTAGTAATATTATATTCCCGTGGGAATACCGGGAATTCTTTCTTAGTGCACGCTATCATATGTACGGAAGAATACGTTCACCAAATTTTAGGATGTGAATAGTTTACCCCCACGTAGTTCCCATTCCCGTGGGAATATCGGGTATTCTTTTCTTAGTGCCAATTAAAGGTAGATACCTAATAAAAATTTTAACCAAATTTCAGATATGTTAGGTACATAGGTTACATATGTTTGATAGTTTAGACTGTGTGCGGCTTCATCCGCGTAGTTCCCGTTTTCATGGAAATATCGTTTGGAATCGCGTTTTTATTGCTTATCCAAAGACTTAAAGTATACATTAACCAAATTTCAAGTTTCCATGTTTAACGTTTAGGCTGTGCGTGGTTTACTGACATAGTTTTGGTTTGGTTCTCGTGGGAACACCGAACTCGCTGGTAATTCAGGCCTTAGGAGATTCTTCTAAAACAGGTGTAGGTACGTAAGTACATGTTACTAACTTTGAAAATTAAAATTTTACATAAAACCGTTTATCCCTTATTTACGTCCTAAGGCGTAACAATTTGCAAAGCACCTTCATAAGGGGCACCTATGTGTTAAAAGGAACCCCAATGCAAAGTTTGGGCTTCGTAGCTTTGTTAGTTTTAAAGGTTTCGTGATCAATGAGTCAGTCAGTGATTTTGCCTTTTATATATTTAGAAAATACTTACAATTACATAAAAAAATAAAAAAAAAATCTAAATTTTTCCTGAATGTTTGTTCCGGATAATCTCTGTAACGACTGTACAGATTTTAGCGGAACTTTCACTGGCACAAATAGCTGATGTTGTAAGAAGTAACAAATCCAAATAGTGAAGTTATATTCCATAACCGCACTATTTGATTTCTTTTAATCAGCAAAGGGTTGTCATAAACTCTTTTACTTAAAATATAACATATAAACGGTTATATTCATACCATTATATAGTTTTGTCTACAAATTAATAGATTAGTGTTATTTAATAAAAAGTAAGTAAGTATTTCAAAAACCAGGCTGTATGTAGTAGCTTTAGCGTACCTACGCAGCTACGGCAGAAAATAATGTGTGCGCCATTTTCTCAATTTTTCTTTACTTTGTATTTATACCTTATATTGGATATCTAAAAATGTCAATTTCCAATAAATAAGAATAGGCGAGTGGGTTTATAGTATTACAGGAGTGTTTTCGTTCTCTTGTGAAAATAACATGTTTGTGTTATGATGTTATAGGTAGGTACTTAGGTATGTGGGGCATATATACTTAAGTAATACGTAATGGAAAAAAAAACAAATTATTTATTTCATTTCCTTCCAAGTGTGTCGACGTCGTATCATATACCTGCGTATATTGGTTAAACTCACTCGGCTCTATTACGCCCTTGCCCGCGGCTCGGGCCTAAAACAGTCTCGTGCGTTATAACTATAACCACCATATCGCACTTATATCGTAATGTAACACATATATCGTGACTAAAAACTTTGTTTAGAAATAAAATCACTCAGTTACATTGGCATCTCATCCAAGTACTAGGCTAACATATTATTAAACCGGTACAATAAAGTCACAGAGTATGAAAGCGAATGTAAACAGAGGAAATTCCCTAGAGAAAGTTCTTGGTTCTACTCACGAGTCTCGACGACACAGTAGCTGTGCTGTGTGTGTGCAACCGACAAACGCAGTAGCGATTTATCTATTAGTGAATCAGAGATACGGCCGCCTGGCACAATGCCAACGACTTATACATTCATGGAGTAAACTAAACAGGTAACGTTGTGATAAAAAGTAACTAGTTTTGTTTTTTATTAAATTGTATGTATGTTTGCTCGGGTGGAATATTGCAACTCAATTTTACAGAATGTTTTTTAAAAAAATTGATTTGTATTTTTGGATGTACTTTCATTGAATGAAAGTTCATGGTTGGCAATGTGACGTCATTCTAAATAAAACTATAAAGATAAATTAAATATTTCCAATAGGCTAGGAATGTGGCGAATGTCGCGAAGCCTGGCGATCTGTCCTCTCTGACTACCCCGTCAGGGATACAGCGTAAAGATAGTTAGTTAGTTAGTTAGGCTAGGATTTTTTTGGGACATGCTCACACTACGCCTTTCAGCAGAGCTTGTGATATGGGATCAGTAACGTATAGTAAATAATTCAAATACTAGAGCTACATAAGTTAAAAAGAGGTGTGTGTAGAAGCTAAACTTTACTAAAATCAATACTTCGCTCCTTTATTAGGGATGTGCCAACAACGAATTTTATGCAAATGAATCCTTTTTCAAGTGTCAGGTCGTTCTGCCACGAGCTACAAGAGTGTCAACCGAATCATAATATTCAATTATCTCCAAAGGACTGTAATAAAATTAAGTAGGTAATTGTATTTAGCCAGAAACAGAAAACAGTATTATTGCCGGCGAAAATTACTTTTCGCCGGTTTGGTAGAAAATGTAAAAGAAATAGTAGTTTCTATGATATGAGTTGATCCAATCAAGAACAGCGTGATAAGAGAAATATGTGGAAGTGAACAAGGGATTCTTAAATGGCAGACTTAAGGAAAAGTTGGACAATGAAAAAGGTTTAATAGGTAAGTGCGGTGTTATACAAGATGTAAGATATTTTAGTTAGTGAAAAATGTAAGCTTGGTAGAGTGTTTTCCTTGATGTACATGAGTTCATGTATTGCCTGAATACTTGAACCTGTGGACTTCGCATATCAAGGTAAACACCCTGACCACTAAGCTACAGAACCATTCCGTACCAATTTTTTTTTTCGACTTTATTTAAAAAAATTGTAACCACTTTTGTGATTTTTAAATTTGTGATCACTTTGTAGCATTTACATTTGCGAGCGTTTCCGTGCTTCGGAAGGCACTTTCAGCCGTTGGTCTCGGTTGCCAGTAACATGGCAGTCGTTAAGTCAAGTTGAAGGCTTTATGAGCGTCTTGAAAAATGTCAACAGCACGTAGCCACAACCTGCGTCTGTCTATTTCAACACGGCAATGGGCTCACCACCTATTACGTGGGACAGGAATATACATGGTGAAAAGTAGGCATATAATATGCCTCTGCCATCCCTTCGGGGATAAGGCGTGATAGATAAATAAATAATAATAAATATATAAAAATCTCGTCAGGGCTGTGAGGATAGTTAAGTTAAGTTTATAAAACTACTAGTTGACGCCCGCTGCTTCACCTGCGTAGAGAAGTTTTCCCGTTTCCGTTTTCCACAGGAACTTGTTCCTGGGATAAAAAGTAGCCTATGTGTTATTCTGATGTATAAGCTATATTATTGTAAAGTTTCATTAAAATCCATTCAGTAGTTTTTACGTGAAAAGGTAACAAACATTCGCATTTATAATATTATTAAGATAAAGTATAAAGGTAAAAGTTGACCTGTACGTATATAACTGGATCTGATCGACCTAGTAGTTATGAAAAGTCTCAAGTAGTTACTTTTCTAAATGAGTCTGTGCGGTAGACTTCGTATTTCATTAACTCTCTTATATTAGATCTCCACTAATTTGCATACTAAATGTTAATAGCTAATAATCGTGTTAGTTTTGTACTAAACTAACTATATTTTTATTTATTTAAGCATATGTAATATATAGATATAATATATATGTATGTATTTGTTTAATACTTTAGGCTAACGTAATCTATGACTGTGAAACTATCCTCTCATTTTATACTCGTTGTTTTTTAACAACTATTTTGTTTTAATTTTACACCAATAACTGACCTTTACTCACATTTTTGGAAATCATTTTTGTCCATTCAAAGGTTGCCTGTAAGAAATTGCTCTTAGCGATAAGGCCGCCATTTGTACATTTTTATGCAATTTTAATTTGTGTCATTTGTTTCATATTGGTTTACAATAAAGTTTTACTTACTTACTTATTTATATTTACGCTGTATCCCTGACGGGGTGGTCAGAGAGGACAGATCGCCAGGCTTTGCGATCTATGCATATTATTGCATATGTTATTTTTTAAACGAAATTTTTCCTATTATTTTTTTATGTGAACCCTACTTTCCATATTGAGAGGTACGGAGAAATAATAAATAAAATAAATAAATATCCATTACGCCTTATCCCCGAAGGGGTGGCAGAGGCATATTATATGCCCACATTTCACCGTGTGGATTACTGTCCCACGTAATAGGTGGTGAGCCCATTGCCGTGTTGAAATATACAGACGCAGGTTGTGGCTACCTGCTGTCGAAAGTTTTCAAGCCGCCCATAAGGCCTTCAACCAGGCTTAACGACTGCCATTTTACTGGCAACCGGGACCAACGGCTTAACGTGCCTTCCGAAGCACGGAAACGCTCGCAAATGTAAATGCCACAAAGTGGTCACCCATCCGAGGATCAGCCGTAGTGAAAGTTGCGTAACTCAGTGATCGTTTACAGAACACTGAGACCGCGGGGCCACGAGCGCTTCATTATTTTTTTATGTGAACCCTACTTTCCATATTGAGAGGTACGGAGAAATGTTAATGGTATGCCTTAAACAATAGATCGCACAAGAAGTCGAACTTAAACAAAAGAGTACGAACTAGACCGTGCTTACTTCCTAGCACATTTTCATGTCTAGATTAAACTTTTGCCACTTATGACTTTGCCAGCTCCAGTTGTCTTTATAATTGAAGCGGGGCTTACACGGGCAAATTATAGATTGTCCAGAGGTCCCTGGCAGTCTTGAACTGTTGGAGATTTGCAGAACGGTCGCCAGCTTAGTTGCACTTATACACCACTGTGAGTTTTCTGAAGAACTCTTTTACTTGGCTCCTCCCTCCCTCTTCCGTTCTCGAACAACACGGGCGGGGCAGAGATGTCATCATCATACTGTGGACACAATCGTGCCCAGAACCGAAAGATTCCGTAGGTCTTTCTTATATTTCACCATAAAGGCATGGAACTCTCTACCGGCGCACGTGTTCTCTTATAATTCTTCTCTTACAATCCTGGGTTACAGAAACGTGAACCAACATCAGGCAGGCGACGCTATTTTGAAGGGCTAAATATAAAAATAAGTCTTTACCGGCTGCAGCAGGTTTTTTAAAAACAGTTTTTACATGAGAAGGTGATAGACGTGACTCACATATCACCATGTCCCATAGCTGATAGTCATAAGCATTTGCTATGGGTATGATTATTGCTGCAGAGTCTATATAAAAGACCAGCTGACCCACACAGCTTCGCCCGTGACATACTTCGAATACCCGTCGATTATTAAATATACATCACGCCTTATCCCCGAAGGGGTGGCAGAGGCATATTATATGCCCACTTTTCACCGTGTGGATTCCTGTACCACGTAATAGGTGGTGAGCCCATTGCCGTGTTGAAATGTACAGACGCAGGTTGTTGGTACCTGCTGTTGTATTTTTTCAAGCCACCCATAAGGCTTTCAACCAGGCTTAACGACTGCCATTTTACTGGCAACCGGGACCAACGGCTTAACGTGCCTTCCGAAGCACGGAAACGCTCGCAAATGTAAATGCCACAAAGTGGTCACCCATCCGAGGACCAGCCATAGTGAAAGTTGCGTAACTCAGTGATCGTTTACAGGACACTGAGACCGCGGGGCCACGAGCTTATTTATACTGTTGATTGATGGCGCTTGGTGGAACTTGCCACACATATTAAATAACACCACTTGTACTGTTCCACAACATTTACATTACGGTACACAATATGACGACTCTCGTCATATTGTGTACCTTTGAGAATGCCGTAAGGCGAAACCGATCAGGTTTACAAAGTAAATATTGTGGAATAGTACAAGTGGTGTTATTTAATATGAAAAACCGTCGCACTTATATAATTCCGTCGCTTATAAATTACACAGTAATGTATAAAAAACTGACTGACTTGTTGACATTTATGATTACTGTCCGCTCTCCTGGATAGTACCGTGATAATATTATAGTTCCTTAATTCGTTTCCATTAATAAAATTCCAGATCTTGAATTAGCCTTATATGATATACAAAGTTCTAATACAAACATCGATGTTGTTTGTCTGACTGAGCATTTTATACCCAAAGACCAAGAAAAGTATATGCAACTAAACGGATTTAAGTTAGCCGCTATTTACTCACGGAAAAAAAATAAAAATAAAAAATGTCGTGGTGGCACTTGTATTCTGGTTAAAAATAAATTTGAATGTATTGAATTAACCAAAATAAAAAACATGAGTATAGAAAAGGAATTCGAGGTTTGTGGTACTGAGATAAAAAAACATAATTTAATAATATTTTGCTTGTATAGAACTCCAAATTCAAATGTAAAAGTTTTCTTTGAGAATCTTAATAACTTGTTAAGACAATATGAGCACACGAAAAGTAAAATTATATTAGCCGGCGATTTCAATATAAATATATTAGATAAAGATAAAACTACCTCAAACTTTAATGAAATTTTGTTTAGGCATGGATTACAGTGTCACATACATGTACCTACAAGGCTCCTCAGATGCATTGACAATATAATCAGCAATATAACACACGCAATAGGTAAAGCTCTCAATTTTTGTCTATCCGACCACAACACTGCCCAAGTTTTGGAGTTTGAATGTGGTAGCAAGGATAAGAATATAGTGGGATACTATTATGAAACAAAAACTGATCACAGTAGGGTGAACATAAATAAATATTTGGAATGTATCAGTGGGCTGTCTTTTTCGGAAGTTTATGAAATATCTGAGGCTAACGATGCTTTTGATAAGTTTCATAACATTTTGACATTATTCTATAAGTTATGTTTTCCTACAGTCAGAGTAAAAAAGAAATACAAAACCTCTAAATTAAAGTGGATAACCAAAGGTATTAGAGTTAGTTGTAGGAATAAAAGGACGTTGCGGTTTAAATATTATAATAATAAAACTCCCGAAAATAAACTGGCATTTAAAAAATATTCCTATATGTTGCGCAAGTGTATAAATAGCCTGCAATCAAACAATAATCAAAAGTATATTGCCTGTTCTAATAACAAATGTAAAGCAACTTGGGAAATAGTAAGGCGCAACATGGGCAATGAACCAAAAAGAAATTACATTGACAAACTTACTGACAAAAACATCGTTAAAACGTCTGGACGTGAGATAGCAAATATATTTAATGATTTCTTTATTGACATTATTGACAGTAATCAAAATTTTAATATTGACAATAGAACTACCAATAATAATTACATAAATTACAATAATCATAGCATGTTTCTGGAACCTACGAACCCAATAGAAATACTTAGTATAATACGGTCACTTAAAAATACCCCATCCCCAGGCTTTGACAATCTAACAACGGATATTATTAAGCGTACATCTGGATTTATAGCCGAGCCTTTGTCTCATATTATAAATCTATCATTAGAGCAAGGCTGCTTTCCTGATAGTTTAAAACTATCTGTAATAAAACCATTGTTTAAAAGGGGTTCTAGAACAGATAAAAATAATTATAGGCCGATAGCATTAGTTCCTATCATTTCTAAGATTTTTGAAAAGGTTATTTATAGACGAATCCTAAGCTTTTTTGAAAAATACAATATATTAGCCAAAGAACAATTCGGATTTAGAACAGGCAGATCAACTCAACTTGCCACTTTTCATCTTGTTAAACTTATTATAAGCAATATTAATAAGAAAAGACCTTCGAATGTAATTTTCTTGGATTTAAGTAGGGCATTTGATTACGTGAATCATAATAGACCTATTGATAAGTTGGAAAGGTATGGTATAAGAGGAGTAGCACTTAAATGGTTCCGATCTTATTTAGGTAATAGAAGACAAATAACTCGCATAACCAAGTTTAATGATAATACGAACTATATAGAAAGTACTGATTCTAAGATTAAATACAATTGTCATGGTGTAACGTTTACAATTTTCCGGGAGGGGAAAAAAGTAAAGTTTAGGAGGAAACTGTCACCAGGACTGGAGGAGTCCTGCTTAAGTGAAAAAGTAAAAGAAAAAGGAATAGGTAACATTAATTTTATACATGTTAAAATATAAGTATAAGTATAAGGCCAGGGAAACCGGGGGTAAAGTTGAAGGTCTTGACGGTTTCTTTAAAAGAGCAGGTTATCAGCACACGTCGCTAAGAAGGGGGCCTCGAGTAGGCCTCCCGTTGCCAGGAAGGGACCTCAGGTAAGGCCTCCACATCGCCGACCGCAGAGGAGTAGGTCGTGGTTGTGAGGGCCGGCAGAGGGCTGAAAGCCACCAGCCGTTGGCATCACCAGCCACTGCCGACCACGACGTTGTTATTTCAGAGGGCACAGCCCTCTCACTCGGCGCTATTATTCAGTACTTCTTGCTAAGGCGAACACCAAAAGTAGACTGTCTTCACGGCCCCGGCTCCCTTCCTTTTATAGATTGGTTGACATTTCAAAATTTTAACAATGTGATTCTAGAACATAAAATAAGAATAAAAATTTATAACCAGGTCTAATACCTATCCAACCTAACCTACTGACAGCTCTATCAATAAATTAAAAATAAAATCTAGGCTTGTCATTAACTGACATTAAAAATTACAAAATGTAAACAAACATTAAGAGAGCATAAAGAAATAAAATATAAAGGCCTAGGAATGATTCAGATAATGGTCATGCAGATAATTTGGAGAGAACGTATAATAAAACATTTAATTAAAAAAGTAAGTAAAAATTGTTACATTACAATGGTGTGCCGCAGGGGAGTATATTGGGTCCCTTGCTCTTTCTCATTTACATAAACGACCTTCCTCAAGCCATACATGGCCACGATTGCGTTTTATTTGCGAACGATACTACAGTGGTTATGAATTGGGAATACGATGACGCCTATGAGATAGAAATCAACAAAACACTATCTAATATTATACAATGGTTAGAAATTAATGCTTTAAAAATAAATATAGAAAAAACAAAAATTATCCAATTTCGGTCAGTTAAAACCAAATTCAATAACCTTTATATAAACTTCAACAACAAACAGATAGAAAATGTTCATTGTACAAAATTCTTAGGTATCACAATTGATGATCACCTTACATGGAAAGATCATGTCGATAGTGTTTACAACAAAATAATTAAATTTGTCTTCGCATTAAAGAAAATTAGAGTAGTGGCTTCTAAGCAAACGGCTTTAATGGTGTACCATGCACATGTGTGTTCCCAAATCCGCTTTGGTATATTAGTCTGGGGCTACTCATCTACTGTGATGCGAGTATTCTTGGCTCAAAAGCAATGTATTCGTGCTATATTTCATATGGAATGGAATGAGTCGTGTAGACCTGTCTTTAAATCTCAAAATTTATTAACTGTACCGTGTATATATATTCTGTCAAATATAATATTAGTTTGTTCAAAAAAAAAGACAAACAAAACAAGCGAAAAGTGACTCATATGGACTTGGAATTGCCGGTACCTCGACTTGAAATGTTTAGAGTAAGCTGTGTTTACATGGCACCGCTAATCTATAATGCTTTACCTAAATTCATAACAGATCAGCCGTTCCATAAATTCTGTATCGCTTTGCAAAATTGGTTAGTTCAAGAAAGTTTCTATAGTGTAAACGAATTTCTACAAAAATGTTCGCGTTCTTATCATTTCAGGAATGCATTGGGACTTGAAATATAAATTGACTAGGTTTTAATTGTTTGTTTTGTTTTGAATTTTTTAATCTTGTTACATAAGTTTTAAATTGAGATGGACTATTTAATATATTTTTTATCAATCAATTCTGTCAATCTATTTTTATTGGTTGTTTAAGTTTTATCAATGATTAATTAATTGTTAAGCACCTTCGTTTAACCTTGACATAGTGAGTTAATTTTTAAAAATGATATTTTTTTTTAAAGCTTGTACTATGCTTTTATAAAACCTATTTGTTAAATATTGAGCCAGTTATAGACTAAATAAGTTAATAGATATAAGATAAACATTTGCATGCTATGGAGATATGGCAAAATGTGTAAGCCCCAGATAACTCATTAACATCTTTGTTCCACCACATTTTATGCAAATAAAAGTATTATTATTATTATTATTATCTCTTCTTCACGGGTATCTTTTATTTTTTTTTTCTTGTGAAGATACCCGGTCTTTTGGCAGGCTTACATGGGGACATATTGGTCCAACACGCAGAGGCCCTTTGAGAATTTTAATCTAATAGGAAATGGGACCCCCACTACAGGCAATCCACGCCCGCCTTATGTAGAATAACGGTAATGGATCACCTCCAATGGGAGTTAAACTATTGTGAAATGTGCTAACTATGAAATGGGCTATTGGGTTGGGTGTTAAATGGATTGGGTGATTTAAGCTATTGATGAAAACGGCGTCTGCCTTTTTAATATATTATTATATAAAATAGTGGCAGACGGTGACTTGCCAACTCACTAGATGGGCCCCCTATACAATCGCCATAGGCAAAATAAGCCTGTAAGGCGACAGAGGGCAACACCGGTGTGAGACTCACTCCCGTTAGGCCATTAAATCCTAACCGGTGCAGAAGGGCAACAAAACTCTGAGGAATCGGGACCGATGTGTAGCCACGCACATTCAGCTCGCCACAAGCTGCCCTGCGGATGTGAGCTTTTCAATAACTTTCTGATACATTTTTTTGTTGATATCAGAAAGTGGATGACTCAAAAAGCGAATCTACTATGCCCTCATAGGGTTGCGTTAATCCTATAAAAGATAACGACTGTCTTTGAGAAGTATTATTACTATTATTATTATTGTCTCTTCTTCACGGGTATCTTCTATATTTTTTCTTATGAAGATACCCGGTCTTTTGGCAGGCTTTCATGGGGACATATTGGTCCAACATGCAGAGGCCTTTTGAGAATTTTAATCTAATAGGATATGGGACCCCCACTACAGGCAATCCACGCCCGCCTTATGTAGAAGAACGGTAATGGATCACCTCCAATGGGAGTTAAACTATTGTGAAATGTGCTAACTATGAAATGGGCTATTGGGTTGGGTGTTAAATGGATTGGGTGATTTAAGCTATTAATGAAAACGGCGTCTGCCTTTTTAATATATTATTATCAAAATAGTGGCAGACGGTGACTTGCCAACTCACTAGATGGGCCTCCTATACAATCGCCATAGGCAAAATAAGCCTGTAAGGCGACAGAGGGCAACACCGGTGTGAGCGGCTTGGGGTGTCGAGCGGTGCGGCGCCGGTTTCACCTTCGCGGGACAGGCCCGGAGCGGGCTTCCCCGTAGTTATGCCCTTGAAAATGACACTTCCACCCCCGAGCATATAGCTCTGGCTCCCTCCCTCTGACCGGCCAATTAAGGCAAGCCAGAGTTGAGATTTGCTGCACTCCCGGGAGTAGCACTCTCACTGTTCTCCCGTTAGGCCATTAAATCCTAACCGGTGCAGAAGGGCAACAAAACTCTGAGGAATCGGGACCGATGTGTAGCCACACACATTCAGCTCGCCACAAGCTGCCCTGCGGATGTGAGCTTTTCAATAACTTTCTGATACATTTTTTTGTTGATATCAGAAAGTGGATGACTCAAAAAGCGAATCTACTATGCCCTCATAGGGTTGCGTTAATCCTATAAAAGATAACGACTGTCCTCGAGGGTATTATTATTATTATTAGTCTATAGCCTTCCTTGATAAATGGGCTATCGAATACAAAACGAATTTTTCAATTCGAATCAGTGATTCCTAAGATTAGCGCGTTAAACCAATCAACGAAACAAACAAACAAACTCTTCAGCTTTATATATTAAGTAATAAAAAGATAATCGCGCAGTCCTGTGTACATAATCTCTTTTGCTTACTGTACAGTACAGAAACGTAAGTTGAATACAAGGTTGGTAAGAATGTGGATAAAAAATTCTAAATCATTCAAACTGAGAACTTTTACTATCAACCCCTTTTCTATAAAATTTATTACAAAAGTTTCAGACTATCATTTCAAAGGGCTAAAGACTGCTCTAAGATATCTTTGACAATGAAATACGTACTTACATTAGTAAAAAAAACTGTTATCAATTAGAAATAATTGTGTAGTTAATATGTTTATTATAACCTCCATTGCAAAATAGAAAAATTTAGAACGTTTAATCTTATATGCGCTGGTATTTACCAGCTCTCAAAACCACTTTGTTTAAATTTTAATATTTTTTTAAATTTGGTAGCTGATGTGATTGATATCTGTTAAGTCATCTTTATTACTATAATATTATTTTCATTGTGTTTTTTACCAATACATAAGAGATTTGACCGCCAGTCAGTCAGCGTCAGCTCAGTTCAGCGGTGAAACCAAAAGCCATAGCAAGTCAGAGCTACCAAAAATTTTGATACAAAATGTTAAATGACTAATATTATGGCTATTTGAACACCTGAAACAAATTTGTTTGAATTTAGGAAGATTTATTCAGGCACTTGAAAAACATCAATCTTTGGCCGAGATAATGGTGATGTTGAGTAAATATTGAAATCCTTTATTTTATAGGGCACATAAGCCCCCATCCTGCTTACTCTAATCCTACTAATATTATAAACGCGAAAGTTTGTAATAATGGATGTTTGTTACTCTTTCTCGCAAAATCTACTAAATGGATTTTGATGAAACTTTACAATAATATAGCTTAATCATCAGAATAACACAAAGGCTACTTTTTATCTCGGGAACAAGTTCCTGTGGGAAACGGGAACGGGAAAATTTTAACACGTCAACTAGTCTGATATAAAATGTTTAGCTTTAATTTTGGTACAGCATGATATATGGTACAGTATGATTCACGATTCGTTCAGTTGTCGATAAATTTATTGAGTGAAAGTACAGAGTAGAAGGAGTCAGGTTAGACCGAGACTTACGTACATACGAAGACCACGTGAGCAGATTGCTCAAAAACGGTAAGGTCAACAGTAATCAGATACCTACCTACCTACGTGAATATATGAATCGATTAATGAATCTGCAGGAAGCGAAAGAAGTATGCATGGATCGCGAAGGCGATCTGTCTTCCCTGATTACTCCGTTTGGGATACAGTGTGAAGATAGTTAGTTAGTTATGATCTACTACTAAGTAAACCAATAACTATATTGAGAACTGGGAACATTATCAATAGAAAGATAAAGTCATCTTTCTATAGATAATGTTCTCATTTCAGATTTTATTTTTCATACATGATTCGGATTTTATTATTCCCATATGGGAATACATCTGGTTGGTTATTCAAGTTAGTTCACCTTGGAGAGTACTGACTTCCCACTAGAAGCTCGACTCATATATGCATGGAGATATATGTATGCCAGCGGTCTCATTATACGCGATGCAAATCCCCGGGCGTCTTGAACAGGGGTAAACGCTCGGATACTGATGAATGGGAAAAAATATGTACAGTTAGAGATCAAAACGTAACAAAATCTATGTTGTAATATTTACCGAGTATTTGCGAGTTTACAGAGGCGCGTTGTAACCCCGTTTCTCATTAAAATTCCTGCAAGGCAGTTGGACCCTTGTCATGACGAAGGGTCTTCCGTATGATTATCATCATACGAGCAATAGAGTTGTCAAATGGATAAAGATTAACTTTTGCCAGCTAATAATGTACAACAAATAATATTTATAGGGTAGGTATTATATGATATTTTATGTAGATAAAATTAATAAAGCACATCATGGGACCGCCGAGTTGAGGTTATCAATCTTATAGTCTTGGGGACTGTAAAAGTGGGGAGTGTTTAAGGGTTTTCTTGCCAAGCCGGATAACCTGCCTACATTAATGGTTTAAAAAGGTTACGATTTTTTTCTAGCAGTGTCTGTAAACAACATTATGCACGTCTCCCTGAAGGATAGCTTATTTCTGGCTCAACTACTCGCATGGCAAATATCAAGTTTTTCAAATACAAACTTTTTCAATTTTTTTTCCAATTTGTATTGCTTATTTAAGGATTTTTTCCTTAAATAAGCAATACAATAGTAAAGCTAGAATAACTTTACTCCTAACCCCAGAGCACTCTTACGGAATTTCCTATTATTAAACCTATCTACTAAAAGATAAAATAAAAAAAATGCTCTCATGGCAACCCTAAATGTTTCTTTCTTACTAAAAAGTTTTATAATTAAAAAAGCAATTTAAAGCCAGAGACAAAACGGTTAATTTGAATT
Source organism: Thumatha senex (assembly GCA_948477245.1). Classification (NCBI taxonomy): domain Eukaryota; kingdom Metazoa; phylum Arthropoda; class Insecta; order Lepidoptera; family Erebidae; genus Thumatha; species Thumatha senex. The sequence continues at coordinate 20,601,597 of OX419744.1, read as the reverse complement.
CAGAACTTTTACATGCTCAGGCAGAAAATGATAACGACGCGTGTGTGTCGTAAGTAAACTTATTTAATTTTAGAATTTCAAAGAAATACTTGTGCATATTTAAATTTACACATACATTGTGTAATGTATGTTTACTTACGTTAAATATTTTATTATCCATTCTCTCAAATTATCTGCATGGCCATTGTCTGTAGCATTCCTAGGCCTTTATATTTCGAGAGTTTTTATGCTCTCTTAATGTTTGTTTACCTTTTGTAATTTTTAATGTCAGTTAATGACAAGCCTAGATTTTATTTTTAATTTATTGTTAGAGCTGCCAGTAGGTTAGGTTGTTTAGATATTAGACCTTGTTATAAATTTAGAAAATATGTTTAGAATGTTTAAATTTTGAAATGCTCTGTAAAAGAAGGGAGCCGGGGCCGTCAGATCAGTCTACTTTTGGTGCTCACCTTGAGAGGAGGTGCTGGGAATAAGTGCTGAGTGTGAGGGTTGTGCCCTCGAGAAATAGTGAAGGCCTTACTTGAGGCCCCTTAGCAACGTGGAGGCCTACGCGAGGCCCCTTCTTAGCTAACCGGCTCTGCTAACCGGCTATTTTAAAGAAACATTGCAAGAACTTATTTGCCCCGGCTTTCTCTGGTTTTATTTTTAACATTTTTATATTACCTATATTAAATTAATTTTACCTTTTCTCCTTTTTCTTTTACTTTTCCTTTTAAGCCAGGACTCCTCCAGTCCTGGTGACAGTTTCCTCCTAAACTTTACTTTTTCCCCTCCCGGAAAATAGTAACGTTACAATTGTTCGTAATATTGAAAACCTATTGGGTTCTCGAGTGGTGGCTGGTGATTATGTGCCAGAAAACGAAGTGTGGCACATAATCACCTTTAAGGCCCTTTAAGGCCCTTTAAGGTGGATATACCACGACAAAAAGTTCGCGGGGGTTATTCCCAGGCTCTTCCTCAGGCTCTACCTATTGCTTTGCGAATCTGGCAGTAAAAGTAAATATAGAAGCAATAATCTTGACGATCCTAAGTGTAACTTTGTGATTTTTCAATTAGTTTTATTAGTTCATACACCGGTGCTACTGTAAAGATTTTTGTACTGTTACTTAATCTGCAGAAATAAATTTTTTTACGATATTTTGACACAGAGCTAGCCATCATCAGTCTAAATTTATTTAATCAAATCTAGTGACATACATACAAACTGTCGCACCTTTATCCCCGAAGGAGTAGGCTGAGGCATACTATACACAACCAAGTTAGTGACATGGAAAAATAAATAACTGATAAAGATATAAATATAATAAGTCTAAATATACATACAAACAGACACAAATTAGTGGACGTAAGGGGCTCTACTAAGACACTAAGATTTCCGGGGTTGACTAACATACGAGTTAATGATACAGTTATGAGAATGAGTGGTCACATGTCATTCGCTCCCAACAAGACCAAAAGTCAAATGATAGATGCTAGCCTAGCAGTCATATGAAAATGGGCTCCAGACTGCAAAACGAAGTAGAGTTTGAAAGCAATTGAGAATACATAATCATATAACAAATCTACAGCTTTAACATACAACAAAAATAAATATGTGTGTGTAACAGAGTACAAAGGTAAGAAATGAAACTACTTTACGATAATTTATTTACAGCTATAAAATTTCTGTCATACGTGATAAAGAAGTTGCACTGATGATAAAGAAGTTTCACTTCAAAAAAACATGGCGCGTAACCTAAAAACTTGACGATTTTTTACAGCTATAAAATTTCTCTCAACGTCAATAAAGAAGTTTAACTTCAAAAATATCCCGTGTGGGAATTGAACCCTCCGAACACCGGTTTCGTAGTCTGATACGCTAACCGCCAGACCAACAGGTTAGCCAATTACGTGTAGCTAACTCTCAAGTTTGTAATTTGCAATCCCACTAGATGAAATTATTAACTAACAAATAACTTCAGCTGCATATTCTACGAGGCAGAGAGCTAATGAACAGAATGCTTCGTATAAATTTACCAGGGTATAATAACTGTAGTGGAGGTTCCATTGTATGCAAGTTAAATTAACATATGGTAGTACTAGTGCCGATAATTTCATGGATTAAGTGTAAAGAATGGACCGGACCTTACATTATTTTTGCACTAGGGAATAGAATAGGGAAACTAGTGATATTCTATTTTATGAATTTTTTTTGAGCATGGAATTCGTGTGCTTCTGTGCCATTGAGTATAATACTAGTGTTAGGCTTATGTACCAATTATGTAACAATAGTATAAAAAAAAAATATATATCTTTATTTTGCATAGACCATTTTAACGGCGCTTACAAAATGTCATACACTATTTAAAATATTTAAAGCGACCACCGGTTCGGAACGCGGCCCACCTGAGAAGAACCGGCAAGAAACTTAGGAAGGCTTTTTTTTTGATGGCCTATTTACAATTTAATATTATTTCACTTTGCCAGCAGATCATTTCCAGGCGTCCCTGTCCTGCAAATAGTCTGTAACGGAGTTAAAACCTTTTTCACAAAGCTTGTTTTTAATAAACTTTTTAAATTTATTTAAAGGTAAATTTCTCAGGTCACAGGGAAGCTTGTTGTAAAAGCGTATACAGTTACCCTGGAAAGAATCGCCAATCTTATGTAGTCGACTGTGGTGGACTGAAAGATTATTTTTATTTCTAGTGTTTATATTATGTTTATCACAGAGTTTAGAAAACTGTGATAGATTTTTCTGGACATACATAAGATTGGCAAAAATGTATTGTGATGGTACGGTTAGAATATTTACTTCTTTGAATTTTTCTCGGAGAGAAACTCTGGGGCCCAAATTATAAATAGCGCGTACAGCCCGCTTTTGTAGAACAAAAATAATATTTAAATCTGCAGCACTCCCCCAAAGGAGAATACCGTAAGACATAATACTATGAAAATAGCTGAAGTAAACCATTCTAGCCGTATCCACATCTGTTAGAGTCCTGATCTTTTTTACAGCGTATGCAGCCGAACTTAATCTAGAGGATGTCTTTTCTATGTGTGGGCCCCACTGCAAATTGGCATCAATAGTTATATCTAGGAACACAGTTGATTCTACAAACTCTAACACTTGTCCATTCAGTTGAACATTGGCCGCAACTTGTTTTACATTTGGTAGAGTAAATTTTATACATTTCGTTTTATTTTCATTAAGGCAAAGATTATTTGAGCTGAACCAATGAACTACTCTTGCAATTGCATTGTTTACATCGTCATAGTTATCTAATTGTCTTTTAATTTTAAAAATTAATGAGGTGTCATCTGCAAACAAAACAATCCTATTCCTGTCCCCTACATAAAATGGTAAATCATTAATATAAATGAGGAACAAGAATGGCCCAAGTATCGAGCCTTGCGGCACACCCATTGTAACTATGGATCCTACAGAACGTGTACCATTAATATCGACCCTCTGTATTCTATTGTTCAAATATGAAGACAGAAGGTCGAGAGCTTTGCCTCTTATTCCATAGTGGTGTAATTTTTTGCACAGCGTTTCATGTTGAACGCAATCAAAAGCCTTTGATAGATCGCAAAATATACCTAATGCATCGTGCTTGTCTTCCCAAGCTTCATGAATACATTTTAATAACTCAACACCAGCATCGGAAGTTGAGCGCCCTAGTGCATGTGAGGCCTCGATCTTATGATGAATGTTGATTAACTTTTATGTATAACTATATTAAAAAAAAAATTAACGCTACGTTTCATCATATTAGCTTAAAAATATGGAGGCTTGTTAATAGTAAAATAATCGAACTTATGTAGTATTAGTATTGTAAGCCTTCTTCAATAGTTAAAAAATAATAATAGAAATAAGTAAATAAATTACATAATAATAGTAACTTCGGAGACCCTATGGGTAAGAGGATGTACAGATTTTTATTCACCCTTCTTTCCATAGGGTAATGGATAGCTACTAAGCTATCCAAAGGTATTTTATTTATTTTCTCAGTCCCTGATTTCTTTATTGGTATAAGGTTATTATAAATACTTTTAATTGTTAATTAAATTTTTTATAATATAGCAGTATTCTATACGCTATATCTGTTAAAATTGTTCTCGCTATAAGCCAACAATTTGATTAAACACGGTGGACAAAGGCATGCTCAAGGCACTCTTGAGCGAGATAAACAGCTAATCCAGGAAAGCAGAGCTAAGCCGCTTACGAGACTGAACATAATAAGTCTATATAGATTCATTATGTATGTAACAAGAAAAAATAAAGTACTCATCATCATCCGAGCGTCTGTCCCAGTTGCGTCTCGCGACGCCCGGGGTCCGCTTTCCTACATTTTCTCCTCCACTTCGCACGGTCATCGGCATCCCCTGTAGTGAGACCATTGGCACGCATGTCATCCCTTACGACGTCAAGCCAGCACTTCTTGGGTCTTCCCCTCTTGCCGGGACCCGGCGGGGCTGACATGGCCAGACATTTGTTACCTACGTAGCCCGGCGGTTGCCGCAAGACGTGACCATACCAGCGAAGGCGACACTCTTGCAACTTGTCTGCAATGTCACGGACGTGAAGGCTGCCGCGGATGCGAGAGTTCCTCACGCGGTCCATCCGCGTGACTCCACACATCCACCGCAGCATCTTCATTTCCGTGACACGCAGCTCCTGCTTGTGTCGCTCCAATATCGTAATATATAAATAATAAGAAAAAATAAAGTACTATCTGGAATTTGTTCAAAGCATCCTTTCAGTTCTATTTTTAAATATTGGCATATTGAATAATCAGTTAATTAATATTTATTCATTGTACAACATCGATTTCATATTTTTGTAATTGGTCTGGCAACACCGAATTACCAAAAACACCTTAATTGGCACAAAGGCCGAAGTAGCCATGCCATAGACATTATTAAAAAAAGACCTTATACATATAACTTTGTCATAAGTATAATGTTTTTGGTTTTGAACGGTGTTGATCTACCGATGTGGAAGGTTGTTATGATGATGTGTACGTTATGTAGATTATATTAGTGCGATCTAAATAAAATACTTTGCAGATTTTGTTTAACAGAGTTAAAAAATTCTCATGCCTGTACTCCAGAGAGCTCAGAGAGGGTAGGCGGTATACGCCCACATTTCACTGTATGCATTTTTGACCCACGTAACAGTGAGTCCACTGTCGTGTTGAAATGGACAGGCGCAGTATATGGCAACCTGCTATTGATATTTTTCAAGTAGCCCGTTAGATCTTTAAGTTTGTTTAACGACTGCCGTGTTACTGGTAACATGGATCAGTCTTAATGTGCCTTCCGAAATACGAAAACCACTCTTAAATAGAATGCCACAAAACGGTTACCCTATTGTGGACCAGCAATAGTGAAAGATTCTTAAATCTTTTACAGAACAATGATGGAACGAGCGCTTTGCTTATTTTTTACGAAATGATTTTTCTTGTAGTGTGGCGATTCAAGTTTTCAAACCTTTTTATTGTGTGTCCGATTCTATAGTCCAAGATCCATGGTCCATTTTTGCTATTGCTTTCCGTGAGTAGCTTCATTTTGATGAGACGCCCAACTTTTTCAACAATTTCCAGCACGAAAATTTTGATTGTGGTAGCTAACACATAGGTAGGAAGAATAAAATATTTCAATGATTCTCAAATATTTATTACTAGCTAATTTATATTTAATCTCAAGATTTATCTCAAAAGTAAAACTGCTTGCGAACCAACGCGTTTGATTTCATGCGATCGATACTAGGATAACATAACTAGTAATGTACTCACTAGCAAGTCTCCATCAATCCACTCAGTCCCTTTGTCAATTATTGTTAGCTAAACCATCAAGGTAACGTTTAAATACTAAATAAGGTTGTGCCAAGACGTTTCCAAGCCTAGTGTTATGGAAAACAATCCCAAAATTTATAATTCAACCCTATTTTGTAGATTATAGGGTTTAGAATCGTGATGTGGTTATATTAATGCATTATTTGTAACGAACTGTATAACGTGGCCCCGAGGGTCTGATAAATAGTTAATCTCATGAATAGTGGACTCGCGAGATTATATTTTGTGCATTTTCACAATGGTTTTTAATACCATTGTAAATTTTGAATGCTGCTGTTATGTTTCGTACGTTGAAAAGATTTGAAATGGGATTAAGTTTACAAAATGGAATGGATTGATATTTAATACTGACAATGGACTGTTTCTACTGTAGATTGATGGCACTTGGTGGCACTTGCTACACATCTTCAATGATATATCCTCAATATGGAAGTAGTCTCTATTTTCGGGTATGTCGTTTCGAATTAATTTGAAACACTAATAGCTCCGCTTACTCAGTGTTCTGTGTGGCATTTCCGTTTTCGTGCTTCGGAAAGTACGTAAAACCGTTGATCCCGGTTGCCAGTAACATTGCAGTCGTTAAGCTAAGTTGAAAGCCTTAAAATTTTTAACAGCAGCTAACCACTATCTGCGTCTGTCTATATTTTAACACTGTAATGGATAAGAATACACACGGTAAAAATTAGGCGTATAATATGCCTCTGCCACCCCTAGGCGTGATTGTTTCGAATTTATAACTCCTTTTTATTCGCGGATGCTCCACGGTTTTTCGTGTAGTGTCCGTTCTCGTGGTAATACGGAGAAACATATACTGTTTAAGTCATCCCTTAAACAGCATCTACCAGTGATAGTCCTGTTAAATTCGATCCAGTCGATTCAGAGATCATTCGGAATAAAATGACATATTTTTATAAAAAATGTTTTTTATTTGTGTAAGTACCATTTTCATATGCATTTAGTGAAAAACTATTAATTTAAAAAGACAATTTGAAATTATTTATTTGTATGTCCCATCTATGCATTATAATGCATGTACTAATAGCTAGGAAAAACGGTAACCTGGTTGTAAAGTGGTTAAAGCATTGGATTTGCGGTTAGAATTTCATCCCAGTTATTACATAAAAAGTTTCATCTATATATAAATAAATTTATATTTGGCTTCTATTTTATGTAAACAGCCAGTGCATGAGTTGGCCTAATAGGCCGGTGGAAATTAAAATTATGTTTTTTTTTACTTTTGCAAGTGTGTTATAACACATAGCAAGATATACGTGCGTTGGTTAAACTTACTTGCCTCTATATTACGCCCTCGCCTTTGACTCGAGTCAAACCGCCTCGTGTGTTATAACCAACATAACCCACTTATAATAGCATTTTTTAAATGAAATCTAGCGTTTATGTTTGTTTGTTGAGGTACAACTTCTAATTCCTCCTTCACATTCCTCAGGTTCGTGTTCTTCCTCAGATTTCTCGGGATTGTTTCCATCTACGTCTATGAAAATCAAGGCGATGTAGTCGCATGACTTCTCTGACCAGTAACGCATAGAGCCTAGCATTTGAGCCTATCTTTCAGGCAAGAGCTTGCCCCCTTGCATTCCTCCCTAAAATTTACAGGCTATGATTTTGAGAAGCTGTGCGAGAGAGCCCCTCTATGCGTTGTTGGTAGAATAAGGCCGCAAGAGCTTACTTCTGAAGCCCATCTCTACACCATGCCACTTTTGTACTTGGTGGTAGATGCGGAACACATGGAAAAAGGAAGCCTCGATGGTTATTAATAAGTAAACGGGATTACTCACTATAGTTCGGCGAAAATGGACCATCTTTGAAGGGCCACAGTTTGATCGTTATAGGGTTTACAGAGCTGTGGTTGAGCTGAAATTGTGGCAAATTTTATTTACTTCATAAAAATAGTGAGTGAATATTATTCGTTAAAAATGCATAATTGTTGAATTTTAGCACAAAGACTGAAAATATTCCCAAAATTTCGCAGTTTATCATGTTATGCTCAGCGAGAACAACTTTTTCGAAGTTGCAAATTGGGATTCACACTACACTAACTGGTCTTAACATCATACTAAAAATACAGCACTACATCGTACTGTCAAATTTAGCCTTTTTAGTGTCGATTTCTACCATAAGCGTTTAAAAGGTTTTTACGATGTCTACGATTTATCGTAGCAGCCGTAGCAAGTTACAATGAAAGTTTGTAGCATAAAGTACATTCTACAACTATTACAAGATTCCTGCGAGGTGATTAAGCACCGTTTTCAATTATCTATTAGTGACTAGTAGTACTAGTTTATGTATTTATCTACCGCGTCTTATCCCCACTGGGTTGGCAGAGGCATAACTATTGTATGCCCACTTTTTACCAATTGTATTCCTGTCCCACGTAATAGGTGGTGAGCCCATTGCCGTGTTGAAATAGACAGACGCAGGTTATGGCTACCTGCTATTGAAATTTTTCAAGCCGCCCATAAGACCTGCAACTTGGCTTAACGACTGCCATGTTACTGGCAACCAGGACCAACGGCTTAACGTGCCTTCCGAAGCTGAGAAACTCTCGGAAATGTAAATGCCACAAAATGGTCACCCATCTGAGACCAGCCATAGCGGAAGTTGCTTAACACAGTGATCGTTTACAGAACACTGAGTCCGCGGGGCCACGAGCTCTTCTATGGTATACTAGATTCCCTGACAAAACGCAGTCTTGAAGTATATTTTGAGTTGATTCATTTCTGTTTCTGGTATAAAAAATAAATAAATAAAAACGTAAATAATGTTATGTTATACTCCATCTAGTCTTTAAAACGGCTGGACTGATTTTATACGGACTTTCTGTGGCAGATAACTGATACTATATGAAGTAACTTATTTTTCAAAAAGTCTTTAAGAAAAGGCATAAGTACTCGGATACCCAGACGTGCATGTATGAAGCGATTGATGAATCTGCAAGAAGCGAAAGAGGTATGCATGGATCGTGAAGCCTGGCGATCCGTCCTCTCTGATTACCTCGTCAGGGATACAGTGGAAAGATGGTTAGTTAGTTAACTTGCGACTACGTCTCAAATGCACGATACCGTATACCTTACTCACGAGCAACAAAATCAGTTATTAAAATATCATAAGCATTTAAAGGTTTACCACGAGGTTCGATATATTTTGTATGTATTTATCTCTCATACCTATGTTTTTTTGTAAAATATTTAGAATTTATTACTTACTATTTCATAACTGTGCAAATTAAGTGTACGAATGAGAGTACCTAGACAAACCCATCCGGTTTACAGGTACAAAAAAAATTATTATGTAATTAACATTTTGTATAAATAAATTTTAAAAAAAACTTATTCTACATTTTATCCCCGTATTTCTGCGGGGTTTCCGCTTGTATCCTATAAATTAAATAGTAAATACAAATATTAACCAACGTGAAAAACAAAGAACCATATGTCGCCATGTCGTCCATATTTACGTAACCAAAATACAATTTTGTTAACGTGACTTTGTGAGTACCCACATAAATAAACACCATTATGAGTACAAATGACAGTTGTATTTCATTAATTATTTCAGTTTCATTTTATTATAATAATTGTTCTCAACTGCAAATATTTTCTTTTTTACCGCAGTTTGGGAACAGGTTTGTAACGGTGAACAAAAGCCTTTATAGGTAATTTATTTAGTTCTACTGTTAGTTCTACTATAGAACCAAATGGACAAAAATAATCCAGATTAGTCTACTGCTCACCACGATAGAACTAAATGGATAACTTTAATCTTGACTGTTCTCCTGCTCCACTGCGATAGAACAAAATGGACATGTTCTCCCAGACTGTTCTACTGCTTAATGTTTAGTTTGTTCCTGTAAACAAAAGCCCTTAAAATTCTTGGGTGCTAGGAAATAGGTCGAACGGAAACATTTAACATGTATAAAAAAAAATATCTTTTTATACAGCCAGTAACATGGCAGTCGTTAAACCAAGACCTTCTGGGCGGCTTTGAAAAATTTCATCTTCAGTACGCCACAACCTGCGTCTGTCCATACCAACACAGCAGCGGGCTCACCTCTTCTTATGTGGGCAAAAAGATGCTTATGATGCTTTACTCAGCGTACACTTAGATTGTGGAATGAACTCACTTCCTGGGTTTTTCCGAACGTCTACAGTATGGGGTTCTTCAAAAGAGGTTTGAAAAGGTTTATAAAGGGTCAGCAGCGCGAGTGCTGCACCTCTGGTGGTGCAAACGCCCATAGGCTAGGTTGACCACTTTCCATAAGGTCCTTTCTTCTTTTATCCCTCAGGATATGCTTGTCTGTCACCTCAGTGGTATAAAAGAAAGGTGAATGTGGTCATACAGAATACTTCTGCCTCCGAATGGAATAACGGCACGACATTAGCGTTTTCTTAAGTGCTTACCGATTCTATGGGGATTAGAACTGGAATCCGCTTTTCCTGCCGAAACCTTGTGCTTTGCGTCTTTCTCTATAAGTTAGTGCGTGGTGACTCCAATAGGGTTACCCTCTATTACGTGGGACTAACAACACTTTTGACAAAGTGTAGGCGTGTAACCGTGTTGTACCTCTGCCTTCCTCCTCGTGGATATTGGCGTGATTGTATGTTGTTACGGACGTTGAAGCGCTCGTGGTCCCGCGTACTCAGTTTTCTGTTAAAGCAACTTTCGCTATGGCTGATCACGCATGAGTGACCATTTTGCGCCATTAACAATTGCTAACGTTTCCGTGCTTCGGAACACACGTTAAGTAGTTGGTCCCGGTTGCCAGTAACATGGAAGTCGTCACGTAAAGTGGAAGGCTTTAAAAATTTCAACAGCAGGTAGCCACAATCTGCGTCTATCTCTCACTACCCAATACATGGGACAGGAATACACATGGCGAAAAGTGGGCATATAATATTCTTCTGCCACCCCTTCGGGGATAAGGCGTGATAGGAAAATAAATAAATAATTTGCGCGCTTGTATATTTTGTGTTAACATAGTTTGTGACGAAACGGTCCTGCCGATGGAACCCTTGACGTCACTCTGGGTCGGGACACGAATAATTTAGATACTTCCCGCCGTATGAGAAGATTTGGGTGGTTCACGAGTGGATAGAAAGCCAATGCAAGTAGGTACACTTACCTTCTACTATGGTCTTCCACTGCTACGAGTCCCTTCCTATTTCTCAGGTCGAACACTGCTTGCCAGCAAATATCTTGAAGTGGGTACCACTATGCGTTTGTCGCACTCACAGACTTGATACAGTTAAATTAGAAACGAGACACCAATCAATCCCGCGGGATCCCGTGACGCAAACTAGATAGCCAAAAATTACTTTAACTTTAGATAATTAAAGTTTTAGAGTACTCCATGTTCCGATGTTAAGCTGTTGAACGTATGCTTCGAATCGTCCGAATCCAGTGTCGCCATCTTCTTGTTCGGTCTCGCGGTCAACCCATTCGGTCCGTGTATGCTTTTGTGAATGAGCCTTGCTATTGGCTAATCCACGGAACCTTTATCGAATGAATGGCGGGAAGATTTGAATGTTCACAAACAAATATAGATTTAAAACAAAAAACGAATGAATAATCACGAATAGTGAACATAGTTGACAGCGGCTTAAGCGCTTTCACTTCATTTGAATAAATTTAAATAAGGATTTATAAAGTACACAATTTTGTAACGTTATCTAATTATTTCAGCTGAATAAATAGGGTAAGCGCTCGTAATCCCGCTAGAGTTCTGTAAACAATCACTACGTTAAGCATTTTACGCTATTTTTAGTACTGAAGTGTCCTAACGTACCTCCCGTGCTTATCTCCTCCGGGAGATCGTGGGGGACAGCACATCTAGCTCCTCGAGCAGAGACTCATATTGGGCATTCCCTTAGCGGGGCCGCGGTGAATAGCACTTAGGCTTGGAATATCCTGAGACCCGGTCAGGAAGAACGGAAACGAAGTAGTGGGTAAGATGGCCCCCAAAGACTGTTCCTGCATAAGGAATGACAGTGCGTAAACGCATTCCCGCGTCAATAAAAAGCTACCGTGCTTCGAAATGCCAATAATTTGGAGGTTTTTAGCCTTAAGAACTTATAGACGGTTTGACCAATATCCACAGCAGATAGCCACAATCTACTCCTATTTTCAAGGTGTATTCCTGATGGGGTAGTCAGAGGGAACAGAGCGTCAGGCTTTGCGATCAATTCATACTTCTTTCACTTCCTGGAGATCCATTATTCGCTTTATACTTGCACGTCTAGGTTTCCGAGTACTTTTCGTATTTGTAGTATTTTGGATCCTAGCTATTCACTGTATACATGTATTTCTAACTTGTATTATTGTACTAAGTAGTTCTGTAAATCTTGCTAAAGGAAATAAATAGAAGAATATCCAATCCCGGCTATCCATTGATCTGACGTGGAGTACAAATAGACGGTCAGCAAACAGTCATTTGTCTTGTCGATCTCACTTGAATAATGATTCGCCTTCGGTAAGGACACCGACGCTATCGATAATTTAGTTCTTTAACATTTTGTTCTCCTGGTATTAGGGGCAGGCATTAGTCAATTTTTATTCGGTTTACGCTTTTGATGGGGAAGAAAAGAGGTAACATATAGATCGCGTGCCTATATTTGTATTGCATTTGTGTGTGTACATTGTATACATGTAATGTCGGCCTAGAGTGTTATGCGAGCCTTGCTTGACTTATGCCGGTGTCCATGCATTTTATTTTAATTGTAATCAATCGTGGTATTGTCCACTTAAAATTCCCGCGTTTGGGGGTCAATAAATACTTACTTTCACACTTGAGCACCCCATTTAGATTAAGATGAAAAAAGGTCAATTACTAATTCAATGTTTTTAAGGTTGTGGATTGAGCTCCCTGCCTGGGTTTTCTCGAACGTCTACAGTATGGGGTTTTTCAAAAGGGTCTTAGAAGGTTTTCAAAGTGTCGGCAGCGCGAGTGCTGCACATGTTCTTTGTTTTGTTATTTAGTAACATTTTTATGTAGGCATTTTTTTATTTCCAAATTACGATTAGAATGTACTCGTAACAACGATTTTTATAAAAAGTAGCCTATATAACTCTGCAGTCTTACATGTATAAACATTTTAAAAGTCCTGTTGAGACAGACAGCATAATATTAATATGATTATTATAGAGAGAGATACAGTATAGAGATTTCTAAAAAAAGTATCCGATATTACTTCTAATACCTCCAAGAATATATGTACAGTTTCATGATGATCCGCTAATTTGTTTTCTCGTGAAAGCTTAACAAACAAACCTACATTCGCATTTATCATATTAGTTGGTATATACAGTTTCCTACATATTTCATAATGGAGCTTGGGTTAAAATATGGAAGTTTAAAGTGCCGGGTGGAAGTGGTGTACCGGTGCTAAAACGGATGTCTGCCGCTAGAGAACGCAATATCCGCTTCCTTAAGAAGCACCGACGAACTACTGTTTATTATAAAGTTTCAACTATGTGCTGTTCTCCTAGTACTAAATACATTGAAGAATTATGTTTTAGAACGTACGTTTAAAAATTCGTTTTGTATTGAATATTCCATTGATCAAGGAAGGCTATTATAGGCTATATAACATCACGCTACTACCCAGGAAAGCTGCGCAGTAATCATAAATGTGAACGGACAAATTTTCATACATTTTTGTAATAGATATTAATAAGCGACGGGATTAAATAGATGCGGCGGGGATTCAAAGTATGTCTGTCACAGGTGAAGCCGCGGGGGGACGCTAGTAATAGAGAACATCTGACTTTATATTTTTCTTGTATTTTGATAAATTAATTCTAAACTTACTAAAAATAACTAAGAAACAAAGACCTAACATGCGTCATAAAATTTCTCCGCATCGCAGTCCTCACGTGGTAGCGTTCCCAGAAGACTGGCAGCATTGCCACGTTGAATGGCAATGCTTAGCCTTTGTGCGAAAAAGAAACCAGCCCTCTGGTCACGAGTAGTGTCAATTAGGCGCTTTACAATCTCTTGAAATAGATTATGAGCACTTGGACCCCAGGACCCTAACGTCTCGACCCCAAACGGCTCAAAAACGTAATCACTTACGAGTTGCAAATATTTCTGCCGTTTAAGGGTCTCCGCAGAAGCAGCGGCGGCACCGGCACAACCAGCAGTACCTGGAAGATGAGTAGGAGCAAGAGTGTCGACACACGTAGCGTCCCACACCAAACACCTACCCATCCTCCACGGCATTAACGACATACCGTCCGGTCTCTTGCCGTCGTCGCGCGCCAAACCATTCGGTTCAAGTTTAGCTGGCACACCGCCGGCGACAAGAGCACGTCGGATTAAGTCGTTAAGGCTCGCGTGCCGTGGTAATCGCCCAGCACTTCTGCAGCAAGACAAGCCATGATGTCCAAGGCGATCGACGACTACTCCACAATGGCACTGGTGCGGAGAAACACATGGCGCACCCAAACGAAGGCAGGAAGCAATGCGAAAGGTAGTATCGTCTAACATGGTCCCTATGTTAGACGAAGGAAGAGTTTGTAGCCACAGACCCGATTCCCACGTGCCCACTGCCAGTAAACGGGCTCGCTCAGCAGCTGTCGTACTGGAGCTTAATAAATTGTTTCTTACTAAACTGCAAAGCGGCCCGTCCCACTGACGCTGTGAGAAAAGGTTCCTTGGCAAGTCGGAGTTCGGACAGGCATTTTTCCAAGCATTTACTGCTTCAATCTTACACAGTATTTCGGAATTAACTAGTGTAGGTGCGAGAATTTTCCTAGTTAACGCCTCCGTACTGTGGACTGAGGACAGGAACGCTGGTAAACTAATATCGGAAATTTTGCGAATGCCGAGGCCACCCAAACGTATTGGCAGAGTCGCTTGCAGTGACGAACGGTCATTCAAGGCCACATTTAAAATCTTACTGAGAGTGTTTATTATAATATTATCTATTTTATCTAAAAGGCCAGAGTGTTTCCAAAATTGAGTTGACCTGAGAACATTAGTAAATTTTGGTACAAACAAGCAAAACCGGAGAATGGTGTAAGCCGAATGAATGTTAATTTTGAGTAGACGATCGGAAATATCACAAAAATCTTTTCTTGTTAATTAATATTTATTTATAACACTGGGTGTCAGACAAGTATACGTCTTACCTGATGGAAAGTGGTCACCGTAGCCTATGAATGTTTGCAACACAAGAGGTGCAGTACTCGCGCTGCCGATCCTTTAAAAACCTTCTGAGACCCCTTTTGAAAAACCCATACCACAACTACTTAATTCTTTTACATTTTTGAGCACCGCAAAGTGATGAGCAGCGATACTTACAAAGTGTGCATATTCCAAGTAAGAAAATTTACAAAGAAATAATGCTTTTTTTATGTCTCAAGAATAATGAACGTTTGCCAAATGAGTCTTTCTTGCACTTTATTTATTTTCTGTATGCGACATTTCACTTTTACGGCCAAATAAAACTGCTGGTGTACTCGAAATGAGGGCAATTTTCTTTTACAATACCATTGTATACATTTTAGGCCACCACAATGATCAAATTTCACGTCATAATATAAGTATCCTTTGTAACCCTGTTCTCCTAGTACTAAATATATTTGTACCGATTTTGATATTTGCAGGAGAAGGACGCCTGGAAATGATCTGCTTGCAAAGTGAAATAATATTGAACTGTAAATAGGCCATCAAAAAAAGCCTTCCTAAGTTTCTTGCCGGTTCTTCTCAGGTGGGCTGCGTTCCAAACCGGTGGTCACTTTAAATATTTTAAATAGTAACATTTTGTAAGCGTCGGTAAAATGGTTCATGCAAAATAAAGATATTTTTTTATTTTATTAAGCTATTGCATATTAAGCTATTGCATAGTTTTTATCGCGAGCTTTGAATGGGCTTTAATCAAGAAATTCCGTAAGGAAAAAAACCTAAGACGAAGGTCGAGACGAGGTCACACGAAGTTCACCGAGCACGGCCGAGCGTTGGCTTAACGTGTATGTACATATATTATATGGTACGATTGTTCGAAGCTCGCACGGATCGAGACGTGATGATAGTGAGTGTGAGGGTGAGGATGAGGGTGACTGTGAGAGTGAGGGTGGGGTGAGAGTGAGGGTGAGGGTGTCTTATTGTTTTTTTTTTTTAACTTTAATTTATACGGTTTTCCATGATCCAAGTAAAGTGGTTTTGCTAGCTTATAATTTACTTACTCGTGGTTCGCACACAAACTTTTAAATAATAATTATGTGTATGTAATTTTTCAAGCTAAGGTCTCTCATATAAATCAAATATTAATCTAAGCGGTCCATTCGACGCAGGGAGATATCTGCATCTATGAGTAAGGTCGTAGGATGAAATATCTGTGTTTGAAAATTATTTGATATTTTTATATTTGATGAAGGTACGAGTATGTCGAAAGATTTGAATCGTTTCATCATGGTATCCATGCCATACCTACTGTATGATTCCCAATTGTTGATTATGATACAACTAAAGAAATGTACATATACCAACTGTTGTAAATACTTAAAAAAAACTATCATTCACGCTTTTATGTCCGAAGGGTTGGCAGAGGCAAATTCGGAAAAAAGAAACAGGGGTACATGTATTTCTTGTATAATTTAAACTATTTTCACGTAGTATCCCTGACGGGGTAGTCAGAGAGGACAGATCGCCAGGCTTCGCGATCCATACATACTTCTTTCGCTTCTTCAAGATTCATCAATCGCTTCATACACGCACGTCTGGGTATCCGAGTACTTTTGACCTTTCCGTTTTTGAGCAATTTAGATAAGGGATAAGGCCGGATTTTTAAATTCAATCCTTAATTAGTGTTGCGAAACATTAATAATTAGGTACATGGACTACAATTTTGTATGGAAATCCGTAATTTTAAAGTAAGACATGAAAATTTCGAAATACTCGTCTTAAAGCGCCGTCATTACTAGGAGTACAAAGCAGTAATGAAAGGAGATCGAGGGTCTTAACAATTGGAGCGCGGCCAGCGTAGCGTACAGTGATCGACATCAGACGGTACAATGTTATTGCTCCATAAATATCTCCTAACCGTTATTGATCTCTTAGTACATTGTATTCAAATTTAGGATGTTTTGTTTTTAACGGCGAGGAACATTGCATTTTGTGTTATGTTTAGCTGTAAATTATGAATCTTGGGGCGAGTCAAACCAAAGTTTTACCCATATTTTTTGAATTAGGTCGTCTCTTGTCATTTTCTTTAATATTAGTCATTTTGAAGCGCTCGTGGCCTCGCGGTCTCAGTGTTCTGTAAACGATCACTGAGTTACGCAACTTTCACTATGGCTGGTCCTCGGATGGGTGACCACTTTGTGGCATTTACATTTGCGAGCGTTTCCGTGCTTCGGAAGGCACGTTAAGCCGTTGGTCCCGATTGCAGTAAAATGGCAGTCGTTAAGCCTGGTTGAATGCCTTATGGGCGGCATGAAAAATTTCAACAGCAGGTAGCCACAACCTGCGTCTGTCTATTTCAACACGGCAATGGGCTCACCACCTATTACGTGGGACAGGTAAATCCACACGGTGAAAAGTGGGCATATAATATGCCTCTGCCACCCCTTCGGGGATAAGGCGTGATGGATATTTATTTATTTTTCATTTATTTTACCTGATTCGTCAGTTTCCATATTTGCCAGTTTTCATGTTTCGTTACTCTATCTATTTATGTTTACGCTGTATCCCTGACGGGGTAGTCAGACAGGACAGTTCATGCATCCTTCTTTCACTTCCTGCAGATTCATTTTGACCTTTCCGTTATTGAGCAACATGGCCTCTGGATCTGCTAACACGGTCTTCGTATGTAAGTCTCGGTCACCCTGACTCCTACCCTTTACTTTCTATTCTTCGGCATTAATTTCTCAATCATTCGTTGAACGTGTCCAAACCAACGGAGTACGCTCTTTTCCAGCATAACGCCGACAATTTCATTCAAACCAGCCATATTGCGTATCACTATGTTACGTATTCGGTCTGCCAAAGTTACTGTTGTAAGTTTCACTTCTTACCTGTTTACTCTGGTACACACACATATATTTTTCAATTAAAAGGTGTAGTTTTGCAACATTTCCAACTGAGTATCTTCCAACTCAGCATTCAGAATTCTGTCTACAAGCAGACATTTTTGTCTTTATAGAGAATCCTGGGAATTTTCTGAGGAGTTATACCCGGGGCGTCAGCTGTTAGATAAATATGTAAGAACCGTGTGATTTTAGTCGATTCGAGTGCGGCATGACATTCCACGGGATGAAACACATTAAAAAGTAAAAGATGTTTACAAAGAAACTCTCATCTTCATTGTTAACGTAATCGAAAATTTTTATTAAAATTTTTAGACGAAGATAGATTACAAAATCGTATTTCAACTAGTTTTAATTAAACGAGATCTCATGATAAAACAAGGGCTGTTTGTTCAGAAAACTATTTCTTTTAAAATCTTGTTAGTCTGAATACGCTGTCTGGCTCGAATTCATTTTAACGAAATAGAAATAGGATGTACTTTACTTATTTTTTATTATTCTACTAGTTGACGCCCGCGGCTCCGCACGCTTGGTGAAGTTTTCTTTCAAAGGAACTTGTCCCTGGGATAAAAAGTAACCTATGTGTTATTCTGATGTGTAAGCTATATAATTGTAAAGTTTCATCACAAGCCATTCAGTAGATTTTGTGTGAAAGAGTAACAAACATCCATTCATACTTACAAACTTTCGCGTTTATAATAATAATAGGATTTATTGGCTACTGGTAAATTAAGTGTGACCGAAAAAAGTGATTTTCTAGAATTTGCTCGGCTGAGCTAGGTCCTATAAGATTCGTACAATAGATGAGATTACATACATACATATTGCAAAGCCTTTATCTCCCATGGTGGTAGGCAGAGGCATACGATACGACCACATTTCACCATATGCATTTTATCCCACGTAACTGGTGATAACATATATAGCATTGAGATGTGTTTAATATTAAATCAAGATGATAGGAGACCTTTTGAGAACCGCAGTGAAATAAATCCGTGAGTAAATTTTACATAGTTAATGCTTACGTTGTGTTTGTATACTTTCCTATTTAAACCCACATAATTTTAATATTAGAAAATAGTTCCTTTTTAACAGTACACTTTAAGATTGGATTTAAATTTAATTCCAAGACATCGTAAACACAAAACAATTTTCGTCTAGAAAAATTCTTGAGCAAATGCAAATACAATTTACGGCAAAGTGTTTACCGTGAAAAATATACTAACAGTACACGTTATTCAGAAAACATAAAACCAGGACCACTATCAGTGCGAATATTATAAAGGTGAAAGTTTGTGAGTGTTTTTGTTTCTCACTTCTACACGCTCAAACGTGTGCATTTCGATTGCTCCGCCACAGTGTCCAATCAAAAAAAGCTCTCCGTCAAAAATTTGTCGAAATTTGTCAAAACCGAATGCAACAAACCAAAAATTTGTCAAAGTAGAAATATAGAAGATATTTGGGTTTAAAGTTGGCCGCGCGAACGAAACGTGGAGGATTGCGCGGCCACGGAGATCTCAGCAACTACATGGGTTAGAGATCTAATTCTTTTTGTCAATTAAAGATTGAATTTGTCAATAATTGTCGAAAAAAGAAGTATAAGCTCTAGAGCAATATTTCACGAAATATTCGCTTTTGAAGTTATGGCCGCGCAATCCTCCACTCGTTGTTTCTTTAATGTTGATTATTTTTGAAACCTTACGATTTCATACAGTAAGCGAAAACTGACGCAAATTGACCTAAGTCTGCAGTCTCCACATAGATAGCTTCAGGTTACTGATTCTTGTGATGATTGTTTTAACTCATTTTATGAAATTCCGTGGCTATCAAATTATAATAAAACAACCAAGTCAAGGCCAACTTTAAACCCAAATATCCTCTATATTTCTACTTTGACAAATTTTTGGTATGTTGCATTCGGTTTTGACAAATTTCGACAAATTTTTGACGGAGTGCTTTTTTTGATTGGACACCGTGGCGGAGCAATCGAAACGCACCCGCTCAAACGGCTGGACCAATGGGGTTCAAATTTGGTATGCAGGTAAGTGACACTCTGGGTTATCACATAGACTGCTTCACCAGGCCGGTAGAGTCGAGTCTTCTAGTAGAATAGACGAAACAGGACTTATTAAATGTAATATTGGGACTAATCCCACTTGCATTTCCATTACTGCTGTCAACCAGGATCTACAGCAATGACCAAAATCACAAAAGTTACACCGAGCTTGATCTCGGTAAAGTGCCAGGAGAAGTTAGAATGTCTTGGAACCCGCAACGATATTAATCAGAAGATATTTTGAGGAAGTTGGAAAAAGAACGTAACGCCTCTTCCCTCCTTTGCAAAGCGGGAGGCCTGGAAAGCAACTAGGTGTAAATCCTTTAGAAATAGGGAAGCACCACCGTTATAATATATTACGGGTCCTATGTGAGCTATGTTTATTAAATGCACTTAATAAATGATAATTGTGCACAGAGCCATCATGAAATAGCAGAGTCTCGCACTTACGTTAGGGCCACCGCATACTTTTAATATCTACAACCGGCGATTTTGTCGCATTTATCGCCAGCTACATACATCGTAATTTTTCAAAATCGACGGCGGCGGATTCTGAAAGTAGCTAGTCTGCGGTGGCTCTTTCGTTGTTTGCATTAACTGTTTGAATATTGCAATTTATTTATTTTTTATTAAATGTAGGGTTTATTTTGTACAGGTTTTTTTGCGCACACTGTGATCTTTATCGTTCGTGTTATCGTTTGCCTTTCTTACTTATCAGTCACGCGGATATTCCACGGGTCCAACAGCTTAATGTGTAATTTTAAGCACGGAAACGTTCTTAAATTGAAATACCATAATGTGGTCACCCATCTGAGTACCAGCCAAAGATGCCTAATGCAGTGATCGTTTATAGAACACTGAGTTAGCGGGGTAGTAAGTTCACGAGCGCTTAAAGTTAGAGTTTTTCAACTCAAGGTATAGCCTTCTACAGGAAGTGTGGAGTCTCCTCAAGTTAGAAAGTGGTTGTGACTACACATTCAGAAGCATGGAACTCTCTGCCGGCGCACATGTTTCCGTCCTCTTACAATCCTGGCTCCTTTAAGAGAAGTGTGAAAAGGCAAATTTCTGAGCCGTCAAATTGAGGGTCACTATGGGTTGAGATAGCGGGCCTCAATCACGGGTCGTAGTCTTTGCTTACCGCGGAACAAGCCATTGTGACGTGCCAAAAAAAAAAACATCCACCTTAAATATAAAAAAACAATCAAACCAAAAATAGGTACTACAAATTATAGTAAACGGCGCGGAAGTATGGGAGGCGCAAAAATCTCCAATAAAGTATTTTTTAGTACTTTGCAGTAAAATTGCCTTGCGTACGTTGTGCCAATATCTTATAAATTTGCCTAAACAATTTTACACTCGATTTGGTTTTCACCACACAATGAATATGTGAATTTTAATGCCCTGAGGCGGGTTACCCTTTTCGTCGATTTTTGTCTGGCGTAATTTAGTCAAGTACTTTGTGTGTGTAGCGAATTGCGCTTACAATGTATGTTACATTGTGTGTTTACATTACATGTACAGATTTTTAAAAATTAAAGCTTGAAATTTAATTAACATATTATACTAACACTAATTTCTAATGGAAGGACTTGGTGGCGCAGTGGTCTCGGGTACGATTCCTGGGTAGGAACAAATATGTGTGTGATCCGAAATTGTTGGTTTCGGAGTTTGATTGTTTCATATGTATAATATGTATTAATAAATATATTAATATATTTACCAGTTGTCTCGATCCCATAGTACAAACTTATAGTATATACTAAGCTATAAGGCTAGATAGCACTGTGTAAAAATACGTACCACAATAAAAAAAAAATTTCCTCATAATTACTAAATATGAAACTAAATAAGAGCTAAGCTAATATTAAAGGTGACTTTACAAATATCGTAATGTAAGCGTCATTAATTTTCAGTGGAGTAAATAAAATTTATTGGTGTATAGTTTTATATTAAGGTTTGATGGCTGGGTTAGATGGATGAAAACTCTCACTCAAAATTCATTTATATATTTTATTAATTATAAGTTTATACCTCACTGTACAAATAATTAATTTTAGGTACTTATCCAACTAGAGGTTGATAGTGGACAAGTTATGCCTGCTTTTGTATGAATAATTCTATCTCAACCTCTGAAATCTAGTGTAACCAAATATTCTATTTAGCTAAATTGAAAACCGGGTGTTTATTTTTGCTATATACAGTGCAACCCGAAAAAGGTTTTAAAATTTTTAAAATCATCCAAACTGAGCGGTTCATTAGTCTATAATTAAACTAACTAACTAAAACTAACTATCTTCACGCTGTATCCCTGACGGGGTAGTCAGAGAGGACAGATCGCCAGGCTTCGCGATCCATGCATACTTCTTTCGCTTCTTCGAGATTCATCAATCGCTTCATTAACGCACGTCTGGGTATCCGAGTACTTTTGACCTTTCCGTTTATCGTTTTGTTTAATTATAGACTAATTTTTAGTACAATGTAAAAAAATTGTTAGTACAATGATTTTGGCTGCTATCAGCCAAAATCATTGTGTCAATCATATAATATGACTACGCAGTTTTTGAGACAGGGGTACGAAAAAAAAAACACTAAACATACGTTAAAAATGTCCAAAGTCACGCTCCGTAGAAGAAAAATGTTATCTAAGTAATGCGAAAGGGCATTTTTAACCCACGCATAAATTATTTGACTAGAATGTTTGTAAAATGTTAAAAAACGTTTATTCATTTCTGCACGCATTCATTCATTTATGCACTTTGCTTCCCTGCTATCTTTGTGTGAAATTCACAGCCCTGGACAGGGGCCAGACTACTTACTAAACGACCACGGTGTTCCACCTCGCCTCTACGGGCAGCAGGAGCCCCGCTTTGGGTTCTCCTCGGGAGAATTTTACACCAGACTGGTAACACATACATACATATTGTCACGCCTACATGAAATATACATGACGGTGGGGTGTGGGCGTATGATCTCCCCCGCAGAGATCTCTCCCGCAGACCCTCTAACATATGATATTTGACCTATGTTCTTTGATCTGTGACCTTTGATCTGTCGTTTCATTTGACCATGCCGTTTGACACATGCCCTTTGGCCTTCGACATATATACTGTGCTCTTTGCCATATGGCCTTTGCCCTATGACCTTTGCCATGTCCTTTGACCTATGTCCTGTGACCTATGTCCGTTGACCTATGTCCGTTGACCTATGTCCTTTGACCCATGTCCTTTGACTTATGTCCTTTGTCCTTTGACCTATGTCCTTTGACCTATGTCCTTTGACCTATGCCCTTTGACAATGTCCTTTGAAATCTGTCCTTTGAAATCTGTCCTTTGACCTGTGTCCTTTGACCTGTGTCCTTTGACCTGTGTCCTTTGACCTATGTCCTTCGACCTATGTCCTTTGACTACTGACCTTTGACTTATGTGCTTAGGCATATGTCCTTTGACCTATGTCCTTTGACCTATGTCCTTTGACCTATGTCCTTTGACAATGTCCTTTGACCTATGTCCTTTGACCCATGACCATTGACCCAAGTCCTTTGACCCATGTCCTTTGACCCATGTCCTTTGACCTATGTCCTTTGACCTATGTCCTTTGACCTATGTCCTTTGACAATGTCCTTTGAACTATGTCCTTTGACCCATGACCATGGACCCAAGTCCTTTGACCCATGTCCTTTGACCTATGTCCTTTGACCTATGTCCTTTGACCTATGTCCTTTGACCTATGGCCTTTGACAATGTCCTTTGACCTATGCCCTTTGACCTTTGTCCTTCCTTTGAAATCTGTCCTTTGACCTGTGATTTTGACCTATGTCCTTCGACCTATGTCCGTAGACTTCTGACCTTTGACTTATGTCCTTTGGCCTGTCCTTTGACCTATGCCCTTTGAATTGTCAATTGTCCTTTGACCCATGTCCTTTGACCTATGTCCTTTGACCTATGTCCTTTGACCTATGTCCTTTGACCTATGTCCTTTGACCTATGTCCTTTGACCTATGTCCTTTGACCTATGTCCTTTGACCTATGTCCTTTGACCTATGTCCTTTGACCTATGTCCTTTGACCTATGTCCTTTGACCTATTTCCTTTGACCTGTCCTTTGACCTATGACCCTTGACATTAAACCTATGTCCTTTGGTATATGTACTTTGACCTTTGTCCTTTGACCTATGACATTTGACCTATCTTTTGACCTATGATATTTGACCTATGTCCTATGTCCTTTGACCTATGTCCTTTGCTCTTGTACCTATGCCCTTTGACCGATGCCCACTATGCCCTTTGTCACAGGTCATTTGAACTATGTCCTTTGACCTATGTTCTTTGACCTATAGCCATTGACCTAGGTCCTTTGAACTTTGCTCTATGTCCTATGACCTTTAGCCTATTTCCTATGACATTTGTCCTTTACCCCATGTCATGTGCTCTTTGCCATGACCTTTGCCCTTTGCCCTATATCCTATGACATAAAATGCACCTAAAACCTGATTATTATGATTATCTTCGAAATAATATGTTTCGGGTTTGGTATCGTTAACTTTTATGATTTCAAATATTTCACTAGTCCAATTAGGATTATAACCTATTTGGAATGGACTTTTATACTTTAACAGCAGCTTTTATACTTTAGCAGTTCGTATTAGTATACGAACGAAGTCACCTAATCTGAATTTAAATGTATTTGCTCGGGTAGAATTTTTGTGAGAGCTAATAATATTATTCAATATGGTTATATCATTTCAAATATTTACTTCAGAAGGCTTGCATTTTATGGTTCTATGTTTTGAATTATTATATGAACTCAAAACATCTTCTAACGGTTTTTCTATCCATTCATAACTACCATTAAAACTAAATAATTAGAACAATTTCTTTTTTAAAGTCTTTAATCTTTCGACAATTGACGCTTTTTTTATTGAATATGTAGAATAATGATTTACATTATAATCCTTTAGTAGTTTTTTAAATAGTTCATTATAGAATTCCTTTCCCATATCAGTTTGTAAATTAACAGGACATCGGCAACTATTTGTTAATATGCGTCGAAAGGTATCAGTAACGTCAGACTTGGATTTAGTTTTCAACCCAATTGACCATGCAAACTTAGAGAAGCAGTCAATCACAACTAAGACAAATTTGTATCCCTTATTATATGATTTTAGCTGTGTCAAATGTCAATGAGGTCAGCTTGCCACAAGTCATCAATCTTCTTTAAAGTAACGGAGCGACGTATGAAATTCCTTCGAGCAGTTCTGTGTATTTCATTAACAACATTGTCCTTTATAGAACTCATTATATGTTATGCTCATTATATATATTATGTTATGTTTATCTTCTAATATTTTATTTCTATGTTGTTTAAATAGATCATCAACATCTTTCTTTGTATAAAATCTAGTCTGCGTAATTTGATCAACGTATTCTTTATTTACAACTTCATCAGCAGCAATAGGATACTTTGCACCGCGTAATGTACATAGTTTTAAATGGAAATCACCCAATTCAGTTTTAATCAGTACATTTTCTGAGAAGTCAAATATATTTGAAAGACGCATTCTTTTATGAATGCGGTGTCCAAATTTGTCAACTTACATTTTTAAGGTATGATGTATTAAGAAGTTAAGATTTAAATGAGAGATTAATAATAATAAATAAATATTGTGGGACACTTTTCACACAGCACCATCTAGCCCAAAGTAAGCTAATATTAGCTTGTGTTATGGGATCTAGATAACTGATAAACATACTTATATATTTCTAAATACATACATATTATAGATAAAGACAATAATATAGATATAAATACAGATATAAGAGAGATATAAATACAGATTATAAGCTAATGCACTTAATTTATTTGCTTATAAATCCCCGTTCACGTAACTCTTCAATGATTGAAATTATTTCATTGTCTAATCATGTGTTACCTGCTTCTTTTGATGCTATTAACAATTTTAATCTTTCAACTAATTCATTGGGATCGCCCCAATAAATGAAATCAACATTTTCTTGCCATTTCTTCATCACCGGAAGACCTTCTCCTTTTGAAATAGTGCCATCTGTTAACTCAGAGTCTTTTCGATGTTTAAACAGTGGTTTAATAACTTGCATATATTTTTGACCTTTATTGCTTTTGATTGGCTTTTTTGGATTATAATCTTGTCTGTGAGCATTCGTGTACATCAACAAAGATTTATAGTTCTGAAGATCATATTCTGTAACTAACTTTAAGTTTGGAGTTTTACTACACATTAATTCTTTGAGTCCAGGTGTAGTAATATGTTTCTGTATACCTAATGTTATGAAGTTATCGTTAAAAGTAACATGAGCAGAGCCAAACATCAATTTACCTCGTTCATGTCAAATTCCAAATGGAACATCTTTATACATTTCACTGCTTAACGACCAACTTGTGACATATCTCATCATCATCCGAGCGTCTGTCCCAGTTGCGTCTCGCGACGCCCGGGGTCCGCTTTCCTACATTTTCTCCTCCACTTCGCACGGTCATCGGCATCCCCTGTAGTGAGACCATTGGCACGCATGTCATCCCTTACGACGTCAAGCCAGCACTTCTTGGGTCTTCCCCTCTTACCGGGACCCGGCGGGGCTGACATGGCCAGACATTTGTTACCTATGTAGCCCGGCGGTTGCCGCAAGACGTGACCATACCAGCGAAGGCGACACTCATGCAACTTGTCTGCAATGTCACGAACGTGAAGGCTGCCGCGGATGCTAGAGTTCCTCACGCGGTCCATCCGCGTGACTCCACACATCCACCGCAGCATCTTCATTTCCGTGACACGCAGCTCCTGCTTGTGTCGCTCCAATATCGGCCACGTCTCACTGCCATGTAAAAGGACAGGTCTAATAATGGTTTTGTAGACCTGTCCCTTCAACCGGATCGGCATTTTAGGATCACAAATGACACCGGTCATCTCCCGCCATTTGGCCCACGCGGCAGCAATGCGTGACTTGACATCGCAATCGATGTCACTGGACGTGTGAAAAACAGATCCCAGGTATTTAACCTGGTCCGTGCGCTCGACCAAATCACCGCCTATGCGGACGGATGTGGGATCTGTCGAGTTTAGTGCCAAGTACTCGGTCTTCGCCACATTTAGTTTCAGACCGCCGTTCTCAAGCGTCTCCTTCCACGCCTTTACACGTCGCACCAATCTGCCCCTGTCCGCGTCTGCCAGCGCAATATCGTCAGCATACATGAGCAACCATTGAGGCTGCTCATGCGGGTTTCTGATGCTGTCCGACAATTCGTCTAATATTACACTGAACAGAAGCGGACTAAGGACAGAACCCTGGTGTACCCCGACGGTGATGGGGAAGGGTTTCGTGTCGCCAACAGCAGTCCGAACCATTGAATCGGAGTCACAGTACATGTCCCGGATAGTGTCAATATAGACCTCTGGAACCCCTTTGGACCGCAGTGCCCACCAGATCATCGCACAAGGAACACAGTCGAAGGCCTTCTGCATGTCTAGAAACAAACAGTGCAGAGGCGTGTTCTTCGACCTGTATTTCTCTGCGACAACCCTCAGGGCAAAAACAGGGTCCGTGGTCCCATGACCAGGGCGAAACCCATATTGACATTCCGAGAGAGTACACTCCTGCCGGATCCGAGAGTCTATAATCCTCTCGAAGATCTTCATGGTGTGGGACATCACCTTTATACCGCGGTAGCTCCCGCACTCCTGCACTGACCCCTTACCTTTGAAGACTGGAGTAATAATACTCAGTCTCCATTGGTTTGGGATCTGCCCGCTGAGGAGTATGCGGTTAAAAAGGTTTACTAAGATGCCCACACCGCGAGGACCCATCGCCTTCCAGGCTTCGATGGGGACTCCATCGGGTCCGACAGCTTTCCGATTCTTCATGCGGCGAAGCGCAGTCAGGACTTCTCCAGGCGTTACCGGTGGCACTAGTCCCTGATTCGGAGGGAGGTCCGGAGGCTGCACCTCTTTGTGCTGTTTGTTAAGCAGCTCGTGGAAGTACGAGTGCCATCTCTCCTTTACCGCGAGATGACTTGTGACATCTCTATTTGGAGTTAAACTTTTATCAGCAGTACCAAATGAATGAAAGCTATTGTCATCAGCATCATCATTATCATGACTACTTTCTTCATCGTCATGAGTACTGTAGTCATTTTCTTCATCAGATTTTGGATAAATTTCAGAATTATCATCATTACTATCTTTTCTTCTTTTTATAAGAGTTTTATTTACCGAAGAATCGTTTTCATATTTAATTGCATATTCATCTAATGAATTTTCGTTATTTTTTTATTCTTCGCATTTATAATTTCAGTAAGAGGACCAGTCACCGGTTTAAAAACTGCGTCCAACACATTAGGATTTTCTATTTCCGTATCACGTAATTTTTCCACCTTTCGTTTTACTGCCTCAGCAGCTTTAACAATTTGTTTTTTCAGAGTTTGCTCCATTTTAACTAATACAAACTTATACTATGTATTGTCTCAGTGTTTAAGGAAATAATATTTCTAAATTAATCTTGTTTAAGTTTATATTTGAGTTTTTCAATCAAAGACTACTAATGTATCAAATTTATTCCTGTAGCAACCCTCATTTAATTTACAATCTTTGTTTGACTACGTAACTGTAAGGCTCCTTCCATATTTTGCACACATTTCAAGAAAATAGTTCCAGGGTGTAACATGTAGTTTTGACTAGCGAGGTAGTGCGAACATATTGCCGCCAGACGTTGCTAGTTATATTAATGGATGGGACGATAGTACCTAGCGTTTGCGTGTAGATGGCATTACCGGGTCTGATTTTCAACAGATCCCATTTTAATTAAAATATATAACATTAAAATTGAATAAACAGTTTTTTTTAAGGAATACTAGTATTTAAATCAACTATTCAACATAAATATAAAATAACTTTAACTTGGTCTATGGTGATAGAAATTAGTATGTTGATTACAGAACGACAAGAAAAGGATAATTTTGACAGTTCTCCAGAGTGGGGTCGGAGTGAAAAAAAAGGATAAATAGGTGGTGTGAGGAAGGATCTGGAGGATTATCGACCTGAGATAGTTAAAGGATACCCGAAGTTCTCCAGATTTCTGAGATATTCTCCAAAATTCGTTAATAGTGATTTTTCTTGTGCAAGTTTTGGCCAACCCAGCCTAATTCTATAGCCGTCTTAGTCATAATCACGTACGAGTGTATAAGAAACCCCGCTATCCACGTAATTGCTGGAAGCGTTGTGGTTTCCCTTGGAGGAAAGGCGCGGAGGCTTCGCAAGATTCTGCTACTTGTTTGTGAGTTGCACTCACAAGGGCCGCTGCTCACGGTCTCTGTGGGCTGTCATCGACAACTACATCTGCTCTTGACGGCAGTCCTGGTCCTCGGGCGGTCTTCCTCAGTGTTAGGCATCAGCGGGTCGACGCACAGAAGCTTGGCGTGAGCGGAAGTGTCAGCTCGCTCCGCAAGTTCGCACCCCTGTGCAAAGCTGAGTACTTTTTATTTCTCTACTCCTGTATCTGCTGCATATTTACTTGTGTGTGTGTGAAGAATAGGTATCTATGAACTTTATACCCTTAGCATTGCATTTATATAATAATTAATATCTGTAATGAACTTATATTGCTAAATATTTATATTTTTTTATTGTGAGGTAGATTTTTTCTTAAAATAATCGAATCCTTTTTATTAAACCTTGTAAAGAATAAATGTGCAAGAATATTATTTATCTCCCAACCACACACACTCTTCATACAAGGCGCCCTGGGATTATTTCTTTTAGAGTCTCTTCATTGCTCTGCCCGGAGTGAAGCTGGTGGTAGCACCCAAAAAAAAGTGTTACAAGGTCATATCTGTATTTACATGCTCGTCATATACATGACGCACATTTATTTCATCTTGCTTAAAAAGTATTATTAGGTTAGCATTATCTCGAATAAGCTGTTTTGGTACTTTACTATAGGTTTGATTTAAGTAATAGCAATCTATATTTTTATGCCTACCCATCGCAAAATAGTCTCTCATACTATTCTGATTCTCACATGCCACGTCATCAAATATTATCATTAAATCACATTTAGCTTTTTGAGGATCAACTACTTCTTCTTTGTCGCTGTATTTAAAAATGTGATACTGGTATTTTGGTTGATGAAGTGTTTTGAGTAAACATAAACACTCCTAAATCTTAAACCATTCTCGTGTAAAAGTAGTCCTATAACCAAATTAGTTTTTCCACTATTCACTGGGCCACATATGATACATCTTACAGTATTCGGGAGTAATTTGCCATGCCTTTGAAGTTTATTTTTTGGTTCCAAACAAACGTTTTCCAACTGAAGTGATTGGCGTTGTTTAATAAATTTCATACTGTGTTATTTAAATACTCTTGGCGTATTATAAAACATAAAAGTGTTGCTGGGTTTATTATGCATCTGTTTATATAGATATAAAAAGTAGATCCCTGTTGCAATGTCTAATAACCGGCGATGTCATTGCTTCAAGTGCGTGTCAAAAAAAATATTTAGGTAGCTGTGATTTAAAATTATCTAGTAACCATGGTCTAAAAACGTACCTACATTAGTGCGATGCGGTCAATAGTGCGCGGTGATACGGTAATCCATCGGCGATAGAAACGGAATGCTAAAGGTTAGTTTATTTGTATAATACGTTTTTTGAATATTAATGGGGATTCTAGATCACACCAACCAATGGGTCGACGATGCAACGCGAAGCGTTGCCGAGCGAAGTGGAACGTAGCGAGAGTAAAGACGATGGGTGTTGTGATCTAGAATCCCCATTAATTATACTACTGTCTCATAGGGTTGCGTTAATCCTATAAAAGTTAACGACTGTCTTCGAGGGGTATTATTATTATTATGGTGTTATTTCTCTATAATATGTATGTATTTAGAAATATATAAGTATGTTTATCAGTTATCTGGTTACTATAGTACAAGCTCTGCTTAGTTTGGAATCAGATGGGGTTTTGTGAGTGGTCCCAACGATATTTATTTATTTATTTTATTTATTTACAGATATAGGGCATGTTTCCCCACTTTTACCCCAAAGCTTGTTCATAGCTCAACCCGAATTTCTAAACATATTATTATGTAATGTGCACGTGATGCGCTTTCATTTGAGACCCCACTCGAGTATATTTTGTCAACATTCGGTTATTCTTCCCCACTTTCAACCCCCTGTAAACCTTGGGTTGTACAGGAGCCTACGGGAGATAAATGAAAGTAGAAGTAGTTAGAAAGTATATATTTCCCGATAGGGCCAAAAGTAGTATAGTCAGGGTCGCGGGTGTTGAATATAGGTAGGCAACCGTAAGGTGAACTCTGCCGCGAGAGGCCGCGGAATCTGGACTTATCTGAGGGAGGGCCAGGTGATCTTCCACGGGTCGGATGTTGTTCCTCTCGCAGTCGTAGGGTTCTCCGGCTGGGCGACAGCTTCCACTCCCGGTCTAGGCGCGACCAGAAGGAGCCTCGGAGCAGCGCTCGGCCAACAAGTAGTAGGTATAGTGGTGAAACCGTCAAGGTTCACCCGTAACAAAGGACCCTGGAAGACAGAAGCCTGGGGTAAGAACCTCAGCCGGAAACCTAAAAGGCTTCCAGCCTCTCCTCAGGCCCAGGTTGGCTGGAGAGGCGGGAAGTCTTACATATAGGTGGTAGGTACATAGAATAAAATTTAGTAAGGGTTGGTTGGCACACTTGTGAAAATTTAGGCTTTATACATATTCCTACCCACTTATAGCTATGGCTGAAAATTAGCGATTGTAATAGATTTAGCATTTATAAGCAGGAACAAAAGTTAGTAAGGATGATTGATTATAATTAGAACTTACCGGGATATTCCGGGTCCAACATTTTTTCGAATATTCTATAAATGAAAATTGTTTTAGGAAAGTACTTTTATGTGGTAGTACACAGTATCGTAATTGACAAATCTAGGTTGTTCTCGAAACTTCCTGTCAACTGCTTATATAGGGCCCAGGGGTGAATCGAGGCGCGGGAGACGGGACCTCGAACTCCCCCCCACGCTTATACGGAGTAACTTCAATGCCGCATCAGTCCGTTAGATGGCTTTAGTCGTATGATGGCGCGGCTTGGAAACGCATCATTACACCCCACAATTTGTAAACGGCTCAACAGATTTTCATTAAACATGTCTAACAACATTCGCACATAAGTCACCTTTAAAACAGAAAAACTAATATGTAATCGCTTTATCCGTTCGGGAGCTATGATGCCACAAACAGACAGATACACAGACACGTCAAACTTATAATATCCCTTTACGTCGGGGCTTAATCACTACATATTATAAAACAAAGTCGTTTTTGGCTGTCTGTCCCTGTGTATATTTAGATCTTTAAAACTACGCAACGAATTTCGATGCAGTTTTTTTAAATAGATAATTAAATAAATATCCATCACGCCTTATCCCCGAAGGGGTGGCAGAGGCATATTATATGCCCACTTTTCACCGTGTGGATTACTGTCCCACGTAATAGGTGGTGAGCCCATTGCCGTGTTGAAATAGACAGACGCAGGCTGTGGCTACCTGCTGTTGAAATTTTTTAAGCCGCCTATAAGGCCTTCAACCAGGCTTAACGACTGCCATTTTACTGGCAACCGGGACCAACGGCTTAACGTGCCTTCCGAAGCACGGAAACGCTCGCAAATGTAAATGCCACAAAGTGGTCACCCATCCGACGACCAGCCATAGTGAAAGTTGCGTACCTCAGTGATCGTTTACAGAACACTGAGACCGCGGGGCCACGAGCGCTTCGAAAGATAAAGTGATTCTTATAGAAGGTTTTTATGTATATTTTGTTAAGTTTTTGTATACCTTAAGTATAACGATATATGTTGGCGGTGTCGGAAAAACTTAGCCGTCTGAGAGCTTTTAACGAAAACGCTGCCTAAACCCTTTGAGATATAACAATATAATGTATGGTGGAATTGTGTGTCTAACATAGATCTACAAAAAAGTCCGCGACGGTATATGTCTATCTCTTAAGAATACCGTAATATATCCATTTTAATACTTTAAAAAATCAGCAATAATAAAGCGGTAATTTAAAGGCTATTTACACAAATACATTATTAATCCTCATCATTTTTAATATGTTAGTTGGTTTCAGCATTTTATGAAGATTATTTTGTCCCTTCACACTTTGCAAATTAAATGAATATCTTAGGTGATATGGCAATATCAAAAAAATGCGCAAAGAAATTAATTTCGTGTAACAAAAATTCGACCGGGCCGTGCGGGCGCGGGCGTAATACTTGAGAGCGGAGAAGTAATCAAGTAATTTGGAAAATGTTCATACATTATCGTGAAATTAATAAACGACGGGATTAAATGGGTGCCACGGGGTTCGAAGTATGTCACGGGTGAAGCCGGGCGGGTCAGCTAGTTTACAATAAAAGTAGCAACATGACAATGTCTTGTCAAACTAGTCCGTCTCGCGGATAGATTCAAGCAAAAATATTTTTGTGGTTTTTAATTTTCTTAATATTATTACCTCTTGTACACTATTCTACTATTCGAGACCTTTCATTTGATATCCATAATGTGTAGTTGTTGAAAAAATATAAATGTACCGCCATTTTGTGGTAGCGGCCATCTCGGACCGGTTTTCATCAAACATAGCTAAGGAAGTTTGTAAGAATATATGGATGTATGTTTGTTACTCTTTCACGCAGAAACTACTGAAAGGATTTTGGTGAAACTTTACAATATATAGCTTACACATCAGAATAACATATAGGCTACTTTTTATCCCGGTAACAAGTTCTTATGGGAAACGTGAACGGGAAAACTTCACCACCAGTATTGTATAAGAATTTATAAGTAAACGTATATAGAATTCATACTATTGTAAACATCAAACAAAAAAAGGAACGGCTATAAAATTTAAATTAGATTCCTTTGAAAGCATTTCCAAAAAAAAACCACAATTGTTATTTCAGTGAAAGTGGAACTCAAAGCATTAAATAAGAAATAAATAAATAGAACATTTTTGTGATGTAATTCTGTAATACCAACATAAAAAAAATATTTTTTACAAACAAGCAAAACGCTCCCGTATCACCCGTAGTAGCTATGTACACTAGCAGTTTTCAAGCTTTGTTTGATGTACTTTATATACGATCCGGGTTTTCACGTGAATTACATCACCTTGAAAACTTTTAACACGGTTATGGGATCACAACGAAATAATGTGGGCGTATAGCCTCTGCTACCCTTTCGGGGATAAATGCATGACCTTAATTAATTTTTTTAATTTATTATTTATTTCTTTTTTAATGCTTTGAGTTCCGCTTTCACTGAAATAACAATTGTGGTATTTTTTTGGAAATGCTTTCAAAGGAATCTAATTTAAATTTTATAGCCGTTCCTTTTTTTGTTTGATGTTTACAAAAGTATGAATTCTATTTACGTTTACTTATAAATTCTTATTAAGATTAACTTAAAAATTAATTATTTATACAATTAACTTATACACAAAATGTTAGTATTATGTTTATTACTTAAATGTATGTTTAAATTATCCACAAGTTATCGATGGTAATTCTGTTACCCTATTTTTTAAACGTGTGGTAATTCCCTCTAAAACCGGCTAAAACCACACTTTCCCTGCCTAACTATCTGTTGCCGGACGCTCAGCGTTTTGTTGAATACTTATTAATAGTACCTACATTTTCTACAAAAAAATATCCTACAATGTTTAATATATCGTACTGCATTGTTGCGACTTGAATGCCTCTATCCAATGATGAAAATCATGTAAAATGCGTTCTTTTTTTGAAGTTATTATTTTTTACGATATGCGCGCATTCTGTCATGAAAAACCGACACTATGAAGTTAACTGATAAGTGTTTCCACGACAACTTATAATTACATTTAAAGTGGTTTTCATTCTTTTGATGATTTTTTCTTACTAATTTATCAATTATTAGACTAAAGTAGTATAACTTGTAACGCGTGTACATAAGTACACACACACTTATTTTTGAACAAGTTGCTCGTTCTATATAAAGTAATACGAGTAACACTACCGCGTGTCAAGTTTACATTTTAAATACGACTAAAGGTGATAATTGAATACGCCACTTATCAGTTGCGAGAAATTTGTCTGTACTAATTAGTATAATCTTATGAATAAATGGTGACGCCTCTTGACATGTTGGGTTGTAACAAATATGTACGGTAAGGCGTCTCTAGCACAGTGCGACGATTTCTTGCTCTATGTTTCAATATATCGCGATAATATTAACAGAGAGACGAGGGACTGACCGACAATCTCTATTTATTTTTAATTTGCAGGTAATATCGGATTAATACGAAGCAATTTGAAACATAGAAATGGTGAAATTGTGTATTTAGGAAGTATGTTTAGCGCGGATGGAAGATGTGATTCGGATGTGGAACGGCGAGTAGCTGCCGGAAACAAAGTTAACGGTGCTTTGTCCCAGTTAGTAAAGCGACAAAGCATCGTAAAAGAAGCACGACTGGCGATTCATAATGCAGTGCTAGTGCCAACTTTGCTTTACGGTAGTGAAACCTGGGTATGTCAGCAGATGCATGAAAGTAAATTGAATGCTGTGGAGATGCGATCACTTCGAAAGTTGTGCGGCGTTACCTTGGCTGGCCGAATACGTAACGAAGTCATACGCAATTTGGCAGGTTTGAATGAAAGTGTCAGCGTTAAGCTGGAAAAGGGCGTGCTCCGTTGGTTTGGACACGTCCAACGAATGAGTGAGGGACGATTGACGAAGAATATATATTGTTCAAAAGTAGAGGGTAGAAGGAGTCAGGGTAGGCCGAGACTTACATATGAAGACCACGTGAGCAGATTGCTCAAAAACGGAAAGGTCAAAAGTACTCGGATACCCAGACGTGCGTGTATGAAGCGATTGATGAATCTCGAAGAAGCGAAAGAAGTATGCATGGATCGCGAAGCCTGGCGATCTGTCCTCTCTGACTACCCCGTCAGGGATACAGCGTGAAGATAGTTAGTTAGTTAGTTAGTTAGTTAGTTAATTTGAAACATTATGAAGTTATCCTTCTTTTGGCGCGTTAGGGAAAAATGGTGAGAGCTATAGTCAACATTTTAGTTTTTTCTACAAACTTAGGATAAGGAGAAATATTTTTTTTTTTAAAAGATTCAATCTTGTTACACTAAAAAAGTATAATATTTTAAATAACACCACTTGTACTACCAGTGTGTTCATAGATCATATTGTGTGCCTATGAAAATGCCGTGAGGCTAAACTGGTTATGTTTATCAAGTAAATGTTGTGGAATAGTACAAGTGGTGTTATTTAAATATTATACTTTTTTAGTGTAACAAGATTAAATCTTTTAAAAAAAATATCTTGGTGGAAATTTCTACACATTTTAAAGAACACCACTTGTACTATAGTGGTGTTATTTAAAATGTGTAGCAAGTTCAACCAAGTGCCATCAATTAACAGTTTAAATTAAAGAAGTACCTAACTAGTAACTTCTAACGCGTGTACACAAGTGCACACACTTTTTTATATTAGCTCGTTAACCGACACTGCTTATCCCAATGGTAATACGGACACATATTTAGATTTCTATTATGTTAATTAATCTAATTTGCTTTTATTTAGTAAAAGTCAAAATATATGAACAAAACCATGAATATAGGGTATGCTTATGTTATTTAAAAAACCTTTTAACATAAAACACGAGCTCTGGTTTTATCTTTTTACACTAATGTGCCGAAGCAAAAAAACGTAGACCGTATGAAATATAGGGGCACCTTTACCGCCTCTCGTTTACATGAAATATACCTTTGTAAATATGTGCGCCTAGTACATTGAGTGCTTAACGATTCAGCTGTGTATTCATCACGCACGGGATTTATGGATATTACTTGTGTATTTATGCTTATTTTCGTGTTTCTGCCTACACGGGGCTTAGGCCACAAAAAAAAATAATTTTACAAAGCTTCTTAAATGTGAGCTCATAATGATGTGTGCCAATGAAACAGCTGTAGGAATTTCTGTAAAGAAAAAAAGGCAGATATGTCTGAAAGATGTAGAAAAGCCTAGAAATACTTAGGTACGTATTTGAAGTCTGAATATTTTTATGGCTTAAAATATCCTGATAAATGTTACCAACAAAAATGAGAGAATAAAGATCGAAATAAATAAGACAAAAGCACCAATGAGCCTCACAATACAATAAACGGCACACAATACGCGCCTTACAATTATCGGATTTTCGCCTACCTCTTATACTTTCCTGGTACACACAATAGACATAGATGAATAATTGTTTCAAATATCGATTGCAAAAAATGTGCAAACTTTGTTACTTACCACAATTATCGTGAGAAACGAAAATGTATTTCTGTATTTCTATTTACAAGAGGTTCCGTGCTTCGGAAGTAACGTTAAGCCATTGGTCCCGGTTGCCAGTAACGTGGCAGTCAAGCACATCTGAAGTGCAGTGAAGTCCCTAGGTGGCGTAGTGTATTACGCGACTACAGCGCTGAGGGTCGAAAAAAAATATTTATGTGATCCACAAATGTTGTTTTTGGAGTTTGAATGTTTCCTATTCATAATAATATGTATGAATTTAGAAATATTATGTATATCCGTTGTCTAGATCCCATAGTACCAGCTTAAACCTAATTTTGTCTAGAAGGCGCTGCGTAAAAAGTGTCCCACAATTTTATTTATTTTAGCTCCATCTACTGGCTAAGAGAGAATAAGAGAAAAAATTGGTTGTCTGTAAAGTCGGTTTACTGACGATAGTTGAACGTGACAACGTCTTAAGAAAATACTTATGGAATAGTAGCATTTTTCAAAAGAAAATTTTTAATTTCATTTGTTTAATAGATTTGTATGTATATAGAGAAGGAGGTAATTGCTCAAGTAGGAGAGAGACGGATGTCAAACGCTGCCGAACGCAAAGGCCGATTGTGCTTCTTTGTCGCTCGTTCTGCGCTCTCGCTTGCACTTCAAGCCTTACATGGAACGCCTCAGAGCGAGGTAACGCCGCATGAGTCATGTTTTTTTCGTGCGTGCAGCCAGCTCTATCGAATTATAGGACGTTGTCACGTCAAAAAAAGTCTTGTCTCTTGCCCCTACAGTAATATACGACACTTAAGTCTCTCTATTTCAAACTTCACTAACATTCTATCTCAACTTTTTTGCGCCTCGCCCAATCACACTTTTCGTAACGCATTACACCCCAAAGTTTCACTTCAAAATAGGCCAAGCCGTTACGGAGGCGTATGGCAACAAACACTGTGACACGAGATTTTTATATTGTCCGGGATATTGTCCGGGAAACACGTAGATAACTATTAAGTACTGTACTGTAAGAAAAAGGTAGTTAGACTTGACTGCCTCGGTGGCGCAGTGGTAGTGTATGCGACTGCCGCGACTGAGGTCCCGGGTTCGATTCCCGGGTCGGAATAAATATTTGTGTGATCCACAAATGTTTGTTTCGAAGTTTGGGTGTTTTTTATGTAAAATATGTATGTATTTACAAATATAAAAGTATGTTTATCAATCGTCTAGATCCCATAACACAAGCTTATATTAGCTTACTTTGGGCTAGACGGTGGCGTGTAAAAAAAAGGTTCGTTCCCACTTGTTGACCGTAGAACTGTTCTACTGAACAGTTCTAAGGTAGAACTAAATGGTCCAGCATATTATTATTTATTAATTCTTCATCTAAACGTATTATTACCTGAATTACGAGTAGGAGCGTATTTACTTTTATTTTCGGCATTGTTGGAAGCAAACGCATCAAAAATAGTGTGTTCACAGGACTATTTACAGATTCCTCTTATTAGCTTCTGTTATCCTAGTAGTGTTTTAAAATTTTAATACCAACTAAAGTTTTACTTCTATTTTAAATTAAATTAAAAAAAATTAAATATCCATCACGCCTTATCCCCGAAGGGGTGGCAGAGGCATATTATATGCCCACTTTTCACCGTGTGGATTCCTGTCCCACGTAATAGGTGGTGAGCCCATTGCCGTGTTGAAATAGACAGACGCAGGTTGTGGCTACCTGCTGTTGAAATTTTCAAGCCGCCCATAAGGCCTTCAACCAGGCTTAACGACTGCCATTTTACTGGCAACCGGGACCAACGGCTTAACGTGCCTTCCGAAGCACGGAAACGCTCGCAAATGTAAATGCCACAAAGTGGTCACCCATCCGAGGACCAGCCATAGTGAAAGTTGCGTAACTCAGTGATCGTTTACAGAACACTGAGACCGCGGGGCCACGAGTCCTTCAAATGAAAAGAAAACTAACTATCTTCACGCTGTATCCCTGACGGGGTAGTCAGATCGGACAGATCGCCAGGCATCGCGATCCATTCATACTTCTTTTGCTTTCTGCAGATTCATTAATCTATACTAATATTGTAAAACTAAAACATTACGCGCTAAGGAACTATTCGTCAGTTTTTTTTTGGTGTTTTATGGCCTGTTTATCGAGGAAGGCTCTATGCTTTATATCATCACGCGATGTCGACAAATGGGGATTTTTTTGTGTATTATTGTAGAATTTATAAGCGACGGGATTAAATAAATAGGTATGACGGGAGTTCGAAGTATGTCACGGGCGAAGCCGGGGGGGAGGAACACCTAGTCGATTCATAAATGCACGTATGTCCAAGTACTTTTCTTTCCTTTTTTGAACAATCTGCTCACGTGGTGTTTATACTCGTAATGTAAGTCTCAGTCTACCCTCTGCTTTCTCATGGTATAATATATTCTTCGTCAATTGTTCCTCACTCATTCGTTGGCCGTGTCCAAAAAAATAAACTGTTAGGTAAACATAAAACAGATTAATGTACATAACGTTTTATTACTTTTTAGTAAATAAATAATTTAAAAAAAAGCAAACTATAAGTCAATTTTACTAAAGAAAGGTTGATTTTACAACAAACGAAGTCCTTTACAAATCTATTTTATACCAGTTATGCAGTTGTATCTCGTAAACAGTCAAAGGAATTTTCTATTCATTTTGTGGAACAAAAAAGAAAAGTGACTCTTTACATAGATCTGAACGTTTTATGAAATTTTTCTCATTGCTTAAATGCGGATTCTGGAAAGTATCAAACAGTTGGGTGCAATTTGCTTTGAGCGTTACTTTTAGGATTTGAGTAAAAACGTCAGCGCTTTGCCGTGCCTGTATTTTAGTTTTTCAACAGAAACAAGATCATTTTTAGTAAAGTGAAAAAAGACAACCTGGTTTGAGGTGATTCAGTTCAGTTCAGGTTTGGGTAGTTCAGTGGTTAGAACAATGCCCTGGTTAGGCAAAGGTCACGGGTTCAATCCCCGTGTAGAACCAGGTTGTCTTTTTTCACTTTATTAAAAACTAGTTGACACCCGCGGCTTTGCCCGCTTTGAGAAATTTTCCCTTTCCCGTTTCCCACAGGAACTTGTTCCCGGGATAAAAAGTAGCCTATGTCCGTATCCTGGCTCTAACCTACCTTCCCACCAATTTTCAGCCAAATCGGTACAGCCGTTGTTGAGTTATATATGTAACCGGAAAATAACAACAACCGCAAATTTATAAATTTTCTAGGAAATTTATAAATAACCTAACCCAACCTAACCAAAAGTTTATATATTTCCTAGAAACTTTTTGTAAATTTATAAATTTGCAGGTCTTGTTATTTTCCGGTGACATATATAGTGTAACTAATACGACTTTCTTTTATTTATATAAGATATAGATTTATGTCAAAGTTAGCATACTAATTGCTTTAAAAACATATCAAAAGATATTTTTTGATTATATGATATTATTATAAAAACGAAAAGCCTAAAAGTATAAATATCCATCACGCCTTATCCCCGAAGGGGTAGCAGAGGTATATTATATGCCCACTTTTCACCGTGTGGATTCCTGTCCCACGTAATAGGTAGTGAGCCCATTGCCGTGTTGAAATAGACAGACGCAGGTTGTGGCTACCTGATGTTGAAATTTTTAAGCCGCCCATAAGGCCTTCAACCAGGCTTAACGACTGCCATTTTACTGGCAACCGGGACCAACGGCTTAACGTGCCTTCCGAAGCACGGAAACGCTCGCAAATGTAAATGCCACAAAGTGGTCACCCAGCCCGAGTACCAGCCATAGTGAAAGTTGCGTAACTCAGTGATCGTTTACAGAACACTGAGACTGCGGGGCCACGAGCGCTTTAAAAAGTACCTAGAAGTACTCGGATACCAAGACGAGCATGTATGAAGCGATTAATGAATCTTCAGGAAGCAAAAGAAAATTGCATGGTCGCGAAGCCTGGCTATCTGTTCTCTCTGTCTTACCCGTCAGGGATACAGCGTGAAGATAGTTAGTTATTAATCTTAATAATATTAATATTATAAATGCGAAAGTTTGTATGGATGTTTGTTACTCTTTCACGTAAAAAATACTGAATAGATTTTAATGAAACTTTATTAAAGCTTAAATATCAGAATAACATATAGGCTACTTTTTATGCCGGGAACAAGTTCCTGTGGGAAACGGGAACGGGAAAACTTGTCTACGCGGGTGAAGCCGCGGGCGTCAACTAGTATAATATACACTTAAAGGCAAAAGTGCCCAGTAGTTCTGTTATTAAAATACATTGCGGTTTAATCGTAGACATACAATAATACAAATAGGATTTACGCATGGTTGCGCCGGTATACGATTCGAAAGATGCCGCGTTATTTTTTTTATGTTGCATCGCCGATCTCCATTTTTTTATTAATTAGTTGTCGACACTCCCCCCGCTTCCCTTTATTCCATTTCTCTTTCGCACCTACCTTGCCTCGCATAAAAGAAGAGCTAGGCAGCTGTATTACGCGCCGTCTAAAACGCCACTCACAAGCAGAGAGGACGGATTGAAAATTAGTATTTCAATTGACCGCGCGCGCGTTCGTATCAACCTTTCGCAATAATTGTGTTTTCCATGGATAAATAGTGTTTTCATGCAATGGAACCAGGGATCCAAGTCCAGGGACGTCCCCGGCAGCCTACACCTCAGCATCTCGCATCAGCAGCAAGGTAGTGTGCCCATTCTTGTTTCCATTATTTTTCGTCGACAACCGCGTGTAATAATAATTTCATTTTTGTCTTTCCCCGTAATTAGAGTCCACTTCGAATTTATTTATCTCGCCCTCTCAACCATTTTCTGGTCCTAACGATCCAAATTTTTGATCCATTCGCTTTAGTAGTTTGCCAATAGAAACGCAGTGGTTTTTATTCCATAGGGAATAAACGCATAGGTATATGTTATAGTTTTTATTCCACCACGGAATAAACGCATAGATTAGGTAATAGTTTTTATTCCATAGGGAATAAACGCATAAGTATAGATTATAGTTTTTACTCCATTCGGAATAAACGCATAGATTAGGTAATGATTTTTATTCTATAGGGAATAAACGCATAGATAATGGTTTTATTCCAATAAGGAATAAACGCATACTTGCCTACTGTCTTTCGCATAGGTAGGTACTAAATAGTTGGTGGTTTCGACTGCACCGCATAGTAATAGGTAGACCACGCGGGCAGGTACCTAGGCCCGCGCGCGCAAGTACCTACGCTCGTTCGCGCCGCGTCTCGCTGCTCACACCGCTTCCATTTTGATCGTTCGTTAGTTTTGCACTGTAGGTAGCTATAGTTGTTTTGTTTTAACAATGCCTCCGAAAGAGATTCCGGATCCACAGTTAAAACTATTACACGCTAAGAAGGATAGCCTTTTTAAGCGTATGCAATTAATTTGTGATTATTCATCGAGGATCGCAGATGAATCAATAAAAGAATTGTTTTTATCCTCGATTGAAACCGTAGATACTTTGCGCTTAGATTTCGAAAATGTTCTCGATAAAATTAACTTGCTTGAATTAGAATTAAATCCCGATTTCTTATTAAGTTACGACGCCATGTCATCTTTCGAAGATTTAATTTGTCGCATAAAACGTGTCGCAAATTGCAAGCTCTCGTGCCCGTAGTCACCGATTCGAAACCCGGGTCAGCCGGTTTTGATTTGCTGAAACGGGACCGACCTAAATTACCGCCTATACAAATACCCGAATTTGATGACGATATAAAAAATTGGCCTTTGTTTTTCACTAGTTTCGAAAATACGATCCATAATAATAATTCGTTTTCGAATTACGAAAAATTACATTACTTAGTTAGTAAACTAACCGGAAAAGCAAAAACCGTTTACGCCGGAATAACGCTTTGTGCCGAAAATTATAGTTTGATTTTGAATACTTTGAAGGTCAAATACGAAGACAAACGCTTAGTAACAACCGCTTATTTGGATCAAATATTTAATTTAAAAAATAGCTCATCGTGTAATGAACACGACTTAGAAAAATTCTTAGATATTTTTGCATCAGCTGTTCGCGCCCTAAAGAATGTCAAGGTCAATGACCTCTGTGACTTTTTGATTTTGTATATC
This sequence comes from Thumatha senex, assembly GCA_948477245.1. Classification (NCBI taxonomy): domain Eukaryota; kingdom Metazoa; phylum Arthropoda; class Insecta; order Lepidoptera; family Erebidae; genus Thumatha; species Thumatha senex. Next base: position 20,558,183 of record OX419744.1, on the reverse strand, counting down.
GGTTTAAAGAAATTAGATTCCGAAACCGTTCGCTCATTTGAAATGGATAGACGTGGCCATCAAATACCTAAGTTCGACGATTTAGAAACTTTCGTTCGTCAACATGTTCGAATTTTGCAACGAACTTCGTTAAACCACGGAGTAGCGAAAAATAGTCCGACTAATCGTAGTAGTAATAGTAGTAAGCCCACGAAGTCCACGCACTCTTTTGTTAATTTTGAACCCACAACTTCGCAATCGCAAGTGTTGCATTCGAGAAATTGTTCTTTGTGTCAAGGTCACCATGACCAACTTTATAAATGTTCGGTGTTCAATAAACACACTCCTGGCGATCGCTACAAATATGTTCGTTCTAGTAATTTATGTATCAATTGTCTCAGTAAGAAACATCGTGTTTCATTCTGTAATTCGAATATTTTTTGTCGCAAGTGTAATGGTAAACACCATTCATTATAACACTTCGAAAACAATAACGCCATGTCCGGTAGTTCGTCCGTCGATTCCAGCTGCGCGAATTCAGTGCCTAACCGTCCGTCCGCTGTGACGTCACAGCGGCCCGCGCCGTTGAGTCGAGTTGTTGTTTACGATTCGCATGGTAGGGGACATAGTATTCGCGCACTTTTAGATAGTGCTTCTCAAAGTAATTTTATTAGTAAAAATTGTTGTAGTCGTCTTGATTTGCATATAAATAACCGCCCCGCTTGTAATGTTGTGAAAGGTATTGGGGGTTCCACTAAAGCCGTTCAACGTTCTGTAGGGATTAAATTCCACTCGCATTTTGATTTTGATGTTAGTTTTTCGATGGATTCGCTAGTCGTCGATAAGGTTACCGAACTTTTACCGACTGTCGCAGTCAATACCTCATTATTGACTAATTTTAGAGATTTGCCTTTGGCCGATGATACTTACGCCGTTCCAGGAGATATTGATTTGTTAGTTGGCGCTACGATTTTCCCGCACCTCCTGTTGCAGCATAAGGTTCAAGGTCACGCATCGCACCCCGCGCCGCTCGCCTTAGTGACTTTGAGTTTTGTTATTGTTGGTTCCGCACCCGCTTGTTTTGATTGTAACTCGACAGTGTCATATTGTTGCGCCGTCGAGCCGCTGGACTCCGCTGTCCGCAAAATTCTGGGAGATAGAAGAGGTGAACGTTCCTCCTATTGTCAGCCCGGATGATAAACTTTGTGAAGAGTTTTATAGTCGCACGACTACTCGCGATAGTGATGGTCGTTATGTTGTCGCACTCCCCTTTAAAGGTGATGTTAATTCGCTTGGAGATTCGTTTCAGACAGCCGAAAAACGCTTCTTTTGTTTAGAACGGAAAATACAGACATCTCCAAAGTTGAAGGAGGCTTACGATAGCGTAATAGTAGAATATTTGGATAAAGATTTCATTTCACCCGCGCCTCCCGAAACCGAAGAGACGAAGCACGCTCCTTCGTATACCATACCGCACCATGGAGTTGTCCGCGAGGATAAACTAACCACCAAGTGGCGCGTTGTTTTAGATGGCAGCGCCAAAACTAGTTCGAATGTTTCGGTAAACGATATTTTATATATATCCAAGGTAATTTTGTTCGAAATTATAGTTAACTTTCGCTTATTCGCTGTCGCGCTTTCAGCCGACATTAGACAAATGCTTCTTTGTATTGGTGTTCTCGAATCAGATCGCCGATTTCAACGCATCAGTATAGATGGAATTTTCGTATTCTCGGATTCGACCGTCGCTTTGTGTTGGACACATTCTTCGCCCCATCGTTGGGATACATTTGGCGGAAAAAAAGTAGCAAAAATTCAGTCGGAATTGGCGCCGCAAAACTTTTATCACGTCTCAGGTACGGACAACCCTGCCGATTGTTTGTCTCGTGGGTTAACACCTGCACAGATTTTGGATCATCCATTGTGGTTCCATGGCTCTTCCTGGTGCCAAGCCCCACCTGATGAATGGCCTGTTAGTCCTCTCAACCACGCTACTGTGTCCATGCCGCCAGAGGAAAAGAAAGCCTCTTTAGTTACTACCGCACCGCTCGAAAAATCGCCTATCTTAGAGTTGGCTAGCCGTGTTTCATCGTGGTCGATTCTTTTACGTACTGTTGTTTTTATTTGCCGATTTTTGAAAATCCTTCCTCTTCGCGAGCATGTTACCGCCTTTGACTTAAACAAGGCTGAGTTAATCGTGCTTTGTGAACTTCAGCGATTTAATTTACGTCTGAAATTAGAAATTTGGAATTAAATAAACCTTGTAGTCGCGCTTTTCAACATTTGAAACTTTTTTGATGGATGGCCTCATTCGAGTTGGTGGTCGTTTGAGCCAGTCCGCATTAGAGTACGATCAAATGCATTCTATAGTTCTCCCACGCAAGGATCATATCGTTGATCTTTTAGTTGAATATCACCATAGGGTGAATTGTCACGTTGGTCCAGATTTATTGATGTCGATTTTGCGCCAGAAATACTGGATTCTCTCCGCACGCAATTTGATTCGTTCGATAGTTCATAGATGTATTCCGTGTTTCAAACTTCGCCCGAAGTCAATCGCGCCCGAAATGGCCGATCATTGTCCTTGTCGTGTTGTTCAGGCTGCTAAACCGTTCGTACACACGGGTACCGATTACGCTGGCCCCTTCAGGGTAACAGTTTCTCGTGGTCGTGGTATACGCTCCACGAAAGCTTATGTTTGTCTTTTTGTTTGTATGACGACTCGCGCCGTTCATATAGAGTTAGCAAGTAATTTGAGCACGCCATGCTTCATGGCTGCATTTAAAAGATTTTTGTCGCGTCGTGGTTCCGTATCTCGAATGTATTCGGACAACGGTACGAATTACGTCGGAGCTCGTCGTAACCTTTTAGAACTACATAATTTTTTGCGTTCCAAACACATTACGTTTGAAGAGCTGAGCACCGTGCTCACTCAAGTCGAGGCCGTAATGAATACGCGTCCTCTTTGTAGAACCTTGTCTAGTGATCCCTCGGAGCCGCTTGCACTGACTCCAGCGCACTTTTTGAATGTTACACCGTTAAAATACTTACCTGCTTTTGAAATAGAGGAAGATCGACTTCATCTTCTCTCGCGTCATGCATTATAGGATAAACTTGTTCAATCGTTTTGAAAGCGTTGGAGAACAGACTTTTTGCATACGCTACAGTCACGTCAGAAATGGAATACTCCATCGAACCCTGTTACTGTCGGTACTGTCGTAGTTATTTTAACTGAAAATATGCCTCCATTACATTGGCCTCTTGGGGTAGTAGAAGAAGTTTTCCCTGGGTCAAATGGGGTCACCCGTATAGTTCGCGTTAAAACCGCAACTGGTTCGTACTTGCGACCAGTTATTCGTCTGTGTCCTTAGCCTAATCAACAGTAACTTCAATAACAAATTTAGCTTGTTCGATGGGTTTAGTTTAGTTTAGTTCAATAGCATTTTGTATAGTTAGCAGCTAAGGCTTAGTGGCAACTGTATAGTCAGTTGTTCCTTTTTCGAAGGTAACCCTTAAAGCCGGGAGGGAAATGGTTGCGCCGGTATACGATTCGAAAGATGCCGCGTTATTTTTTCTATGTTCCATCGCCAATCTCCATTTTTTAATTAATTAGCTGTCGACACTCCCACCCCGCTTCCCTTTATTCCATTTCTCTTTCGCACCTACCTTGTCTCGCATAAAAGAAGAGCGAGGCAGCTGTATTAAAACGCCACTCACAAGCAGCGTGGACGGATTGAAAATTAGTACTTCAATTGGCAATAATTGTGTTTTCCATGAATAAATAGTGTTTTCGTGCAATGGAACCAGGGATCCACGTCCAAGGACGTCCACGGCAGCCTCCACCTCAGCATCTCGCATCAGCAGCAAGGTAGTGTGCCCAGTCCTGTTTCCATTCTTTTTCGTCGACAACCGCATGTAAATTTCATTTTTGTCTTACCCCGCAAATACAGTCCACTTCGAATTTATTTATCTTGCCCGCTCAACCAACGCATTTACCTGAAAATGTTACTCGAGTTCAAAGGTCACACCTCAACTTGTCCCAGTTGCATTTTAATTTTCGATTTAGATTGATTGTTGGGAGCAGCTATTTATGTAGACATTGATTGTTTATACTTACTGACTGGTGGTTTAAAAGGCGTGCGTGTATGAAGCGATTGATGAATCTTGAAGAAGCGAAAGAAGTATGCATGGATCACGAAGCCTGGCGATCTGTCCTCTCTTAATACCCCGTCAGGGATACAGCGTAAAGATAGTTATTTATTTTTTTAGTTAACTGATGGTTACTATTATCACAAATTATGCGAAATAATCATTAAACAGCCAGTTTTTGGAGTCTATTTCTATCAATAAGCTTTTATGCAAGATACCATATTCTAAATAAATAAAGATTTGCTTATGATTATGAAAAAATAAAACGTGTACATTACGATTTCTTCGCCACTTCAAAAGTTCGTGGACGCACGATCGTAATATAACTTTGTATGTTGATATCTCACAACCTGTAATTGCTAGGGTTTTGGTCTGAATTCCCATTTATGTGAATTGCGTAAAAATGACATTGTTTTAGCACGCTTAGAGCACATTAAAGTGGCAATGGGCTGGTCAATCTGTAGAAGAACTGATGACCGATGGAGCAGACGTGTTCTGGAGTGGAAACCGCGACTCAGTAAACGTAAACGTTGTGAGGTAAATTGAGAAAGGCTTACGCCCAGCAGTGGACTACCATGGGCTAATTTGATAGATTGAGATTAAAATCACAGTTAGTAAACAATCATCTTGTATCAAAAATATTGATAAAACGCAATGTTCTACCAGGGCGACGCAGGTGATTATAATTGCGATTAGAATTGGAAATACCTCTACATTTAATTACTGACTGTTGTGAGTTCCGTAGGTAAGAATATAAACTTACAAACAACGACCTTCTTTTTGTATTGTTTTCTGTAAATATGTAAAATTTTAATTTGGTAATAAATATGTTAATATAAATAAATTGAGGTACTAATAAAAAAACAATTAAATAATGTAGGAAAATAGTTCCTAGAATTTTTACAAACGTTATAATCCGACAGAGGTCAAGCGACGTCTATGATTGCCTAGTAGCTGCTATTTGTGCTGTAGGTGAAATCCATTAAAATAATGTCTATTTTCCTAGAATTTTCGCAAACGTTGAAGTAAACTCCGAGACAGGTCAACCGACGCTCACTCTAATGAACAAATGACCGACGACAATGAGATAACGACCGCGCTGACTGCACAGGACATCGCGGTCATTACCAGCCATACCGGGGTTAATGATGAGGATGAAAAGGAATTTCTACATTTCTGTACTATAATATAATCTTGTATCCTACTAATATTATAAACGTGAAAGTTTGTAATTAAGGATGGGTGTTAGTTACTCTGAAAATGACTGCCTCTGTGGCGCGGTGGGAGTGTATCCGACTGCTACGCAAGAGGTCGTGGATTGGATTCCCACCCAGGATAAAACTTTGTGTGATGAGCACGATGGTTTATTCTGTGTCTGGGTGTTATTTATCTATAATATGTGTGTATTTAGAAATAAATAAGTATGTTTATCAGTTATCTGGTTACTATAGTACAAGCTCTGCTTAGTTTAGAATCAGATGGCGTTGTGTGAGCAAAATCTACTGAATTTATTTTAATAAAACTTTACAATAGTATAGCTTACTCATCAGAATAACACATTGGCTACTTTTTATTCCGGACACAAGTTACGATGGAAAACAAGAACGGGACAATTTAACCACGCGTGAGGAGCCCCAGGATTCAACTAGTTTTTATATATAGGAATGCATCTTCATTTATCATTCATTCACCATTCATTTATCACGACAGATGTTCACTTCTATCGCTTCCTGCTGTCCGGGTCTCGCAAAAACTACTGAAAGTCTTTAAATGTAACTTTATAGTATCTAATAAAGCTTAAACATCAGAAGATCCCATAATATCATCTTTTTATCCCAGAAACAAATATCTGTGGGAAACAGGAACAGTAAAACTTCACAACTTGAGCAGAGCCCTAGGACGATTTAACCAATCATCCTAGGCAGAGCCCCATCAATTAGCTTTCAATAATGAGTCTTTTTTTTGTCATCTCATCTTATTAATTGCATCCAAACCCTATTATGGTTTAAAGCCTGGGGTTCATTTTATTTGGCTGCTAGGAGCAGCTCTCGTTTAGCTTTTGATTTCAGCATTGTCAGAAGCGACTGCCATCTAACCTTTTAACACCATAAGTCAGCAGGTGCACCGTTAACAAGTCAGGGGGCCGAGTCTGCTATATAAATCGTGTCAAAATATAATCGAAATTGTCACTCAATAGAAAGCCACCAGTACCATTTTCACAGATTTTCGTAGTCTACTATTACAATCGTACTCCTATAGACTTCTCGGTCTATCGGTCGGCCGATAGAATTCTACAATATGTTTGACCACGACCGCTGTACCGCTCACTGCGTATAAAATTGTACGCAGTGAGTGGTACAGCGGTGGTGGTCATACTTATAACATGTACCGCGTCTGTGGCCGCTAGTCAGTTGCATTTTTGATAGTCTACTAACATTTTGACAGCTATAAATAGCTATTCTGGTTCTATTCTATGGCTTGTCAATAGTAGATTCGGGCCTCAGGTCGATTGGTGGGGCCCTAGCCCCATACAGCAATCTTATTGGAGCAAAGCGAACAAAGTAAGCATAGCTCCATTCTTCCCCGATTCAGGTTTTCACTTTGTCCTCGAACTCCTCCCAAACCACTCAACACCTTTTGATCAAATTTGACCCATAATACGTCATCTAGCCATAGCTGGTTTAGAAAAAAAAATCGAAAATCGGACATACCATGGAGGAATAATCACCGAAAGGAAATAGCCAATGACCACAGAACTCGAAAAACTGCAAAACGCTTTGCTCCATTTCGACTTACCGGGGACGGCACGTGTACCTAGTCTTTGTATTTAATATATTCGACGCGTAATTTACCCATGTCGAATGGAGTGTGAAAAATCACTATTACCCTCATAAAAGAAAATACATATCGCACAACTCAGGCGTTAAGTGCCAAGATTCGGCCATATGTGTCGTACCCTTATCATTTAATGTTATGAGCTCGCTAAATAACCACTGATAACAGCTGTTTTGCTGGTACAAGGATTGTCAAATGGGCTCATAGAAAAGGGTTCCTTAGGTGTAATATTATTACTTATATTCTATACTAATATTATAAAGCTGAAGAGTTTGTTTGGTTGAACGCGCTAATCTCAGGAACTACTGGTCGGATTTGAAAAATTCTTTTTGTGTTAGATAGCCCATTTATCGAGGAAGGCTATAGGCTATATATCATTACGCTACTACACACAGGAGCAGAGCAGTAGTCATAAATGTCGTCAAATCGGGCAAATTTTTATGCATCATTGTAGAATTTATAAGCGACGGGATTAAATAGGTGCGACGGGAGGTCGAAATATTCCACGGGCGAAGCTGTGGGGGTCATCTAGTATACTATATCCCCGAAGGGATGGTCGAAGCATATTATAAGCCCACATTACAACGTGTGCATTCCTGTCCCACATTAGAGGCAGTGTGAGTCCATTGCCGAATCTAATCACGTAAGGTTAATATATCGTTTTAAATTTTAAATATAATATATCCATCACGCCTTATCCCCGAAGGGGTGGCAGAGGCATATTATATGCCCACTTTTCATCCTGTGGATTCCTGTCCCACGTAATAGGTGGTGAGCCCATTGCCGTGTTGAAATAGACAGACGCAGGTTGTGGTTACCTGCTGTTGAAAATTTTTAAGCCGCCTATAAGGCCTTCAACCAGGCTTAACGACTGCCATTTTACTGGCAACCAGGACCAACGGCTTAACGTGCCTTCCGAAGCACGAAAACACTCGCAAATGTAAATGCCACGAAGTGGTCACCCATCCGACGACCAGCCATAGTGAAAGTTGCGTACCTCAGTGATCGTTTACCGAACACTGAGACCGCGGGGCCACGAGCGCTTCATTTAAATTTTATGATGATTGATAATAAACATTTCTCAGTGTTTTACAGAATATATAAAACTAGCTGGTCCCCGCCGCTCCACCCGTGACGTACTTCCAACCCCACCTAATGAATCCCATCGTTTATAAATTTTACACTACCGTATGAAAATTTGCCTGGTTTACATATATAATTACAGTTCGACCTTTATCCTTTATCCCCGAAGGGGTGGCAGAGGCATATTGTATTTCCAAATTTCAGTGTGCGTTTTTGTCCCACATAGCAGGTAAAAGTTAAATGCAGGTAAATAAAATAAAGCCTCGTAAATGGGATTAGGTTAAAAGTCACCCATCTGAGGATCAGCCATAGCATCATCATTGTTCAATTTTAGGTTCTTAAATTAGCTCTGTTATTGTCTACGTTGATTAGAGAAATGCGTACTTTGCATATTAATTGCGGGTAACTTTTATAATGACATTATTAAAGGGATCAACATCGTACTGAAATGACGCAAAAGACTTATAAATGTTTTCATTCATCCTATTAATATTATAAACGTGAAAGTTTTTAATAATGTATGGATGTAGGTTTGTTACTCTTTCACGCAAAGACTATTAAATACAATCAAAATTTACAACAATATAGCTCACACATCAACGCATGGCAATTTCTTGTCACGGTAATAAGTTCCTGTTGGAAATGGGAAAACTTCTCTGAAAAACAAAGTCTACTAGTCTGAAAATAAACGTATATTATTTAAATACTTTCATTGTGGCAGTGCAATTTGAAATTAGGTATGTATTAACACGCATGTGCGAGGAATTTCATTCCAATGTACTCGTAAAGGACGCCATCTGGGGCCTATTAATTAAATGTAACGATTCGACAAAATCGTCACTTTTCGACAAATAAATTGAAAAAATTAGACATACAATACATACAATAAAATATTAGACATACAAAGTCGTCTGATTTCTAATTATTTCAGACCTGTAATGATAAAAAAAAATAGTACACCTGTCAGAAAAAAAAAAGTTTATTTAGCAAAACTAGCACTAAACACGAAAAGTGACGATCAACATTTTTTCATACTCTCGAAAGAGATGGCGAACCTTTAAATCCTTGCCATAACCCTAAGGTCACCCCAAACAGCTCAAATATAATCTCTTTGCCTAGGTATTTTTGTTCTGTCCTTACTGACAGATTCATCATTCATCTACAGCTTAATGCGCATAAGGAGTTTGGCGCCAATTCTTGAACAGGACGCACGGTTATGCTCATGATAATTATGAATTAGAAAGGATAAAGGAAAGGGTATCTCCCTTAAAGAGCTACTCGTACTATGTATCCGACACGTGATCACGCAAACGAAAAAAAACTGGTCGTTATATGTATGAACGTGCGAAATAAATAAATCTGTAACTATTAGTAATTAGTAATTCTGTAAGTATATGAAGTAAAATTCGCACGAACAACGAAACGTTATTGGTTCCATGTGATTCAATCCGACGGCTTAACATATCAGAATTCTCTGACAAGCCCGCCTTCTTCAAGCGGAGCCTATGCTACTAACTTAAGGGCTTCAAAAGTCTGGTGGAATATGAGAGATGCCCTCAATTCACCATACGCCATGGCTCTCCATCAGGCAGGGACGTCCCCTGATTTGCTCCACTATTGAGGAGCTAAATAAAAAAAATCGTCGATTCATTATCCTGTCTGTTTCACATGGTAATAGGCTCGATTAATTACGATTACAACGCGACTGCCTACCCCTTTTTTTTTGTGAAAATCCTCATAGATGCTATGCTGAATCCTACAGACTAAAAGCACACGCTTTCTTCCACCCATCAACTTACCCTTCCAAGAAAAGGCACGACTTTTCTGTCTAAATATTGCAAAAGGCATCTTAAGGAATCCACGATTGGAAGAGCAGGAAAACCCGTGTGCTAGTAACGACTACTATTTTTCCAACAAATATACAATCTTCGAACGTTCCGAAACATTTTCCATACGCCTGTAAGTTGTGTCCAAAAGCTTCATAATATTACTTTTTATTCTACAAAGGTTTATTTGGGCCCTCATTAGTTACATGCGGGCATAATTCTTTTCTCTTCAGTTGCCTTTACGAGATCCTTTTGATGAAAACTAATCGACCTCAAAATTTTTTGACAATCCTGTACGACTCTGAGAAGTATGGCGTTGACTGATTATTTTTAAAATTTATTTAGGTAAATAAACATTGATACGACGATATATTATCGTGTTTTAAAGTAGCGGTATAATATAATAGTAGCAATTCTGTCACCAGCGACTATTACCACATATTGATAACAGTTGACATTATGTTAGGTTGTTAAACAGAAACAGTGTGTTACACAATCCTTAGTAAAAATACTTAATCAAAAGCTACAGGACATGTTCCTCATACAGTAAAGCAAGCGCGCAAACACTCGCTCGCCAAGAATAGAAAGGAGTTATTGATGGAAATAGTAACGGGTAATCTAAAATTGTTTAAAATTCAATTACATAATTAATAATCATGAATTTACACAAACTTACACTTCTGTCACGTCTATACTTCCTACAATAACAGTTAATTGTTGATGCTACTGATAGACGATTAACTGGTGTGTCAATTAAATATTATAGGTTTTTTTCAAGCGCCGTCTAGCACATAGAAAGCTAATATAAGCTTGTGCTTTGGAATGTAGATAACTGATAAACATATATCTATACTAATATTATAAAGCTGAAGAGTTTCTTTGTTTGTTTGTTCCGTTGAACGCGCTAATCTCAGGAACTACTGGTCGGATTTGAAAAATTCTTTTTGTGTTATATAGCCCATTTATCGAGGAAGGCTATAGGCTACATATCATTACGCTACTACACTGAGAAGCAGAGCTGTAGTCATAAATGTCGACAAGTCGAGTAAATATTCGGTAGAAATTATAAGCGATGGGATTAAATAGGTGCGATGGGAGGTCGCAATATTCTACGTGCGAAGCAGTTGGGGTCATCTAGTGTACTTATAAATGTCTAAATGCATACATATGTACGAAACATGCGACCCCGACAAGCATATTTGGATTTCGTAAATATTTGTCCCGACCCGAGATTCCAACCGGAGACCTTAACACGACAATCCATAAAAGGCATTAAATTACATCGTGGCAACAAAGAAGTTAAACATAATGGGGGGCCACTCTGTTCTTTATATAATTATCCGAGAAAATTCTCCATGCAATCAATTATTCAATTAAATTGGTAAAGTTTGATATTATATTAGGTTTTTGGCGGGAACAGCGAAGGAAGCGGTCGCCACTACGTTGTTAATTTTTCAAAACTTGTGTATTTTCGAGTGTTTATGTGTAAAAATGATAGTTTCTTAAACATAATAGCTACGACAATGTGCACAAATGTTGTAAAATTGGATAACTCAGTGGAACGCGGCATTTTCTGTTACTTTCCAATATCCAATATACCTATATAAGAGGTAAAATTACCCTCGTTTTACTGCAGTAGAACTTTAAACAAACCCATATATGAATACGCTGCTATCTAATATATAAGAATAGATTATTTATTTTGAATAATGAATATTAATGTACGAAAATGAACGCACTATAATTATATTGAAAAAGATTTACCTATATTTTTGACATATAAACGAAATTTACATAACAAGAAAGATTGAAATAACTTGATTTTGGTATTGCTCAAGCCGTGAAAGTCCAAAAAGAAGAAGAAAGAGAAGACATTACATTTACAATGATACCAGTATGAAAACATATTAGTTTCGAAGCAAGACGTTTTTGTCGTCCACCTGAAGGTTGCTATAAGAGCCCATTTGACTTTGAAAGCGGCCTATAATCGCCGTCTATGCTTTCCATCAGGCGGTCGGCGCCATTTTGACGTGTCAAATATATAAAAATAACCTATAGTCCCGCTGATTCAGTGTTCTGTACGAACATTGCGTTAAGCAATTTTGGCTATGGCTGGTCCTTGGATGGGTGACCACTTTGTGGAATATGTAGTTGTGGAATATACATTTGCAAGCGTTTCCGTGCTTCGGAATGCACGTTAAGCCGTTGGTCCCAGTTGCCAGTAAAATGGCAGTCATTAAGCCCAGTTGACGGCCTTATGGGCGGCTTGAAAAATTTCAACAGCAGGTAGCCACAGCCTGCGTTTCAACACGGCAATTGGCTCACCACGTTACGTGGGACAAAAATGCATATGGTAAAATGTAGGTGTACAGTATGCCTCTGCCTACCGCTTCGGGGATAAAGGCGTGACAATATGTATGTATGTATGATTATATTTTTTGAGAAATTTTAATAACTAAAATTGTAGCTAAATATTAGTGCCGCGAATGGTGTTCGAAATAGAAAGATCGAATTTATCAAATATATAAATATGTATACTAATAATAAATCAATGCCGATAAATCCTATATCTAGGAAGGAAGTGCGTATCATTTATTCGCAGTGATTTATGATTTTGTACGACTAGCCAATCCCAAGCTTCACTTGTGTCATATTTTGAACCCCGTGGTACCCATACTAACTTTTAAACTTTCGCTTTGCATACTATCAGAATATTTGTTAACAACGGGACTAAACGCGGTTATTTCACATACCTTGCATTATTTCACAGCCTGTGACCACGGCCGGTGCAACCTGGTCGAAACGTCAGGCAACAAAAGGTACATGTGAACCGCGTTTAGCCCCGTTATTAACAAATATCCCGTGGTACCCATTTATTTCCGCTCGTTTAATAATGTAAAAAAAATACCCATTTGTACACATTTATAATTACTGGTCCGCTCTCCTGGGTAGCAGCATGATGATAATTAGCCTATCTCGATAAATTATTCAACACTAATATTGAAAAAAAAAATCATATTTAACCTGTAGTTCTTGAGATTAGCGCTTCAACCAAACAAACAACCATACAAACTATTCAGCTTTTATATTAGTATAAATTTAAAATATAAACAAATTTCAAATTATTATACGTAACTAAACTAAATATAAAAATCCATAACTAATTTGTTTACATGTTATTTTTGCAATATTCCGCTTTTTTTAAAGTCGTACAATGTCGACACGTGTTTCGCATACACACGAGGCATTATGAAGACTTTTTGGTAGCAAAAGTGCTTACGCGTTCACCTCAACCTTTTGTAACACATTAGAAAAACACATAGGCTACTTTTTATTCTGGGATCAAGTTCCTGTGGCAAACGGAGACGTTAAAACTTCTCTACGTGGGCGAAACCGCGGGCGTCAACTAGTGTACAATTTGAAGTAACAAAATTTGTGAGAAGCGCTCTTATCTGAGTTAGCTCAGTGTCCTGTTAACTATCACTGCGTTAACATATATTTCAGCGGACATCCTGAGATGGATGACCACTATAACATTTACGAAGGTTTCTGCCTTCTAAAGGCACGTTGTCAGTAACATAGCAGTTTTTAAGTCAATTTGAAGGCAAAGATGGGCGGCTAGCAAAATTTCATCAGCAGCTAGCTACAGCGTGAGAATCTCCATTTCAACACGGCAATGGGCTCGCCACCTGTTACGTGGGACAAAAATGCTTACGGTGAAATGTGGGCATATAGTATGCCTCTGCTACCACTTCCACCACAAAGATATTGCTCTTCCGATTTCTATTGGTTTCAATACAATAATAATAAGATCCGCTGCTCCAGTGTAACTCTGGTGTTGCAAACATCAATAGGCTATGGTAACCACTTTCGATAAGGTGAAGTCGTATTGTGTGACTTTTTTTTACCCAGCGCCGCCGTTTAGCTTATTTAGGCTTGTGGTATGGGATCTAAACAACTGATAACATACTTCTATATTTCAGAATACATATACATATTATACATAGGAAACACCCAAACTGGGTAACAACAGGGTAACTGTATACGCTTTTACAACAGGCTTCCCTGTGACCTGAGAAATTTACCATCAAATAAATTTAAAAAGTTTATTAAAAACAAGCTTTGTGAAAAAGGTTTTTACTCCGTTACAGACTATTTGCAGGACAGGGACGCCTGGAAATAATCTGCTGGCAAAGTGAAATAATATTAAATTGTAAATAGGCCATCAAAAAAAAAGCCTTCCTAAGTTTCTTGCCGGTTCTTCTCAGGTGGGCCGTGTTCCGAACCGGTGGTCGCTTTAAATATTTTAAATAGTGTATGACATTTTGTAAGCGCCGTTAAAATGGTCTATGCAAAATAAAGATATTTTTATTTATTTTATTTATTTATACTCCGAAACAAACACTTTCGTGGATCACACAAATATTTTTCCGACCCAAGCGAGAATCGATCCCCTGCACCTCAGTCGCGGCAGTCGCTTGTACTACCACTGCGCCACCAAGGCAGTCATATGTCGTATGTATGATTGCCACCTCTCTACATCTGAGTGTATTCCCAGTTGCATCCACTTAACTAGATTTGGAACCTGAGATCCGCGTTTATTTGGCTTTGGAGCAACTATAGTTTGATTTTTGGTATTGTTCGTATAAAAAAAACCTCACAATACTCGTTCACAACTGTGTTTGGTCTGTGAACCTCTGGGTAGGCAGACCTTCGTAAGGAAACTCCCAAGACTCAAACCAGCTCTTAGGACTCTAACCTTACCATACATTTCATGTCCTTTAAAAAAGCACTTTCAATGATTACGTTATGAAGGACATTTATTTTAGATATAGAATCAAATATTTCCCTTGGGGATTTGAATCTAATATGTGATATATATATGTAATTTCCTTTGTGCCGCCATCCTGAATGATCATATACATTCAAGTATTTTGTTGGACTCAATCCGAAAGGAAAAGGTCTTTTTTACAGCCCATTTTTTGCCAATTTTACGCGTGAGCAAGTGAGTATTTTTAGACGGTGTTGTTCTAAAAACCAAGAGCTTAGTATTTATACATCGTGAAATAAACTGTTAACTTAGAACATTTTGTAATACATCGAGGTTTAAGAAAAATCTAACTAACTATCTTCTCGCTGTATCCCTGACGGGGTAGTCAGAGAGAACAGATCGCCAGACTTCGCGATCCATGTGTACTTCTTTCGCTTCTTGCAGATTCATCAAACGCTTTCTACACGCACGTCTGGGTATCCAAGTACCTTTGACGTTTCCGTTTAACCACGGTAAAGAATTTACTCAATAGGATATAATAGGCCCCATTACATGGGCGTACCCAGGAGGGGGGGCAGAGGGGGGCAGCTGCCCCCCCTGGATTCGGTTCAGGTCCTCAACTTTTGTCGATAAAAGTAAAAAAAATAACTTCTAGATCTTCTTAAAAAGATAGATGCAAGAAGGCACAGGAACATGTGATTAGGGCCTACCGTCTACGCCCCGCAGTAGACTGCCATAGGCTGATTTGATTGATTCATGGTCGTCTACATAAAAAATTGTTAGGGCTATATGTTATTCTGCCACGAACACATCCTAAACCGTTCTGCCGGAGGCCCTCAGGAGGTACTTTTAAAATAGCATTTTTTACGTGTGGATATCCCTGTGGTATAATCCCCTAGGATGTTGTGTGTGATGTATATACGACGTTTAACGCCAGGCGCCCCAGGTAACTCCTCGGAAGAATGTCCTAGATTTTGTGGCAGACTTGGCTACCATCGTGGCCTCGCCTGATGATTTGATGTTATCCCACTTGCTCAGAGGTTGATTTGGGTGTTATAGCGCTGGTTGAATCATGAGGCGTGCGTGAATTTCTCACGTCAAGACGTCGTCTTGAGCCTGTTTCTGTAAGGACAGCGGCAAGCCGGTTCCTCATACTTTTAAAAGCTGATTATTAAAGAAATTCTCTCATGTGGTGGCGGTGTTAAAATAGACAGACGCTGGTTGTGACAACCTGCTGTTGAATTTTTTTTTTCAACTTGGCTAACTAATGCCAAGGTTACTAGCAACCGGGACCAACGGCTTAACATACCTTCCGAAGCACGAAAATGCTAGTAAATGGAAATACCACAAAGTGGTCACCCATCCGTAACCTGCCATAGCGACAGTAGCTTAACATAGTGATCGTTTACAAAACACTGCCTTAGCGGGGCTACGAGCGCTTTATGCTTTTAAGAAAATCGGATTTGCCCCCCCCCCCCCTGGCTCAGATCCTGGGTACGCCCATGGGCCCCATCAAGGTATACGAGGTCAAAGCGACCTCATCTGCAAACAGTGCATCTGCACCTGTACACCAACGGTGTACAAAACAGGGTTAACCTGGTTGGAAGGTCAGTTACGCTATTAAAGACTATTTACAGGACAGGGACGCTTGGAAATGATCTGCTGGCATCGTGAAATAATATTAATTTGTAAATAGGCCATAAAAAAAGAAATCCTAAGTTTCTAGCCGGTTCTTCTCAGGTGGGCCGCGTACCGAACCTTTGTTCACTTTAAAAATTATAAAATTTCTGTCTAGTTTTATTTGTAAGCGCCGCTAAAACGGTCTATTCAAAATAAAGACATCTTATTTCGTTTTTTTAAAATAAATATCCATCACGCCTTATCCCCCGAAGGGGTGGCAGAGGCATATTATATGCCCACTTTTCACCGTGTGGATTCCTGTCCCACGTAATAGGTGGTGAGCCCATTGCCGTGTTTGAAATAGACAGACGCAGGTTGTGGCTACCTGCTGTTGAAATTTTCAAGCCGCCCATAAGGCCTTCAACCAGGCTTAACGACTGCCATTTTACTGGCAACCGGGACCAACGGCTGAACGTGCCTTTCGAAGCACGGAAACGCTCGCAAATGTAAATGCCACAAAGTGGTCACCCATCCGAAGACCAGCCATAGTGAAAGTTGCGTAACTCAGTGATCGTTTACAGAACACTGAGACCGCGAGGCCACGAGCGCTTCATTTTGTTTTTATATTTTAATTATCTGTAAAATTATTAAGTACCTCGGCAGATGCAACAGCGGCATTAGCGCAGCCTGCGGTGCTTAGAAGATAAGTGAGGGTGTCGACGCAAGGTACGTCGCACACCAAACTTCTTCCCATAAACAAATTCGATTATTTGCCAATAAAATATTTTTGATACTTTAGATATAATATTCATTTTGGGGTGATATAATATAATATTCAAAATGGGTCTAGTCTGTCTGTTCTCCGGAACGGCCGGACCCATTTTCTGGCAACTGGCAACTTAGGCTATATTCAAAATATATATATTTCAAAAGAACCCAATTTAGTTATTTTAGCGAATATCGTTACACAGAGTTATACTTAATACCAACTTACCTCAACTTAATTACTGCCAATAAGAAACATCTTTGACTAGACTTATAAATGGATCATAAATCCCGGTCCAAATCCGAGAAGCTTAAGGTATCTGACTAATTACTTAACTTAATATTATACCAGACAAGCTTTAAAATCAAGAATTCATAGAACGTAAACCACTTTAAATGCTCTCCAATGACTTTTTAAAATTTACAGTCGAAACTTAAACTTTTTTAATAAGCCCTTCGGACGAAAAAACAACTTCTGGATTAAGCACTGAAGTTTAACCGCAAAAAAAGAAAAAATATCATTTAAACATTTAACGAACGCGCTTTCAATGTAGGATAATGAATATTTAAGTTCACTTACCTGAATTCAACTGCCAGGTCACGTGTTCTAATCAAAAAGTAGAAATAAAAAAAAACACCAGCTTTGAAATATGGAATAGGAAGTTCGAAAAATGAAATCGCGCGCGAAAACCGTCCGGCCTGCCTCACAGACTGGCGAAGACTGAAATCAACTGAAATTCACAGAATGGTAGTTATATTAAACTGTGAGGGTTGTTTCAACCCCTCGGGTGTAACGCGTCTGCATAAGCGCTCCGTGCTATCACAATAAAGAAACATTTGTCTAATTTCTATCTCGATTTTGACCTTTAATGGTCTATATTCGAACCATTTTAGTTATTTAGTGGGTTCGAGAATTCGCACAGTCCGATATGGACTTATTAGTCTGAAAGCTAAGGTTCATATTTCATTGAATACAAAATATTCTTTATTTGTATCATCACGTGTATTTGGATGAATCACTGAGGTTACTGAGGTCTAGATCTTTGCACTGAGAAATGGTAATCATTGTTCGGTTCATTTATTGTTGTTCTCTACGAAGTATCTCATTGTTCTGTTAACGATAACTGAGTTAAGCATCTTTTGCTATGGCTGGTTATTAGAGGCCAGGTCAAGAATACCCTTAAACGGCGAGCGTGTTTGAAAACACTCATGAAAGTAGAAGAAGCGAAAATGGTATATCAGGATCGTAGCAAGTGGAAAACCATTGTCTCTGCCTACACCGATGGGAAACAGGCGTGATAATATGTATGTATGTGTTTATGTATGCTTATTAAATATGTGACTGATTTGTGACATTTTAGTTTATGAGCGTTTCCATTCTTCTGAAGGTATATTAAGCAGTTGGTCCCGGTTGCCAGTAGCATGACAGTCGTTAAACCAAGTTAAAGGACTTAATGGATGGCATAAAAATTCGATAGCGGGTCGCCACAACCTGCGCCTGTCCATTTTAACGTGGCATTGGGTTCTCCACCTGTTACGATGCATACAGTGAAGTATGCATCGTAGGCGTATCGTATATCTCTGTCTATGTCTACGCCTTATGGGATAAAGGCGTGATCAATAAGTACGAAGTAATATGATGAGTTATATATTATTTTTATGGCACATTCTTATACTTTATATAAAACTAGTTGAAGCCCGCGACGGCGCACGTGTGGTGAAGTTTTCCCGTTCCCGTTATAAAAAGAGTAACAAACATCCATTCTTACAAACTTTTCTCATTTATAGGATTAATTAGTAGGATAATGTTTTTAATGTTTATTAGTATCTAACTAGTACCTACTCTTACATAGTCATAAATCATATTAACCGTGTCTAAACTGGTGAATAAACAGTAAAAAGTAAATTGTATGAACCTTCGTTTGTAAATATTCTAAGTAAGCTATGACTCACTGGCTCCCACAGACAAAGCGCAAAAGCGATTTTGTGGGACAATTAATTAATTATGTTGTATCTGATGACCGCAGTATCGCTCGCGTGGTGAAGTTTTTCTATTCGTTTTTTTTTTGCCACTTAGTCTTATAGCTGTTTAGGAGTAATCCTTCAAAGTAGTTTTGCGGCGTAGGCATTGTGATGGTATATAGGTATCCTATGTTAATTCTGATACCTCTAAGAATATGTGTACAAAGTTTCATGATGACCGGTTAAGTAGTTTTCGCGTGAAAGCGTAACAAACAAACTTATATTCACATTTATAATATTAGTAAGGATGAGTTACGTAAAATAAATGAAATAATAAAAATAAATAGCAAAACATTACGTTGAAACCTTTAATAAATTTTATTGTCAAAGTTTATAAGAAAGTTAAATAAAATAGAGAAAGTGTCTGTCAAAGAGCATAGAATCGATGTCACTGGTGTGCTCAAGCGAGAGGGAGCGAGCATGATTCCTTGCTCTGAGGAGTCTGTCGACGTTGTGAAAACATCGGGTTTAATTTACCGACAAGCGGAGGATTGCTATAAAATAAATAAATATCCATCACGCCTTATCCCCGAAGGGGTGGCAGAGGCATATTATATGCCCACTTTTCACATGTGGCCACAGCACAACCACCTGTTTCGTGGGACAAAAATATATGCAGTGAAATATAGGCGCTTAGTATGACTGCCTACCATTTCGGGGATAAAGGCGTGACAATATTTATGTATGGATGTAATATGTATAATAACATTGAAGATGTTGTAAAGAAATATATGTCATGCTAGAGATAACTTTTTTTTTTTTATTCATAACTAAATCCTCATGAATGCCTAGACTCTTGCCGACTAAAACCCCACAAAATCCTTCCACACAAGTTCCATTTGTCTATCAAAGTTCAAAGATATTTATTTGCTTACGGTTCTCATATTAATATGGCCGTTCTGGGGCGGCCCTGGGGTGGCTCTGGGGTTATCCTTGCGAGGTTTCACCTAAGATGACATATGACATATCTAAAGTGAAGAAACATCATAGAACTTAAAGAACCTGGAATTACCTCAATCACATGAAGCTTTTGATCACGGTACACACATATAAATCTAATAAATTATTTACCGAATATAATAAACAAAAGCGTGAAATATTAATTTATAAAAATTTCCGACTTCAGGGCTCGTAGCGAAATATAATATACCTACAGTACACAACCAGACAAAGTTTGTTCATAAGCTAATTGCTGTTCTTAGAAATACCTTTATATAATACTAGCTGACCTGCCCGGCTTCGTCCGTGACATACTTCCAACCCCGTGGCACCCATTTAATGCCGTCGCTTATTACTTTTCCAAAAATGTATGAATATTTTCCCGATTTGTTGACATTTATGATTACTGCTCCGCTCTCGTGTGTAGTAGCGTAATGATATATAGCTTAGAACCTTCCTCAATAAATGGGCTATAAAATATAAAAATATTTTTTCAAAACGGTCCAGCCGTTCACGCATGATGTCGTGACCAAGGGAAATAGGGATTCATTTATACCGGGTGGCTGAGACTAAACGTTACTAACTTCACTTAGCTGTTATTTGTGTAGTTGGCATTTTCGCGCGTCAATTTTTTGACAGATTGAAGTTTGGTTAGTTGTTTAAATAAGGTCAAAAAAGAATTGTTCTAAATTAATATCTTCATAATAAAATCGTAATGGAATTCAAACGTAATAGTGTAATTGCACTGTATTTGGCTGGAAATTCACAAACGGCAATAGTTCGTCAGCTCCAGCATTTTAATGTTAATAAAATGTTTGTATATTGAACCATAACTCCATACAACGAAACTGGTAGCATCGCTAACGCAACAGAGGCGGTCCTAAAAAGACAGCAACATCAAAAGAAATGATACGAAAGGTGAATCCAACAAAATCCTCGTCAAAGTGCCAATCAATTAGCAGCACGTCTGCATGTTTCACGATACAGCATTCAAACCATTTTGAAGAATGAACTACACTCGAAGCCCTATAAAATACCAAAAGTTCAAGATCTTACGGAGGCACAAAAAAAAGTTAGGCTTGAAAGAACACGAGCATTGAAGGTCTTGGCAGAACGTGATGAGATTCCAAAAATTGTCTTTTCTGATGAGAAAATTTTCGCCATTCAACAGTATGTGAATAAACAAAATAATTGTGTTTGGTTAGAGCACAAGTCCAACGATAATTTGGACGCATAATTTGCCATGCGCAAGCAATTACCAGCTTCTGTTATGGTTTGGGCTGCAGTGACTGCGTATGGACGTACTCCTCTGATTTTCATCGAACAGGGAGTCAAGGTATACCAAGAGGTGTACCGCCAAAAGATCCTAAACGATGCTTTGCTACCTTGGGCACGTAAACACTTTTTATTTTACACAAATATGCTGTTAATCCTTATCATTTTTACTACGTTAGTTGGCTTTAGCATTTTATGAAGATTATTTTGTCTCTTCACACCTTGCAAATTAAATGAATATCTTACGTTAGTTATCGCAAATTCAAAAATAGGCGCAAAGAAATTAACTTAATTTGACCGGGCCGTGCACCCGCACCTAGGTACTGGAGAGCGGAGAAGTAATCAATGAATTTGGATAATGTTCATACATTATTGTGAATGTGAAATTATTAAACAACGGGATTAAATGGGTGCCACGGGGTTCGAAGTATGTCACAGGCGAAGCCGGGCGGGACAGCTAGTATATTATAAAGCAAAGTCCTCCGCCTAATCTGTGTTTCTGTCAGTACGCGGTAAACTGAAAAACTACTGCACCGATTTTTGTGCCGTTTTCATTAATGGATAGAGTGGTTCTCGAGAAATATCTTAGTATATAATTTGTTACCTTGTTGTATATATTGCCTAAAATATAACGATATTAGTTAAAGTTGTCGGAAAGAAATACAACATCTGAGAGCTTTCAACGACAACACTGCCTTAGCCTATTGAGATTTAACAAAATAATGTATGGTGAGCCCTCGGAAGGATAGCCCCAGGGCTCTCGACAGACTTTATCCGCTTCCGCGGCCTCGTTCAGGGGGAGGGGGGGTCCGAGTGTTATCTCGCTTCTTTGGGGGGATCAGGTTTTATACCACTTCCTTGAGAGGGTGAAGGGCGTGCGTGCAGCTCGCACACCACGCCACCGACCGGGGCCTGCTTCTGTAAGGACGGCGAGCAGCCCACCCGCCGTCCTCAGGCCCCCGGTCATGGAGGAGTCTGCAGAACTCGGGAGGGAGAGTTCTCTTCCGCTCCCTCTCAGCCGCCTTTGCAAGCATAACATGCTCGCAAAAAGATGAAGCGGCGTCCCACTTGCTCCTGCAGGAGACCATAGCTTTCATCATGGTCTCCAGCGTGAGAATGTCCACGCCCAGACCCACAACGAGGTCCGGGCGCTGCAGGTCCCACGATGAGCACTTCGCCAGTGTATGTAGCGCCGTATCCTCGCTGCAGTTTGGATGAAATCGAAGCCATGGGCATCAGCTAGTCTATACATTATAGTTAATTTTTAATATATAACGCTAAAGAGTTTGTTTGGCTGAACGCGGTAATCTCAGAAAATACTAGTTCAAATTAAAAAAATATTTTTGTTTTGGATAGCCCATTTATCAAGGAAGGCTCTGAGCCATATATCATCACACTACTGGAGAGCGAAGCAGTAATCATAATTGCCAAGCAATAGGGCAAAATTTTCATACATTATTGTAAAAGTAAGAAACGACGAATTTTATGGGTGTGGTTTCGAAGTATGTCACGGGCGAGGCCGCGAGGATCAGATAGTGTCATAAGCTAATTGCTGTTCTTAGAAATACCTTTATCTATATCAGGGGGGCTGAGACCAAGTGTTATAAAATGAAAACGCTAGAATTTTTTTCATTTTGATTTTTTTTATTGAAATTCCGTGAAATATGTTGAAAACATATTACATTTTATGAAAAACATGTTACTGCTCGATATGACCTCCTTTGGTTCTGATTATTTGATACAGTCTTCCATAGAAAGCATTGCATGCTGACCGAACGTGGTCTTGGGGAATTTTATTCCATTCTCGATCAAGAACTGACTTCAATGCATCAATACTTTCGTATTTTTTAGTGGACACCTTACTCTCCATGGACCATTTGGAGAAATCCATGGGATTCAAGTCTGGTAAATATGGTGGCCATTCTTTCGACGAAATCAGCCGCGGAAAGCAATTTTGTAAAAATTGCTGTGTCGCTCGAGCTTTGCTGGACGGTGCCAAGTCCTGTTGGAATGTCCAACGGTTCGTACCAAAGTGTTTACGTGCCCAAGGTAGCAAAGCATCGTTTAGGATCTTTTGGCGGTACACCTCTTGGTATACCTTGACTCCCTGTTCGATCAGAGGAGTACGTCCATTCGCAGTCACTGAAGCCCAAACCATAACAGAAGCTGGTGATTGCTTACGCATGGCAAATTATGCGTCCAAATTATCGTTGGACTTGTGCTCTAAGCAAACACAATCATTTTGTTTATTCACATACTGTTGAATGGTGAAAATTTTCTCATCAGAAAAGACAATTTTTGGAATCTTATCACATTCTGCCAAGACCTTCAATGCTCGTGTTCTTTCAAGCCTAACTTTTTTTTGTGCCTCCGTAAGATCTTGAACTTTTTGTATTTTATAGGGCTTCGAGTGTAGTTCCTTTTTCAATATGGTTTGAATGCTGTATCGTGAAACATGCAGACGTGCTGCTAATTGATTGGCACTTTGACGAGGATTTCGTTGGATTCGTTTCTTCACCTTTCTTATCATTTCTTTTGATGTTGCTGTCTTTTTAGGACCGCCTCTGTTGCGTTTAGCGATGCTACCAGTTTCGTTGTATCGAGTTATGTAGTTTACGACGGTAGTTTGAAACTGATAGCTAAATACTATTGAAAAAAAAATTAGCTTTCATTTCATGTATCAATGATGTCAATAGTCCCACTGGTTGGAAAGTAATTCAACAAAAACAGTAAATCATTTTTCCTGTAAAATTTGCTTTTTGCGATTACCGACTTATTGCCCGGAGGGGTCGATGTATGTTATTCTTAAGAGATAGACATATGTCGTCGCGGACTTTTTTGTAGACCTTTATTAGATACACAATTGCACCATACATTATTTTGTTATATCTCAAAGGGTTTAGGCAACGTTTTTGTTGAAAGCTCCCAGACAGCTTATTTTTTCCGACATCCCCAACAAATATCGTTATAATTTGGTCAATATATACAAAAAATTAACAAATTATACATAAAAACCTTCTATGAGAATCACTAAAAACCATTAAAAAAAACCGTATCGTAATCCGTTGCGTAGTTTTAAAGATCTAAGCATACATAGGGACAGACAGCGAAAAGCGACTTTGTTTTATAATATGTAGTGATGTAGTGAAGACACGCTTTTGTCCGATGTTTGCCGATGAACAAATTTTAGCTGATCTATACTAATATTATAATGCTGAAGAGTTTGTTTGGTTGAACGCGCTAATCTCAAGAACCACTTGACGGATTAGAAAAAATCTTTTTGTGTTGGATAGCCCATTTATCAAGGAAGGATATAGGCTACAAATCATCCCGCTACTACTCTGAAGAGCGGAGTAGTAATCATAAATGTAGACAATTCGGGCAAATTTTTGTGAATTATTGTAGAATTTATATGCGACGGGGTTAAATATACGTCACGGGCGAAGCCGTGGGGGTCACCTAGTATGTAAATAAAAGAAGTGGCTTTTCTAAATGAGGTAAGAAGTATATTTTATAGCTATAGTCTTGGTATATCTTTTTCATTATGAAATAAAGAAATTAGTAGTACCTACTTTAATTACTTCTACTTTTTTTACTGCCTCGGTGGTGTAAATGCCGCTAAGGTCTCGTGTTCGATTCCCGGGTCGGAACGAGTATTTGTGTGATCCACGATGATTGTTTCGGAGTTTAGGTGCTAACCATGTTAAAATCTTGTATTAAAAAATTTTTGAAATATATAGTATGTTTATCAGTTGTCAGATCCCATAGTACAAACTTTAGCTTAAACTTTGGCAACACGACGTTGTATGAGAATGTCCCAAAATATTTATTTATATACTTACATGATCCTTTTCAAATATGCAAAATCACGACCCGGGTAGTCATGCCCAAGCCCTTCGATAAGGTCTTCTATCACTTTGTCGATTAACATTTCAGTGCTGAGTGTGAGTTTTAGTGGGCGCCTATCGGTACTCAAGGTAGCGCGTTTATGTGAAATCGTATTAATATTATAAACGTGAAGTTTGTAAGAATGGATGTTTGTTACTCTTTCACGTAAAAACTACTGAATGAATTTTAATGATACTTTACATCAGAATAACACATAGGCTACTTTTTATCTCGGGAAGAAGTTACTGTGGGAAACGGGAAGGACAAAACAGTTTAGTCGATGTAAAAGTTGTATATATGCGCTACCCGTGAGCTTGCTTGCACTCTGTATTAACGCGTTACTGGGAAGGGTTAACTGTGGGAAACGGGTATGGGAAAATATTAATCCAGTCTATCAGCTATGTCCAAGCCAAAATTTTATTCAAATTAGTAATTTGAGCATAATATACAATCATAAACATACACACAACCTTTCGCCTTTACAATATTACTAGAAGACGCTCGCGTGGTAACTTTTTCCCTTACACATTTTCCACAGGAACCTGTTCCCGAGATAATTAAGTATCCAATCTGTTAATCGAAATTGGTCCAGTCGTTGTAGAGTGTGTAGTTTATGTTAGGGTTTGGGTAAATTAGACAACCACTTTGGTTATTTGATCATTAAACTAGATTTTTGATCTCAATCGCTTTTGTAAAGCGACGCCAGACAACATCTTTAATACTTAGTCTACACAAATTGTGACGTCGATTCCATTATGCTACATTGGGCGGCAATGCTTACCTCTAACTATTTTATAAATAGCTTATGCACATGTTTTTCTGTTCATTCTTTTGTTGTAAGTCAAGCAATAAATAATCTACGTTGACATTACATGCAACTTTTGAATAGAAGTAGTCGGCGGTTCTCGTGACCAGAGGGATAGGCTTGTACTTAAGTCAGAAGTAATTTTAATAGTAACACTGAGCGCATTGCTATTGCTCCAGTGGGAGCAAGTGGGATGCCGCTGCTTCTTTTTGAGCAAGTCATACTTACGAAAGAGGCGGCGTAGAGGGAGCGAAGAGTATTCTCCTTCCCGAGTTCCGCAGCCTGCGACGAGGGCGCCGCAGACTTGTCTTCGACTACCAGCCTCCATGACCAGGGACCTGAGATTAGCGGGTTGACCATTCTTACAGAAGCAGGCCCTAGATACCCCTCAACGAAGTGGAATGTCACCTGAACCCTCCCCCAAGAAGCGGAATAACTACTAGACTAATTACTACAGTCGAATGGTAGGCAACAGACCAGCCGCGTATGCAATTTTTGCCTACAACTTGACATAAACTTGGCGCGCTGTATTATTATTACTTTCGTCTCTATTAAGGCGCGAACGAGAAGGAGCGATCAATATTCTTGCTCTATCAGTAGAATCTTAAGAAACTCATAGCGTAGAATTTGCGGCAATGAACGCTTAAAGATTACACCTTGTAGGTTTCATTGGAACAAAACGCTACGCATTACGAAGTGAAGATTTTTTTGGGTAAAATTAATTATTTCCGCTTGTCTGAACTTATTTAACAGACTGTAAGGCTGTTGTTACGGGTCAGTGAGCATCCCTCCTCGAGGTTCTATTTTCTTAACGTCGTCACGCTAATTAAAATTTAAATTGATGTTTTAAGAAATACTTATAGAGTTTTTAATAAGTTTCGTACCAGAATACATTATTATAATAAATATTGTGATATGATAATGTGATGAATGTAAGGGGCCCCCCAACATGTCCGGGTCCAAGCGGCGTCACCTGCTAGCGGTGCACCTGTTGACTAACTGAACGACACAGGCGTGGGAGATCAGCCGCTCCCAACAATGCCGAAAATAAAAACCAAACAATAGCTACTCTCCTAGTAGTCAAATCCAGGTAGGGTTTGGAATCCATTAGAAAAACACTAAAGATAAAATCGTATTTCTTTTTATTTACTTATTTAATAAAATCTATTATTACATGTCACATCTGACATGTAATAATAGATTTTCATGTAATTAGATCATTACCTACAGAAATTTGTCCCCCAAAACAGAGTTGATGGTTTGACTAGGGAATCTAGTCTCCGTACATCTGTCTTATAAGCTAATTACTTATTTATCTATCAAGCCTTATCACCGAAGGGGTGGCAGAGGCTATTATATGCCCAATTTATACCATTTATGTATTCCTGTCCCACATAAAAGGTGGTGAGCCCATTGCCGTGCTGAAAAAGACAGACGCAGATTGTGGCTACCTGCTGTTGATATTTTTCAAGCGTCCCATAAGGCCTTCAACTGGGCTTAACGACTGCCATGTTACTGGCAACCGGGACCAACGGCTCAACGTGCCTACCGAAGCACGGAAACGCTCGCAAATGTAAATGCCACAACATAGTCACCCATCCGAGGACCAGCCATAGTGAAAGTTGCGTAACTCAGTGATCGTTTATGGAACAGCGCTTCATCAAATTATATTTTCTTAAAATAAAATATCATAATATATAAAAAAAATGTTTTTTAAGCTTTTTCTTAAACAAAGCTTTGTCTGGCTCTGCCCTGATGTCCGGCGCAAGGCTTTATAGGTAATATTGTGAAGAAGATGTGGGGTCATTGTATTGGGTACGTGAGACCCCTTGTATTTATAGTACTCAGGAGATAAATTATACCCAATAGCTGGTAACAATTGCGAATTACTTTATTTGAATCAAATATCCGATTAAAAATAAAATATTTCTAGTCGGATGTTTTAATGGAACACACAAGATAACGGACTAGTTATTTTTAATGCATGCGGGTTTCAAACGGAAAGGGTTGTGCTTGTTCAGAATAACTTGAAGAATAGTCTGACGTCACTTTAAACCCAAAATGGCGGCCCACCAAAGATTTTTGATTAATTTTTTGATTAAGTATTTTGTTAACTGACTAAAACTATCTTCACGCTGTATCCCTGACGGGGTAGTAGTATTTTGTTCTTTTCTAAAATTTGGGTATTACATGAAAGTACTTGCTGATAATACCACATTTTAATAAGAGCTTGTTTTCAAACTATATATGTAATTAGTAGGTATGTACGAGTATTTAAAATCATGTTTTAAGTGTGAGAACATTTTGATATTGCGGTACAACCCAAGTATTTCAAACTCGATTACAAAGAAATGAGGGTACAGCAAAGATCACAACGTCCATTCAACTCACACAATTAAACTCGATTTAGACCAGTAGTTACCAGGGTGTCATAGACCCAGGGAGGTATTAACATCGAATTTGTATTAGTTAAGTTTGATTAATATAGTTACAGTTTCTTTGGTGGTAAACGTTTAGCTGAAACTTTGAGGGTACCAGGAGTAAATGGAGTGAAACATTTTGGACAGTATGCTATATTTGGAATCCGTTTTATTCCTAAATTTTTAGCATGAAACTATTAATTATTATATTTAAAAGTTCTAGTTAAATGAAAATTTTAGAAAATTAAGTGTATGTCTACGGTTTATGCTTCATAAACGGCCGTATCTTTTTTTATACGTTATCTTAGAAATTTGTTTTTTTCACAACTGAGTATTAATTTCAACTCAATACTTCCGCGCGTAAAGGATCTTAACAGACATACCGAGAGAAGGACAGACAACCAAGTGATTCTATAGGACTTCGTTATTACTCTTTTGATTGGCCAAACCCTAAAAAAAACTCGATGAAATAAAATACAATTACTAATCGTGATCCCTTCTAAATTCTTTCATTTGAACCAGCATTATTTATAGCCAGACTGCATATTTTTCCATCCAATAAAACACTACAGCCCAGCTGGTGTTCGAAAATATATTCTTTTGAATTGTGAACTAACTTGTAGTGGACGTATCGAGCACACGTGGCACACCGCGTTTCATTTCTAACCTCCTGGTAGCTACGGACACAAACGAATCAAGTTCCAGGTCACGTATGGCGACATATTGGATTTAAAGATTGCAGATGCACATGGTATTGTATAACGAACATAGAGGACTGTTCAAATTCATACAAGCGTTTCGTGCAATTCTCTGTGAACAATATGAAGGTAATGATATTTCGAAATAGGTTTTCTAGGTTTTCCAAAAGGCACAAACTTTCTTCTGCCATGCAGAAAAAAAAGGTAAATAGTTTTCAGCTACACAAATACTTTAAACTATAAATATACACCAGATTTTTTTAATATATATATATCCATCACGCCTTATCCCCGAAGGGGTGGCAGAGGCATATTATATGCCCACTTTTCACCATGTGGATTCCTGTCCCACGTAATAGGTGGTGAGCCCATTGCCGTGTTGAATTAGACAGACGCAGGTTGTGGCTACCTGCTGTTGAAATTTTCAAGCCGCCCGTAAGGCCTTCAACCGGGCTTAACCGGGACCAACGGCTTAACGTGCCTTCCGAAGCACGGAAACGCTCGCAAATGTAAATGCCACAAAGTGGTCACCCATCCGAGGACCAGCCACAGTGAAAGTTGCGTAACTCAGTAATCGTTTACAGAACACTGAGACCGCGGGGCCACATTGTTGAGTTATGTTCTAAAGTGCTGTCGACAGTATGTGGTTTCTCTTCATTTGAGTGTATTCCATGTGAATGAAATTTAAATACCTATGTTTCTTTGTAGTAATTTTAAACATTTTGTAGGATCAATCCTATATTTTGTAGTTTTAATTTCAAAAGATATAACGATTTTCCCGCTGTATCCCTGACGAGGTAGTCAGAGAGGATAGATCGCCAGGCTTCGTGATCCATGCATACTTCTTTCGCTTCTTGTACAAAAGATAAAAGAACATAAAATATTATGTTCTCATAGTACTTAATCTCTTTCAATTTTGACAAAGGCGTCAGGGCTATCATACCTTTTTTATGTGATCTGTCATAGTTTACACTGGGTTGTCTGGATGTAAGCACCACACATGAAGAATTTTTTTTCTTTGATGGCCTGTATGGTCTACAGACTCAATAGTGCAGTCTTTTTACCAGTTTCCACTCCGCTAAAGAGCTGGCTGTATGCCTCTGCCCACCCCTTCGGGGACAAAGGCGTGTCGATATGTATGTATGTATATATTATTCTAAACATTATTTTAAAAATAATAACTGTTTGAAAACGTTCTTACCAAGCCAAAATAAACACTTTACTGTTTTAGTATTTCAGTGTACTAGTGAGGCACTGCAGGGACGTATCGATACGACTCCAGGGATGGCAATCGATATCGTGACACTATTAAAGTAAAATGTTGGCCACTAGGGAAAACTAACTAAACGGTTGCTTTCGTTCGATACATTACCGCTAAGAATAGTAGAAAATATTTGTAGTTTCATTCTGTCATTATTATAAAATTACTAGCACTTCTCCGTGTCTTTGTTTACAAAATAGCAATTGAAGCTTTACTATCATCAAGGACATCAAGCTGTATGCCCGACAGCATTCTACCCTCTACTTTCGCACAATATATATATTCTTCGTCAATCGTTCCTCACTCTTGGATGTGTTTTGGGATTGGACGAGTTCAAATTAAGGGAGCACGCCCTTTTTTAGCTTAACGCTGACACTTTCATTCAAACCTTGCCATTTTTGCGTAGGTATATTTACAGTTAACTGCCGCCTTATACACATAAGTGTATAAGGCGTCATAAACTTTTAAAAAGACATTATTTACGTAAGAACTCAGCCAGATAACACTGGAACCCCCCAAAGGAGCAAGATAACACCCGAGCACTCCTGAATAAGGCTTCGGTAGCGGACAAAGTCTGTCGAGAGCCCTGTGGCTATGCTTCCGAGGGCTCCCCCGTGACTACTGGCCATAATGGAATGGAAACGTGTAGTGTTAGTCTTTAGAAGTCAGGGATAGTATCCATGAGGATTTCCACACAAAAAAAGACCTCATTTACATTACCTCTAGTTCATAAATGGTGGGGTGACACTACTCCGAGTTC
Organism: Thumatha senex; assembly: GCA_948477245.1. NCBI lineage: Eukaryota > Metazoa > Arthropoda > Insecta > Lepidoptera > Erebidae > Thumatha > Thumatha senex. Next base: position 20,527,087 of record OX419744.1, on the reverse strand, counting down.
TAAATGTCATGATCGACAAATAATCCTACAAATATTATAACCGTGAAAGTTAGTGATAATTTATGTAAGATTTTTACTCTTTTACGCAAAAACGTGAAGAAATGGGTTTGATAAAATTTTACAATATAATATACAATATTATAGGTATACTTTTTATTCTGGGATGACTCATATACAAAATAATATTATTTCACGATGCTAGCAGATCATTTACTGCAAATAGTCTTTAACAGTGTAATATCTATGTATGTAAAACCTTTATAACAAAGCAATTTTTTTAATTAACTTTTAAAACTGTTATCTATACTAATATTATAAAGCTGAAGAGTTATTATAAGGTTATTCTTCTTGTACTGATTCTTATCCAATGGGCGAGCTCTGATACCTTGAAATTACTAATAAATACAGCTACAGAAATTCCCTACACTATACGACCCCATTTAGCTGAAGGATTTTATGATGTAGCGTGGATGTGTGTAACCGGAGTATAAGATTGTGACTTTACTTCCAACAAGCCGATTTATAGCGTCTACTACTACTGCCGGTAATATAAAACGCTATAATGTTGAAGACTAGTGTACGCTCCGCTGTTTCACCCACGTAGTTCTTTCTCGCGGGAATACTGAGATAAAATGAAGTTTAAGTTTCTACATATAACATCAGCTATCTGCCAGTGAAAGTCTTGTTGAAATCAGTCCAGCAGTTACAGAGATTAGCCGGAACAAATAGACAGACAGAAAAAAAAAATTTAGATTACTACCTGAATTACAAACAGACATTTCCATTTTTGATACTACCTGTTTTACAGTTCACCTTCACAGTGAAGAGGAGTTTTAGAATGTATTTAATTTGAATAAGTTCGCTGTCAACTTATCTTTTTTATATAAATGAATAAATAAATATTTATTCGTTAGTTTTATTTGTTTAAATAAATAAAATAAATAAATATATATTGTAGGACACTTTTTACACAGCGCGCGCCATCTAGCCCATACTAAGCTGCAAACTTATACAATGGGATCTAGACAACTGATTTATATACTTGTATATTTTAAATACATATTATACATAGGAGACACCCAAACTCCGAAACCAACATTTGTGGATCACACAAACATTTGGAATCGAACCTGGGACCTCATGCGTGGCAGTCGCATACACTACCACCGCGCCACCGAGGCAGTCACTATAAGTTGTTTATATGTATGAGACACGTCACTTCATTTGCAGACGTGGACATGTACATATACAGACTTTTACCTCTTGAAACTTACCTCTTTAATGGTATGTCTTCTCTCTTCCTTTCAGCTTAGTGTGTTCCCAGTTGCTTCCAGACAGGGTTTGGACTGGGTCTACTTTTATTTGGGTGCTAGGAGCAGCTATTGTTTGGCTATTATGTGTTATTAGAAGCGAGTTTCGTGGGACCTCCCAACCCCTTAAAGGCGCCTTATATAATTTAATACGAGTAAGAGACCGTCCAAAGAGACCTTAAAGAAACTCATCTCAATCTGGACATGGCACAAAATCGTGCTCAATGGAAATCAAGGAAAAGGAGGGCCGACCCCAAATAAATGGGATAAGGTCTAGCCAGAAGAAGAAGAAGTCCACGGGCATCTGCTTGTTAAACAATATACTCGACCTGATTCAAAACGGGGATTGAACCCGTGACCTTTGCCTTGATTTCAACTGAGTAGCTCGATAGATGGCTGTGGTCATACTCTAAATGACAAATAAAATATAGTGAAGAATTTCAACTTGTTACGATACGGTTCGGGTAGTTCAGTGATGGCTGTGGTCATACTCTAAATGACAAATAAAATATCGTGAAGAATTTCAACTTGTTACGATACGGTTCGGGTAGTTCAGTGATGGCTGTGGTCATACTCTAAATGACAAAAAAAAATATAGTGAAGAATTTCAACTTGTTACGATACGGTTCGGGTAGTTCAGTGGCTAGAACATTGCCCTGGTTAAGCAAAGGTCACGGGTTCAGTCCCCGTCTCGAATCAGATTGTCTTTTTTCTCACTTTATTAAGAATTTATGAGAAATTTAGCATAATAATTGCTTTAAAAATTTATCCAATATACTCAACCCCTAAACGAGAACCTGAATCGGAAACTGAAGCTTACAAAACTTAATGTGCTGACTTTGTAACTTTTCCTAACAACATCAGTAACTTACGTCTGTCGATTGCACTAGGCTAGACTTCAAAAGAAGTGAAGTCAACTCAAGTGAAATATCTGGGCGTGATCCTTGACAACAAACTGAGCTGGGCGAGTCACATTGAAACTAAAACGAAGAAGGCATGTATAGCTTTCAACCAGTGTAGAAGAGTGGTTGGAAAAAGATGGGGTCTGAACCCGAAAATCACTCTTTGGCTCTACACATCAGTTATCAGACCCTCTATGACCTACGGAGCAGTTGTATGGTGGCCCAGAACACAACTATCCACAACACGAACAAAACTGCAAAGCCTACAACGCTTGGCGAGTGTAGCAACCACTGGGTGCATGAGAACTACCCCATCAGCCGCACTCGAATATCTGCTGAACTTGAGACCACTAGATCTGGTCATACAAGAAGAAGCAAAAGCAGCTGCACTAAGACTAAGATCAAACGGCCTATGGAGACAAAACATAGAAACAACACATACCAAAGTCCTAAAGGAGATTCTCGAGAAATACAAATATAAGAACAAAGTAACCCTGCAATGGATAAAAGGACACAGTAACTCAATGGGAAATGACGCAGCAGATGAACTGGCCAAAAGGGGAACAGAAGAAACAGTATATGGACCGGAACCATTACTACCCCTACCCCAGGCACAGATAAAGACATGGCTGCGCACAAACACTGAAGAAGCACATAAGACAGCATGGATAACCCTCGAAGGTTGTAGGCAAACTAAGATGGCGATTCCGGAGATATCTAAAAGATTTACCCGCAACCTCATTAGGCTAAATAGGGAAAGCATAGGCAAGATTGTAGGAATCTTAACAGGCCACTGTCCCCTTAACAAACACTTTTTCACCATAGGTGTAACAGACAGCCCCCTGTGCAGAGGATGCATGGAGGCAGAAGAAACGCCACACCACGTGCTCATGGAGTGCAGGAGCGTGGCAGATGACCGGGCGCGCATCCTACAGTCGCCGCAAACACTCCCGGACGCATGCCAGGGCTTTAAAAGGCTGCTGACCTTCTGGGACTGCCTTGGATGGTTGGAGTGAAGGAATGAAGAATCCACGCACAATGGCCCAATCAAGTGGCTAAGTGCGGAGACGGCCCAGTAAAAAAAAAACAAACAAACAAACAAGTGAAGTCAAGTATCAAAGTTACTTCCATTTTTATAACTCGCGCGCGTCCGCTCTGAGCAACACCTCGTTTGTTTAGCTCCTTATTTACCAGTAAATTAAATTAGTTTAAAGTGAGTGCTTACAGTGTAAACTAACATAGTAGTGATCTAATACATCTGACTGTCGCCGTGGTGAGTGTTTGGAGAAAATCCGTACACAAACAACTCCAATACAAGCAAAAACAATTCAAATGTTTTTTTTTTACAACAACGGTCAAACAGCGTAGCGCGGGCGTCACTACATTCGCGGAATTCGCAAGCGCGCCCTCGCCCCACCACGCCCCGCCGCCGCCGCTATTACCCGCAGTCGCTTATTGTACGGGTCATGACCTCACGCTCTCACTCATCTGATTAAGTAAAAAGTGTTTATTTCGTTACGTGACTCCATAGTTGTTTGTGATACTCGTATCACAATGCCGTCAAAACTCTATAAACAATATCGTGATTGTGACACCTTTGTGATAACGGCCTGAGCTGTGGGCTATCTGCTGCGCACCTCAGGACCAGCACTTTCAACACAGCTACAACTGTGTCACTTTAGAACGCTCCTGAGCTAGCTACTTTCTTGGCGTTCAAAGGCAAAATGTTCGTATGCAATAGAACACCAGTGAAGGTTACGACCAATCAAGCGCATCCTTCATCTGGAAGGGGGTCGCCTGTGGACCTGCTCGCCCCCCTCACTGCGATCCCAACAGAGCCAGCTGCAGTTGTAACCAATATTCTGAATCTTTCCGACGAAGAGGGGATCAACAAAACTTACAGTCTCACGTCTGGCACAGAGGAAATTGGTCTCCAGTTTTCCTTAGAAACCTCACCCGCCTCGCTAGTCTCTTATTGGCACGAAGTAGATAGCGACACCAAACTAATACTTGAGAAACTCACCGCAGGGAGAGGTCTTACAAAAACTAATAAATCGGATATCATAAAACTAATCAGCAAAATCAGAAATACAGTAAGCGCTTCCTGTAGCAACACAAGCCTTCAACACCAGTCTGCTGCAACCGTCACCGATATAAACCCCAAACCCCATACCAAACAGATAGAAGAGCTCGAGAAGACATTAACCAAACAAATTTCAGCACTCCAGTCTGAAATAAGCGAGTTAAACCATAAATTAGAATTAAATTATCATATTAACCCGCAAAATATACCAGCTAATACACGCACGGAACGCACACCTGCAACCAATAAAACACAGCCAACAATACACACAAATCAGGGCTACAAGCCATCTATTATTGTAGCAACTACTCAACAGGTCACTAACGCGGCTGACACCTTACACATCTGGCACGACAAAATCCAATTTACGGATACACACTTTGCACCCATACGAACACAAGTCACTAGTAACAACAAAATTAAAGTAACCCTAGAGAACGAAACACAAAGACAAATAACCTTACAAAAAATTGCCAAAGCCGGAAGCTGCTTCACTGCACAACCACTAAAACAGTTACAACCAATGATAATACTCAAAGGACTTAACAAAAATATAAATCCGGAAGATCTTACAGAAATAATTAAAGCACAAAACGACACACTGAATAGTCTACCGCGAAAACAATATCACCTGGTACTTAAATTCACACGCAACAACAAAAGCAATCACCTTTATAACGCCGTACTTATTACCAACCCAGACACATACACAACACTCCAAAACACCAGCAGACTAAACGTGAATCACCAGAGAGTTTACTTCGAAACATATATACCACTGATCCAGTGCTATAAGTGTCTTCAGTTCGGCCATACTCGGAAGCTGTGCAACAATAACCTCACTAATTGCTCACACTGTGGAGGAGCACACGCATACAAAGACTGCCCACATAAAAACAACCGAGACAAAAGTAAGTGCCACAACTGTGCCAAAAAAACCAGTAACGGCAAAACAAACAACACCAACAACCTACACGCACACAGTGCTACCTCAACTTCCTGCCCAATCTTTAAATACAAGCTAAACGAGCTAAAAGCTAGAACCAAATATGAACCGGACGTTAACCCAGCAACACCACAACACACACATCACATGCAACACACACAACACACGCAACACTCCGCAACACTACTCTAATGGACCCACTTCACGTACAAACCACACTTGTTCCAATATCAACTCCCACAAGCAGGCACCCCTTCGCTTTTTACAAGTAAACCTCGCCCGAGCACTAAACGCATATCACGAACTAGTCACGTACGTACAACACAACGACATAGAAATAATACTCATCAATGAACCATATACAGGCAAAATAGGCATCTTCAAAGGCATACCTGGGTATGACACCCACCAATTCCCATCACTGGAACCCACCAAGCAGCCAGTCAAAGCCCTAATACTCACCAAGAAAAACACACTTTCATGCATAGGTAAAACAGAATACTCCAACACAAACATGGCATGCATTCAAATACGCAATACTAATGGAAAACACTACTATATCACGACACCTTACATTACACCTAAAACCGACGACATGAACATCATAAACAAACTTGACTACCTCCTAACAGACACCCCCGGGGCCACACACATCATAGGCGGTGACCTCAATGGATGGCACACCCAATGGGGATCTAAAACTAATAATAAAAGAGGTAATGAAATATACAACACCATTATACTGAGACACAACCTCACTATCCACAATCAAACACAAACACCCACATTTTCAGCTATCACACTCGGCAGACAACGCACCTCACACATCGACATCACCTTAACCAACGAGACTGACAAAATACTAATAGAAGACTGGGATAACCACACAGACATCTGCCCATCATCCGACCATACACCCATTACCTTCAAACTTAGCAAAAACCATCACAACTTCACCAAAAATAAAACAGACAACACCTACAAATACAACACAGGACAAATAAAATGGGAACTCATCAATGACAAACTCAAACAAGAAATTGAATCGACACTCTCACCAATAGCAATATCAACCATCCGAACCGCCACCACCTCTCAACTTGACAACATAATACACAGTATCACTTTTGCTATCACCAGAGCATGCGACAAAATACTACCTAGTAAAGCACAACCCAAAAAGCGAGCCCACTGGTGGAATGATCAATTAGAAAAACTCAAACGAAAAGTTATTCAAAACCATCGCCAGATATCACACATAGCACGTAGGCATACACAAATTCCAGACACACTCCTTGCAACAAGAAACACATTAAAACAAGAATACTCAAATGCAATTCGAACTACCGCCACAGAACACTTTAAAGAATTCTGCAACACACAAGGTACAGACGACGTCTGGTCCATCACCAACAAAAAAATACAAACTAAACCAATCTCTAAACCCCCAACCACGCTATTAAAACCAGACGGAACATACACAACCAATGCGACAGACACAGCTCAAACTCTGCTAAACCACTTCTTCCCTGACGACACACCAGATACCACTACACAACAAAAACACATCCGTTCAGAAGCAAACACACCGCCCAACACCCCAGATGACCCACCATTCACAACAAACGAGGTACAACATTGCATCAAGACTTTCAACCACAAAAAAGCACCCGGACCAGACCACTTCACCTCAGACATCTGCCTACACTTTATCAACCACTTCCCTAACATCTTTACCGACATCGCTAACAGATGCTTAGAATTAAGATACTTTCCCAGCCCATGGAAAACAGCAATAGTTAAAACAATACCCAAACACAACCGAAACAACTACAATAGCACAGCCTCTTATCGACCAATCGGACTTATTAACATATTCGGTAAACTTCTTGAAAAATTAATCATTAACAGATTAACACACCACACTCATAAATCCGGAAACGATTGCACAAAACAGTACGGCTTCAAACCTCAAACTTCCACCACTCATGCAATCAGCACAGCCTTGAACATCATACACAAATACAAAACCAAAAGACAACAAGTAATAGCAATATCGTTAGACATAAAAACCGCATTTGATAACGCCTGGTGGCCGGCCATATTCTACAGACTTAAACAAATAAACTGCCCAAAAAACATATACCAAATCTTACAGAACTACACAGAAAACAGAACCGTAAACATAAACTTAGCTGATTCCACTGCACGTAAGGAAATGACCAAAGGATGCGTACAAGGCTCTGTCTGCGGCCCCACTATGTGGAACCTGCTCCTGGAGTCACTTCTCAACACAGACTTACCAACCAACTGTCACATACAAGCATACGCAGATGACATCATACTCATCACCCACTCTAAAGAAATAAGCACACTCTCCAACATCACACAAGAAGCACTCGACACCATCATTACGTGGGGAAGAGAACACAAGCTCGAGTTTGGACACGACAAAACACAAGCCATCGCATTCACCAAAAAAGCACGGAACACAACACTAACACTAAACGGTCACCAACTCTCATTCTCCCCGCAAATCAAATACTTAGGACTTATCATCGACAATAAACTAAAATTCATAAAACATGTTGAACACATCACCAACAAAACAAAAAACATTTACAACAAACTCACACGTTACATCAGACCCACATGGGGAATCAACCCAGAAAATGTACGCATAATATACCAGCATGTCATTCAACCAATAATCACCTATGCCTCTGCCATCTGGGCACCCACAGCTACCAAATACAAACACGTACACAACAAACTCCTGTCTCTACAACGCATATTCGCCATAAAAATAATTCAAGGTTTCAGAACGATTAGAACAGCCACTGCCATCTCTCTCGCGAAACTCGCGCCACTACCTCACAAAATCCTTGAAATGGCAAACACTGAACACACCAAAATCACCGGACACTCTACATACCCTCACATCCCAAGACACATCCCAATTGAATCACCCGCACCTCCAGCACAGCAATTACACCCATCAACCAGAGAAGGAATATCCTTCAACCACATCTCAACCGAAGAAGAACACAACTCATTCCTCGCAACTACACAAAAAACCTGGTGCATATACACCGACGGAAGCAAACACAACGATAAAGTAGGAGCAGCATTCGTAGCAATACACAAAGATAACACAAACACAAAAACATACACCAAAAAATATAAACTACACGACCTCTGCTCACCCTTTCAAGCCGAACTCCTCGCCATTTCTAAAGCCACTGAATGGCTCGCGCACTCACCCAAACCTCACACCAACTATGCACACATTATCTCTGACTGCAAATCCGCCCTCCTCGAACTGTCCAACCCTAACACAACAAACCAATTAGCACTACAAACTCACAAAAATATTGCACTTACAAAAACACATAATCTAACACTCACCTTCCACTGGATCAAAAGTCATATTGGAATAGCGGGCAACGAACTTGCCGACGAAGCTGCCAAAGCTGCTGCTTACATACATCGGGGCCCCACATACACACACATTCCTATAAGCCACATTAAATACACAAACAGAAAACACACAAACGAGCAAACTGTTCAATACTACACCGAAGCCAGTCCACACACCCTCACACTTCTCCCTACATACGAACAATTAACTAAATTCATTAGCACATTCGGAACCGATTTCCAAACCACTCAAATTCTAACCGGCCATGGGTACCACAAAGAATACTTACACAGATTCAAAATCACCACCGATAATAAATGCCCATGTGACAATGACACACCACAATCCATCACACACCTCATCGAAAAATGCCCAAAATTTCACATCACACGATTCAATCACATCATGACAGCACACAACAGCAAACAACCCTACAACCTATCAGAAATAATCAAAAGACAAAGCACCACTGACACATACCGAGCTCATATACACAACATCATAAACCATCTAAAAGAATTCAACAACACTACACAACCAAATCACACGACTACACCATCATAGTTCATAACTGTACAGCTGGATATATCAGATAATGTAAATTACAATGAAGATGGAAAACAGTATTATTTTAGCAATTAAGATTGTATATTGTACTTGTTGTTTTAGCACGTAAGTGTTTAAAAAATATTAAGTAATATAACTATTTGTAAAATATATATAGTAAGTAAGATTGTAAAATGTTAGCAAGTAAGCCTGCAATACAATACGAAAAAAGAGACAAAACCAGGCTCTATTTTCCTACTTTTTGCCAATGTATAATGTAACCTAGACTGTAAATAGTAACAACATAATACAATCACACACACTCTCATGCCACACACCTTACGGCCCCTACACTCTTCCTAATCTCCACCACCCCACTCGTATTACACCTAACCCCTACCACATATATGTACCTCTGGCACCACCACCGCTTGAGAAAAGTCCGAGAGCATCCATTAGCCCGACTTATCTCAGATAATATTTCCCACAAACCTCTAACAAACAAATAAAAAAAAAAAAAAAAAAAACTTCCATTTTTATTGAAAATCGAGTTGAGTAACTTGTAAATCGATAAACATCCATAGACTATCTTTTTGAAGTGAAACTTCTTTATCGACGTTGAGAGATATTTTTAGTTGTAAAAAAATCGTGGCGTTTTTCCGTTACGTGCCATGTTGTTTGAAGTGAAACTTCTTTATCATAAGTGAAGCTTCTTTATCGACGTATAAGAGAAATATTATATTATTAATCTATTTAATTAAAAAAATACGAAATGCGCTGTGAAATTGTGTAAAAGTTATAGCGGTCGTACAATTTATGTTCGTTTTCACTCGTAAGTAAAATTTTATTTCATTCACATAACTATTTTTAACAAAAACCATTAATTATTAAAACATACCAATAACTTAATCGGCAAAATATTTAATGTACTTTCATTCTCTATAAACATTATACAAAGAGTTACCATCTCAAATTAGACGAATAATATTGTGTCAAATTCTTATTGCATACCTACATTTTTTTAATTTGCAGTTGTATTTTTATTTATTATTAGACAGTGACAACACTTCATGCTGAAAACAATATGTGAGTAGTTCCCCTAGTAAAAATATTGTAATATACTCACTCATGCGCTCAGTGAAGCGCTCGTGGTCCGTTCCGTAAACGATCACCTAAGTAAACTACAAACAAGGTCAAATTATAGATAATGTTTATTTACAAACTATGCACTATTTGGTATTTTATTTACATTTGCAACTATTTTTAAAAGGCTAATAGGTATATAAAATTACACCAGGATCTCACTAGAGTTTTCATAGTAAGTAGAAGTAGGTACTAAATACTTTAATTATCATATCTTTGGAATTGTATAAGGATCACCAAGTATGTGGTCACTGCTCCAATTACCTGAAAAATAAAAAAAAGGTTTTTAAAATGACATTAAGAAAACAAATACCTACACCTAATAGGTAAAGTATAGCCTATACTTACAACTAGTAATCTAGTTTGAGTTGAACTTACTTGCCATTGTCTTAAATGATTATGTTATCCTGATAGGTAGGTCTAAAACTGTATCAAAGTAATTTTTGTATCATAAATATTAACAAAGTCGTATACGGAGTTTATAACAGCGCCATCTAGGAAAAAAGTTCAAAAACAGTAGAGCCTAAAGAACCAATGTGATGGTCAGTTTCCATTTATTTTGTTTACATGGTAAACGGATTATTTTGTTAAGATGGCGTGTTTTGGTATTTAGAATAAATTCGTAAAAAAATTAAATGCAGACGTTTTACTAACTGCCGATATTTTTGATTCCTCGGCTGCCCTTTTAAAGCTTGTTAAAACTCGTCGTGGATGAATAAGGCTGTCAGTATAATTTTCAGAAAAAGCCGTTTTAACATTTTATAATTTTTAAGTTACATAATTGCTTTGCTACCACCGCGGCCTCACCTAGGGTTCGGGTGTTATCCCGCTTATTTGGGGGTTGGTTCAGGTACTATCCCGCTTCTTGGGGCATGAGGCATGCTTCTTTAAGGACGGCGAGCAGCCCACCCTCCTTCCTCAGGCCCCCGGTATGGAGGCCGGTAGTCTTGGGCGAAGATCAGACTGCGGAACTCGGGCGGGAGAGTCCTCTCCCGTTTCCTCTCCGCCACCTCTTTCGCGAGCATGTCCTGCTCGCACAAAGACGCAGCGGTGTCCCACTTGCTCCCGCTGAAGACCATGGCTTGCACCATGGTTTCCAACGAGAGAATGTCTATGCTCAGACTCGCCACGAGTACACAACGTAGCACGTCACGCCGACACCTTCGAGCAACGGACCACGCAGCACCCAATCGTAGCCAATGTTCCACAGGAGCGGTCCTAGGACTGACCCCTGTGGAACACCGCACGACATCTCTCGCCGACCTAGCCCTAGCCAGCTCGGGTAAGAGACCGCCCTTTCAGATAGGTATGCCCCGACAATACGACAGAGGTAGGAAGGTACTCTATGATAGATAAGTGCCTCCCTGACGCAGCTCCAAGGTAGAGTGTTAAAGGCGTTGGCGATGTCAAGAGACACCGCCACCGCCACGTCACCCCTTGAAACCGCTTCCTCTGTCAGGCTCTTGACGCGCATGATCGCGTCCACAGTGGAGCGCACCTGGCGGAAACCAAACTGGTTATCCGCCAGGTTTGGCCCCACGTCCGTGAAATGCTTGCCGAGGCGTTCCGCTATAATGCGCTTAAAGAGCTTACACACCTCGTCGAGCAACACGATCGGCCGGTAACCGGACGGAGAGTCCACCAGCCGCCCTGCTTTACGGATTAAGACCAGTTTCCCCGTCTTCCACGCCTTGGGAAACTGGCCTCTTTCAAGGCATGCGCTAAAGAGTTGGACGTCTGAGGTGGAGCCATACATGGGGCAGTGTGCTCTTGTGCTCCCGTAGGGATCAGAGCATCCAGGACCCTCTCCAGTCTATCTGGCTGAAGGCTCTGAGTCAGTGGAGGCGCTTTAGGGCGAAGCTTTCCCCTAACCATAAGGTACAGGCGCCCCCACGGAGAAGAACGACCCCTACCAGATGGTTCAACGCCATGGAAATGTCTCAGAGAGGGACTGGATGCGGAAAGCGTAGGAACATGGGTTGCAGTGTGAAAATGAGAGAGGCCCACGTTCAACTGTAGACTCCCTATATGCTGATTTGATTCAACCATCCACAACAAACTTGAAATAAGTATCAATTCAGGTAAAAGCTTTTGATGTCACCCAATTTTTTTTTTCACTTACATAAAGTCCAGATATTTGATACATATTCTCTAAAATGTCACTTCACTCATGCGACCATAGATGAAACATTATTCAACGGTGCAATCATTCAACAGTATGAGTGAGTTAAATGAATATTAATTTGCTACGAATTTGTAGAACCGTACCGTAAGTGTGATTTCGGTCATCTATATATTTAAAAGAAAGTCGTGTTAGGTACACTTTTTATATCTCGACAACGGCTGTACCGATTTGGCTGAAAATTGGTGGGAGGTAGCTTAGAGCCAGGATACGGACAGAGGCTACATTTTATCCCGGGAACAAGTCCCTGTGGGAAACGGGAAAACTTCTGTACGCTGGCGAAGCCGCCGGCGCCGGCGTCAACTAGTTTAAAATATATTTGAAGTATTGCAGTGCTCTTTACTACAGTATTGATACTTTCGATTTGAAATACCGAGTCCTCATGGCGTTCCGGGTCCATTGATATCAGACCAACCAAAAATTTTCAAAATTGCTTTGACTAGACAGCTTCGTCGACTTCGTAACTTTTTTTAAATATATGCGAAACAACTGTAACGAAACCGTAACGCGAGGCAATTCAATTTAGAGTACAACGCCATCTAGTTAAGCTAAATACTAGGTAAACTTGAGCGAGATATAGACATAAGCTATATCAACCATTTTGTAAACTTAAGTTATTTAAAATAAAATCGTTTATTAATTCTTTTAATAAATGTTTTTTTTTTAAACAAATTACCCTATAAATTCAAAGATTGGTCCATCAAATAGGTTAAAATTAGGTAGTCAAAATGGTTTGTGGAACTGAGTAGAACATGGTTTTTATAATCTAAATGAATATATGACATACAACGAACAATTGATTTAATGTTTTAAAAAATAATTTATTATTGATTATGAATATTGTAATCTTTTTTTTATTAGTATTTCTGGCATCAATTACATTTTTTTTCTTTTATTAATTTGAAATTTATGTTGACAGTTTTGTATGTGTTAGACAATTTTGCATGTAATTCTGATTTAACTTGACAAATATCATTAACTATTCAATTATTGTGACAATCCCTTTAATTTATAACCTATTATTAATGAGTTAACTATTTTGATTGACATTATTAATTGTTTTATTTTTTATTTTGCACACCATAGCTATGGTAGAATGTATGAGACTGCACATAATATTATCACCTTTATACAACTACATTCTAGCAATAAAGATTTATTTCATTTCAAGCATTTATTGTAATTTTCAACGCCTTAACACACTATTCTACCTCGTCTTGGGCCTCGGCATGCGATAGCTCATCTCGGTGTGCACAAAGGTGGCAGGGAAAAATCAGTTGATATGAGAGAAAGTATACAAAAATTGCAATAAGGAGAGAAGAGAGAACCCTACAGGGCACACCAATCGTAGTATTGCACCACTCCATTTCTGTAGGAGATATTATAAAGACAATAGAGTATGAAACGTAAAATGTCAAATAAAGCACAAATATAAGGCGTTACTAAAATCGAATAAATATTTACCTATGATTCTGCCTCTGTGGCGCGGTGGGAGTGCATCCGACTGCTACGCAAGAGCTTTCGGGACTACGCAAGGGTTCGATTCCCACCCAAGATAAAACTTTGTGTGATGAGCACGATGGTTTATTCTGTGTCTGGGTGTTATTTATCTATAATATGTATGTATTTAGAAATATATAAGTATGTTTATCAGTTATCTGGTTACCATAGTACAAGCTCTGCTTAGTGTGGAATCAGATGGCGTTGTGTGAGTTGCCCCATCAATATTTATTTATTTTTAATTATTTTATTTAAATTATGTAATCTCCTAATTGTTTCCAATTTAGGTCACGTCCGGACCCTTTTGGTTTTGGTATGGAGAATCATTGGTTCATTATTCATACAAAACTCGGAGCTGAGTGACAGCCTGTACTCGTAGTATTAATAATGTGCTTAATATGTGCGTCAGTCCGGTGTTTGTACCCGTTCGTCAATCCGGTGTTTGTACCCGTTCGTATCAGTTGTGTGACAGCTTTATTAAAAGTACGAAAATCGTGCTTTTAAACGTTTCTGCCATACGTACTACTGGAATCAAACATAGCTCACATAGGACCCGTAATATACTATTACCGTGGTGCTTCCCTATTTCTATAGGATTTACACCTAGTTGCTTTCCAGGTCTCCCGCTTTGCAAAGGAGGGAAGAGGCATTACGTTATTTTCTTACTTCCTCACATTATCTTCTGATTAATTTCGTTGCGGGTTCCAAGACATGCTAACCTCTCCTGGGACATCACCGAGATCGAGCTCGGTGTCACTTTTCTGGTGTTTTGGTCATTGCTGTAGATCCTGGTTTACAGGAGTCAAAGTAATGGGAATGTGGGTGGGATTAGTCCCAATAAAAAAAAGCTTTATTAAAAACTCGTTGAAGCGCTCGTGGCCCCGCGGTCTCAGTGTTCTGTAAACGATCACTGAGTTACGCAACTTTCACTATGGCTGGTCCTCGGATGGGTGACCACTTTGTGGTATTTACATTTGCGAGCGTTTCCGTGCTTCGGAAGGCACGTTAAGCCGTTGGTCCCGGTTGCCAGTAAAATGGCAGTCGTTAAGTCTGGTTGAAGGCCTCATGGGCGGCTTGAAAATTTCAACAGCAGGTAGCCACAACCTGCGTCTGTCTATTTCAACACGGCAATAGGCTCACCACCTATTACGTGGGACAGGAATACACACGGTGAAAAGTGGGCATATAATATGCCTCTGCCACCCCTTCGGGGATAAGGCGTGATGGATATTGAATTTATTAAAAACCTTTTACCCTCAGTATGCCTCTGAAAAAGAGTTCGACATTTAAAAAAATATAACTAAAAATTCGCCGGGTCTAGAGTGTAGCCGATGTACTAGAGTGTAGCCGATGTAACAAGATCGTACATGCTGAAGCAGCCTGCTCAAAACTAGCGAATAAGCAGATAAGTACTATTCGGAATGCTACGGGTATTGAATGGAGCTGTAACATTTGCATCCATAATTTATCACGTAGATCTTCTTTTATCATCCCAGAAGAGGACGACGACGATGAATCTGAATCAGGTCATAGTATCAGCAAACAGCCAATTTTTGATCCACGTAAACTAGCACAAGAAATGAGTCGTGACTTTAAAAAAAAATCTTCGGTAGGAAATAGGAGATCTCAAGGCATCGCTGCAGTTTCTCAGTGACCAAATCGACACCATGAACATGTCCATAAAGTCCCAAGACACTAGGATTAAACAATTAGAGAACAGGAACTTGGATCTATGTAATAGGAACAAAAACCTAGAACTAAGAATGTCTGTATTGGAACAAGGCATGCATCAATATGAACAAAAAAGTTTAGCAACTTCATTGGAAATTGCGGGGTTGCCGGATGTCCCTATTCAAGAAGTGAATAAATTAATAAGTAACGTTGCAAGCAAATTCTCTGTTAGTGAGCTAGATGTACAATCGTCTCGTCGTATCAAGGTGGCTAAAAATAAACCTGGAATTCCTGAAATCCCATGCGACAAAAAATCAAAGGATCTCAGCCAGCAAAGAGAAATGAATTACGGTCGGAGCAGTGCTACCAGAAGCACCTAAAGGAAAAGCTGAAGACGCCATTTTCGTAAGAGAAGCTCTTACCAAGTCGATGAAAACACTACTTTATAATTCAAAACAACAATTACATGGTACATTAAAATTCGTATGGTATAAGGATGGAAAGGTATGTGCTAGAAAGGATAACAATTCCAAAATATACTATAATCGATCGGCAACAGAAATTAGTCAATTAAAATAACAAGCAGAAGAGTGAGGCTGTCGTTACCTTCTGATTTTTTTTATATTTCTCACATTAACTCATTAATTATATGGATAATTGTTATATTAAGGAATTCTTCGACTGTACTACCGTTAATATTTTTTTCAAAATATTACCGTCTCATAGTAATTTAAAACTTTCTTATATGCATATTAATATTAGGTCGCTAATTAAAAATCACAGTAAACTATTGCAAGTAATTCATAGCTGCTCTGTACCGTTAGATGTAGTTGTTTTATCGGAGGTAGCCGTGTCTGACAGTATAGGCTATAATATGTATACACAGCTGCGTACATATAAAAAGGGCGGTGGTATGATTATCTACACTAAAAATTGTCTAAAATTTACCCAAATTCCCTGTAAAACTTTTATATTTGAGAGTATTTTTGGAACACTAAAATCTACTGATGACCACGCTGTAGTTGTGTATGCTGTGTATAGACCACCATCATTAAATAAAACCTTGTTTGTGAGGGAAATAGACAAATGCATATCTCAATTTGAACCAAAACACAACCTACTGCTTATTGGTGATGTAAATATAGATTTAAGAACATCATCATCTTACAAAGACTCATATTTGAATACGCTGAGCAGTTACGGATTAATGTGTGGAATCACTGATTACTACTAATACTAATCTACACTAGAATTCAAAATAAGCTTAATGTTATAACAAAATCTTGTATTGACCACGTTTTCGCTCGATTCTACACAATAAGTCCGTATGCGGCCGCGGTTGATCTTACACTAGCCGACCACCGTGCCGTGCTCCTGGCCTGCGGAAGCGATGGTATGCGGACTGATATACAGGGGATGTTTCAAAAAAAAATGTATATTATAATATTTATA
This sequence comes from Thumatha senex, assembly GCA_948477245.1. Taxonomy (NCBI): domain Eukaryota; kingdom Metazoa; phylum Arthropoda; class Insecta; order Lepidoptera; family Erebidae; genus Thumatha; species Thumatha senex. Next base: position 20,509,931 of record OX419744.1, on the reverse strand, counting down.
AACAAGAATTGAATAAAATAAAATGGGAACAAACTAGTGAAATGAATAGTTCAAATGAAATTCTCACCTTCATTTCTGAGTCATTTGATCATGCATATAAATTGTCAAGTTCTACTACTACCTATAAAAAACATCAAAAACAAATTCGTGTATCCTCCTTGGGTTAATCACAACGGATGGTAGAATCACGTTATCAATCGATGAAGTAATTATTAATGCTTTTGAATCACAAGGGCTGACAAAAAAAGAAGTGGCTGATAACTTTGCTAAGGGGTTTGACGAAGCCGTTAAAAAAATAATACCTTCTTGTAGTATTAAATTATTGAGTGGAGTCAAAAATCATGACGCGAACTCCAGTATTCGTTTTCATAAGGCTACTAAGAATAAAGTGTATAGTATCATAAGGAACTTAAACTCAAACAAAGCCCCGGGGTTTGATGGAATTAAAGTATCGGATATAAAGATGGATCTTATAAATTGTAGTGTAAAAGAAGGTTTATATCGAGACGAGCTAAAACAAGGGTGTGTTCGCCCAATTTATAAAAAAGGTAAAAGGTCTGAATACTCCAATTATCGCCCAATAACCCTTTTGCCATCTATTGATAAAATAATTGAAAAATTTACGTGTGAACAAATACATTCTTTTCATAGACAACACAACACTATTTTTGGCAATCAATTTTGATATCAACCAAAAAAAGGTACAATACAACTATTGTCTAAGTTCACAGATGAGGTAAATATAAATTTAAACGATAGAAGAAGCGTTTTAGTTGTATTTATTGATTTATTCCGTGCATTTGACACCCTAGATCATGTTAAGCTTACAAAAAACTCAACAACTGCGGTATACGTGGACCGCTACTTCACTGGTGCAAAAAATATTTATTTGATCGTAAGTACAGGGTCAAACTAGATAATACTTATAGTGAGACCATTACCACAACGTATGGAACGGCACAAGGATCCGTTCTAGGGCCACTGTTCTTTTTGTCATACGTTAATGACACAAGCAGAGTCATTTTGAACTGTACATGCTATCAATATGCAGATGATACATGTCTCGTCATTAGCAATAATGAGTTGCAGAGATTGTTTGAACTGCTTCAAACGGATTTTGATAACCTTGTAAAATGGTGCCACTATGCCGGGTTAGTTTAAACATCGAAAAAAAACCAAAATAATGCTTATTAAGTCACCATATCTCAAAACATCGTATATAGGGCAGCTAAGAGCTCACGATCATCACTGTTTACATTATAATAATCCTCTGAGTTGTTGCTGCCCTACTATTGAAATGGTTAATTCATAGAGATATCTCGGGCTTATCATTAATAACAGATTCAACTGGAGTCAGCAGACTGAGCATGTATGTAACAAATTGAGACAATTCTTGGCTAGTATGTACATTTTAAAAGATCGTATTCCTTATAAGGTTAAATTAATGTTGTATAATGCGCTTGCAGAATCATACATTCAATACGGTGTGAGTAGTTACGGTCGCACATACAAGACATATTTAAACAGTATATTATATACCATGTGCAGCTTAGAATATTAAAACAAATGTATCTCCCGTAGTTAAAAATCAATTTAGAGAAAACGAATTAGGTCTTTTTAAACACTGCAAAATCTTGCCAATCCAACTTCAAGTTAAATATAAATAAATATCCATCACGCCTTATCCCCGAAGGGGTGGCAGAGGCATATTATATGCCCACTTTTCACCGTGTGGATTCCTGTCCCACGTAATAGGTGGTGAGCCCATTGCCGTGTTGAAATATAAGTTAAATATAGTCTACTTAAAGAACAATATTTTAATTAGGAATTAACAAAAAAAATCGAACATTCTGTTTATACACGCAGAGTCGCTCGGGAATGTTTAAGTACAATTGGGGCTCGAAATGTCTACGGCGAGAGCACCGCTCATTTCTTAGTTCCTGGATTTATAAATGAACTACCCTCAATTCAAAAAAATAAATTGGATCCAAAAAATATAAAACACTATCTTAAGTCCTTTTATGTACAACAACTATGTTAAGAAAAATCTATTTTATATATTTAAAAGTTAGCGATTGCATTTGTCTAGATCTTACTTTCGACTCGCCTATTTTGTTTTAAGCAACCCACCCACCTACTTCACTTAGATTAAGAATGTAATAAAACTATTGGGTACAACCCAGACTAAGTAAAGACATTGCAGACAAACCTCAGTGGTTTATGGTAATGTCATGTAAGTTTGTAAATGTATTTTTCTATTGATAATTAAATTTAAAAAAAATAGAGGATAATTTCATTAACTGATCAGTTGCTTGCTGATCAATAGAATTATCCTCGATGAAATTCTACGCATTATTTTCTCATTGTCATGAATGCTTTTATCACTCCTTAACCGCAAATCAGTTGTTTTCATAATACCGTCTAATATTCATAGTAGCATTCCTTTCTAAAGCTGTTGAACGCCTTATCTACACCCAAATCTCCATACCATATCCTGACCTGTAATGAATTTCTCCATAACTGTAAATGAACTTATATTTACCGTTTTAATTATCCCCTCAATCCTTTTCAGTTTAGGTTTGTAAAGGGTTGAGGATTACAGATTTGTTATGGCACGTTGTCACTGCAGTTTGACCATCGGCGTTCATATCGACTATGAATAGGCACAGTAAGATTAAGAAGATTTTAGCCGAGTATGTGCGTTGTAAGAAAAGAGACAGTAGAAAAAAATAGGTGATTTCAAGTCTAGCAACCCAAATAAGCATGAAATTTATACTCACAGAAGCCATAAGAGGTCTGCTCAGGGTACACATGCCCAAAGGCGTGTAGCTAACAGATTGCAGCATCAACTGACGGGAAAATATCTCTAGCCTCGATGGTAGCACGCCAGTGGACGGCGCTGACGTCATCATTCGGCATATTAGACTCTCTGTTCGCTTGCCCTAAAGAGTATATAGTTGAAAATTGACAAAAACTGTAACATAACGTAATGTCGTTTCTAATTTCAGTAGATTATAGATGACAGTGAGCAACAAAAACTAATTCCTTTATAACAATAATAGAATACATAAAACACCCGCTTAGAGAAGGTTTTCCGTTCCCGTTTCTGTTTCCCGGGATAAAAAGTATCTGTGTTATTCTGATGTACTCGTATAAGCTATATTATTGTAAAGTTTAATTAAAATATATTCAGCAGTTATTACGTGAAAAAGTAACAAACATACATACTTACAAACTTTCACGTTTATTATATTAGTAAGATTTACCTCGGGCTCGTAGCCCGGCTAACTCAGTGTTCTGTAAACGATCACTGCGTTAAATAACTTTCACCATGGCTGGTCCTCGGATGGGTGACCACTATGTGGCATTTACATTTGCGAGCATTTCCGTTCTTCGGAAGGCGCGTTAAGTCGTTGGTCCCGGTTGCCAGTAACATGGCAGTCGTTAAGCCCAATTGAAGGCCTTATGGGCGGTTTGAAAAATCTCAACAGCAGGTCGCCACAGCCTGCGCCTGTCCATTGCAACACGGCAATGGACTCAACACCTGTTATATGGGACATAAATGCATACGGTGAAATGTGGGTGAATAGTATGCCTCTACCTACCCCTTCGGGGATAAAGGTGTGACAATATGTATGTAGGATTTACCTCGGTAATGGTGTAGTGCCCTGGTTCGACCACCACTAACATTCGGAGCAAGTGCGTCAAGCACCACAGGAACTGCAGCACCAAGAAGTGGAGACGATTAGTTGACACTACTGTAATATAACATGAAATTTAGCCTAGTAAAGCCCTATTATATGCAGCCTTAGATTGATAACTACTCACAGATCAAATACGATTATTTTTTTATCATTTTTTAGTAATATGGCAGGTTTGAATAAAAGTGTCAGCGTTAAGCTGGAAAGGGACGTGCTCCGTCGGTTTGGACACGTCCAACGAATGCGTGAGGAACGATTGACAAAGAATATATATTGTGCGAAAGTAGAGGGTAGAAGGAGTGAGGGTAGGCCGAGCCTTACATATAAAAGACCACGTGAGCAGATTGCTCAAAAATGGAAAAGTCAAAGTACTCGGATACCCAGACGTGCAAGTAGGAAGCGATTGAAGAATCTGCAAGAAGCGAAAGAAGTATGCATGGCTCGTGAAGCATCTGTCCTCTCTGACTACCCCGTCAGGGATACAGCGTGAAGATAGTTAGTTATTTATTTTTTGGGTTCCATATCTCAAAAGGAAAAAAAATGGAACCTTTTATGATCACTTTATTGTCCTTCCGTACAACCCAGACTAAGTAAAGACATTGCAGACAAACCTCAGTGGTTTATGGTAATGTCATGTAAGAAATAAGTTTGTAAATGTATTTTTCTATTGATAATTAAATAAAAAAAAAATAGAGGATAATTTCATTAACTGATCAGTTGCTTGCTGATCAATACAATTATCCTCGATGAAGTTCTACGCATTATTTAGATAAAGAGCCTCAACAGACGGCTCTTTATCTCGGGAACACTTGAGAGTTATCGAGTTGAAATTAAAATCAAAAATTCAAGTTAAGTCGGCATAGGGTTGTGAAATGTACTATGTAAAAGAGGCTCACAGGCGAGTCTACCGTCTATTGAAGCTGTAAAAAGTTCAGACTTCTAAGTTATCGTAAAACAAAGATACGAGACTTTTTTTGTCCCAAATAATGTTTATTTGGACATTCTCAACGATGTATGAATCGCTACTCAAACTAGAGACATAACAAACCAATGTTTAATGATATTACTCATTTTTAATAGGTTAACAGAAGCGCTCGTGGCCTCGCGGTCTCAGTGTTCTGTAAACGATCACTGAGTTACCCAACTTTCACTATGGCTGGTCCTCGGATGGGTGACCACTGTGTGGCATTTACATTTGCGAGCGCATCCGTGCTTCGGAAGGCACGTTAAGCCCTTGGTCCCGGTTGCCAGTAAAATGGCAGTCGTTAAGCCTGGTTGAAGGCCTTATGGGCGGCTTGAAAATTTCAACAGCAGGTAGCCACAACCTGCGTCTGTCTATTTCAACACGGCAATGTGCTCACCACCTATTACGTGGGACAGGAATCCATACGGTGAAATCTGGGCATATAATATGCCTCTGCCACCCCTTCGGGGATAAGGCGTGATGGATATTTTATATTTATTTATTATTATTATTATTTTAACAGAAGGGGTAGCTCGCTCGCAGGAGTAGGCTCTTTCTGTCTTTGTTTCTGTGTCTTTCGTGCTCAACACATAAATAAACAGCTGAACTACAATATACACCTATAAAAAAAATCTTGATAATCATGACACTAACTTACTTATTTCCATGATTAGGAAGTAAGGTGTGACTATGAGGTGCAGCAACGTGGATATGAGTATTAACACCAGGGGGATCCCGTAGCTGTCATCGATACGCTTGACAACATCGCAGAGGGTCACGTGGAGCAATGCCAGGCGGCGAACAGCATCGCAAGGAGATACTATGAGACGGGGCTCACCACTGGCTGGAAATGTAAACTTTTTGAAGTTATAATTATTTTGGCGCCTTAGGGAAAAATGATGAGCGTAAATTTTTACGAGGGGGCTCAGACCGTCTCAAAAAACCGACATTATGAAGTTAGCTGATAAGGGTTTCAATGACAACTTATAAACACCCTGAAGTTAGCTGATAAGTGTGTCCATGACAACTTATAACTACATTCAAAGTAGTTTTCATTCTTTTGATGTTTTTATTTCTTACTAATTTATCATTCCTGTTACAAACAAAGAGTATTGGTAAGTATGATGAAATCTTATTAGACTAAAGCAGTATAACTTCTAACGCATGTACATGAGTACACACAAACTCTTTTTACATTACACTAGGTGTGTCCTTTACCAGTTTCCAACAGGAACCTGAGTCCAGAATGTACGTTTCATTCTAGGCTCAGCTTGCTATGGCTTGGGAGGAGACTATGTTTATTAATCCAGTGTGTCAGCTATGTCCACAACAAATTGAAAATTCCAGAAAACGTTCCATACAAACTTTGCAACCCTCTTTATGTCTGGCTCTTAATTTTCGGCATTAATGGAAGCGACTGCCGCTTGAACTCCCAACAACGTTGTCTCCTTCGTCAGTCAGCAAGCGAGGTCGCTTGGGCCCTTACAGGGTCTTAGGGGCTCCAGCAAGATTTCCGTTCCGGGGCACACATACAGGTGAATTTTTCAAGGGGGCCTTCAGAGGAAACGAAAATTGGTAAATATTCTTAACGGAATAAGTAATATTGTGTTTTGGAATAAATCCTGGAGACGACGAATCCGGCAGTGTATTGACAACAATGGCTATTATTTCGAGCCTGAGCTAAGGTTTAGTCTGTAGGTTAAATAAAAAAAAAAACATTTTATAAAAAAATTGCTCTTTCCTTAAGTTTCCCGTATATCAATAATTCCCAGAAACCGATCCTTATTAACAACACTATCGAATGGTGTCATAGTAAAGGCTGTGTTTATTTTTTCTCAAAATCATTGGGTTCGAATCTTGGCTAGGGTTATTGATTTTTCAAGAATCCTGTCATGCAGCTTTTATTTTCATCAAAATCGGGCTCGCGACTCCTTTGAGCATTTTTCGATATTCCTTATAGTTTAGGATTTGGCCCTTAAGGCCCACTTGAAAAATTCATTCTGCATATCAATAAGTCATTACATATATCATATTATAATTATTATGGTTAAAGAACCAATAAGTACTTAACACCAACGTTATTAAGTATGACTGGCTTAGGAAGCAAGGTAACTTATGTAACTTAATATAACTTAACTTATAACTTAACGTAATATATACATTAAAAAATAAGCTCAAAAATATGTTACTCATAGAAATAAGTGAAAGTTAATGTACATAAAACTGATTCCTAGGTGTAAGATGAGAATTTATTTGGTATTGTATTGGTTTAATACTTCTGCTACTTGTTGAGTGCAGTGGCTGCGACCGAATGAAATGATTGTGTGAATAGCATTATAAGACAATACTGTGTAAGTAACTAACTAACTATCTTCACGCTATATCCCTGACGGGGTAGTCAGAGAAGACAGATCGCCAGGCTTCGCGATCCATGCATACTTCTTTCGCTTTCTGCAGATTCATCAATCGCTTCATACATGCACGTCTGGATATCCGAGTACTTTTGACTTTTCCGTTTACTGTGTAAGTATAAGTTAAAAAACGAGCAATGTCCCACCGACAAACTGTTGGGCAGTTTGTGGGTCTTAAAGTAAATGTGCTACTTTAAAGTCAATTTTATTATTATTTTTATTATGTCTGTATCTTCTCGGGTATCTTCTTTATTTTTTCTTACTAAGATACCCGGTCCTTTGGAAGGCTTACATGGGGACATATTGGTCCAACACGCAGAGGCCTTTTGAGAATTTTATTCTAATAGAACCTGCAGACAATCCACGCTCGCCTTATGTAGAGGAAAGATAATGGACCACCTCCAATGGGAGTACAAAATGGGCTAATGGGTTGGAGGTTACATGAACTTGGTCGGCGGTGTCTGCCATTTTAATAAATAATAAATAAAATAAATAAAAATTATTTATTTTCAGACATCTAGTCCATAGAATTAATACAATTACATTACATTTAACCAAATTAAAATAACAATCAGAATATCAAATCTAAAAATCAAAATAAAATTAATATTAAAATAAGTTGAAAATGAAAAAATAATAATATTAAAATAAAAATAAATATAAATAAATAAAATCAAAATTCAAATCAAGAACTTAAATAAAATAAATTAAAATATTAAAATTATAATAAATTAAATATTATTAAACTACATTCAATTTGTTTATTTATTAGTGTGTAGTAGCTAATATCTCATTATAAAAATGTTGGCAGACATATATATATATTTTTTTGCACTATGCTTATGCTTATTGCTATTTTTTTATACTCATATTAAAAAAGGGATATTGTGTTTGTTTTATACTCCTATTAAAAAGGGGAGTTTTTAATAGGAGTATAAAACAAACACACAGGCCTTGACCATGTGTGCTAGTTGGGGAAAAAAAAGAATGTTATAATGAAGAGGATGAGGTGAGAAATATGCGTGTAAAACGGTATGTATTGAGTAAAATTGCTTTTTGTATAATTATTTACTGCTTTTTGTAAGATTATTATCAGTGTTTGTACCATGAAATCAAAAAAATACCTGTTCTTTTTAAAATGTCAATGTGGTCCACAGTTGTCATAGAGTCTACGAGCAAGCTCACATTGGCTGACCGGTGAGAATCAGCTGGATTTACTCTGATTGCGTAGATATTCAATGTAGATGTACTTTTTGGTATTTCAACTGAAAAGGTAATAAAAACATTATTTATACACGATTTAATCAAAATAAACTGAAGGCAAGACTGGCTGTACATAGAGGAGTGCTGGTCTCCACTCTTATATACAGTGTCATTTGCAAAACACCAGCAACCTGCTAGGAGTGGATAGCCAAGGTCATAACCATAGACATAACCAACAACATTTGTTCTACCACTTTTGGCAATTCGTTACACACAGCGAGTACTATCGTACATTGAAACTCCGAGGGGCGTCAAAGGTTTTTGCTCTTGGATTTGCTTAAAAAACTCCTGGGTCTCTTTTTTGTCACGTACTGCAAACCTCTATGAAAGATGGACGTGCGCACATCAATGCGGTTGAAAAGGGTCAAGGTCAAAGGTGTTATGACCGGTCCACCCCCATCCCCTGTGATTTTCACGAGTTGTGTATTACTGTAATTCAATCAGTACATTAAGTTAAAGTTAAATTTGAAAAAAATAAAAAATTGACAAAATTATAAAAAAATTCGTAGAACATATTTTTATGATGTTAGCTACCTCGTCCTAGCAGGTCGCTGGTGTTTTAGAAATGGCCCTGTTTAGAAGTAAAAGATGGGTGTGGCATAAGACGCATAAAAGTAAAATTAATGAAGTGGAAATGAGAAGTCTGCAAAGTATAGCTAGAGTGAAGTGGATCGATAAAGAAAGGAACAGCCAGATAAGGGAACATTGCGGTTTGACAGAAGATGTAAAGACCAGTGTCGATAACTTTTGTAACAAAAAAAAATAGTAGGATGAAATAGATGAAAAAGAGAATAACACGTGGTTCAATAAGTCCCGAGACTAAGTACTAAAACAAGGTTTTTTTATAACATTATTTTTTATTCATCAACGTAGTCTCCTCCAACAGCGATATAGTCCCTCCAACGCTTTTCTAACTTTTCTATCCCCTGCGTGTAGAACGATATGTCTTTGGCTTCAAAATAAGCCTCCGTTGCTGTGATAACTTCACTATTTGAATCAAATTTCTTACCCTGGAGCATTTTTTTGAGATCTGCAATCCACTAGTAATCGCGGGGGGCCGAGTCTGGCGAATAAGGGGGATGAGGAAGCAATTCAAAGCCCAATTCATTAATTTTGGCCATCGTTCTCACAGACTTGTGACAAGGCGCTTTGTCCTGGTGCAACACCACTTTCTTTTTGTTCATTTGAGGCCATTTATCCGCAATTTCGTAATTCAATCGCTCCAATAAGCAAATGTAATAGTCACTATTTATATTTTGCCCCTTTTCAAGGTAGTCGATGAAAAGTATTCGCATAAGCATGCGCATCCCAAAATATAGAATACCGGACGATTTCTGAGTCTTTGGCCGCTTCGAGCGGCTTTCACCAGTCGCCCTCCACTCCGCTGACTGCCGATTGGATTCCGGAGTAAAATGGTGTATCCATGTTTCATCCATTGTCACATACCGACGTAAAAAATCCTTTTTATTACGATTCATCAGCGCCAAACATCGCTCAGAATCATTGATACGTTGTTCCTTTTGATCAGTTGTAAGCAAACGCGGCACCCACTTGGAAAAAAGCTTTTTCATAGCCAAATTTTTATGTAAAATTGTGAAATCACAACCAGCTGAAATCTTCACTATCTCGGCTATCTCGCGCACTTTTATCTTCCGATCTTCCATTACGATTTTGAGGACTTGGTTAATATTTTGTTGAGGTCACACTGCTTCATTTGGACGACCTGAGCGTTCCCCATCATTTGTGTCCATGCGACCGCGTTTGAAGTCGGCATACCACTGATAAATGGTTGCTTTAGAGGGAGCTGATCCCGCATAACATTTTATAACCCATTGCTGTGCTTCAACGGTATTTTTTCCTATTAAAAAACAATGTTTTATCTACACGGGAAACTCGTTTTTTTCCATTGTATCAAAACTACAAGCGTAGCGTCACTTAAATGTCTGCAAAATATATATTTTAATTTACCATTTTTTAGAAATTTGAAACATATCTTTTAATGAAGGCCAGAATATACGCCATTTCCAAGTTAATCTCGGGACTTATTGAACGATCTAGTATTATAAAAATGAAAGGAAAAATAATTTACGGCCGATCTGAGGTCAGGAAGGGTAAGTTCATGAGTTTTTAGGGGTAACAACGGTTTATTTCGATTTCCTGCACAACTACAAGTCCAATGGAAAAAAGTCAAAAAGCAAAGTTGTAGGTAATAAAAAGATCTACACTAAAAAGTGTAGAAACAAAATTTCTACATTTTTTACACATAACTTCAAAATGTATGTGAAAAGTTTAAAAAAAAATCAATTTTTTGGATATTTAATTGTATCTTTTACATTTTTTCTCTTTTTTAACGAAATTTACTAAAATCTTACCATTTATGTTCTAAATACAACGTAATTTATTTGAATTGATATATATTTATTTTTTCACCGTATTTTGACTTAATATCGAAAAAGCGCCCTAATTTTCAATCTAAAATTCACCCGTCAAAATATTTGAAAAATAGCATAATTGTTAAGACATTATTAACTTGATTTTGTTTTGTCATCATTATTTAAAAAAATACTTTTATTTAATTATTTTTATTATCACAACATATAAAACAAAGTTATTTTCTTGTCTGTCTGTCCCTATGTAAGCTTAGACTTTTAAAACTTAACAAAAACATCAAACTCACTAGGTATTGAAATATGCTTCGCAGTAAGCGCAAGAGCGTCGTTGACAGCTGCAAAGCGTGCGCGTACCGACAGCGCGGTGAAGGCGAACTGCAGCTCGAGGATCATCACTATGTACCAGAGGAGGTAGAAACCCACATAATTCGTCACCACGTCCCCTGTAAACGATAAGAAAATACATTTTACTTTCATCCGTTTTATTTCACCTCTTTCCTTGATGTAGTTGGCAGAGGAATATGTAGCTAAAGCTATGAGTAACACCTTTTAACTAAACCATTTGCACGCTCAACCAGTGTCCTCAACTGAAACCTCGTACTCTTGCTAAAACTGCAAGATAGTATGACGCCGCTAGCTTGTAGGAAATCGACAGAAACGTCTTGACATCAAGATCGACTTGATTTCGGGGATTATTTTTCTGCACTTACCCAACAGCTCAAGGCTTTTAGTAACATCAAGACAATCTATAACGCAAAATGTAACCTAGAATAGGGTACAACTTACATTCTCTGTCTAACTTCTTGGCCTGCAACGCGTAGAAGGTAAAGTCATCGGCCACAAGTATGGAGAAAAACAGAAGAATTGCGACAATAATAATGCGAAGTTTGCGCTCCGAAACTTCTGAATACTGTCCACCGATGCTGTTGTCTACCTAACAAATAATAAAGATATCAAATCATGTAAGTGTTATAAGATTTTTTTTTCTCCTGAGCCTCTTTAGTTCTCTTTTTACATATTGCAGGAGACTGATGCCTAAGCTAGGCCAGAGGCCTGTGTTTCAGGTCACCAGGTCCCACCTCTTTCATGTTAAAAATTGTTAACTATGTATAATTTTTTACAAACTTTACAATGTAGTAAAAATCTTATTACATGTTTTAAATTAAACATTGTAAAGTTAACAGTAAAATAAAAAGAAAAGAAGTGCAATTTAAATAAAGTACGTGTGTGTGTCTGTGTGAGTGTTTTTGTGTGGATGTAAAATCAGTAGATCATTTCAACGTAAGTATTTTTGTTCCACGTAACAGGTATTGAGCCGTGTTGCCATGTTGAAATAGACAGGCGCAGGTTGTGACGACCTGCTGTTGAAATTTTTCAAGCCGCTCATAAGGCCTTCAACTTCCTTTACCGACTGCTATGTTTTTGGCAAACGGGACCAACGGCTTAACGTGCCTTTAGAAACTCGAAAACGCTTGTAACTAATTATATTTTATTAACGACTAAACCACAAAAAACTATGGAATAAATTCCACAATGCGGTCATCCATCCAAGGAACAGACATAGCGAAAGATGTTTAACGCATTTACCGTTTACAGAACACTGAGTTGGCGGTCTACGAGCGCTTTGCTTATTGAGTAAATGGAATAAAGGAGAAAATAGAGCAGAGTTTTCACAACTGCGTCAAGGGAGACCAATATGCTAAGACAATGATACCTATCAAATATATCAAACTTCCTATTTGTGTAAACCACTCAATATCATCATCATCATCTCAGCAAATTGTCGCCAACTGTTGCACTATTCCAAAGATCGCCACAACGCTCTTTGTTAAGTCTGTTTCACGGATGAATCCGGATGAATGGATGAGGACTTACCTCATCTATTCATCCGGCTCCCCTGATTTTTATGGGGCCATCAGTCCGCCTTGCGAGAGTCCAAATCTACGCCATAATAAGCTCAAAACATTTCAGAAACTGTATAAACTGCTGCATCTTACCGACGCTATCTTTTCCATAAACTTCAGCATATGCCTCATTCGCCTGGGCGCGCCGTACACTCCTGCACCGGCCGTCACCACCACAACCAACACATCGCACGCCGATACCACTTGCGATGTTCTCGATGACATGCGCACTGACAACTCTAATCCTACGTTTATTTCGGCAACAAGGCCGTAAATTGTGCATGTTACTGAAAACAAAAGCAAATTTAAATTAAATACTTAAAATTTATAAGTGGACAAAAAAATATTCCTTAGTAATGTCTTTGCATATAAATTCAAATTCAATTTTTTTCAAATTCAAATATTTATTGTGCAACATGGGTACAAAGATAGTGTTTATAGGAAAAATACATTTCATATTTTATGATCAGCCATGTTGCGTCGTTTTGACATACAATATTCAGCGTAAAAAATAAAATCAACAGGCAATATAAAGTTCTAGATCTTTGTATATGTCTTCTTAAATTGGCTATAGCTTACAATTGAAATGTTATATAATTTATACTGTTGATTGATGGCACTTGGTGGAACCAAGTTCCACACATTTTCAATAATAACACTTGTACTATTCCACAACATTTACTTGATAAACCTAACCGGTCTCGCCTCACGGCATTCTCAAAGGCACACAATATGACAACTGGATCTAGTAGGTGTACTAATATTAATAACATTATTATGTAGGTATATCAACACATCAAGATACCAGTTTCGAAATTTACCCCACAATTAGGAAGAATACAAAATTTTGATCTTAATACAATTTATTTTCAAAATATTAGAATTTCAAATGTCAACGTGTCAAATAGTAAATGTCAAAGTGTCAAATTATTAAATGTTATGAATATATATGTCAAAATTATTAAATACAATGATAAATTATTAAAATTATTCAATACTGCATTTTATCATTAACCAAATAAGAACACAAACTAACGGTCAACCAAACATACACATTCTTTGATAGTAGGATAAATATGTAGATGTAATCACTTATAATAATGTAATAAGGGTGAGCGATTTAAATCTAATTGTTGGTTTAAAATAATGTTCTGGTCTGCATTCATGTGTCTACTTATCTCGAGCGCTTCGAGAGCATTTCAAAATGCCAAAAGTCAATTTCCAGGTTCTTCATTCCTGTGAAAAAGGTAGGAAAATGAATGCTCTCGAAGCGCTCGAGATAAGTAGACACATGAATGCAGACCAGAACATTATTTTAAACCTTGACACGTTGACATTTGAAATTCTAATATTCTGAAAATAAATTGTATTAAGATTAAAATTTTGTATTCTCCCTAATTTTGGGGTAAATTTTGAAACTGGTAGCTACAGAAACCCATCAAAATTATTGTATAGGGAAAATATTTTAGATTCTGCAGTGAGTTGTCAACAAGGTGACCCTCTCGGGCCACTCATTTTCAGCTTATCAATACACCCAATAATTTGCCAGCTAAATTCCAAATTTCACGTCTGGTATTTAGATGACGGCCCTCTAGGAGGAGATGTAGACACAGTTTTTAAAGATTTGGCAATGATAAAAGAAAAATTTAAATTAATTGGTTTGGATCTGAATCCTTCAAAGTGTGAATTTTTTCTAAATGACAATATTGATAGTGTTTCTACTATTTCAAAATTCAATGTTTTGGCTCCAAATTTGAAAATCCTTCAGAATTGTTCTCTACGCCTCCTAAGGTCTCCCATTCTAGAAGATGCCTATGAATCTTTCATTGAGTAAAAGATCAAAAATTTTTGTGAAGTTTCGGATCGACTCCTTCAAATAAATATACAATCGGCCTTTACAATTATTCGGTATTGTCTTTTCGTCCCAAAATTAACTCATGCCCTTCGCTCATCTCAATTTTTTAAACATCCCTTTTGGAAAATATGGACAAAATTAATAATACCACGCGTTCCAAAATTTTGAATGCAGATTTGGACGACCGAGCGTGGCTCCAAGCGTCTTTACCAATACGCTGGGGCGGCCTCGGTGTTCGTAACATTTCTGATATAAGTTTACCTGCATTTTTGTCTTCAGTACACGGCACTGATGAATTGACCAGGAAAATTTTAATTCCTACACTGGTCAATTCCGAAGTGCCAGGCAAGATTGAAGCCATAAATGTTTGGAAACTTAAGTGCCCAGATACTGTTTTGCCGACCAACCCGTGCTCCCAGAGGCAGTGGGATAGGCCGCTCTGCAACGAGGTTAGAAAACATTTATTGAACACGTGTTCTAATGTTGCAGAACGTGCTCGCCTATTGGCTGTGGGAGAATGGGAGTCATGTGTTTGGCTTCAGGCTCTTCCGTCGCCCAACATAGGTACTATGTTAGACGACACTACATTCAGAATTGCTGTCTGTCTTCGTTTAGGTGCTCCCTGCGTTTCTCCGCATTGCTGTCAATGTGGTGAAGTAGTCGACAACCTTGGTCATCACGGTCTCTCATGCAGCAGGAGTGCAGGTCGCAGGTCACGTCATGCATACCTTAATGACATTATCCGTCGGGCTCTTGTCACCGCCGGTGTTCCAGCCGTTCTAGAACCTAATCGTTTGGCGCGTGACGATGGCAAGAGGCCGGACGGTATGTCATTGGTGCCATGGAAGATGGGAAAGCCTTTAGTTTGGGATGCAACTTGTGTTGACACCCTGGCTCCTTCTCATCTTCTTAGCACGGCGAGTTGCGCTTGTGCTGCTGCTGCATCCGCCGAGACTCTCAAGCGGCGCAAATATAATAATTTAATAGGTAATTATATTTTTGAGCCGTTTGGGGTCGAGACACTGGGCTCGTGGGGCCCAAGTGCTCGTTCACTGTATAGTGATATCGCAAAGCGACTGGTCGATTCTTCTCGTGACCATAGGGCTGGCCTCTTTCTCGCTCAGAAAATAAGCATTGCCATACAACGTGGCAATGCGGCCAGCCTTATGGGAACCTTACCGGTTGATTTTGATGGGGAGGAATTCTTCGACACCTAGTCGGGGCATCATTGTCAGTCTTGTAATAATTCCCACCACCCGCCCACTTTCGTTTTGTATTCTTTTCTGTAAATATGTTAAAATTTTAATTTGTTAATAACCATGTAATTATTTAAATATCTATAATGAATAAAAAAACTGGTATCTTGATATGTTGATATACCTACATAATCACTACATTTTATAAAACAAAGTCGAATTTCGCTGTCTGTCCCTATGTATGCTTAGATCTTTAAAACTACGCAACGGATTACATTACGGTTTTTTTAATAGTTAGAGTGATTCTCATAGAAGATTTTTATGTAAAATTTGTTAAGTTTTTATATATATTGACCAAATTATAACGATATTTGTTGGGGGTGACGGAAAAAATAAGCCGTCTGGGAGCTTTCAACAAAAACGCTGCCTAAACCCTTTGAGATATAACAAAATAATGTATGGTGCAATTGTGTATCTATTAAAGGTCTACAAAAAAGTCCGCGACGACATATGTCTATCTCTTAAGAATAATATACTATATCCATTTTAATACTTAAAAAAAACAGCAATTATTAAGCGGTAATTTGAAGGCTATTTACACAAATATGCTATTACCTAATCCTTATCATTTTTACTACGTTAGTTGGCTTCAGCATTTCATGAAGATTATTTTGTCCCTTTACACCTTGCAAATTAAATAAATATCTTACGAGTTATTGCAAATTCAAAATTAGACGCAAAGAAATTAATTTAATTCGACCGGGACGTGCGGGTAGGTAGGTATCTAGGTACTGGAGCGGAGAAGTAATCAATGAATTTGGAAAATGTTCATACATTATTGTGAATGTGAAATTATTAAACAACGGGATTAAATGGGTGCCACGGGGTTCGAAGTATGTCACGGGCGAAGCTGGGCGGGACAACTAGTAATGTTATAAATTTTAGTACACCTAGTAGATCCAGTTGTCATATTGTGTGCCTTTGAGAATGCCGTGAGGCGAAACCGGTTAGGTTTATCAAGTAAATATTGTGGAATAGTAAAAGTGTTATTATTGAAAATGAAATGTTACAGGTGCCTGAATTACGTTACACAAATATCAATACAATTACAAAATGTCAAAACATAAATTATTAATTATTCCTTAGAGTGTCTTGTCATCCAAATATTCTTGGACTGAGTAGTAACATTTAGTTATAAGTAGCTTTTGTAGCATTGTTTTAAAAGAATTGTTTTTACTAGTATTTTTAATATCTACTGGAACTTTATTATATATATGTTGTGCTGTGCAAAATATACTATCATGTAACAGTGTAGTGGAGCTATTTACAAATCTTAATTTTTGTTTTTGTGTTTTATGTTTTTCTCTTGTACGAAACTCAAAAAGTTCATTCAATTCCACTTAAAAATCGATTGTTGAAGATTCTCCTGGTGGCTGCTTAATGGTGTTTGAGTCAAATGCACTAATAAGCACTTCTGGTGTTGCAAACGTTCATAGCATTCAATACAAGTGTTTAATATTTATTTGTTTCTAGCAACGCAAGAGTTTAAAGCTATCTTTTGTTTTGATGGTTTTGCTGGAGCGCTCTTGCCTCGTCTGTTAGTTAGCAGGTAGGTCACTTGGCCAACGAAGATCTTGGTGGGGCCCCTTACTATCAAACCTATCACCATCAACAACTTATTTTATTTTAATAATAACTGACTAAACCACCAGTTAAAATATTGTTTCTGTAACTTACCAAGTACAGTAACCAGTACATAACTGTAAACACACATCGCTCCAGATGTCGAGACCGTGAACCCATTAGTGTGGGATTCAAAGCGCAGCGGCGCGAGACCGAAGAGACTTGATATCTGAAAGTACACGAGTTCTTTATTGAATCTGTTGTTTTTTTTTTATACATAGAGTATGATGTTATGTCTTGACCGAGTACTTGGCACTAAACTCGACAGATCCCACATCCGTCCGCATAGGCGGTGATTTGGTCGAGCGCACGGACCAGCTAAATACCTGAGATCTGCATTTCACACGTCATTTACGCATCACGCGTCATGCATTTGTGACCCAAAATGCCGATCCGGTTGAAGAGACAGGTCTATAAAACCATCATTAGACCTGTCCTTTTACATGGCAGTGAGACGAGGCCAATATTGAAGCGACACAACCAGTTGCGTGTCACGGAAATGAAGATGCTGCGGTGGATGTGTTGAGTCACGCAGATGGACCGCGTGCTAACTCTTGCTTCCGTGGCAGCCTTCACGTCCGTGACATTGCAGATAACTTGCAAGAGTTTTACCTTCGTTGGTATGGTCATGTCTTGCGGCAACCGCCGGGCTCAGTGGTAAACAAATGACTGGCCATGTCAGCCCCGCCGGGACACGGTAAGAGGGGAAGACCTAGGTAGTCTTGGCTTGACGTCGTAAGGGGGATGCTGACGACCGTGCAAAGTGGAGAAAAAGTAGGAAGGTCGACCCCGGACGTTGCGAGACTCAATTGGGACAAGCACTCGGATGATGATGAGTATGATGTAATGTTTTTACATTCATGGGCCTTTTACATCTTCTTTAATTAAGTATTAAAGTGAATGTAAAAGGTCAAAGGTAACTAAGACTATCAACGCCTAAACCAGCATTTATAAGCCCTAACGGAAAACGAACGTTCTCGAACGGGTATCCAATTAGCGTAACTTTACTGGTGATAGTTTTGTTCAAAAGTTAATGTAATCGAGATGGCTTTTAGCTATAAATTTTAAAGACGATCACTTCCTAGGTGATATAGGGATCTCAATAAAATCCATATGTCCGATTGTTCTAAAATAGTTGGGAGCAACTGCTGTCCGACCTCGTCATTGCCTCGAGTGTTACTCATCAGGTCTAGCAGGTGAGGTGAGATCACTTTGGCCCCGGTAATCTTGGTTCTCTTTACACCCAATTTGACCTCCTAATTTATTTACAGAATTATGCCAAAGTCTCAACACTCAATAGCTACTACACCATAAGCAGATGAGATGACGCAAGGTCCCTAAAAATCTATGCAAGTCCTTAAAGTCCAATATATCTTCTTACCCTAAGTATGAAGGCATGTGCTCCACCCACAACACAGTACGTTGTCTGACCAGGTTGCTGATGCTGTTCCGACGGAGCCGTCGGTACAGCTGCCGTTATCACTCCCTCCACTTTTGCTGACTCCAAGCCTTAGTGTAACAAATTTCCATATATATAGTAACGCTTAGCCGAAATATCGAGAAAATAAAAGAAAGAATGTCGCCTTCGCTATGGTCATGTCTTGCGACAATCGCCGGGCTACTCGGGGAACAAATGTCTAGTCATGCCGTCTCAATCCGAAGACCAAAGAAGTGTTGGTTTGACGTCTTATGGGATGTTATGCGTAGCAATGGTCTAACTTCACGAGATACTGATGACAGTGCGAAGTGGAGGAGAAAGAGAAAAAGTATTAAAGTGCTCCACAGGCGTCATGAGACTCAACAGGGACAATGGCTTCGATGATGATTATAAATCTGTGTCGGTTGAACTACAATAGCTATTACAAAGTTTGTTCCAACATACGTAAACAGGTCCCATAAAAACACTCATCTGATATTAGCAATGTTTATCTGGATCAAATGTTATCCGCCTCATTAACTTGGCCTATCTGTCATTATTTACAGCAGTTCATAAAACCTTTTTAATCAACTGGGTAACACTACGAGTACTGATCAAGATAATTGAACCGCATGTGTAAAGTTTCAAATCCATGACTATCTGAATGATTTCCTACGTTATGTTAAATAATAAAAAGTTGAACAGTGAAAATATAGAAGCGCTTGTGGCCCCGCGGACTCAGTGTTCTGTAAACGATCACTGAATTACGCAACTTTCACTATGGCTGGTCCTCGGATGGGTGACCACTTTGTGGCCCTGCATATTTGGTGTTGAAGGCACGCTAAACCGTTGGTCCCGGTTGCCAGTAACATGGCAGTCGTTAATTCAAATTGAAGGCCTTATGGGCGGCTTAAAATATTTCAACAGCAGGTAGCCACAACCTGCGTTTGTCTATTCCAACACGGCAATGGGCTCTCCACCTATAACGTGGGAAGGAATACACATGGTGAAAAGTGGGCATATAATATGCTGCTGCCACGCCTTCGGAGATAAGGCGTGATTGATAAGAGAGCGCGCGTAGAGAAGTTTTCCCATTCCCGTTTTCCAGTACAAAAGTAGCCTATGTGTTATTCTGATGTGTAATAAGAAATCCATTTACTAGTTTTTGCGTGAAAGAGTAACAAACCTACATCCATAAATTATTAAAAACTTTCACGATTATAATATTAATAGAATAGGAATAAAATTGAAAGTTAAGCTAGAAAAGAACGTTCCCCGTTGTTTTGGTCACGTCCAAAGCATGAGTGACGAAAAAAATATTTATAGACTGAGACTTAGATACGAAGACCGCGTAAGCAGATTGCTCAAAAAAGTAAAGGTCAAAAGTACTAAAATACCCAAACGTGTATGTATGAAACAATAAATTAATCTGCAAGAATGGAAATAAGTATGCATATATCGCGAAGTCTGGCGATCTGTCCTCTCAGACTACCCCGTCAGAGATACAGCGTGTAGATAGATAGATAGAACTGAGCGTCAATAAATTCATTGAGAACTTCAGGTATAATTATGTAGATACATAACCTAAACTCAGCATCCTCATTTAAACACTTTGGCTGCTGCCGAACATTTTGGCGAATCAAAAGCTATTCTGACATCGACACACCAGGAGTGATTTCAGTACCTACGGGTATTTATTAATATAAAAGTCAGATTGTGAGTGGATATTAGTAGTCATAGTAGGATGTCTCTACTATTTGCACATCAAAAACTCCGACTTATATTTACCAATTTTTACTATTTAGTCATTTTAGTCCAAAAGTATTTACTTTTTCACTTTGTTACATGAGTCGAAGTTTACCGATATACGTACATATATATATTCTAGTCGACGCCCGCAGCTCCACTCGCGTGGAACTTTCCCGTTTTCCACAGGAACTTGTTCCCAAGATAAAATCATGCGTTATTCTAATGCAGAAGCTATACGAGTATTATTCCGGGTTGGAACAAACCTATGTATAATATGTATGTATTTAGAAATATATAAGTATGTGTGGGATTGTAAGGCAAAATAATAAGGTCGAGTGGTTCACATAAAACTTTTATTTTAAGCACACACAAAATTACACCGTGAATCGTCTTAGACACCGTAGCCATGTTTTTCCCTCGTGCTCCTCACACACATACCTCCCTCCCTCTCTCGTCTGCTGCGTTTCGTTACAACTACCAAAATAATATTCTATCCCACATATGTTTGCCTCATATGTTTGCTAGATCCCATAACACAAGCTAATATTAGCTTACTTGGGGCTAGATGGCGCTGTGTGAAAAGTGTCCCACAATATTTATATTTATTCTAAATGTGAAGAGTAACAAACCTAAATCTATACATTCTTTCAGAGTTTCGCGTTCATAATATTAGTAAGAAGTATATATGCGAATCAATTGTAAAGAGTAGAAGCGTGCACGTTGCCATCCCTGCCAGCTACGGCTGCAATTCTACTCCAACACGAGTGCCACCAGGGCGATTACTGCTAGGGCGTGCCCCCGAGGCGACGCGCACCAGTTCGTCCCCGCTGGTGCGAAAAGTGTGAGCCAGAGCGGCGTAGGGGACCGCCACCCTACACGCGCGGCCCGACACGGCGGGAAGTGGAGGATGGAGTGCAGGGTAGCTGCGTGGAATGTTAGGGGAGGAATGACAGATAAGATGAATGAGTTGATGGATGTTATGAATGAGAGAAAGTTAGATGCAGTGTGCTTGACAGAGACCAAGCGCAAGAGCAGCGAAGTCTTGGAGCTCCCGGGTGGGATGCTCGCGCTTTGGTCTGGAGTACCAGAGACCGAGCATGGCAGTCGGGGGGTTGGAATTTTGCTGTCCTCGCGATTGGCCTCCGGTATGTATGAGTACAAACTGATAGGTCCTAGAATCCTCTGGATCCGTGTAAAACTTGGTTTGACGAAGATTTTCCTGGTAGCTGCTTACGCGCCAGTATCTTCGTCGAACGCGAGTGAGCTAGAGGACTTCTGGGAGAGTATGAGAGAAGCTCTAAATGTGATAGAAGGAAATGAAAGACTTATAGTATGTGGAGACTTGAATGGATGGGTGGGTACCGCTCGCGATGGTTTTGAGTCGGTACTCGGGAAGTATGGGGATAAAAGGGTGAACGACGCTGGCAAGCTAATACTGGCATTTTGTAAGGAAAAGGATTTGTTTGTGGCGAACACAATGTTCAACCACAAACAAATTCATATGTATACGAGGAGATGTAAGTCAAAGAGAAGCATGATAGATCTATTCCTAATGGATAGTCGGCTCCGTAAACAGGTGATGGACACAAGGGTTTATCGAGGCGCTGAGCTGGGATCAGACCACTACCTAGTCATAACTAGGATTAGGGGTCTGTTCGCGGGTTGGCGTCATCGTACCGAGTGTCCTGAACCTGAGCCGACTTATAGCATCAAAAGCTGGAAGCTGCAGGATGCATCCATTAGGGATAAATATAATGAAAGGGTAGCCGAAAAGCTTGGCGATGTCAATGTAAGCAGTGAGAATGTGGAAAGTGTATGGCAGAACCTTAGGGATAGTATGATAAATGCCGCTGTGGAAGTGTGTGGAGAAACGAAAAGAGGCAGTAGTAATAAGCGTGATGCATGGTGGAATGAGGAAGTGAAAGAAGCAGTTCGAATGAAGAAGAAAGCATGGCTAGACTACTTAGCCTCGCGGAATGATTTTAATATGAAAGAGAGATACAAGCTGCAGAAAGTTAACACGAAGGCACTTATAGAAGAAGCTCGTGAAAGGTGCAGAATGAAAGCGGATGAAAGGTTGTCGTCCAATTTCCGGGATAATGCCAAGCTCTTCTGGAAAGAGGTAGGCAAGACCCGGAGTTGTTCGGCAATCTGCAGTATGAATAAAGTGCTTAGTGTTAACAATGACGTCCTAACATACCAAAGTGACGTCCTGCAGAGATGGAGTGAATATTATGGAAAGATGTATGCAAGAAAAGACAGAGATGCCACATCGGGAAGGGGAGCTCACTTCGATGCTCCGGATCCCGATGTCATTGAAGTCATTAGTATGAAAGAAATAGAACAAGCGATAAGAAGTATGAAATGTGGTAAGGCTGCGGGAAAAGACAGAGTCACTGCTGAGATGATCAAGTACGGTGGGTCGCGTGTCTGGGACACACTATGTCTGTTATGCAACTTGTGCTGGCGGACGGGTGAGGTCCCAGATGACTGGCGAGTAGCAGTTGTAGTACCTATTTACAAAGGGAAAGGCTCGCGCCTAAACTGCTCCAGCTACAGGGCGATCAGCTTGGTCAGCTTAGCTAGTAAGGTGACGAATGCAAGAAACGTCTGAAAGGTATTTATGGGAGGCTCAATGCGGATTCCGACGTGGAAGAGGTTGCATGGATCAAGTGTTTTCTCTCCGCATGATCGCGGAAAAGTTTCTGGCTCTTAGCCAGAAGGTTTTCTGCGCTTTTGTGGATCTAGAGAAAGCATTTGATAACGTTGTGAGAGAAACGCTGTGGGACTTGCTGCCAGGATATGGTGTGGACGGCTCGCTACTGCGGGCAATACAGTCGCTTTATAGGGACTGTAAGGCTTGCGTGCGAGTAGGGGGGGATGTGTCACCTCTTTTTGATGTCTGTACAGGCGTCAAACAGGGATGTGTCATGTCCGCCTGGCTGTTCATAGTGTATCTGGACAGTTGCCTGCAGAAGTTGAAAGATTTTAATATGGGTGTGAATTTGGGTGACTTTACAGTAAACTGTCTGCTGTACGCTGATGATGCGGTGCTCATGGCCTCATCAGAAGCCGACCTTCAGGCATTAGTCACTAATATGAAAGAGGGGTGTGAAAGTAAGGGTCTCCGCTTGAATGCAAGTAAAACTAAGGTTCTAGTATTTGAAAGAGGTGACGTAAGAACTAAATGCGAGATTAGGGTAAACCAGGAACGTCTAGAGCAAGTGAATGAAATTGTGTATTTAGGAAGTATGTTTAGCGCGGATGGAAGATGTGATTCGGATGTGGAACGGCGAGTAGCTGCCGGAAACAAAGTTAACGGTGCTTTGTCCCAGTTAGTAAAGCGACAAAGCATCGTAAAAGAAGCACGACTGGCGATTCATAATGCAGTGTTAGTGCCAACTTTGCTTTACGGTAGTGAAACCTGGGTATGTCAGCAGATGCATGAAAGTAAATTGAATGCTGTGGAGATGCGATCACTTCGAAAGTTGTGCGGCGTTACCTTGGCTGGCCGAATACGTAACGAAGTGATACGCAATTTGGCAGGTTTGAATGAAAGTGTCAGCGTTAAGCTGGAAAAGGGCGTGCTCCGTTGGTTTGGACACGTCCAACGAATGAGTGAGGAACGATTGACGAAGAATATATATTGTTCAAAAGTAGAGGGTAGAAGGAGTCAGGGTAGGCCGAGACTTACATATGAAGACCACGTGAGCAGATTGCTCAAAAACGGAAAGGTCAAAAGTACTCGGATACCCAGACGTGCGTGTATGAAGCGATTGATGAATCTCGAAGAAGCGAAAGAAGTATGCATGGATCGCGAAGCCTGGCGATCTGTCCTCTCTGACTACCCCGTCAGGGATACAGCGTGAAGATAGTTAGTTAGTTAGTTAGTTAATTGTTTTTTTTTATAAAACTACAGAATTTCAATAAATAAAATCGATTATAAATATTTATAATCTTCCGTATCCTAAAATTAATATAAACATGTGGCCACCACGTCACTCCACGGCACGGCGCCGACATGGCTGGTATCGGGCCTTATTTATATAAAAAAGATTTATAACTTTAAAACCCCTTTCGATATTTTGGCGGCCAATATTTTTTTTACAATTTTTTTTTGTTGAAGATATTTTTGAAAAGGTGCCGCCCTATTGTGTTGTCACGTGTCTGTTACAACAAACAAAGCTTTATTTTGTTACCTAATAAAAAATGTTTAAGTTTATGTTTTTAATTATAATTATCACCGATTATGTGCATCCCCGGTGCGTCTTTGTCCCAAAAAGACACACACGGTGCTTGTATGTCCAAACCGCACACCGTTTGCGAAGGTACGCACACGCGAAAAATAAAGAAAACGCTTATGATACGGGATCCAGCAGATAATGAGCTGCTAACTACGCCCATTGCTGTACATGTCTTCACTGACTACAAAGCTCCGGTTTCGTAGACGGCCAAAGTCTACGAAACCGGATTACCGTAACCGGTTACAAGTGGGAAATCAGTCATAGTAATAGAGAATATTTGGATTATTCGGTTCAAGTCAGTTTCTGTATATGATAAATTCAGCTTAAGACAGATTCTGTTTACGACAGATTCTGCTTAAGACAGTAGATTCTGTTTACGACAAATTCTCTTTAAGACAAAATTCATACCTTCAATTACAATATATTTAAATAAATTATAGGTATACAATTTATTGAGTTTTTTTATAAATATTTTATTTTTAATAAACATATAACATTATTATTCATTGTTATCTACTTTAATTGTAAACTAGCTGATGCCTTCGTTCATTGCCGTATTGAAATTGACAGACGCAGGTTGCGGCAACCTTGCTGTTGAAGTTTATCAAGCCATCAATAAGGCCTTCATCTTGGATTAACAAATCTCACGTTACTGGCAACCGTTACTAACGGCTTTACGTGCGTTTTAAAGCACGGAAACGCTCGTAAAAGAAAATGCCTAAAAGCTGTCACCTGTCAGTGCTTCAGTATAAAATATTTATGTCTTTTCAAAATTAAATTGAAAAGTTATAACTTTTAAAGAACTAAAGCTGCTAGACTGAAGCCTCTTGAAATTTACATTGGGAGTCCACATTAACTTGAAAGGATGTTACAAGTTTATGTATCGAGGTTAATTCTCTTCATCAGGACCTCATAAATCAACACAGGCACTTGCAGTTCTGGTTTTAGTTCTGAAGATCCCGATAAAAAAGTCTTTATTTTGCATGGACCATTTCAACGGCGCTTTATATATGTCATACATTCACTAAATATAAAGTGTCTAATCTATATATTACTAGTACGTGAAGCGAAAACTTTGTACCCTTTTTAAAAAAAATGTGCGAGCCTGTTAACTTATAACACACATATAGTATATGTGGAGAAGATTTTTGAAGTGAAACTTCTTTATCGACTTTGATATGTCCCACAATTTTTTTTTATACCACTGAGGCAGCAGACAAGCATACGGCCCTCCTGATGGAAAGTGGTCGCAGTAGCCTATGGACGTTTTGCAACACCAGAGGTGCGGCACTCGCGGTACTTAAAATAGATTATAAATGCACAAAGCTAAGCAAATTATTATTATTTCACTTAGCGAGAGGTAATTTCATATTATATTGATAGGATCCCATCATACAAGCATGATTTGAGTTTAAATGTATTAAAAGGACTTATACTCACGTTCAGTTCCGCTGATAACAAATGCAGTTCTCACTGGACTGCCATTGGACACGGTGATATTATCAGTATCCATTGTAATGCAAATACACAAATTATAAATAATATACACTTCTATACTTATGTTATCCTAATCCATAAACTCACAAAAGGGATTAAAGCAAATAAATAGAAAACTAAAAATTATACTCTGCAAAAATAATTATTCCAAAAAGAAATTACAAAAATTTTTGGTTTATACTTAAGTGAAATCGGAATCACTTTTCTTTATAATCAAATCTGTGCCACATACACATAATTCGACAATATGAAATAAAACCAATTAAATAAGCTTCGAGATCTAGACAAATAATAAACGTACCTATATATTTCTAATTCAAAGATATGAAATAAACATTAGCGGATCAAAAAATATTTCATCGATTTGCAGCGGGAGGTGCAACTCGCATTCACCTCGCCTCACAGTGTATCTAGTTATCTCACTACTTCAATACGATTACGAAAACCAAAAGCACGTGTAGTTATCGACCCCCCAACCAAGCAATAACCGGCTAAAGTGCTATTTTGCTATAATGAGCTTTTTTGTTGTTATGCCGAATTCAGCATCAGTAGGCTGGAATACACCTAAGACTATTTATCAGATTTTTGCTGTTATATATTTCATGAAGTTGCTTAAACGAGCACGGGCTTTTTTATTAACTAATTTAAATATACCTACGTACATATTCCGTACTATAACTATTATTTATTTTACTATACATTCAAAAGGTGTAATTAGTGTTTGGAATGGATTTCAATTCTCAAAATGTTGTTGGACTGTGCCGTTGATGACGATAGGGCCAGACTTCTTGCTGTGTCACAGCCAGAGTCTGGGGCTTGGTTGCACGCTCTTCCATCGCCTCACCTGGGCACTTTGTTAGATGATGACTCTCTGCGTGTGGCGGTTGCTTTTCGCTTGGGCTGTAAGGTGTGTGAACGCCACAAATGCACCTGCGGTTCCATGGTGGGGGGCTGATTGCCATCACGCTCTGAGTTGTCATCGTTGCACAGGGAGGTTTCAGCGTCACTATGCCCTCAACGACATTGTTCGGAGAGCTTTGGTCTTGGCGGGTGTCCCTTGCGTCCTTGAGCCACCAGATCTCTGTAGATCTGAAGGTAAGAGGCCCGACGGTCTGACCTTGGTGCCTTGGAGGAACGGCAAGTGCCTGGTGTGGGACGCCACGTGCGTCAACACCGTTGCCGCAAGTCACCTAGGCCACACCATGCAATCAGCTTCAGCTTCAGCTTTCGCAGCGGCGAAACAAGCAGAGGAGAAAAAAGAGAAGAAATATGCCGAGATGGAGGGTAGGTATTTGTTTGTGCCCATTGCCGTGGAAACCATGGGATGCTGGGGATCCGAGGCAAAAATTATAATTGGAGAATTAGGACGCAGAATAAGGAAGAAAACAGATGACTGCCACTCAAGATCGTTCCTGGTGCAAAGGTTTGGCTATAGCTATTCAACGTGAAAACCTGGCTAGTATAATGGGCACCTTTGGACCGGGAGCGGTCAGGGCCGGGTTATTTGAATTTGACATGTAAATATAATAAATAATTGACATTGTATTAATGAATTATTATTATTGTTTTTTATGAATAAATGTAATTATAAGTATCTTTAAACAAGTGAATTTTTACTTTTTATCTTTATATTTAAATTCTCAAATAGTTATATGGAAGATACTTTTTACGTGGGACAGGAATCCACACGGTGAAAAGTGGGCAAATAATATGCCTCTGCCACCCCTTCGGGGATAAGTCGTGATGGATATTTATTTATTTATTTTATACTTTTTGTAATTTTTCAAGTTAATTTGCTTTAAAATATAATAAGATATAAGTAAAATATTTTATCATAAAACAATAAAAGTTCATTCTACAAGTTAATCGCTAAACATTATATAGAGAGTTTTTTTTTATAGCACTGAAGTGGCAGAACCCCAACTGATGGAAAGTGGTCACCGTAGCCTAAGGATGTTTGCATGACAAGAGGTGCAGCACTCGCGCTACCGACCCTGTAAAGCCTTCTAAGACCCCTTTTGACGAGTTTTTTTTAACGTGTTGAAGTCCCCTCGGATGTCATGCCGGTCTCGAACCGGCTAAAACCACACAGTCCCCGCCTAACTGTGTATTGCTGGACGCCCCGGGTAACTTCTCGGAAAGATGTCCCACTGCTGTCCCACTTTTGAAGAGTATAAACAAAGTAGACTGTAGATAAAATATTGTAAAAAAAATAATTTGCTTGCTGAAGAACTGAGTGTAACAGCAACGCAAAAAAGATAATAGTTTAAAGAACATAGTTACATAAAATTAAAAAAAAACACATATGCTGAACAAATTTTAACCAATAAGTACACTAAACACTAATAAAATACTCGATAATACCTAAATTCCACTTTACGGGTATATACGCAGTAAATAAATTCTAATATAACTTATTCATTCACCTTGTAAGAATATGCCATGTTTAAAACAACACCGAAACCTACAAATATGATCATTGCCACAGTACATAAATATGACCAGTAAACAAACTTCATACAGGCCTACAGTGAACATGCGGTGCTGCGTAAGTTGTCGCAGTGTTCACGTTATATTTTATGAGTATTCTAATATTCGACTGCCTCTGTGGCGCGGTGGGAGTGCATCCGACTGCTACGCAAGAGGTCGTGGGTTCGATTCCCACACAGGATAAAACTTTGTGTGATGAGCACGATGGTTTATTCTGTGTCTGGGTGTTATTTATCTATAATATGTATGTATTTAGAAATATATAAGAATGTTTATCAGTTATCTAGATCCCATAACACAAGCTAATATTAGCTTACTTTGGGCTAGATGGCGCTGTGTGAAAAGTGTCCCACAATATGTCCCACAATATATTAGTATTGATATGATTTACCTAGGCGTAGTTTCCTTACTGCTTTAATATTCGAACTGTGCTACTGCGTAGCACGCAGTAAGGTAGACTATTATGAATGTTATGATTATTTGATTTCAAGAACATTATTTTATGTCAATCACTATGATATTATTACAACGAGGCAAAGGCTTCTGTGTATTAGATACGTAGGAGTGTCTGCAAAGAGTTCACGAAATCAAGGTGTGAAGCAAATACATGCTCTGTAGTGGAAGGCGCAGTGGTTGTCATAGACGGGTAAAAAGCAATTAGGTACCCTTTTAGGTCGGTCAAATATATCCTTTTTTCTATATTTGACACGTCAAAATGGCACCGTTCACCTGTTGGAAAGCAGAGACGACCCGTGATTGATGGCCGCTTTCCCAGCACGTAGGAGGACCTCGATAGTGACCCTCAGGTTGACGGCCCAGAAATATGTCTATTCACACTACTCTTGAAGGACCCAGGATTAATAAATTAATAATAATAAAGGAACAAGAAAAATAAGAGGAGGATAACACGTGCGCCGGCAGAGAGTTCCATGCTTTACAGGTACGACACAAGAAAGAGTTGCGGTTATGAACTTGGCAAAGCGTGTGATTTCCACAGTTAAAAGAGGCATCAATGGCAGAGTCTAATTGTAGTGGGTGACTTAGCCCATTCAACTAGTTCATTGGTTTAGATGAATGGGCTAAGGTTATAGACTACTAGGTGAGCCCTTCGGCATCACCCGTGACATACTTCGAACCCGTCGCACCTATTTAATTCCGTCGCTTATAAATTCTACAATAATGCGTAAAAAAAATCCCGATTCCTCGACATTTAAGACTACTTCTCCGCTTTCCAAAGTAGTAGCGTGATGATATATAGCATATAGCCTTCGTCGATAAATGGGCTATATAACACAAAAAGATTTTTTTTAATCCAACCTGTAGTTCCTGTGATAAGCTCGTTCAACCAAACAAACAAATAACCATACAAATTTGCCCGATTTGTTAACATTTTGATTTCATTTCAAACGTTAACAAATCGGGCAAATTTTCATCCATTATTGTAAAATTTATATACGACGGGCTTAATAGATGCGACGGTAGAATCTGTCATCTAGTTTAAACATAAATTTATATGACACACATAACCCCTCGTATAAAACATCATATAACCATATAACATAGCACTCAGTCCTATACGAATATCATTATCAAAATACTTAGAACGACAACCATCGACCATTAGATACTATTATAACTATGTCTGAACTATGCCGTTTGTAAACACCCCTTCAAACAACACTGACATAAGTCCCATGAAAATATTTTTGTAAGCTTACGCATTCAACAGTCAACACAACGAAAACTCTAGATTTTTGTTTGTCAATAATTTTATCTACGAGAATTTAGGCCGGGGAGTAGTTATATTTAGTACTACACCCGCATAGTGTCCATATCCGTAGCAATATGGGGATAAATTGTAGCCTAAGTTTAGTTGTAGCCCTGGGGGCCGACTTTTCTATTGACAAGCCGTAGAATAGAACCAGAATCGCAGTGACGTAGGCAGCATTTCCTAGCTTATAGCTACGGAAAGCCTTTGTGCGATAAAACTACTTACGCGGAGATTGCCAGTTTCCTTTATGCGCTTTTTAGAGAAGCGAAAAGGCTAAGCGCTTTGCAAACACATGAAACTAGTGTCTCAAAAATGGAAACAAATTCACTCAATAGAAATAAATGGAA
This sequence comes from Thumatha senex, assembly GCA_948477245.1. Taxonomy (NCBI): domain Eukaryota; kingdom Metazoa; phylum Arthropoda; class Insecta; order Lepidoptera; family Erebidae; genus Thumatha; species Thumatha senex. The sequence goes on along the minus strand of OX419744.1, from coordinate 20,479,049 downwards.
CAAATTCACATTAGGCATCAAAACATCTATACTTGCCCATCTTTAAACCATTTTTTTAATTTTTTGAACTAGAGATACTGGTTAGGTTAGTTAGTTAGTAATCGTTTCGCGCCACTAAAATTACAAACAAGATTCGAAAACGAGAGTCATTCTGATCGGTACTAACCTTTCGAAATGCGGGAAGTTACTAACTATATTAGGTATAATGTTCGTCGAATTCACTCAAATTTGATTAAGTAAAGCCTAATTGTGCCACCCCTAATTCTATAAACGCGCAGTAAACAACATGGCACGTCAAAGGCGCCGACTGAACAAATAAATCATTTATCACTTTATCTGGATAACGATACGAACCGAACTAAGTAAAATTTGTTCATTTTGTATTAAACCCGCGGTCACACCCCCACCGTAATTAGACAAGGGACCAACGAAGGCTGTACCACAGTACATATGTTTATTAAAGCACTAATAAAATCAAAGGAAATTTAAGGATGGCCTTAGGAGATAAATGATATCACGACAATCAGGTAAAAAAATTTTTTTTCTTTTGTCGCTATCCCACAAAGTTAGAAGAATATATGTATCAGGGTTACGGTATCGACATAAAGCAGCGGGTAGTGTACTTCAGATATACGTGGACGAGACCAGGGGGCCGAGTCTACTATTAACCAATAGAAAGCCATTTTTGTTCTATTCCGAAACTAGGTAGTCTACTAAAACTTTCACAATCACACTTCTCAAGCTACCGAATAGAAATAATGTAGCCCCTTTTAAGCTATCAAAATATTAATATACACTACCAAAAATGCAAATTAAGAGCTAATTACGGACGCTACACGTGTTAATAACATTCTATCCGCCAGCCGATAGAATTATATTTGAGTGCAATAGTAATAGTAGACTAAACGTCAATATATTCTGTCTGCTCTCAATTGAGCGACGACTATTCTCTTCTGAAGCGATTGAATTAGTAGACTTGGCCCCCGGGTTTTAACAGGTCGTTGCAATCCTCGTTGATCCTCAGTACAGGCCCGTCAAGTATTTTCAGCTCCTGGACCGGAAGGGCTCACTCCGCTCCCAACAAGTTCAATCTCGATAGGCTGAGACGAGCGACATTTACACTTCTTACACATAAAAACAGTTGTTGTGTGTGCCCTAAGGTAAAAACAAAGTACATTATATGTCTGACTATCTACCCCCTAACTGTTAATATTTTATTAAATTTTATTTATTGAAATTTCTATACATCATTACAATGCGTCTGTGTGGGTAGATTGTTTCACACGTTTGTATATCGTTTCCTTACTACTCGTATATCATTATGTACTGTGGCTTATAATGACAATTGAAAGGTTTTCTACAGACATGATTTAATCTTTATTTCATTGGACGTCAAAAGACCACCTGTGTACAAAGTGTTTCAGTTTAGTATCTACCGCTTCAATATATCTTCTTTTAAGCACACAATCACGTCTATATCGGGGAATGGGAAGAGTAGGTAGCGGTGAATTACACACCCTACACTTTGCCACTATCAACTCTTTTTACATACAAATACTAGCTGTGCCTCCCGGCTTATGAACCAGTGATATCTTCGACAAAAATGCATACAGTGAAATGTGGGCGTTTAATATGCCTCTGCCTACCCCTCGGGGATAAAGGCGTGGCAATATGTATGTATGTATGATATCTTCGAACTACCGTTGCGTCCTTATTAGAATTATTGTATTACTATAAACTGATAAATCTTCTTAAATCAGTGTTATATTTAACCAAAGAATAGTTCTAAATACTGCAAAAGGCTAGGACTAATTTCTAGTTGTGAACTATTCAGGCTCGATTCTGGGTCCTATGAAATTCAATTGACCAATGAGACTAGTCGCATACTTACTATCCGACTTGAACTAAGCACGTAGTATTATTACTCGTATTACGGAGCGAGAAACATTCCTTGCTCTGTGGATAAAATCCATTTTGAACAAGTACACCTTGTCTTTAAAGATTTAATTTATATAAAGAAAATACTTTTTTACAAACTGGAGAAATAAATAAATATCCATCACGCCTTATCCCCGAAGGGGTGGCAGAGGCATATTATATGCCCTCTTTTCACCGTGTGGATTCCTGTCCCACGTAATAGGTGGTGAGCCCATTGCCGTGTTGCCATAGACAAACGCAGGTTGTGGCTACCTGCTGTTGAAATTTTTTAAGCCGCCTATAAGGCCTTCAACCAGGCTTAACGACTGCCATTTTACTGGCAACCGGGACCAATGGCTTAACGTGCCTTCCGAAGCACGGAAACGCTCGCAAATGTAAATGCCACAAAGTGGTCACCCATCCGACGACCAGCCATAGTGAAAGTTGCGTACCTCAGTGATCTCAAACTGGAGAAGGAGGAACAAAACCCCAAAGGACAGGTGTCACAAAGAACTTATTCTTCGTTTTTTGCAGCAAGGAAAAAGCAATTAACCCCCAAAAACGAACAGACATCGACTTGGTTGGCTGTCAGTGTCGTTCGCTATCTCAGGCAATTCAAATTCACTGCTATCATTAAATTTGTGTCAAGATCTGATGGAAAGCAAAAATACTCATTTAGGTACCTATTTATGTTATGTATTTAGGTACCTATTTATATTGTGATACATTAATTTGTTGACGTGTAAACCTATAGAAGCAATTGTATGTCCTTTTAACTCTCGGAAAACTTAAAAAACAATTTAGGAATGATAATGGAGGAAAAATTATCGTGATTCACTAGTTGTAAACATGTAAATGTTCTTTCTTTTGACCATTTATAAACCATTAATTTTATTTATATCCACTTTCAACTGACTTCAAAATGTGTGCTTGTATTTTTTTGTAATTTATTCGGTGATATCGTCAAAGATAATCTTCCTCTATTAAAACGATTACAATGATTCTTGTTTAGCTTTTTTTGACATAATGAATGTATCTATTAAAGATTAAAATAGTTGTTTTCTAAATTTTTATGAAAAAGACGTAGGATTTTTGAATATATTAATTGATATATTGTATTCGTGTATCTAATATTTGATATCTTAATATTTTTTCAGTTACATCATGAGTTTAAATATATACGAGAATCTAACAGAGTCTGGCCAGCGAGTCGTGGCACAAGTTATTAATTATATTCTTCACATGGCAGCACTTTTTATCTGTAAAACGGACTGTCAACGATTGTTGCTCTAACCTCTTGAACGTGAAAAACTCTCGATTTTTGTATATAACCATGGCGAAACCGATTAAAAGCAGTGTTCGAGGCATGTTATATAATGTGATTAGTAAATACAACGAAATAAAAAGTGATGAAGATACCCGATTACAAGAAAAACTACGACTTTTGGATGAAATCGTTTCGGCATCAGGTAATTCAATTAAAATATTTTGATACTTTTCCGTAATATTTAATAAAATCTAGTGATTTACCAGTTGTTCCCTTATTGACATGTTTGATTTACGTTATACATTATTATTCCAGGTGATGTAGACGAAGTTATTGCAACGACGATTAAAAACCTAGTTCAAGAGCTTAAAAACGTTGCTCTAAATGAATCTAAATATTCGGAATCTGGCTATCTTGCCAACATCTCCACAATGACAGGAAGAAGTCTTAGGACATTAAGAAGGATAAAAAAAGAGGGTTCAATAAATCAAGGTGAATGGAATACTCCAGGTAAAAAACGTCCACGCGCACCTACAGTATCAAACTTGGACAGCTTTGATATTTCTGCAATTCGCAATAAAATAAACGAATTTTATTGTACCAGGAAACAAGTTCCAACGCTCCGAGCTCTACTTGAGGAACTTAAAGAATCAATTGGATTCACAGGGTGTCGGGAAACACTAAGACAAATATTGCATAACAATGGGTTTCAATTCATGAAAAATAAAAATTAAAGATCTGTTTTAATAGAAAATTATAAAATATCTGCTTGGCGCCATAGCTATCTCAGAGAAATTCATCAGAAACGGGAACAAGGAAAACTCATTGTTTGCCTGGATGAAACATATATCCACCAAAATTACAAGGTGAAAAAATCATGGCAAGGACCGTCTACAAGCGGTGTAGTAGACAAAATTTCCCCAGGAAAACGACATATAATAGTGCATGCAGGATCTGAAAAAGTTTTCGTGCCTAATGCCTTACTGGTGTTCAGCACTAAGTCAAAAATGGCTGATTATCATGATGACATAAATAGAAATAATTTTATAAAATGGTTGAAAGATATGTTAATTCCAAACTTATCAGAACCTTCTGTCATTGTAATGGATAATGCAAGTTACCACGTGACTCAAATAAATAAGCCACCTACAATGCAGAACCTAAAGGCTGATATTCAGAGATGGCTGAATGAAAATCCCATCCCATTTGAGGATTTTTTAACAAAGGCCGAACTTCTGTGTGTAGTAAAAGATAATAAGCCAGCACCTGTTTATGAAGCAGAAACACTTCTGAAACAACATGGGCATGAGATTATTAAGTTACCTCCTTATCACTGTGATTTAAATGCGATAGAACTTATTTGGAGCTTGGCTAAGAGGAAAGTAGCGAGCAGAAATCTAGGACTGCATGGGCGCAGTATTTCATATTTAGGCATTGAATATCTTGATTCTGATTAATAAAATACATTTTGAGCTGTCTAACTTATGTTTTTCATTTGAATACTTTTTTCACTATAACAAATTATCCAAAAAGGAAGAAAAGTATATAATATCATCATTTTATTTTTAATACTACTTCCTCCTTAGAAATGAGAAAATCTCTATGTGTATGAATGTGTGTTTGTTATCACATATCCCCCTATGTAATGGCTGAAATAATTGTGATGAATTTTAATATACATAGTAGATACTATTATAAATACTATTATAGAACTTTTTTTACGTGTTTTACTTCTGTTACGTTGTCAACAGCTTTTTTAAATTCCAACTACATTTCCAATTACAATAAAAATCCAACTACATTCAGTGTTAACAGCCTCAGAATTTTTGAACTTGCCGCCTTTCTCTAGTGCCACGACTCGCTGGCCAGACTCTATCTATTGTTGTTCTATTCGTGTAAGTTCTATAGCGAAAAACGTCAAAAATATGTTTCATTGAATATGTATACATACCTGTAGACGAAAAAAAAATGTCTTCGAAACGTCATACAAAATTTACATCCTAGCGCTATAAGGCTTTTTAAGGAAATTGCGAAAAGGTTAGTCGACATCACAGTAGACCGAAGAGCTGGCAGCTACCTCGGACAAAGAATTAGTCTAGCTATTCAAAGGGGGAACGCTGCCAGTATCTTCGGAACCTAAAGGGACCTCTTTTAATAATATATTTTAGTTATGTATCATATTTTTAAAGTTATATTTAATGTTAATATTAAGTTAATTTAAGTTGATATTTATTAATATTGTATAATATAATTATGTATATCTATAAATATTGTATTTATGTTGATATCGTATATGTAAATCTTGAACTAATTATAACTTTTTAAATTTACATGATGAAGTAAATTTCACTTTTATGATAAATATTATTTATACATTATCTTTGCTTATATCTAAATAGCAAAACACCGTCCGTCGTCAAACAGTACCAGGGTAACATCAACCACGTGGAGATGTCAGGCGGGCGGCAGTAGAACTAACGAGCGAATCATAACATGGGTATACCAATAATATGTCTCGCAATGTAGTGCGCATCGTTTAAATGAAACCTTAGATGAAAACAAACTAGCCCTGTTTGTTTTCATCTAAGTTTGAAACACATTGGTATATTACAAAGGAATGTATGTTTTAATAGTTTAGATGACGTAAAACGGGTAGAGTGTAGGTAGAGTAATTTATTAAACCTATGCTGTCGTATAGATAAGGAAAAATAGGTAAAATTAAATTTAGGGTATGTTATTAATGTACAAACATATATATCATCACGCCTGTCTCCCATCGAGGTAGGCAAAGACTATGGCATTCCACTTGCTACGATTCTGCCATACAACTTTCGCTTCTTATACTTTCATATGTGTTTTCATTCCGCCGGTTAAGCTCTTGACCTGACCTTTTGCCAAAAGATCTTCAATTTGATTAGAAACTGGTAGGGGTCGACTTCGGTCCCCCGGTCGAACACTACCAATTTCTAAATCTGTTTCATTAGTCTATTTTCATCCATCCTTTCCACGTGTCAAAACCATCTAAGCATCCCTTATTCTATCTTGGTCACTACATCTTCTGTCATACTGCAATGTTCAATTATCATGCTGTTCCTTTCTATGTCTATCAATTTCACTCCAGCTATTCTTCGCAGACTTCTCATTTCCACTACATTAATTTTACTTTTATGCTTCTTCTGCCATACACAACTTTCACTGCCATATGTAACTGTAGGGACAAGAACTACCTTTTTTGAACAAACTTTCAAAATATTGCTTCCATCTTTTTAGCACAGTTTCTTCTCCTTTCACTTCACTGCCATCATCGTTTCTGATATGATTGAGTTGTGATGTTGTCTGTTGAGCCCTCATTGTTCTTATGTATGCTATTATTAATGTGTGTATGTATTATTAATAAATTCTACCGTATTAAAAATTATCGGCATATTTCGATTTAAGACGCCTTTTGTCAATTAATTCTAGCTACATTTTTTTTGTAGTACTTACTGAAGTCCTTTTTTTCCTGGTCTTTTGGCACGCTTACTTGGAGTCTAACAGAGCTGCTGATCCATTAATCAGAATTCTGTTAAGAATTTAAAGCCAATAGGAAATGAGACTGCACACAATTCACGTCTACAATGAGACTTGAACTTAAAAATATTTGCAAACTAAAAAATGGGCCATTGTGGTTGGGGGTTAAATAGATAGGGTGACGTGTATAGACGAAGACAGCGTCTGCGATCAAATAGTTATTTGTTTAACAAGTGAGCAAAAGTATTTTTTGCACCGAGTTCTGATGTTAAATCACAAACCAGCGAAGTAGTCTAAAATTGAATACTGTTACCTGGAGTTAATCACAATTAATCATAAACACAAGTCGAATAATCAAAACCATCTAGATTTTTTAAATTCCCGTTTTGTCCACAGATTATACAGATTATTTTAGAGCTGCGATCTGAAATTACAATGCATGTCAATTTTTGATAACTTGGTTGGAGGGTCGCCAGTTTCTTCCCTCAGACGCTTACTTAAAACCGTAAACCGACCATGTGCGCCGCGACCCCATGGACCTAGTGTCTCGACACCAAATGGAATGAATTCATATTGGGTACCGAGACAACTGTACTTGCCAACCTTCAGCCGCTCGCGAAGATTTGCCGCAGCGCTTGCTTTTTTGCTAGTAGCCGGGAGATAGGATATATTATTATATATTATTTCTTTGTTTCTGTCTTTCTTTCGCGAATATTGAAAATTAATAGTTTAAAAACAAAAAATAATTAGTGTTTATATATAATTGTGTAAAAAAAATAAAAGTTTATTAAATACAGAAAGAAAGCTTTCACGTACATGCAGCATGTTTACACTTGAACAAAAAAAAATAAAATCCTTAACATTAAGTCGAGTTGACAAAATAATTGGTCAATATAAGTATTTACCGTCTCTCAAACTAGGTTACCTGTATCTTGAGAGACAGAAAATCTTAGATTAGTTAAACGTCTGCTACACGGTTGTAAGTAATCCAGCTCTCCTACTCATCACGGCTCACCCGGGACTCCTGGCCATAGACAGATAGAAGGGTAACGTGTGGTTTTAGTCGGTAGGAGTCCGGCATAGCATCCATGAGGATTTCCACACGAAAAAAAAAAAAAAAGCTCTCCTACTAGGGTGACATAACTTGTTGCCATCCATTTAGGCGAGAGATGTGATCCAAATTATATTATGACCTTCATCGTCCTTCTTAATCCCTTTCTTAGTGTATACCCAATTGCCTCTAAACGCTATCGGGTTTGGAATACTATCGTTTGGCAATCGTATGGTTTTTAATTTTCGTCATTGTTAGGAGCTATTGCCGTTCGATCTCCCAACTCCGTTAACACGCTTGCGTCGTTTTCTGAGCCATTTAGGAGTGCCGCTAGATGGTGAAGTCGCTTGTTCCCTTAGCTCTTAGTGGGGCTACTTAAACAGACTATCTCGATAGAAGGTCACCTATATTGTGAGCCGCTGGATTACAACTGTGTAGGAGCCGATTTACTTGCTATCAAAGTCTTAGCAATATCAAGGTCGCAGCCTTCATTTACCCTTATATTTATTCTTGTTTAACCCCCTTTTGACTGCCTTTACATACCTTCTGATTACTGTAATCATAATTATTTATTATTTAGGTGGAGCAGGGGAACCCTTTATGCTCATATCTATACTAATATTATAAAGAGAAAAGATTTGTAAGTTTGTTTGTAATGAATAGCCTCAGAAACTACTAGGACGATTTAAAAAATTGTTTCCACATTGTAAAGTTACATTTTTCGTGAGTAACATAGGCTTTATTAGATTTTCAAAAAATAAAGGTTTCCGTACGAAATTTTGAATAGGAAAACCTCAACACGCGGGCGAAGCAGCGGGCATCAGCTAGTATTGAATAAACATATATCCTATTAGTATTATATTTGTAAAAATTGGTTGGTTGGTTGGCTGATGAACCATTTTCTCACAAGGCCCAAGAAAAAGCTGACATGCTCTTTCCCTGAACGACGAATGTGGCTTGTAGCCCTCCACCATCGCTATTGGTGCCTGAAATAGTGATCAGGCAATGTACGGGAAATGTTACGGTTATTCGACACACGGTAAGTCAGCTCATTCAAACCCGAAGGATCACTGGCTTATCAATGATCGGCGATTCAACTTTCGACCGAAACGATCAACAGCTTCTCAGCATACGTAAGACATGTTTGTAGTGAGGCCCTTGATAGTGTATGATATGCGTTGGATCATTTCAATCTTTCACGCAAAAACTACTTAATGACTTTAATGAAACTCTAAAGTATAGCATATACATCAGAACACACAGGCTACTTTTTATTCCGGGAACAAGTCCCTGTGGAAAACGGGAATGGGAAATCATCACAACGCGGGCGGAGCGCGTACACCAACTAGTACCTGTACTAGTTGCGGAACAGTAGAGTCGTCACACAACTCAAAAGGTTAAGTTATTCCTGTTAAAACTTACAACATAACCAAACGTTGCACCTATCCTGATAGGATGTTATAATGAAACAGATAAAGAGCTCGGATAAATGTGAGAAAACACCATAATTATCACATAATATGAATGTAAAGCACTCGTGGCCCCGCCGACTCAGTGTTCTGTAATTTCCTTTAAGCAACATTTGCATTAGGTGGTCCTTGGATGGGTGACCACATTGTGGAATTTACATTTGCGAGCGTTTCCGTGCTTTGGAAGGCATGTTAATTCGTTGGTCCCGGTTGCCAGTAAAATGGCAGTCATTAAGCCTGTCCCTGTCCATTTCAACACGGCAATGGACTCACCACCGTGGGGCAAAAATACATACGGTGAAATGTGGGCGTATAGTATGCCTCTGCCTACCCCTTCGGGGATAAAAGCGTGACAATATGTATGTATGTATGTAACATTGACGTGATGTTTTTAAACTAAAGTAGAAATACACTTGGATGAAGAAGACTCATAAACGCTGTCCAATATTTATTATTCTATGAAATTTAGGCTCTTCGTTTGTTTTAGATAGCGCCTTACGATTAATTGTGATTTATTGCCGTGTTCTATTTGCTCATATTCTTTGTTTGACGAACGGCAATTCCCACTGTTTCCACCCATGCCGGAAAGAATACTGGGACATTCTTTCATAGGTTTCCAACCAGTATAAACTTTATTCGCCAATTTTACTACCAGTAAGAGCACACTTTTTTCAAATTAAAGTACACGTAAAAATCTAGTTCCAGTGTTACATATAACTAGTAAGTATTTATACCTTTACATTGAATAAAATACAGTATTTCCAGCTGTTATTAGCTTAGATATCTCAAAGTAATTATCGGATTTAAAATCAGCTATCAACAATAGATAGAGTGATTTTAAAGAAAGATGTATATGTATTTCTTGCAAGTAAATAATATATTATATATGAGTGTATTTACGGCGGATATTGTTATTGCTGCTATCGACTCGTATGTGTGAAATAGTGCAATCCCGTTATGTATCGGAGATTTGTGAAGATAATGATATTCTAAAAAGACGCAAAGGATGCATATTCGAAAAGAATCATTCAAGAAAGTCCAAAACGAAAATAGGTATAATCAATTAGAGAAAAAATATATTCCGTTTTGTTTTAATTGTTAATTTTGGCGCTAGATTGGAAACCGATTGACTTATTTGTAAATTTCGGTTTATACGGTGAAGGTTGAACCTTCTTGATAATTCTGAGAAAAAATCATAAATACAATAAAATAATAATAAATTGTACCCGTGCGAATGGACCCTCCATTATTGGAGTAAGAAATTCGTATACATAAACATAGATATTGTAATTATATTTAGACAGTAATAATTCAGTAACGATACATTAAGTCCGTAATATATTCAGTAAGAGTTAGTAACTAAAAGGTTTTCACTATGTCAGTAAGAAAAGCAGTTAGAATTTTACGAGTGAGCTCCACACCAAAATGTGTCTAAAATCGAGGCTACTCTTGCTTGAGTGTCCGATTGGTGTAGACAAAATCTTGTCTAATTTAACCCTACCAAGACTCAAGTTTGTGCATTCACCGCTAAAAAAGCCACATTTACTGTAGCGCCGCATTTCCAGGGCATACCTCTTTCCATCTCCAATAGTTTTGGGATCCTTGGTGTCCACCTCTGGTGTGTGGTATAAAAAAAAACAAAATCCAAGTTCTCTCTGTCATATATCTCCGCTGTAACGAACTTCAAGTTTCAGGTTCAATGGATGAATCAGAATGCATAGTATCAGGCACTTTAAGTTTTATCCTGTATATATCGTGCCTAGTTGGATTGGCTCCTCTCAATTTTGAGAGAGTTCCTAAAGGATGGAAGATCAAGCCTTCAAAAGCTGTGCACGTGTATGGGATCGTATTAGTTTCTATATTCAGTAAGTATATCTATTGGTATAAGGGTTGTAAAGGGCCGCTAGATTCTACGCGGGAAATTCGACAAGTGTCCGCACAAATTATATTCTAAATCTAGTGCATTTATCTTGTTTGGTAGTGGTGTGTGGTTGTTTCTTGGACATAAAAGTTGTGTTAACGTGCTACAGTGAAAGACAATTATATATACTCGTATGCAGTGAAATATTATTTTCTATTTTGTCGCGTAAATTCCACTGAAAAACTCAGTATAACAACTACCATTATACTGGAGTGAGACTGACCTTGACTTAAGTCTAGACTTGACTTAGAGGTAGAGGACTAAGACATTTTAGGTAATAAGAAAGAAGATTGAAGAAATATAAATTAAGATATAGCTAAAAGGTTCCTCCGTTACAATTATACTCTGATTTTTTCCTTTATATACTAGAATGACATTTGGAATGTTGCCGCTTTATCGCAATACAAATATAGTGACGTGACCAAAAATAATATGTGGTTAGTTGATTAGTTTAAAACTGTGTCTATACAAATTCAAGGAGTATTGAATGAGAAGTTTCAGAATTTAAATAATTTAAGTCATGCAGTTTTATTCAGATATTGCGTATATATGTGTACAGTGGAAACACCAATCCCCAAAATTTTATAAGTTTTTCTAATAACATATCGAATTAGCTTTCCTCCTCATTGGAAACGTATTTTAACAAGTTTTGTAACACTGTCTTCTCTGACGCTCAAAGCAACCCCGTGTTTTTTTTTTCTTGGAGGCATAACTGCAGTACTCGCTTCATTGTTTTGCATGATGTTTTACATAATACAACAAACATAAAACCAAACAGTGACACTCAAACAACGACGTAGCAAAGCTTGTTGAATAGGTAGGTATACGTTAAACCGATCGGAAGCGAAGAAGGTATGTACCTTCTGGTCGAGTGATTCGATTCATAAACGTTAATCGACTAAGTAAGGCACTATGCTTGCACTCTTGCAACATTAAAAATGTTAATGACATACTGAAATGTCATTCTAGTCTATAAAGAAAAAAATCAGAGTAAAGTAGAGGTTATCCTTGACTATTGTGCGTTAGGATTGACGAATCAATGGTGTGTGGTGGGATCCTCCTCCCGTCCTTTATAATCGTTCTACGATGGATTTCCGCCATGTAACGCCCGATTCAATTAGTTATATCCATAAAATAATTACAAAAATAGGCCATCTAAAAGATGGATCCACGGGTTATAAGCGACCCCACCTGCTAGTGGTACACTTGCTGACTTTGAGGTCACAACACAGGTTCCCTTACGGGGTTGGGAGGTCAGACGGCATTAGCTCCCAAAATTTGCTGAAAATTAAATGCCAAATGATAGTTGCTGTTAGTAGCCAAATAAAATTGGACCCCAAACTATCCAGGAAGGGTTTGGAAGCAACTGGGAAAACACTTATGATGAAGAACGAGATCTTTTGGTAAGAGACTTAATTACTAAAAACAATAAATAAATAAATATCGTAGGGACAATTCACACAACGCCATCTGATTCCAAAATAAGCAGAACTTGTACTATGGTAACCAGATAACTGATGAACATACTTATATATTTCTAAATACCTAGTCAGGTCATAAGTATTGTTACACAGTAAAAACTTTTCTTTTAGAATGCTGGCCACAAAAAAGTTTATTGAATTCGAATTTCGAATTGTTCATGAAAATAAAAATGTATACTTTTTAGAATTTTACTAATTTTTTAATATGGAGTGGACGCTTAACGAAGACCGTGTTGCAGTTATTGCGTTGCATCGTTGCGGTTACGCGCCAATTCATATTTTTGACATACTGAAAAATTTTAATATAACCAAATGATTCGTTTATCGTACCATCAAACGATACAATGAAGACTTTAGTGTAGATGACAGGTCAAGAAGTGCTCGCCCTCGGTCTGTTAGGACTCCAGCAGTGATAAAAGCTGTGAAAGCGCGAATTCAAAGAAATCCCAAACGTAAGCAGAAACTGGTAGCCCTTCAGATGGGGTTAAGCAGAACCACGGTGAAAAGGGTGTTAAATGAAGACTTAGGGCTTCGGTCATATCGAAGAAAAACAGGACATCGTTTAAATGCTCGTCTAATGGACCTGAGACTGAAGAGATGCCGCGCGTCGTTGAAGCGGTACGCAGAAAAAAAAATCGGGAAATTCTTTTTTCGGATGAAAAAATTTTTACCGTAGAAGAGAGCTACAACAAACAAAATGATAAGGTGTACGCACACAGTAGTGAAGAAGCGAGCAACCGTATTCCGCGTGTTCAACGAGGTCATTTTCCATCCTCGCTCGTGGTATGGTTGGGAGTTTCTTATTGGGGTTTCTTATTTCTTATATACTTAACAGAGGTACATTTTTGTGAGAAAGGTGTAAAAACGAATGCAGTTGTGTATCAAAATACAGTCCTGATGAACCTTGTGGAACCTGTTTCTCATACCATGTTCAATAACAGGCACTGGGTATTCCAACAAGATTCGGCGCCAGCTCATAGAGCGAAGAGCACACAAGACTGGCTGGCGGCGCGTGAAATCGACTTCATCCGGCACGAAGACTGGCCCTCCTCCAGTCCAGATTTGAGTCCGTTAGATTACAAGATACAACACTTGGAGAAAAAGGCGTGCTCAAAGCCTCATCCCAATTTGGAATCACTTAAGACATCCTTGATTAAGGCAGCCGCCGATATTGACATGAATCTCGTTCCTGCTGCGATAAACGACTGGCCGCGCAGATTGAAGGCCTGTTTTCAAAATCACGGAGGTCATTTTGAATAAACTTTTTTGTCATAAGAATCTATGTTTTGTTAAGTTCATTTTGGTATATAAATGGTTACATAATGAATAAACTTGTTTCAATTATTTTATATTAAACATGTGACAGAATTTATGACCTGACTAGGTACATACATATAATAGAAAAATAACACCCAGACACAGAATAAACCATCGTGCTCATCACACAAAGTTTTATTCTGGGTGGGAGTCGAACCCACGACCTCTTGCGTAGCAGTCGGATACACTCCCACTGCGCCGTAGAGGCAGTTGGGTTCCTTTAGATTAGAAGTAACCTATAATTTGGTTTGGAGGCAACTAGGAAAACACTTATGATGAAGAACGACATTTGTTGATAAGAAATTTAATTACGGAAAACAATAGTGAGAAACTATTGAATTTCATCCATACTAAGAATTCTGCATCACGATTTAAATAAATTAATATTTAGGGGCATTTCACACAATGCCTGTAATGAATGTAAATTTAGATGGCAGAGCTTGGTTTCAAGCGTCCTTACCTATTCGAGGAAAATTTTAGCTTCGTCACTGGTAAACTTTGAAGTGCCATATTTATCTGACGCCATGAATGTCTGGAAAATGACCTGCTACCCATCAACTACTTTTCCCAGAGACAGTGGGATTTGCCACTTTGCAAGTCAGTTCAAAAAGAACTAACTAACTCTTCATCCAGTGCAGCAGAGCGAGCACGCCTATTGGCTGTGGGGGAGTGAGAATCGGGTCTCTGGCTTCATGCGCTGCCGTCTGCCAATACTGGCACATTATTAGATAATGGCACTTTCCGCATTGCTACCTGTTTACGCCTAGGTACTTCCTGCATCGTTCCACATCGTTGTCACTGCGGTGAAACTGTCGACCGCCTCGGTCACCACGGACTGTCTTGTTTCAAAAGTGCTGGCCGTTTTCCGCGACATGCTAGTATAAATGACATCATCCGTCGCGCCCTTTCGCGACCTGACGGGATGTCATTGGTGCCTTGGAAGATGGGAAGGCCTCTTGTGTGGGATGCCACATGTGTGGACACCCTGGCACCTTCGCATATTCCTGGCACTGCTAGCTGTGCGGGAGCTGCTGCTGCGTCCGCTGAAGCACTCAAACGGCGCAAATACACAAATCTTGCAGGAAATTATGTATTTGAGCCGTTTGCGGTCGAAACTCTTGGTCCGTGGGGTCCTAGTACAAAGCTTCTTTTCAGAGCTCTATCTAAGCTTTTGGTCGATGGTTTTCATGATCAGAAAGCTGGCTTGTACTTGGGTCAAAGGCTCAGCATTACAATTCAACGTGGCAATGCTGCCAGCAATCTGGGTACGGTTGTGACTGACAGCGATGTGGAAGAGTTTTTTGATGCCTAAATATTTCTTTAATTTTTTAATTTTTGATATAAGTTTGTAAATATTCCTTACCTTCCTTTTGTAATATGTGTAAAGTTTTTAGTAGCTGTAAGTTGTAAATATTAAAAAGAACTTATGAGTAATATATTTTTACTAAATATATTATACTCGTATTTACAGGGTTATTTGTAAAACACCAGCAACCTGCTAGGACTAGGTAGAACTTCATAAAAAAATGTTTTATGATTTACTTTTTAATTTTTGATTTTTTTTCCCGCATTCGCTTTAATTTCATGTACTGATTGAATTACAGTACTACGCAACTCGTAAAAATCATAGGGGATGGCGATAGGCCGGTGATACCTCCTTTGACCTTGACCTTTTTCAACTGCATTGATGCACGCATAACAAAAAAGAGACCCAGAAGTGATCTTAAGCGAATCCAATGACGCTGAAGAAAAAAACCTATAATGCAACTCAAGGGTTCAATGTATGATTTGAATTGCCAAAAGTGGTAGAACAAACGTTGTTGGTTCTGACCTTGGCTATCCACTCCTATTAGTTTGCTGGTGTTTTACAAATGACCCTGTATAATCTAGCCCAAATTACTTATGCTAATATATTATTTAGCTAAGTGATAGACAACTGATAAACATACATTTATTTACAATGTTGATAAGTATAAGATTTGAGTCTATATGAAGACCCAAATTTTTGATATACTTAGAATACGCAATAGGTGCCGTATTGGTTGAGCGGGCGAGATAAATAAATTCGACGTGGACTGTATTTGCGGGGAAAGACAAAAATGAAATTTACACGCGGTTGTCGACGAAAAAGAAATGGAAAACAGGAATGGGCACACTACCTTGCTACTGCTGCGAGATGCGTAGGTGGAGGCTGCCGGGGACGTCCCTGGACTTGGATCCCTGGTTCTATTGCACAAAACACTATTTATCCATGGAAAACACAACTATTGCGAAAAGTTGATGGGAACGCGCGCGTGGCTATTGCAGTTCTATACAGAGCGTCTTCAGTCCGTCCTTGCTGCCTGTGAGTGGCCAGCGCTGCGGTGGAGTTTTTTCTACCGCTAAATGGTGGTAACACAGCTGTCTCGCTCTTTTCTTATGCGAGACAAGGTAGGTGCGAAAGAGAAATGGAATAAAGGGAAGCGGGGTGGGATTGTCGACAACCTATTAATTAAAAACAAATGGAGATCGGCGATGCAACATAGAAAAAATAACGCGGCAACTTTCGAATCGTATACCGGCGCAACCACGTATTGTACAAAATTTGTGGAAGCGGCTGATCACCAATTGCGTTAAGCATATGTCTATTACCCACAATAACAGCTTGTGATTTCGATGGATTATCTAGAAGCCCAAAGACTTAGCCCATTTGCTAATTTTGTCAAGGTCTTTGTTGATAGCAGCCACTGCCTCTCCAATTTCTTCAGCTTTGAAGTGTCGGTATAACTGCAGGTCATCTGCATAGAGATGGTATTGAGAAGTTCCTTAGTATTGAGAAGACCTTCGTAATAGCGTTAATGAAAACGGAGAAGAGAAGAGGAGATAGGACGCCACCTTGTGGGACACCCGCAGTGAGATTACACCACTCTGCGAGCGACCTTGAAGATTAGATTTGAACCACGTAATTACATAAGGTGAGACATTAAGAGAAGATAGGATCGCTAAAAGAACGTCAAAATCAACTGAGTTAAAAGCGCTGCTAAAATCCAATAAAACTAAGATGGTAAGACTCTTATGTTCCATGGCCAACCTCATATCGTCGGTTATTTTGACGAGAGCTGTTATCGTACCATGGCCACAACGGAAACCAGATTGATAAGGACTAAGCAGGCTATTAGTGGATAAATAAGATAATAGTTGATTCTGAACAACACTTTCTAAGACTTTTGATAGGAGGCGAAGAATGGATTTATTTATTTATTCATTTATTGTACATACAATCCAACACAGTGAAAAAGTAAAAGAAAAGAAGTACATAGATATTGGATATTGGACGAAACTGGGATGGCATAGATGGGTTAGTTACTTTGGGTAGGGGTATGACAAATCCTTTTTTCCAAGACGTAGGAAAAGTGTTACTATACAGGGAATAATTTATGATGTGAGTAATAACTGGAATTAAGAAATTTAAGATGGGGAGAAGCATTTGTAGCTCAAGGCCATCATAGCCTACAGCTTTTGATGTAATGGATTTGATACATTTTTTAATGTCGATTTTTAATGAGAAGATTAGAGAGATAATTCAAAGTAGAAATTTTAATATCACTTGGAATAGTGACTGGAGATATTGAGAAATGAGTGTTAAGATTATTAAAGTCAATATCTGCACCCGTATAGTGGGGTGCCTCCCTACTAATACCAAGCGAACGAAGAAATTGCCATACTTGTGATGTATTGAGATTTTGAATTGAGTTGTGAATGTGACTCTTTGAATGTGTGTTTAGCTTCTCTACACAGACGACCGCAGCGGTTCCGCAATCTTTTATATTCTTCAAAATATTCCGTAGTTGGTGATTTATTATAATTACGTTTTGCCTTATCCCGCTTTGACATATGCTTTTTTATTTCTGGAGTGAGCCAAGGTGCTGGCAGATATTTGACCTTCACCTTTTTTAAGAGGAGCATGAATGTCGTATAAGTCAAGAATGTCTTTGGTTTAAGTAGTAACTTTGGCATCCTAGTCACCGCAGTCGTACACTGAGGACCAGTCAATACAACCAGCATCATCCCTCAAACGCTCCAGATCAATATTTTTAAAACTACGAAGGAAAAGAAATTTTGCGGTTAGGAGGACCAATTTTATAGGAAAGGTAAATGAGATCCATGTTCCAGGTATCTTCGCAATAATATCCTTGTACTCCGCACTAGTGATGGTACCCAGGGCCCACCACATGCGCAAAACTTTAGACCGCGTTATCAGTGTGTTTAATCTGACGCTGCTACTGCCAGTCGGCATAGTGGGCGCTGTAACTGGCATGAAGAGGATGCGTAACTTGACTGCATATCTACCACAGGTTGACAAGGTGCGTATAAAGCCGATGCCACACATGGCAGCAATATTTGAAGTCGACTCAAAGTGTTGTTCAATTCAAAAAAATTGTTTCAATTAATGAATTGGAACAAATTTTTATTCCAAATATTGCCCATTACATAATTATGTAATGGGCGAATATTTCATTTCGAGCATATTTGACGTTTTGGAGGATTAAAAAAATAAATGCACATATTCATGTTTTTTATGAATTTTTTGAAAAGAATTTAATGATAGAAACTGAATTTAATGAAAGGCACAGCAATTACTCTTTTCTGCTAAGAGATATTGACGTTTCTTTTTTTTTTTAAACGGTTGTGAGATTTCCTCCTCGCGCCAATCACGAGAGTGACCTATCAGCAACGGACCGCGCAGCATTCAATCGTAGCCGATGTTCTAGAGAAGTAGTCCTAGAACCGATCCCTGGGAAACACAACACTTCTCGCCATGCCAGCCCTAGCTTTAGTAAGCTATGGCTCTCTCGGAAAGATAAACCCCGACAATGCACTAGATGCAGGGAGGCACTATATGAAAATATGCGTCATCTTAAAGCATTTACAGGGAAAGTCGTTGACTATGTCATGAGACACCGCCATGACTACCTCACCTGTGATGACGCTCCTTCCGCGAGGACTCCGACACGCATGATCGCGTCATCAGAGGAGCACTGAAACCAAACTGATGGAAACCAAACTGCTTTTGTACCAGATCCCCATGACTGTGACATATGCGACGAAGTGCTCCGCAATGATACGCTCAAAGAGCTTGCATACCTCTTCGAGCAATACGAGAGACCAATAGCCGGAATGCGAGCCTCGTTTTGGATAAGGACCAATCTCCCCTCCCGTACACGACACCTTGGGAAACCAGTCTTTATTGAAGGATGAGCCAAAACCTTAAAAGTCAACATTCATAGAGATCCAGGAGTCATACTCACCCCGGAATGCTATTGGGTCCGGAGTGGTTTTCTTGCGGGGCTTAGCAATTTCTTGGCTAGCTTAATGGTCTTCTAGAGAGACCTTTCGGCACCCTTGTAACACTCGTGTGCTCCGTCTCTCGGGCCTCAGTGCCTGGTGTAGCGATAGAGGAGATGCACGCTGCGTGCATATTACGATCTCCACCAGGAATCAGGCCTGCACGATAGCTGCATCCTGGAGAGCCCTTGATTCAGGCGTTTGACAGCCCAACGTATGCCGAAGTATTTAGGATAGCCAGTAGGTGGCTAGTTGGAGGAGAAACGTCAAACTAAATATAACTATGGACTAATAACGACCCCTCCTTCCACCACAGGCCAGCCCTGGACGCGGCGTGTGCGATCAGGGGTCGCAAACGATACATCTCATGCCACACCCAGGTGGTGATATTTTTCCGGTCATGGATTTGTCACCCAAAACGCCGAAGTTCTCCCCCTACCAGTGGTTTTTCGGGAGCCTCATATGTCACCCCCAGGCGTTGAAATTTTCCAGGAATGGGATGAAATGCGGTAAGAATGACGTCTTGCTCAGCGATACGTCGCCATAGTTCGAATTGATATTGCTCACAGGTTGGCGAGAAATAAGCGGCCACGATAACCACTCCGCTGCAATTAGCTGCAACGCAGCATCGGCTCCCAGCAATAATATCAAGGCGTAAGGTGTCCGCGTCAAGACCCAAAGCTAAAAAAGCTAAGCTGTCTATGGTGACTGGGCTCCCGTGGTAGACCCAGTACGGCTTGGCAACGGTGACCACGTTATAGAATCTAATTGACCTCTCTTCATCGCAATCATGTTACGCAATCAGTTGTAAAAGAAGAGTTTTCCTTCTTCCTTGATAACTACTTGCGGTAGGCGAATGTCCACTGTGCAATGCTCTGGCACAGGAGTTCCTGAGCAATAGAGCAGTGGTTTAGATTCGCCTGTAGGAATACTTATAAGTATGTACATTAATGAAACTCCATTCCCCCATCCTGTCGTGAACATGGCCGCTCTTGACCGGTAACAACCACTACCCATACCTGACAGGCCTCTATCTCGAGGTAGTCTGTACCTTTAGCCCTACGCAACGCAACTAAAGTAGTGCGGTGAGACAGCGGTAAGAGCTTGCTTTGTTACAGGACTAACTGCAGCGGAAGCAATGGTTCCTCACGGTTACTTACACTGTGCACTGTACCCCCACAATCCCGCCGGTCAGAGACTTGTAGCACCTAGTTTCCCAGGACTGTAGGAGATACACTTTGGTCTTTCGGAAGTCCCAATGAAGAGGTTCTATTCGTCCGCTGTTTTTTACACGCTGAGCAGCTGAAGATCGTGACCGAAGCCGAAGCGTCTAGCTTTGACTCTCGACTGGTCACTGGGACAGCAGCTGGCCTCCACGATGGGGGAGATTACCACCTCTGTCATTGCTACGTCATCCAGACTCAATAAATAATCATTACCGTTTGTTTCTTCTAATTACCATTCCATTGTAAAAAGAATGGGAATTAATGGTAATTATAATAATGGCAATGAGATTTTCAATAATTTCAGAAATAAAAGGATATTTTAAATAGGTAACGATTTGTTAAGTATAACACTGTATAGAGGGATATATATTGGATATATCTAGCAAATAATTATGTAAAAAACATAAAATAATTACTTATTAAAAGGCAAATGGTATATATAAATATTTTAAACCAAACCAGTTTTCGAGCAGGAGAACTCTAAATTACATAGTAAAAAAATGTTCTTTCAGGGGTGTGTTGTTCACGAACGTAAAGCGGTGATGGTCAGCGAATCTTTTATGTTTAATCTAGTCCATAACCGTGCGTAAATGCGAAAATATTGGGTCGTGAATGTCTTTGAATGGTAATTATGTGTGAGTGTAAGGACATTTTTCTAAGTGGTATGATACCACTTAAATTTGTTCTTTCGTAAACGTTACTAAAATATAATATGGATTAAATAACCTATTAATCGAAAACGCCTTAAAAAAATTCGTTCTCCCAATAGACTTTTTAGAAAGACTATATATAATTTTAATTTTTATTTTTTTTTATTAAAATCTGGGCAAAGGGACACGGATGGTGATTAAATTTTGGCTTTTATTTTAAAAATTTCATGCATTTGTAACAAAAATCCAGTTGTTTTAAGGATTGCGCCTAACGCAGGCCTATGTTAATTAAACGAAAACAATGTAACATTTAAAAAAAAAATGTTTAATGTGTTATGTCCGCCATGCAATATGCACATATTGCATGGCGGACGATAAATATCATGGACGAAATGAAATATTCACCCTAATTTGTTCTGAGTATTTATTTTAATAATTGCCTGTGTTTGTGCCTGTATGGATTACTAATTTGTTTTATATCTTAGGGTAACTGGTAGAGGCAGTATATGCAACCGCCAACTCACTATATAGAAGGGGCTTCACGATAGTAGATGTCAATGTCCGACATCTACTGGGACTCTGGGGGGACTTTATATCCCACCTTTCAGCTTTGGGTTATGTAAACGATCACACTGCGTTTACGAGCGTTGATGGTTAGGAGGATATGTGAAAAAGTCAACACCATGAGATAAATAAAAACAACTGTTGTAATGTTAGCGTTAGATATGCCTCTGTCTCTGTCTTGGGGGAAAAAATGTAATTCAAGATTCACATAATATAGCATGTATGTTGGTTAGGACAGTAATAATTATTGGTTAAAACCATTCAAGCAAAGAAATAAACAGTTTACTTGTGTTTAAAGTTGTCGACACCATGTCATTAATCTAAATCAAAAGCTAGAAATATTGACACCATCATTTGTTATTTCTTAGCACATAAGTACACTTACACAATATAAGTATTTAAACTATGCCTGTTGAATGCTGCATAATTGTTCATTCTTTCTGGACAAATCAGAAGAATTGAATGATGCAGTCCACTGCTCAATGGACATCTTTCCCAATTCTCGCTCTTCATCTTTTAAAGACTTACTGTACCACTCTGGCCAGATAGATTTCATTTTTTCTTTTTATTTACCATGAACTCGTCCATTAATGAACAAGCGCACCTCTTGTTGTCGAAAGTGACTTTGCTTGGACAAATTACACCCAGTGGTCAAGGTATTAGTATCTTAAATCCAAAAAAATATCCATTTTCCTCGACATTAAGTTAAACATCTTAATATTTTTGGAAAACTGCGTATAAAAACATCATACACACATTTCAGGTAAATAAAGAACTATCCCAATGCCACAAAGTGGAACGACCTAAGGAATGGAAAATATGGATAGGAGTTATAAGTTTGTTACTCTTCGGCAACTTTACTATATTTTTAGATTATGGACTATTTATAAAGAGAGTTGTTCTTGACAACGGGTACGGTAAGTGTAACTATAACACATTGCAATGGAACAATGCATCCGTCCTTCTTTTTAAAGGCATATCCACAAAAGATTTGAAATGTCGTCCTAGTCCATTGAAAAGTTACATTTGGGGTTGCGTATTTTAGAGGACGCAATTTTATTTTTTTGATTTGGGGGGTCAGTGTAAAACTAAAACCAATTTTGTGGGGTCGCCACCCTTGTCCTACGGCCGCCATCTTGAAAATAAGTGTTGAAATGGTTTTTACGATATATCTCTTAAACTATGGGTATGTATAACTTTTAGGTATGTCATGCTCGCCTAAGTGTCACGGCAGTGGTGGCGTATGTATCGGGTCGCCTTATTCCCTATAATACGGTTGAGTAGGGCGATGGCTGATATATACGTCATACCCGTGAACGGGTGCCGTCTGTTGGGACTGGTCAGCTCATAGCTGTTATTGCAATTGTTACAAATAAAATTATTTAAATTTAAGGCACACTAAGTTTAGTCGACCGTTCTCACATAAATCCAAAGGAACAATGTAAGTGTGATTTTAATGTTGTAAGCCATACCTACATATTTGAAAAGAGCATCCATTGACTTTCTTGCTAGATTCCTTTTCTTAAAGTGTAGGCTGCCCTTAGAACTGGCAACTAGAATAGCTCTAATTTTGATATGATTTTAAACACAACATTTATTTTGTTTTTTTTTTGTTTTGTATAAATTCATTTTACACACAACATTGATTTTGTTTTGTATAAATTCATTACTATATAATTGGTCAAACATCATGTAACTCAAACGAATGTAATTACTGGCGGTTAGAAAAGAGTGGCCATGAGTTTTATTGCCAGGTTCTTCCTCAGGCTCTACCTATTGCTGTGCGAATCTGGCAGTAAATGTAAATGTAGAAGCAATAATCTTGACGTTCATAAGTGTTACTTTGTGACCTACATGAATAAAGATTTTTCATTTCATTTCATTTCAATTCATTTCATTATGTCTCTGAAAAAAAAAAATGTAAACATATTTGTTGCAAATTAAATTCTCTACAACTTTAGTCCAGTAACTTTTTGTCGTAGAACTATAAATAAACCCCGACACCTCAAAAAAATAAAATAGCGTCCTCTAAAAACGCAAGGTAAGATTTTTTAACTTTTTCTCACCTCTCGACGTTTCGGCTATATTGCAATAGCCGTGGTCACGAGTAGAAAAACATAAAATGAATAGTATAAGTCGTGTGAGTTTAAAAACATTATACGCATGGTAAGGCCCAAAAAATGTAACATTTCAATGGACTATCCCGCCAACAAGCTTGAACGATCATTTGATCGGTATCAGTGCCATTGAATGTCTTATTATGACAAGCTGATTGAACCTATTTCTCAATATCCAGTAATACAAGCGATTTTCGCACTTAAGGACGTCTCCTCATTTGAGCAGACATCCTTATACCCTCTTAATCCTATTCCTTACATCTTTTCAAAATAATTGACAAACTCTCGCATATAAAAAGCTTGCTTTACTTTTACCAACCTACATCAAGATAACAGAGTTTAGACAATAACAATTACTTTTTCAGTTGCTTGGCTGAGCTTGGACATATTTTATCATATTATGGTAGCAATAATGCAAATAACCAGCATCCAGTTTTGTATGATCAGCTACAATGTGCTCATATCGTTCCAGATGCTTAATGTATGCTTAAGAAAAATGCTCAAGAAGATTCACGACAACAGCAGTTAGTAAAGACTATCGTTATTGGAACAAGTGGGGAACAACTTATGAATGCCTACCTAATTGTGTGCACCGTTAGTGGTTACTGTAAACCGATTGTAGGTCTATTATCTTATCAGAAATTCTAGTAAAGCTCTGGCTATTCCCTTAAAGTTCTTGGAGATGGGTAATGGGGCTGTTCATTTAGCAAGAGATATTTTTGTAACAGAGTTGAAGACAAAACGAATTTCACGCGTAGAACTAACATTTCTTGTGCCATATTTTACAACTATTGTTTTCTTTCAGCATTACATGGCCAATTCAATAAAAACCATGCTCTATCAGATCTGAAACTAAGGAAAGGCATAATACAAGTCGATGAAGGTAAGGAATAATGAGATAAAAAGAAGAAAAACCGTGAGTATGATTTGCCCAAAAGACTGAGTTTTAAATTCCAAATCGGTAAAATTTGATCAGAAAACCTTTTAATAATATGCCAACAATTTGCAGTTTTAAAGGTTTCATTCACTATTATTAAAAACATCGGGTAAGTAACTGTTTTAATAACTGTGACCAAATGAGAGTCAAGTCGATGCTGGCCATGAACTTCAACTAAAAAGCTAGCGTGGGTACGTTAGAGTCCAGTCGACCCATACCACAAGTTGATCCTAAATGGTTGGGTGTACAATGTGCTTTACCCTCGACAGGATTCCCTAGAGCTCTAACCAAGCTTGACCGATAATCGTAATGAGATGATATTGACTAAGATTCCAATGAACTTTCTTTTTCGATCAATCAAATCAGTCTATCGCAGTTTACGACTGGACGTGGCCTCTTCTAATAATTTTGGGAAGGTAACACGTTGACCAAGCGGGTTAGTACGTGTTTTTCTTCTTTTCGCATATCATCCGTTGGCCACTTACAGGTGAAGCTGGCTTGGGTTTAAATGCACCTAATGCATTACAATCTTGGTTAAACACTATGTATTTGTCCAGGTTTCGCTCAACATTTGCCAAGAAACGCAACAGCAAACTTGCGTCGCCTCGCGGAGCAGTTCTGCTCCCTTTGCGACGTGGTGCGCATAGTGTCGGACAGCCACGGAACTCTCCTGGTTCAACTCCTGATGTCTCTGCTACTATACCTAATACTAGCTCCGTATCATCTTATTATAATATTATGTGCGTATGAATTTGCAAATTAATTTTGTTGTACCCAGAGGTGGTAGACGAGCATACAATCCGGCTGGAAGGACTATTATATGGGGGTGCAACGTATCTTTATACAGGTCGCAGCCCATGTAACTTAATGGTACCTCGTGGGATTTGTAACACTACTAAGATAAAACACTTAACTTTAAAAGGTTTATTGCTGGGTTCATAGTTATGTATATTAAGCTATCGCTAAAACGAGAAAATGATGAGTATCTTCAATTGAGAATTGACTTTTTAATAAAAAAAAATATTAGAGTTAGAGGTAGTAGGGTTAGTACCCGGGTGAATTTCCCGGGCCCAAAAATTGCGTGGCATCGATAAAATTGGTGCTAAAAAACATAGTTTTAATTTTCAAATTTTTTCTAGTTACGTGAAATGGTTATCTACGAGTATGTGGAGCATTAAATATTTTAATAATGGGAATAATTGTTACTTCAAAAACAATTTTAACCCCGAAATCTCTCATTGCCGTGTTTGTCCGCTTCTCACCTTGATGTATATTATTCCTCATTGATAAAAAAATATTGATTATTTATATTGAAACTTAGTTTTTTTTTGATACGTGAATAGTTAAAGCATAGTTACGGAATATATTAATTCCAATATTTAAAGAATACAACGAATGGTTAATAAAAAAACATTTCTCCCAGAACCACCTTTCATCGCCGTGTCCTTTACATGTTTAAGAATATTGTCTAATCTAAAGACTTGTGTTCCCCCCCCCCCCCTAGTGCGTTAAATGTTGCACATTAGTGTCGCCTAAGTGCTTGACGTGGAAGGATGTACATTCGTGCATGCGTTTTCGCGCTATAAATGTAAATATTCATTTTTTGATAATTTTTTTTTTTTAAAGCAATTATTTGCTTAATTTCTCATAATTTTTTTATAAAGTAGAAAAAGACAATTTGATTCGAGACAGGCATTGTTATTGTTTATTAACCATTCGTTGTATTCTTTAAATATTGGAATTAATATATTCCGTAACTGTGCTTTAACTATTCACGTATCAAAAAAAAACTAAGTTTCAAGTGGAGAATTTCAACTTGATTCGATACGGTTCGGGTAGTTCAGGTGGCTAGAACATTGCCCTGGTTAGGCAAAGGTCACAGGTTCCATCCCTGTCTCGAATCAAATTGTCTTTTTCTACTTTATTAAAAATATTATTTTTTTTATGTTATGGACATTTTTTTCTTTCATCGCCGTGGACAGGTATAACTTCTATTTAAATAAGTTTGTCCTCTTAATTGAGATTTCAATAGAATGCCATTTATCCTAAGTTTATTTGTGACGTGTATAATACTTCGAATAATTTATAGATTTGTTGTTATTTTAAATTGATTGATTTCCATCGCCTTGCTTTCATTGCCATGGTGTCCGTGGCCAAAATTTGCTATGGCATTGAAAAAAAAGACACGGTAATGAAAAACATTTCATTGCCATGCCTTGTTTCACAATTTAGTTTCATTGTCGTGGCCAGGTGTTTCATTTCCATGACTTATGTTTTCATTGCCGTGATAAGATTATGGAAAAAAAAACATTATCATCGAGCGCCTGTCCCATTGCGTTTCACGACGGCTGGAGTCCGCTTTCGTACTTTTTCTCCACCACTTCGCACGGTCATCGGCATCGCCTGTAGTGAGACCATTGGCACGCAAGTCATTCCTTATGACGTCAAGCCAGCACTTCTTGGGTCTTCCCCTCTTACCGGGACCTGGCGGGACTGATATGGCCAGACATTTGTTTCCCACGTAACCCAGGCGGTTGCCGCAAGACATGGCCATACCAACAAAGTCGACACTCTTTCAACTTATCTGCAATGTCACCGACGTGAATTCTGCCGCGAAAGCAAGAGTTTCTCACGCGGTCCATCCGCATGACTCCACACATCCACCGCAGCATCTTCATTTCCATGACACGCATTTCCTACTTGTGGCGCTCCAAAATTGGTCTCACGTCTCACTGGCAAGTAAAAGGGCAGGTCTAATAATGGGTTTGTAAACCTGTCCGTTCAACCGGATCGGCATTTTTGGGACACAAATGACGGTCATCTCTCGCTATTTGGCCCACGCGGCAACAATGCGTGGCTTGACATCGCCATCGATGTCACTGGACGTGTGTAATACAGAACTAAAATATTTAACCTGGTCCGTGCGTTCGACCAATCACCGCCTATACGGATGTGGGATCTGTCGAGTATAGTGCCAAGTACTCTTCGCCACATTAAGTTTCAGACCACCATTCTCAAGTCTCCTTTCACTCCGTCAGACGTCGCACCAATCTACCCCTGTTCGCGTCTGCCATTGCGTTATAGTCAGCATACATGAGCTAACATGGAGGCTATATCACATTAATAGAAGCTGACTAAGGACCGTACCCTGGTATACCATGACGGTGATAGGGAAGGATTTCGTCTCACCTAGCGGTTCAAACCATGAAATCGAAGTCGTGGTTAATGTCGGATAGTGTCAATATAAACCTCTAGAACCTCTTTGGACCACAGTGCTCACCAGATCATCGCTCGAGGAACACATTCGAACGCCTTCTGCATGTCTAGGAATAGACAGTGCAGAGGCGTGTTCTTCGACCTTTATTTCTCCGCGACAACTCTCAGGGCATACACAGGGTCCGAGGTCCCATAACCAGGACAAAACCCATATTGACACTCCGATAGAGTACACCTGCCGGATCCGGGAGTCAATAATCCTCTCGACGGTCTTCATGGTGTGGCACATAACTTATATAACGCGGTAGCTCCCGCATTCCTGCACTGACCCCTTACACTTGGAGACTGGAGTAATAATACTTAGCCTCCATTAGCTTTCTCCCTTGCTTCTTATAAAAAACGACAGTAAATCTTTGAAATTACATACCTCCAAATGTAGCTTATGGTGTAGAATATGATAAAACACAAAGGATGGAGCCAAATGAAATGTCTTTTGGATTAATTTAAGTAGACCATGATAACATGCAGATGACTCCTCTAACAAGACTAGTAGCTCACGTCTTTAATCTTTAACACAATTTGCGAATTGACGCTCTAGTAGTAAGTAGCTCATACAAAAAAATAATATTTTTTTTGCTCTCAAGTTTTTTGCTAATGTACAATGGGAGCAAAAAGTAAAGAATGACAACATTAATTAGAGTCCTCAATTCTACACTAATTTACCACACTACTACGCCTAAAAGTTTGTGTATGAGAGTAAGATTTGGATAGATACCTATTAATCCAAATCTTAATCTCATACACAAAAGCTTTGCTGGAACCAAGTTATCGTTTGTAGTATATAATAAAAGGAGGAATATATAGGATCCGATGGAGTGACTCCGTCTGGGTATGTTTTTCCCTCTAGGAGACAGGTGTGTAATACTCAGGTAATATAAATATAATATATTATTATTACAAACTACGGTTATACTCACGTGTGAATTTCGGGATAGCCCGACTAGTTTCGGACCTAACGGAGGTCCTTTTTCAAGAGGAACGTCAAGCTACGTCGGAAGCTGCGCTGGCACTGCCAGCCACCGCTGACCTCTCGACCGCTGAACACGCCTGCCAGATGGACACGGCTCATTATATAAGATTTGATAAGGCCTCTGTATTAGCCACAGAAAAGTACTTCGTTCAACGCAAAGTACGCGAGGCCATCGAAATAAGCCGTCGTCCGAATTTCAACAGAGACTCTGGCTGGGTATTGCCCCCTGCATGGAGACCGGCTTTAAAGCTTGCTCCCCCTAACAATGTTCCGGTCTTGGAGGGAGATAAGACAAGTGCGGTGTGTAGGTTTGCATCTTTGGCTCCTGTAATTAACACCATAGCTATCTCCACATCTGTTGCTCAAGACGAGGTACACGCACCTACACTGACACAACGTGCTCTTCGCCAGAGAGATCGCTGGCAACGCAGTGCCAGCGCAGCTTCCGACGTAGCTTGACGCTCCTCTTAAAAAGGACCTCCGTTAGGTCCGAAACTAGTCGGGCTATCCCGAAATTCACACGTGAGTATAACCGTAGTTTGTAATAATGAACAACGCTCACGAAAGTTATTATTCTAATAAAATATTATGTTTAATATGGATATTCATTTCCGTGGATAGGTACGTTCATTTCCGTGGCACAGTTCTTTCATTGCCGTGCACGCATGCTTCATCGCCGTGCACACATGTTTCATCCCCGTGGCACGAAATTTTCAATCTTGTATTTTAAGTTATCTACTAGATATTAAACAAGAATACATACATTATCAAAAACTTATAATAACACAAATTTAAAAAAAAAGCTAACATAAAAAAATGTACGGGAATGAAATTTTTTATGGACCTGTTAAAATTTGCTACCCACATACGAGTTTCAGGGAAAGCTCTGATGGGGAGCCCTTTCGATTTTTCAGCATAATGTAGTTTGGCATAACGGTTTCAGCATAAAGTTTTCTCGCATACATTATGATACGCAGAGTGTTATAAATGCATAAAGGTTTTATTGGCATAACTTTAACTTACTCATTTTTTTTACCATAATTTTAATCAGCATACATGTAAAGGGTAATTGTTATACGCCTAAAGATAATTAATCATAAAATACAAAATGCATAATGGAGGTATGGATAACCGTTTAAATAAGAAGATTTAAGAAATGATAAGTCATCATTGTAAATAATCATCTCACTCATAGCCAAGTTTGTAAGCTGTAACTGAATTGCTCGTTTTAATCTACCTACTTCTTTTTGTATTTTATTTTTATATTCTATATATGTGTTGACATTTTGAACTTCAGAATAGTGACTTTCGAAATTTTAAATATAATTTTAGATATATAAACGGACTAGTGGAAGCCTATCCACAAATGCCACAAGCTCTAAAAGTTGAAGTTGAAGTTAGATATATAAATAAAAGTATGTACTCGTTAAGGGCCGGTAGGCCAAGTCGCGTATGCACCACAACGCTTCCTCAGCCCCCGCCAAGATAGATCGACGATGTATTTTCTGCTGGCACGCCACAGTAAAAATGATTGGCAGTAGCAATGGAACATCTCTGTTATTGTGTTGGATTTTATTTTAGGTTTATTATATACTAGTTGACGCCCGCGGCTCCGACCGCGTGATGAAGTTTTCCCGTTCCCGTTTTCTAAAGGAACTTGTTACCGGGATCAAAAGTAGCCTATGTGTTATTCTGATAGATAAGCTATTATATATATAATATATAGTTATGGTGAAGTTTATTTAAATTTCATTCAGTAGTTTTACGTGCAAGTAACAAACATCCATACTTACAAACTTTCGCGTTTATAATATTAGTAGGAGTTAATGATGATTGTGCTTGTGATGCTGTCTTCGGCAGCTAGTCACCGTTGTACTTCATCTTCCGTCCGCGCTAAGCATTCTCCCTAAATACACAATTTCATTCAATTGCTCTAAACGTTGCCGGTTTACCCAAATTTAGCTTTTAGTTCTTAAATAAATAAAAATAAATATCCATCACGCCTTATCCCCGAAGGGGTGGCAGAGGCATATTATATGCCCACTTTTCACCGTGTGGATTCCTGTCCCACGTAATGGGTGGTGAGCCCATTGCCGTGTTGAAAGAGACAGACGCAGGTTGTGGCTACCTACTGTTGAAATTTTTCAAGCTGCCCATAAGGCCTTCAACCAGGCTTAACGACTGCCATTTTACTGGCAACCGGGACCAACGGCTTAACGTGCCTTCCGAAGCACGGAAAAGCTCGAAAATATAAATGCCACAGAGTGGTCACCCATCCGAGGACCAGCCATAGTGAAAGTTTCTTAACGCAGTGATCGTTTACAGAACTCTACGTCCGCGGGGCAACGAGCGCTTCTCTTTTTAGTTCTTACTTTTTCTTTTTCAAATACCCGATTCTTAGTTTAACATGCAGCGAAGACCTTTACTTTTATATTAGTGACTAATGCCTGAAGGTCGGCTTCTGATGAGACCATCACTAACGCATCATCAGCGTACAACAGACAATGTACTGTAAAATTCGCAATTTTACAACACTTCATAATCTTTTAACTTTTGCAGCCACACTTTTGCACAACTATCCAGATACACTATGAAAAGCCAGGCGGGCATAACACAACCCCGTTTGACGCCCGAACAGAAGTCAAAAAGAGGCGCCAGGTGAACATCCCCCTTTTTGGATGGATGACCGCTTTGTAGCATTTTTATTTACTAGCGTTTTCGTGCTTCGAAGGACACATTAAGCTGTTTGTCCCAGTTGATAGTAACGTTGCAATCGACACTCGTTAAGTCAAGTGAATACCCTTTGAGCAACTTAAAAATTACAACAACGAGTCGCTACAATCTGAGCCTGTCCATTTGAACACAGGCATTGGGCTCACCACAATATGCCTCTGCCACACCTTCATAAATATATTTAAATAATGAATACTGAAAGCATAAAACTAAGGCCTTGGATACAATTTTAATAATTTATGCGAAGCGAAGCGAAGCTTCAATATAACAACTGCACTGATTACTTCAGCCAGTGGCAGTCGGTATGTTTAAGCTTCAGAATCTATTGATCTAATTTGTTTAGAACCAAAATTTTTTTTTTTTAAATTCGTCATCCTTTAGCGGAAAAATAGGGAAACATACATTGAACGGCCCACTGGCTCAGTTGGTTATAAAACTTCCTTCTAACCCGTGGGTACCGGATTCGATTTTATACTACTTACAGGGATAATTCTAACGCTTCTGTGAAGTGCTTCTTCTTTATTTTATATTAAAACTCTCATATATTTTATTTATCTATCACGCCTTATCCCCGAAACGGTTACAGAGACATTTTAGTATATGCCTACTTTTCACCATGTGTATTCCTGTCCCACGTAATAGGTAGTGAGTCCATTGCCGTAACTCTCATATATATACACTATATTAAGCTAACTCCGGGCGTCGCGAGATGCAACTGGGACAGACGCTCGGATGATAATGGAATGCGTACTACTCTCACAAATATACTGTGCCATTGCGAAGAAATAGCAAGGGGAGCGCAACGAAAAAACCTAACACTTTGAGGTCCTACCTCAGTAAGCGCCAGCGCGCGACTGATCAGGCCTCAGCGTCGCGAATCTGATATTATTTAAACATTTGTACTATAAAAATCACTGTATATGGTCAAAGTAAGCCATTATGTCTATAAATATTTAGTAGCTATAGTTGTGTATAAAAATATCATGAAAATTATCTGAAGTTTAGATTTGGCATTGAAAAAACATTTCGAAAGGGGGCACCTTTGGGATGTTTTTCTATCAAGTGAAGTTTATTAGATTTTGTAGCATAAAGCCATTTTGACTAGCTTAAATCCTTAACTAACATATATCTCTTTTTCAGAATTAAAAACCCTTTCTTCTACGATTCGCATTGTTTTAAAAAACTCAAAAGCGTGGCCTCGGCAGGAACACCAAGCCTTAACATTATGGTATTCTATTTACATCAAATTATAAAATAACCTTAAAAATATGATAATTTAAAATATATTAATATAAGGAGTCCTTTCAGGCAAGGTTCCGAAAATCCTGCCAGCGTTACCCCTTTGAATAGCTAGACTAATTCTTTGTCCGAGGTAGCTGCCAGCTCTTCGGTCTCCTGTGATGTCGACTAACCTTGTAAAGCATTGTAGCCCTAGGACCCCACGGACCAAGGGTCTCGACACCGAATTGGACAAAATCATATTCGGAGCCTAGACCCCTGTATTTTTCAGCCGCTTCACAAGCCGCACCAGCTCTGTTGTTGGTTCCATGTAGATGGGAAGAAGCCAGCATGTCTGAACAGGTTGCATCCCATACCAGCACATGGCTCATCTTCCATGGAATCAAACTCATACCGTCCGGTCTCTTGCCATCGTCTCTTGCAATACCAGTCGGCTCAAGTAGACTTGGCACGTTGACGGTGGCAAGACACCGGCGAATGATATCGTTTAGTGCGGCATGTCTCGAGAAGCAGCCTGCACTTTTTTGGCATGACAGTCCGTGATGTCCTAGCTTGTCGACATCACTGCCACAGGGATATTTATGAGGAACGCAGACCGGAACCCCAAGCCGTAGACAGGTTGCGATTCGAAGCGTGTCAGGCTCAAGAAATGTTCTTGTATTTGACGAAGGGTACGCGTGAAGCCAGAAGCCGGCCTCATACGTACCCACAGCCAAAAGCCTAGCATGCGCCGAACTTGTACTACAGCTCAAAAGATTGTTATAAATCAATTTTGGTATTCTATATGTATGACTTGTAATCTTTATGCGAGAGTGAGTGAGATGCCTATAAATGTTATGATTAGTAATCGTTATTGAAAAAAAAATATGCGTAAACATTTTATGCGGTGTATCATTATTATAAATTAGTAATGGGAAACTAAAGTATGTCTAATGATTTATTTATTTTGAACGTTATGAGAAACGAAGAGCATGTCAAAAAACTTTATGCAGTTTTAAGTTATGCCTCTAAAATTTATGCAACCCAATACGGACTCGCTCGGATGAGTCTGATAATCTTTAAAGATAAATTCAACTGAACTTCTTGATGCGTTATTCTTAGCTACATAAGTATACATGTTACTGATGACCGTTTCTTCTTCTGTTTGCTTCTTCTTCACTTTTTGCCATCATGCTCATTCCCAGTTGCTTCCATACTCCATTTGTATTTGGAGCCTGAAGGCTGTCGACTGCTAGGAGTTGCTATTGCTTGGCTTCTAATTTTCGCCTTCAATGGGAGTGACTGCTGTCTGATTTTTCAACTCCGCACGTTGGTCAGCAGACTCAATGACGACTGTTTCTGACTGAATAATACGTGTTTCACCATTCTATGCATTCTATGTATTTTGATTTATATTAATATGTTTTTCAACGGTCGAACTCTTTTCCGTTTCAGTCTATAGCCCAACGGAAGAACTGTACACCGCGCTACCGCAAGCATCATGGGTGATATTCCACGCCAGCAACTTGTTGATCATCGTTGAGCCTTGCCATCGGACTCATGAAGAGGTACCTAGGATATATTATTCTGCGTCCAGAATCAAATAAGGGGTTTCTATCTCTTTTCCCCAATGTGGGAAAAATTGGGGAAAAAAACTTTTCAATGCTTTATCAACGTCTTTTTTTTAACTTAGTGTATTCCCAGTTGCTTCCAAATCCGAATACCTAGATTCGGGGTATTCGGTCAACTTTTATTAGGCTGCTACGATCATCTATCGTTTGGCTTTTGATTTTCTATCATTTAACCTCCCAACCCCAACTGCCTGGCGCCTACATCATTACTCAACAGGTAAGGTCGCTTGAAATCCCTTGTATTCTTTCTTTTCACTACTGTACACGATAATAATCCGTGTGACCAACTAAGGAAGGCCTTAAATGTCCTCCAAAATGGCCTTCTTTGTTGGTCAAACTTGTTATTATACTAATCACTAACACTAAACTTTGCCTTTTTAGATAATAGTGTCAAAAAAACTGATCAGTCATCTGATGCGCTTCACGCCGCCATCACAAAGTGCCTTCAACTTGGAACTGTTGAATTTCTACCGACACTTAACACTAAATGATGCCATATACTCCCCTCTTGGAATGTTTTCTTTGAGCAGGAGGCTTATTATGACGGTATGTATGAAGTATTTCATAATCATTAAATTTTATTTATGATTTTGACAATCAAATTATAATTCTCTAGGTACTAAGATTTTTGGGTAACCATAAACAAGTTACAAGAGACCTGACCCGCCCGTCTTCAGTATGGATATTCAGAAGGTGTGGCAGAGGCATATTTTGGTGAGCCCAATGCCTGTGTTCAAATGGACAGGCTCAGATTGTAGCGACTCGCTGTTGTAATTTTTAAGTCGCTCAAAAGTTATTCACTTGACTTAACGAGTGTCGATTCAAACGTTAACGTGTCCTTCGAATCACGAAAACGCTGGTAAATGAAAATGCTACAAAGCGGTCATCCATCCAAAATCCGAGAGAGTTTCTTAAATCTTTTATAGAAACCGAGTTAGTAGGGCTACGAGCGCTTTTTATATATGTTTTTACTTTATGTTTGTAGCCTTAAACAATGTATAACATTTCATGTAACTAATAATTAATAATCCCAACATCTTAACGCGAAGGTTTCTTGCACTTTAGTGGATCTGGAGAAAGGATTTGATAACGTTGTGAGAGAAACGCTGTGGGACTTGCTGCCCGGATATGGTGTGGACCGCCGGCTACTGCGGGCAATACAGTCGCTTTATAGGGACTGTAAGGCTTGCGTGCGAGTAGGGGGGGACCTCTTTTTGATGTCTGTACAGGCGTCAAACAGGGATGTGTCATGTCCGCCTGGCTGTTCATAGTGTATTTGGACAGTTGCCTGCAGAAGTTGAAAGATTTTAATATGGGTGTGAATTTGGGTGACTTTACAGTAAACTGTCTGTTGTACGCTGATGATGCGGTGCTCATGGCCTCATCAGAAGCCGACCTTCAGGCATTAGTCACTAATATGAAAGAGGAGTGTGAAAGTAAGGGTCTTCGCTTGAATGCAAGTAAAACTAAGGTTCTAGTATTTGAAAGAGGTGACGTAAGAACTAAATGCGAGATTAGGGTAAACCAGGAACGTCTAGAGCAAGTGAATGAAATTGTGTATTTAGGAAGTATGCTTAGCGCGGATGGAAGATGTGATTCGGATGTAGAACGGCGAGTAGCTGCCGGAAACAAAGTTAACGGTGCTTTGTCCCAGTTA
The DNA here is from genome assembly GCA_948477245.1 of Thumatha senex. Classification (NCBI taxonomy): domain Eukaryota; kingdom Metazoa; phylum Arthropoda; class Insecta; order Lepidoptera; family Erebidae; genus Thumatha; species Thumatha senex. The sequence goes on along the minus strand of OX419744.1, from coordinate 20,442,812 downwards.
GTAAAGCGACAAAGCATCGTAAAAGAAGCACGAATGGCGATTCATAACGCAGTGCTAGTGCCAACTTTGCTTTACTGTAGTGAAACCTGGGTATGTCAGCAGATGCATGAAAGTAAAATTGAATGCTGTGGAGATGCGATCACTTCGAAAATTGTGCGGCGTAACTTTGGCCGACCGAATACGTAACGAAGTGATACGCAATATTGCAGGTTTGAATGAAAGTGTCAGCGTTAAGCTGAAAAAGGGCGTGCTCCGTTGGTTTGGACACGTCCAACGAATGAGTGAGGAACGATTGACGAAGAATATATATTGTTCAAAAGTAGAGGGTAGAAGGAGTCAGGGTAGGCCGAGACTTACATATGCAGACCACGTGAGCAGATTGCTCAAAAACAGAAAGGTCAAAAGTACTCGGATACCCAGACGTGCGTGTATGAAGCGATTGATGAATCTCGAAGAAGCGAAAGAAGTATGCATGGATCGCAAAGCCTGGCGATCTGTCCTCTCTGACTACCCCGTCAGGGATACAGCGTGAAGATAGTTAGTTAGTTAGTTAGCTTGCCGTATATGAGGCCTGTTAATCTCAATTAAGCCTGTTTTTGATTTTCAGATCCTGGGAAGTATTACAACCTACTTAGTCGTCATCGTCTCACTGTAATCTTGATACTATAGAATTGTATATTATTCACCGCGCTATTCACCAATAAAGTATAATATTGTTACTAATTATTGTAACCTATTGCACTGTTATCAATAAAAAATCTCCTATTTGGACAATCACAATGAGTTACGTCTTTCCTTTTCTGAAATTATTTATTTAAATATAAATTGTGGGACTCTGTTTTATCGTAGCAAGTGGAAAGCCATTGTCTCTGCCTACCCTGATAGGAGGCAGGCGTGATAATATGTGTTGTAAGTATTTATATATATATAAATACGTACAATACATATTATCTGATGACTGTAAGTATTTATATATATAAATATTCTGGGACACTTTTGTATAAAACGTTGTCTAGCCTAACGTAAGCTAATCTAAGCTCGTGCTTGGGATCTAGACAACTATTATGTTCAAAATGTTTGAAAGACTACATACCTATACCATTTAGCATGTGATATAGGCTGATGACCAAATGTAGCAGGAATGATAAAAACAACGTGACTAGTAAAACCCGTGTCTGCATAAAGGCACACTGCCACCCTGAGGCACACCGACAGAAGTATTGCACCATGAGGAGAGAGTGTTATCGATGCGTATGCGCTGTCGGCGTCCACACAGGTAACTGCGAAACCAATCAGTCGCCACTGGAGATATGCCAAGAGATCGCAATATATCAATCAAAATGTCAAAATTCACTGTGTTAAACGCGTTGACAAAAATCCAACAGAGCCAAAACAGTGACATTCCCACATTCTATGCCATGTAATATTCACCAAGGCGGAGACGGTGCTGTGGCCAGGTCAGAAGCCAGATTGCTAGGGATTCAATAATTTGTTTTTGATGAGAAATGAATTGAGTTGGTTGTGTTCAAGGCGTTCAATTACTTTGGAGAGGAATGGTAATATTGAAATGGGTCGATACCAGAGAAACAAGAAGGATTTTTATATTTAGGCAAAGGAATGATTTCAGATATTTTCCAGAAATAAGGGAAAACACCAGAGGCTAATGATGAATTTAGGATGTGACAGATGACTGGGAGGATCACATCAAGGATGGGTAGGATCATATTACGGCTCACATCATCACTTCCAACTGCACTGGACGTGACTGACATAATGCTCCTCCCAACATCACTGGTAGTGATCTGATTAAAGGCGAATAGTGGATACTGAGGGGTTGGCAGGGATGAGAGTTAATAATCGTGTGAGATTTGGTTGTCTTATTAATATTAGATGAAGCTGTTAAATGTTGATTCAATAAATTAATATTTAAATCTTTAGGTAGTGCATTGTGTTGCGATCTTACCACTCCCATTGTTCTAAGAAATTTCCAGACTGCTGAATCGTTATTTTGGACGGGTCCGTATTGGGTTGCATAAATTTTCGAGGCATAACTTAAAACTGCATAACGTTTTTTGGCATACTCTTCGTTTCGCATAACGTTCAAACAGAATAAATCATTAGGCATACTGTATTTTCCCATAACTTTTTCATAATAATGATATACCCGCATAAAATGATTACGCATATTTTTTTTACAATAACGATTACTAATCATAACATTTATTGGCATATCACTCACTCTCGCGTAAAGATTACAAGCCATACATATAGAATACCATAATGTTAACGAGTAAATATTGTTACGAACAGGAGTGGATTTAATAAAGAAATATACTCACAAACAATTTAATTATTTATTTTACAGCTTTTAATTAATTATTTAATTATGTCTAAAAGTTATTACTAAAATTGGAACAAATCTCCAGCACTTTTGTAACGATTCAACTCACACAAATTCACTATCGCACATACAAATAATCACAAAAGAAATGGCTCACGTATCCTTGGTATTGACGTCTCGGCGACCAGCAACCTAAAAAGGACTTTGCTCGAATTGGCGCGTCTTTATATAGGGCGCACCGCCATACACAGTAGATAGCGGGTATACAGCTAATACGGCCTCTCCTGACATCGGGCCGTCCCCGACCCGGGAACTCGTGGTGTCGCTGAGATCAGCAACAGCATCCGTCGATGGCCCACGCTCGGGATCGAGCTTTGGCATAGAGCGCTGTGCACCTGATGCTTATGGCACAGGGTGTGGCGCACCTGAAGCTTGTGGCACAAGGTGGGGCGCACCTTAGTCTGGTTTGTCAAATTTGTTATCTGGAAAATACAGTTACCAATATTAATACAGGCGATCGCTGTCACACAAATAATTCGTTTTGCAGTTAAGCATCCCCCTTTCACTATATCGCTTTCATTTAATTCATTTAAATTGTACTCGTACGTCATCTAAAATCAGATCTCAAGCTCATATACTTCTCTCTAGAGACGTCTCAAAATAATAAAGAAATGGGCCCTTTTACGCTTTGTAATCAAAAAGTAAAACATGAGGTATATTGAGACTCCAGCGGCGGTGTCAGCGTCACCTTCAGCAGCTCACCTCGGCTCACGATATTAGCAGCTCACCTCGCCTGACGATATCAGCAGCTCACCTCGCCTCACGATATCAGCAGCTTCGATTTCGAGTAGACACACTCTCAGAGGTTTCCCCACAGACGGTCTCACCATCTACCTACGCAGTGATATTCACTCCAGTGCAGCCCACGCAGTGATATTCACTCCAGTGGCATTCACGCAGTGACAATCACTCCAGTAGTATCATCGGTTGTGTAAAACATGACCTCCAAGCCACAGGGCTAAATCCCACAGAGCCGGATCCCACAGGGTTAGATCCCACAGGGCCGGATCTCACGTGTCAAGGACACATTAATTACCCACAATTGGTGGCATTCATTAAAAGAACGAAAGGGTAAATTATTGCTAAAACTTGTTCATAAGTTTGGTGACATATGATATCTGACAGGCGCTTTCTTGTTCATCGCCTTATTTAATCTGTACACTTTAATTCGTGCAAATTGCGTAATAGTTTCTAAATTAACACGTCGTAATAACAAGCGCTCGGTCAAACCTGACAATTGCATATAAGCCTAAAAAGTTATTCACTATCTTTCCAATAATTTAAATTACTACTCTTTTCTATAACATGGCACCAAGTGTCAATGTAATTTAATTTAATTTATTTAATTTAAGTGTCAATCATGAGACAGAATATTGGTTGGATCTGACCCGAGTACGACTTAAGGCGGTTCATAAACGCTGTGTAGCGCCGGTAACCAAGTCGTCGGATTTCGTTGCTTTCTCGTTGTAAGGAGCGCGGCGGCTTCACGAGCGACGCCTGCGCGCTGCTACGGGCGCGCCGGAGACTTGCCATTAGCAAAGAGCAAAGCGGCTCCACCAGCGACGCCTGCGCGCTGCTACGTGCGCACCGGCGATCTGCCATTAGTAAGGAGCGCGGCGGCTCCACGAGCGACGCCTGCGCGCTGCTACGAGCGCACCGGCGACCTGCCATTAGCAAGGAGCGCGGCGGCTCCACGAGCGACGCCTGCGCGCTGCTACGAACGCGGCGGCTCCACTGACGATGCCTGCGCGCTGCGTTTAGCGCGTCGTAGACTTGCCATCAGCAAGGAGCGTGGCGACTCCTCGAACGACGGCTGCCCGCTGCGATGAGCGCGCCGTAGACTCGCCAACGGCAAGGAGCGCGGAGACTCCTCGAACGACGGCTGCCCGCTGCGATGAGCGCACCGTAGACTCGCCAACGGCAAGGAGCGCGGCGGCTTCTTGAACGACGGCTGCGCGCTGCAGTTTATTTTAATTGATAGGCTACCTGTATTAACAGTGGAGGTAGCTGTACCAGTAATAAAAAAAAACAAACCAGAAATCTCATTAATCAATTCAAGGAGTCTTCTCAGGACAACTCATGTTACTATTGCAGACATTAACTCGTCACATAAACCTCTAACTATGCGTAATATTAATAAAGACCGGTAAGCATAATCTGCATATGCTTATGCTCACTATTGGTACTCATAACTTCATATACAATCTGCAATACCCGGTTTTCAATAGGACAAACGTTTAAATTCTTTCTTAAAATTGGTCCAACTACGATCATTGGTAATTTGAGCGACGAAAATTGATCGTTGAGCCAAGATTTAGTATTACCCTTTAAACAACTCTCAATGAGACACTTATCACTCCAATTGTTTATTCTTAGAACTATCTACCTCTTCGCACCCATTAAAACTTGGATCAAAATTCGAAACATAGTAAGGTTGGTTAGATCTCACCGTGGTATTGATGGATCGTATGTCGTCAATAATACGATCAGTCGTGCTATATAGCATCGCGGTTCGCGACTGCGCATACGGAACATCCCGGCGAGGATGGTTTTGTCGAGCCTTTCGCGGCCGCGGTAACGTGACCACGTCAGATGATGTTGCGGTAGCTGACGCAGTTGGTTGCAGCAGCATGGCAGTCGTCACGGCGATGCCACAGCTAAGCTCCGTGCCGTGTAACTTCCGATGTAGCACGTGTTCGCAGATGCACAGGAACTAGAACTAAAGATAAATGATGATGAGAATGACATTGTGTAGCTAATGCGGACCACACACTTGCGCGTAGACACCTGCGTCTAATTTGTTATGTCTAGTACAAAGCGTATTACAATTTGTGATCTGTGACCAACACTGTTTTTAAGTTTTTAATCGACTTCTTAATGTCATTATTAGTTTTATATGTTTTTTTATTATTTTTTATCCAGAATGATGCGAGTTAATACTAATTTCTTTTTTTTTTTTTTTTACTCTCGGCTCTTTTTCATTCTCCTTAATAATTTACAATTTTTTTTTTAATTAATATTTTTTATGTTTTATCTTGTGAAACGATGCCTTGTCAAAATTTCTGCCACTATTTCAGCGAGTCTGTGAGATACAAGATTTATATTTTTATTTTAATCTTACTATATTTTATTTTACTTAGTTAGGTACTTATTTATTTTCTATATTTATATATATATTTATTACATTAATTCTATTCGAATTATGCAAAATTTGGACGACTTCTGCAATTTAAATAGCAGTTTTTTCTCGTGCTCTTCTGCCTCTGATAGTTTTCATAGTGTTGTAGATGATTCTACCTCTCTGACCCTGCACGATCGCCTCTCCTCTTTCTCTTCAAACTATCCTAAAAATCTCAATCTAGCGCATATCAATGCGCAGAGTGTTAACGGTCACTACTCTGATCTTCTGGCGTCTTTTAGCAACTCCTCTCTTGATGCTATCCTTATTTCTGAAACATTCCTAAAACCTTCTATTCCTTCCACTCAATGCTCACTTCCGGGTTTCGTTCTAATTCGTAATGATAGAACAGGAATACGCTGTGGTGGTGTGGGAATTTACTTGCGTGCTAACATCCCTCATAAGATTGTTAGTGCATCTCCTTCTGCTTACACTGAATCAGTTGAACACCTTTTCCTGGAAGTGTCATTACCTCATACTAAATTTCTACTTGGAGTATTCTATAGCCCTAATTTGAATATCGACTATTTTAACTATTTTGATAACCTCCTACATGACCTTACCCCATCCTACAATCACGTAGTCATAATGGGTGACTTCAATACTTGTTTATTGAAAAATGATTTCCGCTCCCGCAAATTACTATCTTTGTTGTCTGCCTATAATCTTCATGTTCTGCCTCTCTCTTCAACTCACCATGTCCCTAATTGCAATCCTTCATTACTTGACCTTATGATAGTTTCCTCTCTCAAAGATGTGTGTACCCATGGTCAGATGCCCGCTCCTTTCTCCTTTCACGACTTACTTTACCTTTCCTATCGCGTTCGCCCTCCCAAGCGGAAGCCGCAAATCTGCTTTCTGCGTAATTTCAGGGATATGGATCTGGATGCATTGCAGGAAAACGCCGGCTCTGTTGACTGGTCTAAAGTATTCAACTCCAACAATGTTAGTGATATGGTTAATTTTTTTAATGACACTGTTATTGAGTTATTCGACCGGTATGCCCCGGTCAAACGAGTCCATATCAAACATTACCCGTCTCCCTGGCTGAATGCTACTATAAAAAATCTTATGGCCCGCAGAGATAAAGCCAAAAGACGATTAAGAAATAGTCCCTCAGAGCATAATTTGCTAACTTTTAAATCTCTGCGAAACCGCTGCAGTCGGATGTGTAGGGATGCAAGGAGACGCCACTTTTATAATTCTCTCAACGGTCGGAACGCTGCTGATACTTGGAGGTTTCTTAGGTCTGTTGGCATAGGTAAAACTTTAGTTTCTGACACTAAAGATATTGACATCAATGCGTTGAACAAGCATTTCTCACGTCCGCCTGTCTCCATTGATGCAGATGTGAAAAGCTCTACCCTACTAAAACTATCAGGTATGTACCTCAGACCTCTCCTTTTCATTTTCTCCCGGCCTCTGAGTCCGACGTTGAGAGATCCCTTCTCTCTATTACTTCAACAGCCTCAGGAAACGATAGCATTTGCTCAAGGATGATTCTCCCTATTCTCCCTATCATACTTCCTGTACTCACTCACAACTTTAATTTTTCGTTATTTTCTGGTTCTTTTCCTTCGGTTTGGAAGTCAGCGTATGTTGTACCTCTGCCTAAAACTTCTAACCCCTGCTTATTGACAGATTACCGACCAATATCTATTCTTCCTTTTCTCTCCAAAGTCCTTGAGCATATTTTTCATTGGCAGCTCTCTATCTTTATGTCTTCCTCTAACTCCCTCAGCTCCTTCCAGTCGGGATTTCGCACTGGGCATAGCACTGTCACTGCACTCGTTAAGGTAACAGATGACATTCGCTGGGCTATGGAACGGAAGGAGGTAACTCTCTTAGTTTTACTTGACCTAAGTAATGCTTTTAATTCCATCGATATCGATGTACTACTTGGTACACTGAGGTCTATAAATGTGGTTTCCGCTTCTGCTATAACCTGGTTTGACTCATACCTTCGGGGGCGCTCCCAGTGCGTTCGTATCGGTCAGACTTATTCGGATTGGTGTGAGCTATCTGCGGGCGTTCCTCAGGATGGCGTTCTGTCTCCCCTCTTATTTTCTATCTTCATTAACTCTGCTACGAGTCTTATTTCAAGTAACTTCCATCTCTATGCTGATGATCTGCAGCTGTATCGACATTTTACGGCAACTGACGCCGTATATGGGATAGCATGTATTAACCGGGATTTGGACAGACTAAGTGACTGGGTTAATTCGGTCGGATTGCGCATTAACCCTCTGAAGTCTCAAGCCATCATCATTGGCAGTAAATACCAATGTAGCATTCTACCAGTGTCTGAATTGAACTCTGTATTGTTGGCAGGCACTCAGATACCTTACGTGGACTCTGTGAGGAATCTTGGTGTGACCATGGACACCACGCTATCTTGGAGTGCCCACATTAACGATGTCAGCAAGAAGGTGCATTTTTCTTTTCACTCCTTGAAATGCCTCCAGAGTCTCTTGCCCTTGGGAACGAAAATCAATCTTGCTCAAACTATTATTCAGCCTATTATTGACTACGCTGATGCTTGCTATTTAGACGCCACTGAGGAGCTTTTAGATAAACTTGAGAGGTTGCAAAATTTATGTATACGTTTTATATTTAATCTTAGAAAATATGCTCCCAATCCGCCTTCGCCGGAACACTCGAATTCTCAGCCTTCTTTTCAATATTCTTTATAATCCATCTTCTCCTTCTTATCTAAAGGAGCGGTTCTCCTTTGTTCGCTCTCCTGACGCTTCTTGCAGGTCAAGCTTACGCTCAAATCTTAAGTTCCCTAATCATAAAACTGATTTCTACCCTTACTCCTTCACAGTGCATGCGGTTAGATTGTGGAACTTACTTCCCCCTGTTATCAGAGACAGTAAAACAATTACTACTTTCAAAAGAAAAGTCCGTGAATACTATATCTCTACTCTGTAAACCGAATTATTTATATGTGTATTTATATTTATATTGCATTTATTTATATTTTTATATATTTATGTATTTACATATATTTATATATATAGCTAGTATATATAGTTGTTCTGAGCTATTTTGTATGCGTGTTTATTTAGTTCTTATCTGCCTTTTTTTTTACTTACACACTTTTACTTGTTCTTTCCCTACTTTTATTCACGTTCTCCTCTCGCCGGTCTGCTGGCAGATATTTCTCATAGAAATAAGCAGTACCATTGTACCTATGACTCCTTATTTTGTCTTTGTTGTATTCTTAGTGTGTACATAAATAAATAAATAAAAAATAAAAAATTAACTGGTCCTCACAAATGCGCAGCTTCCTCAGCATCACCACTATAGGAGTTGGTCCACAACGAGTAACCAGGCATTTCCTTTGTTAACCGTTAAAAAGAATCGCGCAGTTATACACCGTTCGAATTTTACATTTCTAAGTACCGACATTATTTTGATAAATCAACGTTTTCTTTACAAAAGCAGAATGACCTTCGGGGCTTATCAGCCTTCGAATCCCACTTCTGATGTTACGAACAGGAGTGGATTTAATAAAGAAATATACTCACAAACAATTTAATTATTTATTTTACAGCTTTTAATTAATTATTTAATTATTTCTAAAAGTTATTACTAAAATTGGAACAAATCTCCAGCACTTTAGCAACGATTCAACTCACACAAATTCACTATCGCACATACAAATGATCACAAAAGAAATGGCTCACGTATCCTTGGTATTGACGTCTCGGCGACCAGCAACCTAAAAAGGACTTTGCTCGAATTGGCACGTCTTTATATAGGGCGCACCGCCATACACAGTAGATAGCGGGTATACAGCTAATAATATTTTTATTAAGCTATTGCATAGTTTTTATCGCGGGCTTTGAGTGGGCTTTAATCAAGAAATTCCGTAAGGAAAAAACATAAGACGAAGGTCGAGACGAGGTCACACGAAGTTCACCGAGCACGGCCGAGCGTTGGCTTAACATGTATGTACATATATTATATGGTACGATTGTACGAACCTCGCACGGATCGAGGCGTAATGATAGTAAGTGTGAGTGTGAGGCTGAGGATGAGGGTGACTGTGAGAGTGAGGGTGAGGGTTTTTTTTTTGCTTTTTTTTTGTTTTTTTTTAGTGTAATTTGAATTAATATCAAAGAAAAACAAAGGTATGCTATGCCATAGCTTTACGGCGGCAGTCTCCGAGTGCCACACGTCTTTTTTTATATCTAAGCTTTAACTGTCTAAGATTGAAATGCCCACATATTAAAAATGTCGATAGTCACTTTACTAAAGTTCAAAATTTAAACACATATATAGAATATATAAATAAAATACAAAAAGAAAGTAGGTAGATTAAAACGAGCGATTCTATGCGTTGTGGTCACAAGTGACTTAACACTCCTCCTCGCTTCGCTCGTCGTCGTACCTATTTACGACTTTGCTCAAGACTAGTCTAAAAAAAATAACACTTAAAATATCGTTTTATAAGTTACAGCTTAAAAACTTGGCTATGAGTGAGAAGATTATTTACAATGGTGTCTTATCATTTCTTAAATATTTATAGTCAAATTATTATTCATTTATGATTTAAACTGTTATCCATACCTCCATTATGCGTTTTGTATTTTATGTTAAATTATCTTTAGGCGTATAACATTTATACTCTTTACATTTATGCTGATTAAAATTATGATAAAAAAATTAGAGTAAGTTAATGTTATGCCAAAAAACCATTATGCGTTTATAACACTCTGCTTACCATAATTTATGCGAGAAAACTTTATGCTGAAACTGTTATGCCAAACTACATTATGCTGAAAAAAAATATGCGATTGAAAGGGCACACATTTTGGACAGAATTGTGAATATGCTGGCGTTGTGCGTCCCTACATACCTTATTGCAGTGATTGCGTATAGTTCTCCCGGTTTGTGACAGTCGGTCTGATCTTGTACTTAAATTTTGCCGCTGCTTTCCTGCACATGAGTGATCGGATATCTTTTGTTAGCCAGGGAGATGGAGTTTGCTAAATTTGGACCGGTCGCTCAGGAGCATGTTTATTATACGTAGTATTAGGTTGCTATTAAATGGTGCTAATTCTGTTGTTGACCACTAAACTAAATTTCTCTAAAATTTTCTTATATTTATTGAGAGATTGCCAAATGCTATTCTGTTATTATGTCGAACTAAACTTCCTCCTACCTCTATTCTAACCTAACCTCTATTTGCTTGTCGGGTATCTACACGCAAAGAGTGGAGACCAATCAATATTTGCGGCATCTTCACAAAGAGAATCCTTGTCGATGCCACCGAAATTGCGCTGCATTAAAATCTTGGACTTGTTCTTTGGGAGACGAATTTTATAGGATAGGAAAAGTAAGTCGTGAAGCGAGAACATGTCAGCTGGGTACTGTCCGTGTTTAGCGACATGATCTTTGGAAGAGGCCAGAATAAGATCAAGAAGACTAGGAGAACAGTTTGGAACATGGTGGGTTGTAGTAAGAGGGAGAATGGAAAGGTTAAAGGATTCTGAAATAGCCCGATGAGAAGACGAACGGTGATCATTCTTCAAAAGGCAGGTGTTAAAGTCACCTAAAATATAAGGCGGGACCTAATTTTCGAGTAGGTGATCAAAAGAGGAAAAGTAATTTATTTTTAAAGATGGGGAATAGTATAAGCCAAGTAAGACTTTTGTATGATGGAGTTCAATTTCTAAGACATGCTAGCCTGCGTCGATTGGAGGTGGTTGTGTTGACATATTGAGGATAGTGTATGGTATATAAGAGCGTAGGTAAATGACAACACCACCACTTTTGACAACTCCACGATCATTTCTAATTAATTGGAATCCAGGAAAGAAATAGAAGAATGATACGGTTTAAACCAGGACTCCGACACAAAAACAGCGTGTATGTTCCTATTTTCGAAGTTTGCCAGCATATCCGGGAAGTGAGCCGGAATACTTGGGGCATTGATATGAACCAATTTGAAGTTCCTAGGAACATCAGAAAACTGAGCCTCCAGAGTATCAGCTAAAGAGGGAAGACTAGTGAAACTACCATCGTTACTGCTGCTAACAGAATGGTAACTTTAATTAACACTATCACTACTAATATTCAGATCAGTCATCACTTGTAACAAATTCACTGAGGTATACGATAAAATAATGTATAATAATAGAATAATAATAGTAAAATTAATTACGAAAATCACAATATGTTAAAAATAAAATAGATTTATAAATTTGGAATCCGCTGTATGATATTTACATTAATAGATTAGAATTGAAACAGAAAAGGTTCATGCGGTTTTTACAGTATCAATGCAAGTTTATTGATGACCATTACAAATCTAGATGTAAGAGACAACACATGTTACCACTGCAGGAAAGAAGGAACATAGCTGATATAACCACTTTTGTGAAAATTGCACAGTCCCAAATTAATTCCTCGGAACTTCTTAACAATATAGGCCTTGTGGTGCCCACAAGAACTCAACGACACCCGGACCAGAACTTTCTTCATGTTCCTTATAGTGATAATAATTATAGGCGTAACTCTTTTTTCTTTAGATCATCTAAGTTAATTAATGGCTTGTACTTGCCTGACTTCGACCTGTTCACAATAACTCAAAGGAAATTGAGATATTCAATTTCTAATAATTGGTTTGGCGAGTCTTGAATTTAATTCTATCGGACTCAATTCCCTTATATATAAATCAGTGGCGCTTATATTCGAATCAGTCTTTTAAAGATTCGCGATTGATCGAATCACGAATCTTTAAAAGACTCGATTATAATAGTCCCTGTAGGTAACAAAACAAACCAAATTGCACTTTATTCCCATAATATTTCCGTACATTGCTTGCACAACACTTGCTTGTACAAACTTGCTTGCGATGCAATTTAGGGTACAGCGCCATCTAGTTCTGGTGATACTAGTTAAGCTTTAATTGTAATTTTCAACACCATTCTATATTTGCCAGCAAATCTTTGTGATCTGTCATTCATTTTGTTGTTGTTAGTTTGTACGACTAGTGGGGCCTTTTAAGGCAGAATATAACGCCTTCTTAATTTAACTGTTATTCACACAAAATCGCGCTATCAAAGTTTTTACACAAGGCGCATGTAGTTCGTCAGAATCGCTACACTATCCATTCCCAATTATCAAGTGCTTCTTACTTCTCGGTGCCTCTATATAAAGTTAGGTTATCAGGACATAAACGTCCTACTTTTATTGTGTCGATATTACGCAGCAGTATGTTTTCCTAGGCATTGCCCTAATACACAATGTATTAAATACAGATTCGCAATAATGTATCCGGTATTATTTACTGATAATAATGCACCATAATGTTTTTAAACTCACACGACTTATACTATGCATTTTATGTTGTTGTAGCTAATCTCGAAGAGTATGCATGATCCTCACATCATCTTCTGATTAATTTCGTTGCGGGTTCCAAGACATGCTAACTTCTCCTGGGACTTCACCCAGATCGAGCTCGCTGTAACTTTTCTGGCCTTTTTTGGTCTTTGCTGTAGATCCTGGTTTCCAGGAGTCACAGTAATGGGAATGCGGGTTGGATTAGTCCCAAAGTATAGCGACAACTTAAGTTCAAAAGATAATGAATTTAAAACACATCTAATACCTCGCACTAAAAAAAAGTATCAACTTATATTGACCACAATTAGTATTAAATATACACTATACCTCATCGGAAAAGACACTTATTTGATCAATTTTATTTATTCTGCAAGTAACCTCGTGTTCCGTAATAAGTGAATGAATGAAAAAAGAAAAAGAAAAAATGAAAAAAAAAGGAAACTCTATTTTGATCTTATCTGATTGAACAGTGAATATCGTGTTTGAAATGCCATATCTACGAAGTATTGAAACATTAAGAACGTCTTTTCACTGTTGGGAACCATTTAGTAGGTATAAATTTCGACGCTCGGAGCCCCAGAGAAACATGTCACTGCGTTAAACTTGTATATGTTATGTTAAATCCTATTACTATTGAAGCGCTTGTGGCCCCGCGGTCTCAGTGTTCGGTAAACGATCACTGAGGTACGCAACTTTCACTATGGCTGGTCGTCGGATGAGTGACCACTTTGTGGCATTTACATTTGCGAGCGTTTCCGTGCTTCGGAAGGCACGTTAAGCCGTTGGTCCCGGTTGCCAGTAAAATGGCAGTCGTTAAGCCTGGTTGAAAGCCTTATAGGCGGCTTAAAAAATTTCAACAGCAGGTAGCCACAACCTGCGTCTGTCTATTTCAACACGGCAATGGGCTCACCACCTATTACGTGGGACAGGAACCACACGGTGAAAAGTGGGCATATAATATGCCTCTGCCACCCCTTCGGGGATAAGGCGTGATGGATATTTATTTTATTTATTTATTTATTTAAATCCTATTATGGGTGACATTGAAGACATTTAAGTAAATTGAATGCTGTTGAGATGCGATCACTTCGAAAATTGTGCGGCTTAACTTTGGCCGACCGAATACGTAACGAAGTGATACGCAATACGGCAGAACAGCAGGCAGAACAAAAAAGAACGATTGGCGAAGAATATATATTGTGCGAAAGTAGAGGGTAGAAGGAGCAGATTACTCAAAAACTGAAAAGTCAAAAGTACTCGGATACCCAGACGTGCAGGTATGAAGTGATTGATGAATCTGCAAGAAACGAAAGAAGTATGCATGGATTGTGAAGCCTGGCGATCTGTCCTCTCTGACTATCCCGTCAGGGATACAGCGTGAAGATAGTTAGTTTGTTTTATTTTATTTAAGACATTTAAATTTACGAGCGTTTCCGTGTTTTAGAAGTCAAGTTGGGAACTTATTTGAGTAACGTCATCAGCAAGTAACTACAAACTGCTTTTAAATTTCCTCTCACATACCTACTAGCGCACGACCTATTCTCTAGAGTCATCATGAAATTACATCGGGCGGCTTACCGTAATTCCTAATAATTTGCGGTTCTATGACCGCGGGGACGCTAGTATTAATGGGCCAATGACAAGGAACCCAACTCAAGATATCATTTAGGGTAGCGTGAAAGACCCACGAAACCATGATTTCGGAGTTGGCTCACATAGGCTTCGTAAGATACGAGTACACAAGAGTTTAACACATACCTCAGCACTTACCTGGAGACGACGGCACTATGCGGAATGTAGCTGAGTTAAAGAAAATACCAGTATAGGGAGAAATTAAAATTTAAAATTGTTTTTGTGTTATATTATACACGTCAATAAGTTTTGAAACTATTACTAATACTATATGATAGATTTAATGGGACATATTAATTAAGGAATAGCCTTTAATATAATATGAGTAGTCTAGTTGGTAGCTTAGTACACTTAACATGTATATTTTCGACTTTTTTTTAAACACTCCCGGACTCTTGAATCGAGCCACATTACATTCCCGGGCCCAATACACAAAAAATATACAATATAACAAAAAAGTTTTTATACATTTTTAATGCAGAACATATTATAACATATTATTAGAACATATTTCATCGTCCTTCCCGTATGTATTATTTCAAATTTGAATTTTAGAATTTAAAATAAAGAACAAAAGCCGAGCTTGGTCACTGATTTGAAAAAAATAATGACTGTTGTAAGTTGCTTTTGAAGCAATTTAATGTCGATTTGGTTTGAATTTTCGCAATTGTTGTTAACCAAAGTTTAGTATAGTTATTTTTCTATAATTTGAACCGTTTTTGGCTATAAAATTATGGATACTTCACCTGACGTAGCCGCGCAAGCTGTAGCACTTCTTCAATCTGGGCTAAGTCAGCGAGATGTGAGTTCACAACTTCACATAAGTCGTTCCGTTGTTCAAAGAGTGTACCACCGATACCTGGAGACTAGCGGCTTCGTTCGGCAAACAGGAGGACATCGTTATCGAGTGACAACGGCGAGACAAGATCAATACATTGTTACTACTAGCTTACGAAATCGACGCCTTAACTCTGTTCAGATACAAGAACAGCTCAGGGACTTTCACGGAGTGGCTGTAAGTGCTCGGACCGTTAGAATAAACGAGGTTTAAAGCCCCATAAGCCAGCCAATGGACCCAAATTGACACGAGCACACCGAATAGCCCGTCTAGAGTTTGCGCGCGAACATCTAAATTGGACTCGACGTCAATGGAGCCAGGTTCTCTTCACAGATGAGTCCAAGATAATGCTATACGGTAATGACGGAAGGAGTAAGGTGTACCGAAGACAGAACGAGCGTTTCGCGCAATGCTGTACTGACGAGAAAGTGAGTTATGGTGGAGGATCGTGGACAGTCTGGGGAGGAATCTCTATGGAAGGCAAAACTGAGCTAGAGGTAGTGACGGGTCCACGACTGCCGCTCCTAGATGGCAATAGATACATTCGCCAATGTTTGATGAACCTCGTGATGCCATATGCTGGATTTATTGGCCAATATTTCTTTTTAATGCATGATAATGCAAGGGCCCATACTGCGGGAATCGTCAGGGAGTACTTAAATGACATTGGTATCACTATTATGAGATTGCCAGCGCGAAGTCCTGATATGAATCCTATAGAGCATCTATGGGATGAGCTGAAGAGGCGTGTTCGAGCTCATCATCCTGCCCCGCAAACCATGCAGGAGCTCAAAAATGTAATTTTGGAAGAATGAGAGGACATTCCTCAACATGTCATAACGACATTGATTAATTCTATGCCAAACCGTATGAGAGCTGTCATAAATGCACTGGGAGGCAATACAAGTTACTAAATAAACATTTCTTTTCATGTAAAACATGTCTTTATTTAAAAATCGATTAGATTTTTTTCCTTGAAAAAAGCAAATATGGACTTGTTTCAACGTAACTCGACTTTTTTAATAAACTGTAGTTCAAATTTAGAACAGTGGCACTCTAAATGAATGATGAGTATACCAGCTCCAAAACTGCATCAAAACATTTTCCTTCTACATACATCTTTTATAAGTTACAGTACTCCAAACCAAAAAAAATCAAGGTGGCTCGATTTAGGTGTCCGGGAGTGTTTATGACCCTTATTAAAGTCGTTCAGGTTTATAAATATAATTAATTTTTTTTTATCCTATTATAATTATAGTCTTCCAGCAATCTCTCTGCCATAATACTCCCTTGTTCTATATCTTCTTGTGAAATATCTACACTCAAAAGATTTTGAAAACTTGATGCATATGCTTTGCTCCAATCCACCTCATTATTGCTTTGATTAGTGTCAGATGATACTTTATCGTTAGCTGTATGTTTCTGTCTGTTTAGTTTATGTTTTGGCAAATCTAATTCTTCCTTGGACTTAATTTCATTATCAACCTGAAACTCATGAGCTTTCTTAACTTCTTCTAAATCAGTGTTATTTGGATTGACATCAACAATTTTGTCATGTTTTTGAACTTTTTCTTTTTTATTTTCGTCATATCCGTCTTCTTGATCCAGCTCAATGGATCTTTTATCATGTTCTCCAATTATAGTTCCTCCTTTAATAGTCTTTTCAAAAACAGTAACGTCATTATTCTCCAATATATATGGCCTTTCATCTGCAGCCTTTAAGAACGATTCAAGCAATTCAGGCAAATTTTGAAATATTTGCCTGTATTCGTAACTTGAGTAGTTTTCGCTATTTAATTCTAAAATCATATAAATTACATAATCCAGTTTTATGGCTAAAATCTAGTATCAAGAAAACCTTAAGAATATTACTTATGGAGTCGGATAACAAGAATTTGATCTTCTCTAGTACCTCCAAATTAGTCAAAAATTTATTCATAGCAAACATTGGAAGCACTCTCTTACCTTTGCTCGTTGCGGTATCAAAGTATGAATGTAAACCAATCAGCGCTAACATAATAATTAAGTTTGCACATTTTTGCATAGTGGCCTTCGCACAATACCTTGTTCGTGTGGTTCGCTATGTTGTGGTTATGACTGTTGCAATGAGCCTCAGTCTAATTGCAATGCAAGCAGATAAGATAACTGTTTAGTTAATATTCACAACATTGTATTCTCAAAGATAGTCAAAAAAAGTACCTCCGCTATCGTTAGTCATAACGATAGCGGAAGTACTTTTTTTGACTGCCTCGTTGACGTAAGTGGCTGCCGCGCTGAGGTCCCTGGTTTGATTCACGGGTCGAAACAAATATTAGTGTGATCCGCAAATGTTTGTTTCCGAGTTTGGATATTTGGTATCTGTAATATATAACTATTTATTTCGAAGTATACAAGTACGTTTATCTGTTTTCTAGATCCCATATCACAAGGCTATGTTTACTTTGGATTACGGCGCTGTGTAAAAATATCTCACAATCTTTAAGTATTTATTTTTCTTAAACACAAAACTACTAGAAAAAAATCATTGCGAGTCTTAACGTAACTATGACCTGGACGTCTACTACCAGCGTCTCGTAAAGCAATATTATTTCAATATTACTTTAACTTTCACACTGTGAATAGGACAGTAGAAGATTATCACATTTTTGCCATCTGGATTTGCCTGTGACTTAGGCCCGTATTAATAAACGGATCTCAAATTCACTCTCAAGTGCGATCTCAGCTCATACACACTCAAGTTTTGGTTCGCATCTTAAGTTCGTGGCTAATTAATAAACACATATCAGCCACATCTCAAATGATATTGCTCTCAAGAGCGGTGACTCAATTTACGTCATTTGAGCTTGCATTTGAATGACTTGAGAGCTACATCTTGAGCTTGGTTACGTCACGTTTTGTTATTACATATTATAAATGTATAATTAACAAAATGTACCTCATACTATAATGATGTTTAGTATGATCATGATAAGAATATTTATTATTATTATGTTAAAATCTCTTTGACCTGCTGCCAATGAATATAGTAGGTATATCAAAAGGTAAAATTTAACAAGGTTTAAATCTTACTAATATTATAAAGGCGAAAGTATATTTGGATGTATGTATGGATTGATGGATGGATGTTTTTACTCTTTCACGCTCTAACCCCTGAAGCAATTTGGTTGAAATTTGGACATATGCTACTTTTTATCCGGGGAACGAGTTCCTGTAGGAATCGGGAACGAGAAAATATTACCCCGCAGGCGGAGCCGCAGGCTTCAACTAGTTATATAACACTAGACAAAATTACCGCAGCTCCGCCCGTATGGTTAAGTTATCCCGTACCCGTTTCCCGAATTGGTCCCGTGATAAAAAGCAAAATTCATAAGTAAAATAAAATTTAAAAAAAAAGGTAAATAAAAAAAGTAATATAATATTTTTATTTTATTCACACACAATTCACAAACAGTACCTGACATTTACTTACAAATGTGGGCGTATATTAAGTATGCCACTGGATACCCCTTCGGGGATAAAGGCGTGACGATATGTTTGTATGTATGTATGTAAAATATTATCATAATATTCTACATACATATAGCATCGGTAAAATCAAATTGATCAATAACATTTTGACACTCCATAATTCCCAGTAAGTAGTAGTTCACGCACTTAAGTCACGAATGGACTGCACTCACAAAACGCGATCTCAATGGAGATCTCAAGATCGCTCTTGAGATCTCAGTGTTATTTATTAATTAGTGACATCTTGAGTGATAGCTTGCACTTAAGTTATGGCTCAAGTTTTGTTTATTGTATAATACAGCATCTCAAATACGAACTTAAGAGTTTACTCAAGACTGAGAGCGATTTATTAATACGGGCCTTAGTTCTAAGTCTCGTCTCGGGGGGCTCTGATACCAAAAGTTAAAGGGTTCACCTTTAACTTTTGGTATCAGAGCCAATACGTACTTGACCAATTTTAGTATAGGTATTAATAAAAGAATTTTTAGTTGTTTAATGTGGACTTATTTTACTTTTATATACGCTAGTCTTTGTACAAGTTCATAGTACATCACTGTAATCAAAACTAGGCGTATTTAGTAGTGATTGTACTCGTAGAGAGCCTTAAATGTACCGGTAATAGGTACAATTTGTAACAGTTACTGCCGGTAAGTTAATGATAACAATAATTGCTTTCCGGTGTATCATTAGGTGATCTAATTTGCAAAAGTATCTCGAAGACCTTGAAATAAGCGTGTGGCATAAAATCCAAATGGGACTCCAAGGACTCTTAATACAATATTGACTGGACTGTAAGTTAGCATGCGGTATTATCATTGCTTATGTATCTGCTTGGTGCGAGTTTTTTAAAACATCCTGCTCCTCCTGACGGACGACAACACGGTTCGATTCACAATATTTTTGTTTGTTTTGTAAGGGTCTTTATTAACATAAAATATATACAAAGAAGCACACATACAGTTATTACGTATAGTACTAAACTTAAACTAACTTAACTTAAACATACATACATACTTAAAGATACTTACATAGTTTCTATTTTCTTTAATTGTTTGAACTAAATCGAGTTAAACTTATTGTTTCAGTAAAACATTACGTACACTTCTAGTGAGCCATTAGTGCTGGCTTCACTTTTTTTTGCATAATATTTGTCACTTATTAGATACTATTGTGGCGACCAGGGCCACCTAGCGTAAAGCTATCGAACTACATCGATACTAAGAATCCTACATAGCGCTATGAGAGTTCTCACGCTGAAGAATGATATATACAACAGCCCAACATCAACCGTTGGGCCGCGGCTCGCCAGGCGTGATCACCTTGCCTGGTCGGAGGATCCTCTCTTTGTGTCGGAGGAACACCTCCACAGTGGTGACCCCAACGTGATTGGAAGCAGCCTTCACGGAGCAGATCAGCAGCATCATCGCCACCATCACAGCACTCCAGTATGACGGTAATTAGTCTCAGCCAGCCAGCATCTCCGGCCTCATCAGGGATACCACTAGCTAGAAGCGACCGCTCCAGCCTGGTTACCTCATCGGCCACACCAGCGTGTAGGCACAGCACACTGCAACTACGGTCAATGTAAGAAGAGCACATCTCTCCCGTCTACGCAGCAGCCAGCCACTACGCAGCA
Organism: Thumatha senex; assembly: GCA_948477245.1. Taxonomy (NCBI): domain Eukaryota; kingdom Metazoa; phylum Arthropoda; class Insecta; order Lepidoptera; family Erebidae; genus Thumatha; species Thumatha senex. The sequence continues at coordinate 20,422,264 of OX419744.1, read as the reverse complement.
ACCACCCCGACTCACCGGGGTTACCTCACCGCGCACCGCAGCACTGCACTCAGCCCCAACTCACTGGGACTAGCAGCATTCGATTCCGACTCACTGGATTCAGCGGCATACGATTCCGACTCACTGGGATCAGCGGCATACAGTTCCGACTCACTGGGACTACACAATCTGGCACTGGCGCAAATCACAACAGACGAAGACACCAGACTCATACTCACAATCGACCTCCGGTCTCGGAGGGGAGTGATGTGGCGACCAGCGCCACCTAGCGTAAAGCTATCGAACTACATCGATACTAAGAATCCTACATCGCGCTATGAGAGTTCTCACGCTGAAGAATGATATATACAACAGCCCAACATCAACCGTTGGCCCGCCAGGCGTGATCACCTTGCCTGGTTGGAGGATCCTCCCTTTGTGTCGGAGGAACATCTCCACCCGTTCCTCCACACTATATTTAGAATAATTACTTACTACAACTAGGTAGGTATATATTATACAACTAGGTAGTTGTATACACAATATTAAAGTTAAATGGCCGTTGTTAATTTAAGTTAATATGGCAGGTTTGAATAAAAGTGTCAGCTTTAAGCTGGAAAATGGCGTGTTCCGTTGGTTAGGACACGTCCAACGAATTAGTGAGGAAAGATTCACGAAGAGGGTAAAAGGAGTCAGGGTAGGCCGAGACTTGCATATAAAGACCACGTGAGCAGGCTGCTTAAAAACTGAAGGTTCAAAAGTACTCCGATACCCAGACGTACGTACATGTATGAAGCAATTAATGTATCTGCACGAAGCGAAAGAAGTATGCATGGATCGCGATCTGTCCTCTCTGACTACCCTGTCAGGGATACAGCGTAAAGATAGGTAAGAGATGGTAGTAAAATACCTATATCGATCTATATCACCTACAACTCGCTATTGAAGTTTTTTTTTAAATTTTGCTCGCCAAAATTACTCCGCCCATCTGATGGCATGGCTATTATGGCGACATTTAGTAAATTGGCGGCACTAGGATTATTCCTAGCTTTTTCTATGTATACCTTCGATATACTTAGTTCTGTAAGCAAAAATAAACTTAAATTTAATTTCATGACCTTTCAACGCGTACCTATTGAAAAATTCTTGTTCGTAACTATCTTTTAAAAACAATGTTGTGAATATTAAGTATACAGTTATCTTATCTGCTTACATTGAAATTTGACTGAGCCTCATTGTAACAAACATAACCGCAATTTGTATTGAATGCACACAACGTTTGAAGCGAAGAAAACTATGCAAAAATGTGCACACTTAATTATTATGTTAGCACTTATTGGTTTACATATATACTTTGATACCATAACGAGAAAAGGTAAGATGGCGGTTCCAATGGTTGGTACAAACATATTATTAGAGTAGATTTTATAAGGCAAAATCTAGCCTCAAGCGTTGATTGAGTATTGAGAAACGTTCTGGAATACGGACCTTAGTGTCCGATTGCATAAGAGCATTCTTAAGGCTTTTGTGATTGTGAGGTAAAACAAACTTACAACTAGAAAACCCGCGTAGTTCTCGTTCTCGTGGAAATAATGGGATAAAGCTTAACTTACTCCTTGTCACATCTGCTATCTGCCAAGTCAGTGAAAATCCCGTTAAATCCGGTTCACCCGTTGCAGATATTATTGTGAACAAACAAACAGGTAAATATTTTTTAAATTGATTTAGTTATGTAAGTACTGTTTATACTTTCATATGCATTTATTAAAAATACTGTTAATTTCAAAATATAAACAGACACTTCAAATTTATTCATCTCCATGGATTAGAATCAAACTAAATGCTATTAACATATTTTTAGAATTAAATGGCGAAAACTGCCCAAGTTGTGAATACACGCAAATATTTCAAAATATACCTGAATTACTTAAATCGTTCTTGGAGGCTGCAGATGAAAATCCGAACATATTAGAGAAGAAAGACGTGACTGCTTTTGAAAAGAGAACGAGAGACTTTACTTCGAGATCATGATTATGCTGAACAATTATCAATTATCGATCATGTCATCGATGACAACGGGCAGCACTCTAATTAGAATTCTACGCCGGAAATCTTTTATTTGTTTATTTATAATTGGATGAGAACTATAACTTTTTATATTTTTATTAAAAGAAAACTAGAATTATTTAGATATGATCATATTTTATATAGTGTTTTCAATAAAATTACTAGTTATTTATATTTAATTCTGTTCGGCAAATTTGGAAATGGTGATGTCACATGAATCAGAAGAATGACTCTCAAACGATATATTAAATGCAATTATGGGTGTAAAGGGCAGCAAAATCTCCGGAGCCCAAGCGATCTCAGCTGCTAAAGGTGGACGTACAGACTAACGGACCTGACCACAATGACGCGAGCGTCCTATCAGAGTTGTGAAGTCAGACGGCAGTTGCTCCTAACAATGCCGAAAACAAAAGCTCTCCAACATGCTCCTAACAGCCTAGTAAAAATAGATTCTTGGCACCATAGACAACAACAATAGAAGCAACTGAGAATACGAATAGGATGAAGTAGAATGCAATTCCTATATAAACAGGATCACTCACTATATAGACTGCCTCTGTGGCGCAGTGATAGTGTATGCGACTGTCGTGACTGAGGTCCCGGGTTCGACTCCCGGGTCGGAACAAATATTTGTGTGATCCATAAAGGTTTATTTCGGAGTTTTGGTGTTTCATATATAAAATATGTATGTATTTAGAAATATATAAGTATGTTTATCAGACGTCTAGATCCCATAACGCAAGCTTATACCTATATAAGCTTAAATTGGGCTAAACAACGGTGTGTAAAAAAATGTCCCACAATATTAAACTCCAAGTTAGATAAAAGTTTAAAGAACTCCAAATAAAATATTTCAGAATATTTTATTAGAAAAGCATCCAGATTATCAATAATTTAAGACGCTGAAAAATATCCTAAAATGCTAGCTGGTCTAGAAGTCTCACAAATACTGAGAGATAGATGCCTGTTCCATTTAGGTCATTCATCTTGCCACAAGCTGCCCGGCGGATGTTTGCTTTCCATTAACCCTCTGATACATTTTTGTCGATATCAGAACGTAAGAGACTTAAAATTCTAATCTACATCGTTGACTTATGGGAGACTATCATCTCACAGAAATTTCCAGTAAAATAAAGATAGATACAATCTGCAGAACACACGATTGAGACGTGCTCTCATTAATGGTTGAAATATTCAATGCCATATTTTATGAGTTCAAATTCTACGACACTTAATTATCTAGTTCGATATTATATAGTACCTCCTATTCCGAATAAAACGTAATTTATTTAGGCTTATTGATTGAAGTATTTTTTATCAGAATAATACATATTTATCATAGAAGCGTAAAAACAGGAGAAATGCCATGCGGGAACATTTGTGTGTCGCCGCGACTTGCTTAACAATCAAGTACATTTCAAATAAGATTAAAACCTTTAATAGTCCTGGGGGCCGAGTCTACTATTGACAAGCCGAAGAACAGACCACTTTGTAGCATTTACATTTGCGATTTCGTGCTTCGGAAGGCACGTTAAGCCGTTGGGCCCGGTTGCCAGTAACATGGCAGACGTTAAGCCCAGTGGTTGAAGGCCTTATGGGCGGTTTAAAAATTTTAACAGCTGGTCGCCACAACCTGTTTCGTGGGACAAAACTGCATACGGCGAAATATGGGCGTATAGTACGCCTCTGCCTACCCCTTTGGGGATAAAGGCGTAACAATATGTCTATGTCTATTAAACCCCCGACGCACAACGAGGGATGATATAAGGGAGGCTTTAACCTGTGTCTCTGTATCTGTCTGTATGTGGCATCAAAGCTTCCAAACGAATAGACAAATTTTGACGCAATATTTTGTTCGAAAGCTAATGTGTACAAAATGTTGTTAGTTCTAAATTCTGATCATCAGTTCCTAGCTGATGAAGGGATCTCTCTAAACTTCACAAGTCCGATTGAGTTGAGATTGAGAAGACATTTAGAATAAACGAACTAATTAAGTTGTCTGAACGATTGCTCGAATGGAATTTGTTATAACCTATTTGACTGCCTCCGTGGCGCAGTGGTAGTGTATGCGACTGCCGCGACTGAGGTCCCGGGTTCGATGCCCGGGTATGAAAAAAATATTTGTGTGATCCTCAAATGTTTGTTTCGGAGTTTGGGTGTTTTTGTGTATTAAGAAATATGTTTATCAGTTGTCTATTACATAAGAATTATATTATATTATCTGTGCTACTATTACCCATCACACAAGCCTCTATTTGCTTACTTTGGGCTAGACGGCGATGTGTAAGTCTCACAATATTTATATTTATTATAACTAAAACCTATCTTAAAATCGAAACCTATTTTTCGAAGAATCGTTAAGTCGAAACAGCGTTTGGTAACAAAAAGTTGTTTCGCAATAAATTCTATTCGATGAATCGTTCAGTCGACTTACCATTAATCGAACGGTTGACAATCGAAATTAAATTAAGGACTCCGAAAAGAAGACACTCATAACTTCAATTTATATCCCTGACGGGGTAGTCATAGAGGACAGATCGCCAGGCTTCACGATTCATGCATACCTACTTCTTTCGTTTTCTGCAGATTCATTAATCGCATCATGCATGCTCGTCACCCAGACGAGCATGCATGCATCTGAGTACTTTGACCTTTCCGTTTTTGAGAAATCTGCTCACGTTGTCTTCATAAGTCTCGGCCTACCCTGACTTCTTCTACGCTTTACTTTTGCACAATATATATTCTTAGTCAGTTCCTTACTCATTCGTAAAAAAAACATAAATGAATAAATAAATATTGTTAGGACAACAGTTATGTTTATTTATGTATATTTATATATGTTTTATGTATTTTAACTAAGAATGGATTTGTTGGACAACAGACGCAAATAAAATCTTGGGCAAAGCCGTATAGCACTACAGCTACTAGTAATATTTATGAAGGTTGTTATTAAAGTCATAAACAAATCTAGATGAGATAATGTGTAGCATAATAATTGCTACACATTGTTAATTGAAAACATTTTTATTGAAATCCTTAGGAAACTGAATTTTTAATATTAAACATGCATGATTTAAAGAGAAATTGTATATTTGAATCCCAAATGAGCTATTGAAAAGCATGTTTATTGTAAAGTAAAATTTAAACAAATAAGTAAGTAAAGCGGATGTGTAACGGTTCAAATGAAGTTAATTCTAAAATATTAGACATATATACAATACCGCGTCTAATCCGCTTAAGGCATATAGATATCTTAAATATTAAGAAAACATTGTTTGAAAATAAATAAATAAATAATGTGGGCATTTTTTACACGGCGCTTCCAAGCCCAAGATAAATGCGATGCAAAAGCGATAAACCAAATATTTATGCGATCCACAAATATTTGTTTCGAAGTTTGGGTGTTTTCTATGTATAATATATATGTATATAGAAATATATAAGTATGTTTATCAGTTGTGTAAATCCCATAACACAAGCCTTCCTCTTCCTATTTTAGCTTTTTAAAAAAAAAAAATATGTATAAACTTGTTTTTATTATTTAATCGAAAGCCGTCGCAAAAGCAGTATAAATTTGATACAGTCACCATATTGCTCAGTCCTATTTAAATAAACCGTTAAACATTTTAATTTCAAAATAGTTGTTTACCTCTGAACTCATGAAGTAGGTATTTGATTTATAAACAGCAGTGCCTAGTATGTACATTATAACTGACAGGCAAGGGCTATACAAAATGACAAAATTAATCGTCGCTCTAATATGCATGACTGTCGTGTTAACATTAACAATGTCAGCTAGTACACGTAGAAGCGACACAGTAATGAATGCTGGAACTACTGAACCGATGACAACTGAAAGGTACCAGGACATCAAAAGCAATGAGGATAACGATTTAGACATGCAGCAGATGATGAACGATTGCAACGAGACCTTTCGAATTGAAATGGGTAAGTTATACATATACTTACCTTTGAATTTCTGGTAGTGAAAAGTGTCTGATTTACTTGACTTGGGTGTGACCAATAGTCCAGTGTCCAGTCATTTTAGATTTATCTGCGGAAAAAATATATTTAAACTTCTATCTGATATTTGGGCATTTTTTGAAAAATATACTTATATTATGTCCAAACCATCTGCCAATGGAGGTCGTTTGTATAATATATAGTAGATTTTACAAAGTTTCAAAACTTCTATAATATAAGTATATTTTTCACAAAATGCCCTAATATCAGATAGAAGTTTTTAAGACACTTAAAAAAATAAATACAAAGCAATAGAGTTTACGCCTTAGTGTACGGTAAACAATACCGTATGTGAGTGCATTCTAGTCACTTTCTCAGCGGTCTACTCCAAAAAAGTAAATTTTACAAAAAAAATTGCCATAGGCATATTTTGTAGATAATAGGTCGTGAGATGATTGACAAAAAAACTGATTTTCGCGACCTTTTGACCTTCCTAACGTTTTAGCCGGCACGATATTGATATCAACTTTTCACATTTTCATTACAACGCCGTAACAAAGGTGTGTATAAAAATTCAGCTCACTAGGAATTATTCCCAGATTGGGGTTTCAAATGTCTAAAATGACTGGGCTACAAGGCCCCCACCAAGGTCTTCGGGGCCCACTTCACCTGCAAGCGATACACCTGCTGACTAACGAACGCGGAGATTGGGAGATCAGACGGCAGTCCCTCTCAACGATGCAAAATTAAAATTGTGGCTGCTAGGAGTAGCTTTAATAATAAAGCTACTCCTAGCAGCCAAAAAAAAGGCCCCCAGGATCTAAATCCAGTTAGAGCTTGGAAGCAATTGGCAAAACAATTCAGATGAAGAAGAGGAAAGTAACTGGTTTACTATTAACGCTCTGGCCAAGGCGCCCATAGAGAGATTAGGAGGTCTATAATGGAGAAACGAATTCAAAACCGACCCTGACTTCAAAATAATGACCTTAGATGTAGTCATTCAAAAGCATAGTCAATGAGGTTACAAATATTCAGTATTCTGTAAACGATCACTGAGTTACGTAACTTTCACTATGGCTGGTCCTCGGATGGGTGACCACTTTGTGGCATTTACATTTGCGAGCGTTTCCGTGCTTCGGAAGGCACGTTAAGCCGTTAGTCCCGATTGCCAGTAACATGGCAGTCGTTAAGTCAAGTTGAAGGGCTTAAGGGCGGCTTGAAAAATTTCAACAACGGGTAGCCACAACCTGCGCCTGTCTATTTCTACACGTCCGTCAATGGGCTCACCACCTATAACGTGGGACAGGAATACACATGGTGAAAAGTGGGCATATAATATGCATCTGCCACCCAAGGCGAGATAGATAAAAAAAAAATAAGTGGGACATTGTGGGACAATATTGTGGGATACACAGTTCCGTCAAGCCCAAAGTAAGCTAATATAAGCTTGTGGTATGGGATCTAGACGACTGATAAACATACTTATATATATCTAAATACATACATATTATACATAGGAAACACCCAAACTCCGAATCGAACATTTGTGGATCACACAAATATTTTTTCCAATCCGGGAATCGAACCCTGGACCTCAGTCGCGGCAGTCGTAGTGTATGTATATACACTACCATTGCGCCACCGAGGCAGTGGTAGTCTATGCGAGGCAGTGGTAGTGTAACCATATAGAGGCTAAAGCATCGAATAATTAATTTAATTTGTTAAATTTTTAAAGCAATTATTTGCTAAATTTCTCATAAATTTTTATTAAAGTGGAAAAAGACAATTTGATTCGAGACAGGGATTGAACCTGTGACCTTTGCCTAACCAGGGCAATGTTCTAGCCACCTGAACTACCCGAACCGTATCGAATCAAGTTGAAATTCTCCACCTTATTTATATCGTCATTTTAAGAGTATGACCAGAGCCATCTATCGAGCTAATGAACAACTCGATACCAATGAACAGTGTTACAACTATTTTTAAACATTGATGCAATGGACTCCACTCAGTATATTGATAAATTTTTAAAGCAATTATTTGCTAAATTTCTCATAAATTTTTATTAAAGTGGAAAAAGACAATTTGATTCGAGACAGGGATTGAACCTGTGACCTTTGCCTAACCAGGGCAATGTTCTAGCCACCTGAACTACCCGAACCGTATCGAATCAAGTTGAAATTCTCCACCTTATTTATATCGTCATTTTAAGAGTATGACCAGAGCCATCTATCGAGCTAATGAACAACTCGATACCAATGAACAGTGTTACAACTATTTTTAAACATTGATGCAATGGACTCCACTCAGTATATTGATAAATTTTTAAAGCAATTATTTGCTAAATTTCTCATAAATTTTTATTAAAGTGGAAAAAGACAATTTGATTCGAGACAGGGATTGAACCTGTGACCTTTGCCTAACCAGGGCAATGTTCTAGCCACCTGAACTACCCGAACCGTATCGAATCAAGTTGAAATTCTCCACCTTATTTATATCGTCATTTTAAGAGTATGACCAGAGCCATCTATCGAGCTAATGAACAACTCGATACCAATGAACAGTGTTACAACTATTTTTAAACATTGATGCAATGGACTCCACTCAGTATATTGATAAATTTTTAAAGCAATTATTTGCTAAATTTCTCATAAATTTTTATTAAAGTGGAAAAAGACAATTTGATTCGAGACAGGGATTGAACCTGTGACCTTTGCCTAACCAGGGCAATGTTCTAGCCACCTGAACTACCCGAACCGTATCGAATCAAGTTGAAATTCTCCACCTTATTTATATCGTCATTTTAAGAGTATGACCAGAGCCATCTATCGAGCTAATGAACAACTCGATACCAATGAACAGTGTTACAACTATTTTTAAACATTGATGCAATGGACTCCACTCAGTATATTGATAAATTTTTAAAGCAATTATTTGCTAAATTTCTCATAAATTTTTATTAAAGTGGAAAAAGACAATTTGATTCGAGACAGGGATTGAACCTGTGACCTTTGCCTAACCAGGGCAATGTTCTAGCCACCTGAACTACCCGAACCGTATCGAATCAAGTTGAAATTCTCCACCTTATTTATATCGTCATTTTAAGAGTATGACCAGAGCCATCTATCGAGCTAATGAACAACTCGATACCAATGAACAGTGTTACAACTATTTTTAAACATTGATGCAATGGACTCCACTCAGTATATTGATAAATTTTTAAAGCAATTATTTGCTAAATTTCTCATAAATTTTTATTAAAGTGGAAAAAGACAATTTGATTCGAGACAGGGATTGAACCTGTGACCTTTGCCTAACCAGGGCAATGTTCTAGCCACCTGAACTACCCGAACCGTATCGAATCAAGTTGAAATTCTCCACCTTATTTATATCGTCATTTTAAGAGTATGACCAGAGCCATCTATCGAGCTAATGAACAACTCGATACCAATGAACAGTGTTACAACTATTTTTAAACATTGATGCAATGGACTCCACTCAGTATATTGATAAATTTTTAAAGCAATTATTTGCTAAATTTCTCAGGTTCAATCCCTGTCTCGAATCAAATTGTCTTTTTCCACTTTAATAAAAATTTATGAGAAATTTAGCAAATAATTGCTTTAAAAATTTATCAATATACTGAGTGGAGTCCATTGCATCAATGTTTAAAAATAGTTGTAACACTGTTCATTGGTATCGAGTTGTTCATTAGCTCGATAGATGGCTCTGGTCATACTCTTAAAATGACGATATAAATAAGGTGGAGAATTTCAACTTGATTCGATACGGTTCGGGTAGTTCAGGTGGCTAGAACATTGCCCTGGTTAGGCAAAGGTCACAGGTTCAATCCCTGTCTCGAATCAAATTGTCTTTTTCCACTTTAATAAAAATTTATGAGAAATTTAGCAAATAATTGCTTTAAAAATTTATCAATATACTGAGTGGAGTCCATTGCATCAATGTTTAAAAATAGTTGTAACACTGTTCATTGGTATCGAGTTGTTCATTAGCTCGATAGATGGCTCTGGTCATACTCTTAAAATGACGATATAAATAAGGTGGAGAATTTCAACTTGATTCGATACGGTTCGGGTAGTTCAGGTGGCTAGAACATTGCCCTGGTTAGGCAAAGGTCACAGGTTCAATCCCTGTCTCGAATCAAATTGTCTTTTTCCACTTTAATAAAAATTTATGAGAAATTTAGCAAATAATTGCTTTAAAAATTTATCAATATACTGAGTGGAGTCCATTGCATCAATGTTTAAAAATAGTTGTAACACTGTTCATTGGTATCGAGTTGTTCATTAGCTCGATAGATGGCTCTGGTCATACTCTTAAAATGACGATATAAATAAGGTGGAGAATTTCAACTTGATTCGATACGGTTCGGGTAGTTCAGGTGGCTAGAACATTGCCCTGGTTAGGCAAAGGTCACAGGTTCAATCCCTGTCTCGAATCAAATTGTCTTTTTCCACTTTAATAAAAATTTATAATTTAATTTGTCTCGAGAGGTACACAAGAATGTCTTTTATATTTACAAATTGTTACTCAGATACACTAATGAAGCTTCATCGTTTCAGCTTACTTGGAATCGCTAAACTACAGCGGGAGTTTTCTTGATGAAACAGACATGACCCCAAAAGTATGTACAACCTTAATTCACTATTCTAGTACAGTGTAACATGGGGGTTGTGGAGGAACGGGTGGAGTTGTTCCTCCGACACAAAGGGAGAATCCTCCGACCAGGCAAGGTGTAGAATGATGGTGAAGAGGCATAGGCCCAACGGTTGATGTTGGGCTGTTGTATATATCATTCTTCAGAGTGAGAACTCTCATAGCGCGATGTAGGATTCTTAGTATCGATGTAGTTCGATAGCTTTACGCTTGGTGGCGCTGGTCGCCACAGGGTCATTAAGAGCCCCTTTAGGCTAGCGTTTGTCCCAAACGTAAGCGTTCAACGATCTTGTGCGCAGAGAACACTGCACACAGTTTGAACTTAGAGCAACCAAGTTGGACAGAAAATAGGTAGATATAAAAAAAAATGCGACAAGTGCGAACGCATGCTGTATAATTTTTTCTAAAACTCTATCTATCTCTATCTTGTTTTATGTGCGGGAGTAGTGGTTTCTTGGACATAAACGTGCTATAGAGATAGACAATGATATATATGCAGTAAAATGCTATTTTCAACCTTTTCGCGTAAAGTTCACTGAAAACCTCAGTATAAGAACTACCATTATAATGAGGGCAAGAACCTAGGACTGAGGACTCAACAACGACAAAGACTGGACAGGACTAAATTAGAAGATAAGATTGAAGAAATATGATATAAAAAATAAGATTTGCCTAAAAGGTCTTCGTAATCAACCCATAAAATAATTAGATTTTTTTGCACTGTGAATAACAAGAAGAAGGACGGGGTTCTCCAATTCTATATATTAATCTTCTTTTTCTAGTGTTTCTTCCGCTGTATGTTGGAAAACCTGAAAATAATGTCGTCAGAAGATGGCAAGCTCAATTCTGCAAGAGCTGCAGTAATATTTGCAGGAGAACGTAACGGAAAACCTATGGAAGATATTGGGGGTATAACTGCACTTTGCGCTGATAGAAGTAAGTTGACTATTGGAATTATATTTTAGTCGCAGTTTGTTATACCTACTAGTAAAATGGAAGCAACTGTCGTCAAATCTCCTATCCCAGAAATAAATAATAAAAGTACATTATTTTTACGTTCCCGACTCTGCACGGAATTCAGATATAAAAGATAAAATAAACTTACGAACGAAACGAAATACTTCGCATGGTGCCGCGAGTTGCAAGCAACTCGCGGTCTTATTTTAGGTATTTAGTTTTTTTATCAATTTTTTGAAGACTTTAGCAAAGTTCACAGAAACAGACTGCCTCTGTGGCGTGGTGGGTGGGGTTCGATTCCCACCCAGGATAAATCTTTGTGTGATGAGCACGATGATTTATTCTGTGTCTGGGTGTTATTTATCTATAATATGTATGTATTTAGAAATATATAAGTATGTGTATCAGTTATTTGGTTACCATAGTACAAGCTCTGCTTAGTTTAGAATCAGATGGCGTTGTGTGACAAAATTTATTAAAAAAAAAAGAAAAAAAAAACAATATCGATCGGCAGCATATACCCTATCGTTGACAAAAATAAAAAAGTTTTATGATTACATATGCCATTTTCCACACTACCTTTGTGGTATGACTATTAGTTAGGTCACACCAACTGCGCTCTACACGTATTATAAAAAGAGTAGATAATGCTTGTTTAAACTTAATATTTTAATAATTATAAAATTTTAATAGTTTAAAATTAATAATAAAGAAGCAAGCAAGCGTTATTATTGTTAAATTACTTAAAGTGCCGCCCAAAATGATTTTAACTTACGCTAGATTGGAGATGTTTTTACTGATGCATTTAAGATGTGAGAATTAGTATTGGCATCAGTAACTACTGGAGGGATTTGCCTAAAATCTCCTGCAAAAATAATAATGTTTCCTCCAAATATTTTGTCACGCAACGACCTATCGAGCAGATGAATCAAATATTTATAGGCCATGGGTGCTTCGTCGTATATTATGATGATAGAGTGGTAAATAACCTCTGCTCTTTGAGTACCATTTGTTTTGTTCCAGTAGCCAAGGTCGTCTACGATATGTAAGGGGAATTTAAACATGCTATGCGCTGTGGTCACATGTACTAACAACTAATTTCATATCCACGGCTAAAATATGTAGTTGTAAAAAAGCAATGTAACTACAACAATAATTAAAACTATTTCTGCCAATACCACCAATCGCTTTCCGTCCATCCATAGTCTATGGAGTCTATGCGTGTCCGTCCGCCCCCGTTAGCTTTTACATTCTCTTTGATTTTTGTTTTTTGATTATCAAGTTTTGCGTTGATTATTATTTTAGTATTTAACAACAACAATGTAATGTACACAAAGCGCTGTGTTGTGAATTGCGACAGTGCGAACGAAATTCACAAGGTTCCATTTCCAAAAATTGAGAATGGACTCAAAATATAGTTGGAGTGTTTAGGTTTCAAATTTAATAGTGACTGGATAACATTGATTACATAGACGCTTTTTTACGAAGTTTAGGCTTCGAACAGTTACGTGTGTTTAAAACACACAAAAAAGGGGACAAAAACAAGATTTGTAAATTAGATAGAGTTTTTGGTTTTTAAGAGTTTATTATATTATAGTGCATTTTTTTGTAACCAGTCGTGCATTCAAAAGAAATAAAAAACAAACCACTTTGTTTGTTGTTTTGAAGGTTGAACAAAGTCCAGACAGTATGATTTTGGAACCATGCAGGAAAAAATAATAAAGTGAATAATTCATGCATGTCTTGCTTTGGGTTATACGAACTTACTTTTTGAGTTATAGACGGAATAGGTGTGAATTAATGACTGCATAGTTTCTCTTTAAAATGTGCATGCGATTGGTAAAATGGTTACGCAGCATGAGACTTACCTGCACAACATTTTGCACATTGCATTTTTGCTAATTTGCAACATTGAATTTAAAACTTGTTTCTTTATATTTCTCCATCTTGGTTTTTTAAGTTTTTTTTTTGTTATGTTTCGTAGAAAAATTAAATAAATAAATAAAAGTAACGGGAAATGTCGAGTACCGATTCCAAAATGTATGTAATTATTATTGGTGTTATATGGATTAAAGGGTGGATTGTAAACCAGCGTTGGGAGGTGCTATGCACATTCTCAACAATCGCTGATGGATTCAGCGATTGTTGAGAATGTGCATTTGTCAAAAAGAAGAGTAATTTGTACGATTTTATTATTGTATTTGTGGGAAAGGCAATAAATAGATTATTATTATTATTATGTCTCTTCTTTACACGGGTATCTTCTTTTTTTTTTCTCATGAAGATACCCGGACTTTTGATAGGCTTACATGGGGACATAGGTCCAACACGCAGTGGCCCTTTGAGAATTTTAATCAAAAAGGGAATGGGACCCCCACTGCAGATAGTCCACGCCCGCCTTATGTAGAAGAACGGTTATGGATCACCTCCAATGGGAGTTAAACTATTGTAAAATGTGCTAACTATGAAATGGGCTATTGGGTTGGGGGTTAAATGGATCGGATGAATTAAGCTATTGATGAAAACGGCGTCTGCCATTTTAATATATTATTATTATACTACTGGCAGACGGTGACTCGCCAACTCACTAGATGGGCCCCCTATACAATCGCCATAGGCATGATAAGCCTGTAAGGTGACAGAGGGCAACACCGGTGTGAGCGGCTTGGGGTGTCGAGCGATGCGGCGCCGGTTTCACATTCGCGGGACTGGCTCGGAGCGGGCTTCCCCGTAGTTATGCCCTTGAAAATGACACTTCCACCCCCGAGCATATAGCTCTGGCTCCCTCCCTCTGACCGGCCAATTAAGGCAAGCCAGAGTTGAGATGTGCTGCACTCCCGGGAGTAGCACTCTCACTGCTCTCCCGTTAGGCCATTAAATCCTAACCGGTGCAGAAGGCCGACAAAACTCTGAGGAATCGGGACCGATGTGTAGCCACGCACATTCAGCTCGCCACAAGCTGCCCTGCGGATGTAAGCTTTTCAATAACTTACTAATACATTTTTTGTTGGTATCAGAAAGTAGTTAACTCAAAAAGCGAATCTACTATGCCCTCATAGGGTTGCGTTAATCCTATAAAAGATAACGACTGTCCTCGAGGGGTTTATTATTATTATTATTAAGTGTCTAGCACATAAGACCTTTTAGCCTTTTTGTTACCAGCTCACTAAAAAGGCAACGGGTTCAAAATTTCTTCCAAAGTTTTCATATAAAATCGACACATTTTATTTTATTAAATTTATTCGGCCCTTTAGACTCACCCAGTTTCGTGTTTCGAAAGACACGTTAAGCCGTTTGTCCCGGTTGCCAGTAAAATGGCAGTCGGTAAGCCAAGTTGAAAGCCTTATGGGCTGCTTAACAAGTTTCAACAGCAGGACGCCACAGCCTGCGCCTGTCCATTTCAACAATGTCCATTTCGGCAATGGCTTCACCACCTGTTACGTGGGACAAAAATGTGGGCATAAGGTGAAATGTGGGTGTTTATTATGCCTCTGCCTACCCCTTCGGGGATAGAGGCGTGACAATATATGTATGTATGTTTATTCAAGACATCCAATGTAAAACACGAAATAAAATAAATTAACCCAAAAAAATTACAAAAATAGGGAATACGGGGGTACCAAAATATTTCTCGAGTTAAAAAACCACTTCCTCCATTCAAATCCGATACCATTTCTTTCCAAGACGACTAAAAGGTTATTAAAATACGTAAAAGGGTGGGTGACAGAGTGAGAAATATATATGCAAACCCAAAAACTATTTTTCTCTACTGTGTCACATATATTTTAGCAACTACTTTTACTTTACCTACTTCATAAAATAATCACCAACTGATTTCAATCTGGCTAAGTAAGTACCATCATGAAAACAATTATTATGTAGACACACAGTAAAACATTCATTTAAGGGTATTAATATTTTCAACAGGGTTGGTTGACGGGGGTTGAAAAAGGGTGAATTTTTTATTTGTCAAATACTTACCAAAACACGTTTTATAAAATCTCGGCAACCATTTTTCTCTACTGTGTATAGTTTTTGAGATATGAGGGGTTGCAAATAGGGGGTTGAAAAGGGGTCATGTCAGACTTTTCTCATACTCAGCCCGACACCCTGTATCCCATCAAAAGGTCACCCCTCCTAACACTGCAAGTGCGAGAACAAGTATTATGTCCATGTGAGATTTAACATTTTTTACAGGGTTTTTGACGAGGGTAGAAAAGGGGTTCATTTTTCAGTCTTCCTCTGAGATTTGTTCCCCACGTTGCCCGGCAGTTGCCGCAAGACGGGACCATACCAGCGAAGGCAGGCTCTTGCAGGTTATCTGCAATGTCACGGACGTGAAGGCCGCCGCGTATGCGAGAGTTTCTTACGCGGTCCATCCGCGTAACTCCACACATCCACCGCAGCATCTTCATTTCCGCGACACGCAGCTCCTGCTTGTGTCGCTCTAGCAGTGGAGACGCTTCAGTGCCATATAATAGGACAGGCCTAATGATGGTTTTATATACCTGTCCCTTCAACCTAACCGGCATTTTTGGGCCAACGCATGAAATACAGATCCCAGGTATTAAACCTGATCCGTGCGCTCGACCAAATCATCGCCTACGTGGACAGATCTAGAATCTGTAGAGTTTAGTGCCAGGTACTCGGTCTTCGTCACATTAAGTTTCAGACCGCCGTTCTCAAGCGTCTCCTTAGACGCCTTCACGCGTCGTACCAACCTGCCCCTGTCCGCGTCTGCCAGCACGATATCATCAGCATACAAGAGCAACCACGGAGGCTGCTTATGTGAGTCCCTGATGCTGCCTGACATCACGTCTCATATCACGCTAAACAGGAATGGACTAAGGACAGAATCTTGGTGTACCCCGACGGTGATGGGGAAGGGTTTCGTATCCCCCTCATACGATTCCGTTCTCCGCGACAACCCTTAGGGCAAAAACAGGGTCCGTGGTCCCACGTCCAGGGCGAAACCCACATTGACAATCCGAGAGTGTACACTCCTGCCGGATCCTGGAGTCAGTGATCCTCTCAAAGATCTTCACGGTATGGAACATAACCTTTATACCACGATAGCTCTCACACTCCTGCACTGACCCCTTTCCTTTGAAGACTGGAGTAATAATACTCAGTCTCCATTGGTTAGGGATCCGCCCTGTGTGGAGTACGCGGCTAAAAAGGTTTACTAAAATGCCCACACCGCAAGGACCCATCGCCTTCCAGGCTTCGATGAGACTCCATCGTCCACGTCCACGTTCAAACAGAATAAATCATTAGGCATACTTTATTTTCCCATAACTTCTTTTAATAATGATATACCCGCATAAAATTTTTACGCATATATATTTTTTACAATTACGATTACTAATCATAACATTTATAGACATCTCACTCACTCCCGCATATAGATTACAAGTCCTACATATAGAATACCATTTTGTAAGACTAATCTAACAAAATAACACTTTTAAAATATCGTTTTAATTATAAATTTTTATTAAAGTGGAAAAAGACAATTTGATTCGAGACAGGGATTGAACCTGTGACCTTTGCCTAACCAGGGCAATGTTCTAGCCACCTGAACTACCCGAACCGTATCGAATCAAGTTGAAATTCTCCACCTTATTTATATCGTCATTTTAAGAGTATGACCAGAGCCATTTATCGAGCTAATGAACAACTCCATACCAATGAACAGTGTTACAATTAGCTCGATAGATGGCTCTGGTCATACTCTTAAAATGACGATATAAATAAGGTGGAGAATTTCAACTTGATTCGATACGGTTCGGGTAGTTCAGGTGGCTAGAACATTGCCCTGGTTAGGCAAAGGTCACAGGTTCAATCCCTGTCTCGAATCAAATTGTCTTTTTCCACTTTAATAAAAATTTATGAGAAATTTAGCAAAAATAATTGCTTTAAAAATTTATCAATATACTGAGTGGAGTCCATTGCATCAATCTTTAAAAATAGTTGTAACACTGTTCATTGGTATCGAGTTGTTTATTAGCTCGATAGATGGCTCTGGTCATACTCTTAAAATGACGATATAAATAAGGTGGAGAATTTCAACTTGATTCGATACGGTTCGGGTAGTTCAGGTGGCTAGAACATTGCCCTGGTTAGGCAAAGGTCACAGGTTCAATCCCTGTCTCGAATCAAATTGTCTTTTTCCACTTTAATAAAAAATTATGAGAAATTTAGCAAAAATAATTGCTTTAAAAATTTATTGATATACTGAGTGGAGTCCATTGCATCAATGTTTAAAAATAGTTGTAACACTGTTCATTGGTATCGAGTTGTTCATTAGCTCGATAGATGGCTCTGGTCATACTCTTAAAATGACGATATAAATAAGGTGGAGAATTTCAACTTGATTCGATACGGTTCGGGTAGTTCAGGTGGCTAGAACATTGCCCTGGTTAGGCAAAGGTCACAGGTTCAATCCCTGTCTCGAATCAAATTGTCTTTTTCCACTTTAATAAAAATTTATGAGAAATTTAGCAAAAATAATTGCTTTAAAAATTTATCAATATACTGAGTGGAGTCCATTGCATCAATGTTTAAAAATAGTTGTAACACTGTTCATTGGTATCGAGTTGTTTATTAGCTCGATAGATGGCTCTGGTCATACTCTTAAAATGACGATATAAATAAGGTGGAGAATTTCAACTTGATTCGATACGGTTCGAGTAGTTCAGGTGGCTAGAACATTGCCCTGGTTAGGCAAAGGTCACAGGTTCAATCCCTGTCTCGAATCAAATTGTCTTTTTCCACTTTAATAAAAATTTATGAGAAATTTAGCAAAAATAATTGCTTTAAAAATTTATCGATATACTGAGTGGAGTCCATTGCATCAATGTTTAAAAATAGTTGTAACACTGTTCATTGGTATCGAGTTGTTCATTAGCTCGATAGATGGCTCTGGTCATACTCTTAAAATGACGATATAAATAAGGTGGAGAATTTCAACTTGATTCGATACGGTTTGGGTAGTTCAGGTGGCTAGAACATTGCCCTAGTTAGGCAAAGGTCACAGGTTCAATCCCTGTCTCGAATCAAATTGTCTTTTTCCACTTTAATAAAAATTTATGATAAATTTAGCAAAAATAATTGCTTTAAAAATTTATCAATATACTGAGTGGAGTCCATTGCATCAATGTTTAAAAACAGTTGTAACACTGTTCATTGGTATCGAGTTGTTCATTAGCTCGATAGATGGCTCTGGTCATACTCTTAAAATGACGATATAAATAAGGTGGAGAATTTCAACTTGATTCGATACGGTTCGGGTAGTTCAGGTGGCTAGAACATTGCCCTGGTTAGGCAAAGGTCACAGGTTCAATCCCTGTCTCGAATCAAATTGTCTTTTTCCACTTTAATAAAAATTTATGAGAAATTTAGCAAAAATAATTGCTTTAAAAATTTATCAATATACTGAGTGGAGTCCATTGCATCAATGTTTAAAAACAGTTGTAACACTGTTCATTGGTATCGAGTTGTTCATTAGCTCGATAGATGGCTCTGGTCATACTCTTAAAATGACGATATAAATAAGGTGGAGAATTTCAACTTGATTCGATACGGTTCGGGTAGTTCAGGTGGCTAGAACATTGCCCTGGTTAGGCAAAGGTCACAGGTTCAATCCCTGTCTCGAATCAAATTGTCTTTTTCCACTTTAATAAAAATTTATGAGAAATTTAGCAAAAGTAATTGCTTTAAAAATTTATTAATATACTGAGTGGAGTCCATTGCATCAATGTTTAAAAATAGTTGTAACACTGTTCATTGGTATCGAGTTGTTCATTAGCTCGATAGATGGCTCTGGTCATACTCTTAAAATGACGATATAAATAAGGTGGAGAATTTTAACTTGATTCGATACGGTTCGGGTAGTTCAGGTGGCTAGAACATTGCCCTGGTTAGGCAAAGGTCGCAGGTTCAATCCCTGTCTCGAATCAAATTGTCTTTTTCCACTTTAATAAAAATTTGTGAGAAATTTAGCAAAAATTTTTCCCATACTCAGCCACACACCCTCTATACAACTACTCTATACAACGATTCCGTTCTCCGCGACAACCCTTAGGGCAAAAACAGGGTCCGTGGTCCCACGTCCAGGGCGAAACCCACATTGACAATCCGAGAGTGTACACTCCTGCCGGATCCTGGAGTCAATGATCCTCTCAAAGATCTTCACGGTATGGGACATAACCTTTATACCACGATAGCTCTCACACTCCTGCACTGACCCCTTTCCTTTGAAGACTGGAGTAATAATACTCAGTCTCCATTGGTTAGGGATCCGCCCTGTGTGGAGTACGCGGCTAAAAAGGTTTACTAAAATGCCCACACCGCAAGGACCCATCGCCTTCCAGGCTTCGATGAGACTCCATCAGGTCCGACAGCTTTCCGATTCTTCATGCAGTGCTGGACTTTTCTAGGCGTTATTAGTGGCACAAGTCCTTGATTCGGAGGGAGATCCGGAGGCTGCACCTCTTTGTACTGTTTATTTAGCAGCTCGTGGAAATACAAGCGCCATCTCTCCTTTACCGCGAGGTCTTCGCATAACAGGTTGCCCTCAGGGTCTTTTACACAGCGACATTTGGAAATATCCTGTGCCGCTTTGACCCTGGAGCGCACCAGCTTATAGATGAGCTACTACCCCTCATACGATTCCAACTTATCATGCAGAGGTTGTAAGTGGTCTCGTCTGGTTCTGGCTACAGCTCTCTTTGTGGCGCGTTTAGTAGCCCTGTACGCGTCGCGGTCTTCGGGAGATCCGGTCGCTTGTCCCTTTTTAAGGAGGGATGTCTTCTCCCTAGTCTCTCTCTGGACTGTGTAGTTCCACCACCAAGTTTCCTTGTCATATTTGCGACCACTCTTAGACTCGCCGAGCACTGCCTTCGTCGCTACAAGGATAGCTGCCTGAATCCTGTCCCAGTACTGTTCAATTGGTTCGCCTTCAGTGTCAGTGCACTTATAACCAACAGCTGAGGCGAACTCATGGGTTCTGGTTTCATTGAACAACCTCCATCTGATGCGGCGCTGACACCGCTCGACACATTTGACTTTGGGCTCACCCAGAGAGATCCATGACAAGGAGACGGTGTTGTGCAGTGAGACTCTCTCCGGGTATGATCTTGCGGTTGGCCACCTTGCCGATATTAGGTCTCCTAGTGAGTAGGAAATCGATATGAGTTGCGCGCTTTCCGCTCTGGTAGGTGATGAGATGTTCGGATTTCTTTTGGAAGAACGTGTTCACGACGGCAAGATCAGCAGCCGCACACGTTCTGAGGATAGTCTCCCTTTCAGTGTTGCGTGTGCCGTATCCAAAACCACCATGAACACGCTCAAACTCCACTCACATTTCTCACCCACATGACCGATCGCCACCCAAAACAATTCCCTGTAACAGCGGAATGCTCCGAAGCAATCCCTCGAGTTGGCCCCAAAACATCATCTTATCGGCATCGCTACAACCAACCTGTGGTGCGTACGCACTTATCAGGTGGTAATAATCCCATCGATAAGCACCCTCACGATCATAAGCCGGTCGCTACAGCGTTTTACCTCCAAGATGCCGCTCTGCAGCCCCTCGGAGAGCACCGCAGCCACCCCGTACTACCCACGAGATGCACCCGTGTAGTACAGCATGTAACCTTTTAACAGAGGCCAGGCTCTGTTGCCCTTCCACCGAGTCTCCTGCAAGAACGCCACGTCCACCCTACGCCTAGAGAGTCTTCAGCCAACTCAATGCGCGCCCAGTCTCTCAAGCTCAACCCAGTTTCTCAGACTCAGTCCAACATCCTCTATACAATCCCAACAAAATATCACCTCTCCTAACGCTGCAAGTGGGAGAACAGTTAACATGTCTTTGCGTGA
This sequence comes from Thumatha senex, assembly GCA_948477245.1. Taxonomy (NCBI): domain Eukaryota; kingdom Metazoa; phylum Arthropoda; class Insecta; order Lepidoptera; family Erebidae; genus Thumatha; species Thumatha senex. Next base: position 20,400,739 of record OX419744.1, on the reverse strand, counting down.
GATTCAACATTTTCAACAGGGTTGTTTGACGGGGGTTGTAAAGGGTTTTTTTTTTCATATTCTCATGAAGACACCCTCTTTACAAATCCGGAAACCGTTTTTTTCTACTGTGCATAGTTTTTGAGATACGTACAGGGGTTGCTAGAGGGGTCCGTATTGGGTTACATAAATTTTAGAGGCATAACTTAAAACTGCATAACGTTTTTTGGCAAACTCTTCGTTTCGCATAACGTTCAAACAGAATAAATCATTAGGCATACTTTATTTTCCCATAACTTCTTTTAATAATGATATACCCGCATAAAATGTTTACGCATATATATTTTTTACAATTACGATTACTAATCATAACATTTATAGACATCTCACTCACTCCCGCATATAGATTACAAGTCCTACATATAGAATACCATAATGTAAGACTAATCTAACAAAATAACACTTTTAAAATATCGTTTTAATTGTTACAGCTTACAAAATTGGCTATGAGTGAAATGATTATTTACAATGGTGTCTTATCATTTCTTAAATATTCTTAGTCAAATTATTATTCATTAATGATTTAAACGGTTATCCATACCTCCATTATGCATTTTGTTTTTTATGATAAATTATCTTTAGGCGTGTAACAATTTTACCCTTTACATGTATGCTGATTAAAATTATAAATATATATGTATTATATAATTATAAAAAAATTTGAGTAAGTTAATGTTATGCCAATAAACCCATTATGCGTTTATAACACTCTGCTTTTCATAATTTATGCGAGAAAACTTTATGCTGAAACTGTTATGCCAAAGTATATTATACTAAAAAAAATTATGCGATCGAAAGGGCTCCCTTGCTGGAGGGGGGTCGAAAAGGAGTCATGTCTAATTTTTCCCATACTCAGCCACACACTCTCTATACAACCCAAACATAAGGTCACTCCGTCTAATACTGCAAGTGGGAACACACTTATAATACTAACTGTTTACACTGTTGATTGATGGCACTTGGTGGAACTTGCTACACATCTTGAACTAAAACACTTGTACTGTTCCACTTATTTATTACTTAAACCTGACCTGTTTGGCCTTACGGCATTTTCAATGGTTAGCACATATTGAATGTATTTCAACATATTATTCAACATTTTCAACAGGGTTGGTTGACGGGGGTCGAAAATGGGTTCATTTCTCTGTCATAAACTCATCCAGACACCCTCTTTAGAACCCCGAAAACCATTTTTCTGTATTGTATATAGTTTTTGAAATACGCACAAGGGTTGCTAGAATGGAAAAGGGTCATGTCAGATTTCTTCTATACTCAGCCCGACACCATTAATACGATTTTACTAACCATTTTAGACTTTCTTCTAAGATGAACAATTATTAAAAATGATATTGAAGGGGTTAAAAAGGGGTTCATTATTTATTTGTCATATACTCATCCAGACACCGTCTATACAGCCTGAAAACCATTTTCTCTACTGTTTATAGTTCTAGAAATATGAGGGGGGTTAATTGAGGGTCGAAAAGGGGTCATATCAGATTTTAATCATACTCTATCCGACATCCTTTATACAACCCCACCAAAAATTTTCCCCTCTTAACACTGCAAGTGGGAGAACAATTGTTATTTCCATGTGAGATTCAACATTTTTAACAAGGTTGGTTGACGGAAGTTGAAAAGGGGTCATCTTTTTTGTCATATACTTATCCAGACATCTTCTTTACAACCCTGAAAACCATTTTTCTGTATTGTATATAGTTTTTAAGATACGCACAGGGGGTGCTAATTGAGCTTCAAAAACGGGTTATTTTAAAATTTTTCCATACTCCATTTTCACACCCTATAGACGATTCCACTAAACTTTTAGACTTTCTTGTAATATGAACAATTATTTTAAAAAGTGGTTAAAAAGGGGATCATTTTTTATTTGCGATAAACTTATCCAGACACCCTCTTTACAACACCGAAAACTATTTTTCTCTTCGGCGTATAGTTTTTGAGATATGCAGGGGTGATAATAGGGGTTCGAAAAGGGGTCTTGTCAGATTTTCTTATACTATGCCCGATACCCTCTATACAACCCCACTCAATGTTTTCCCCTTTTAACACTGCAAGTGGGATAACAATTATCATGTCCATTTATGAGATTCAACCTTTTTAACTGGGTTGAATGACGGGGGTTGAAAAGGGGTTCATTTTTTAATTGACATATATACTCATCCATACAGCCTCTTTACAACTCTGAAAACCATTTTTCTCTACTGTATATAGTTTTTAAGATATGAGGGGGTGCTAATAGGGGTTTGAAAAGGGGTCATGTCACATTTTTCTCATTCGCAGCTTGACACACTCTATACGATTCAACTAACCTTTTTAGAATTTCTTGTAAGAGTAACAATTATTTAAAAAAAGGGGTTTAAGGGGTTGAATAGGATTGATTTTTTTATTTGTCATATACTTATCTAGACACGCTCTATAAAATCCCGAACCACTTTTCTCTCCTTGTATAGTTTGTGAGATATGAGGGGGTGAAAATAGGGGGTTTAAAAGGGGTCATGTCAGGTTTGTCTTACACTCTGCTCGACACCCTCTATACAACCCTACTATAAGCTTTTCCCTCTTAACACTGCAAGTGGGAGAACGACTTTTATATCCTCGTGAGATTCAAAATTTTCAACTGGGTTGGTTGATGGGGGTCGAAAAGGGGTTCATTTTTTATTTTCATATACTCATCCAGACACCCTCTTTACAACCCCGAAAACCATTTTTCTCTACTGTGTATAGTTTTTGAGATATGAGTGGGTGCTAATAGGGGGTTGAAAAGGGGTTATTTCAGATTTTTCTCATACTCTGCCCGACACCTTCTATACAACCCCACCAAAACTTTACCCCTCCTAACACTGCAAGTGGGAGAACTCCATGTGAGATTCAAATTTTTAACAGGGTTGGTTGGCGCGGGTTGAAAGGGGGTTCTTTTTTTTTTGTTATTAACTCATGAAGACACCCTCTTTACAACCCTGAAAACCTTTTTCTCTATTGTGTATAGTTTTTGAGATACGCATAGGGGGTTCAAGAAGGGGGTTGAAAAGGGGTCATGTCAGATTTTTCCCATACTCAGTCCGACACTCTCTATACAACCCCACCAAAAGTTTTCCCCTCCCAACACTGCAAGTGGGAGAACAATTATGTCAATCAATCAGTGGTAATTTAATTATATATAGGTATAATAAAAATATCGTTGGGACAACCCACACAACGCTATCTGATTCCAAACTAAGCAGAGCTTGTACTGTGGTAACCAGATAACTGATAAACATACTTATATATTTCCAAATACATACATATTATAGATAAATAACACCCAGACACAGAATAAACCATCGTGCTCATCACACAAAGTTTTATCCTGGTTGGGAATGGAACCCACGAGCTCTTGCGTAGCAGTCGGATACACTTCCACCGTGCCACAGATACAACTAAGACGTACCTCTAGGATAGAACGAGAGATTTAATAAACTAAAATGTAGGTACAGGTCACGTTATTATGTTTTTTTTTTCAGGAGAAGAGAACGCATGTGAGAGGGCTTACAAATTCATGAGATGTCTAATGTCCATAGAAATTGAAAAGTACGAAACAAGCTAGTCAACATTTAAAAGTATTTACCGAAACGTAGCATTCAAACTGACCAATACTTACGAAAGATTGACTGCTGTTATGTTACTACAGTGACATAATAATATTATAAATGATTTCAAAATTTATAATTGTTTTATTTATAATTTAATGGCCCTCTTTTTACTTAGAGTCATGCTCTTTTTTACGTCCAGTTTATACTATCATGGTATTCTGCGAATTCACACACATACTTTACTGTTCCTTGTGATGGATGATCTTTTTTTATATTTGGTACGTCAAAATGGCGTAGCTCGCCTGATTGTAAGCAAACACTACAACCCGTGATTGATGGTCACTATCTCAACCCACTGGCCTTCCATAGCGACCCTCATTTTAACGGCCCAGATCCATGGCTTTTAACGCTTTCGGAAAGGACCCAGGAGGAGTGTAAAAAGAGGGAAATAAAGCAGAGAGTTCCATGATTTAATGGTCAAAATAAAAAAGACACGAAATTTTTCGGTCTTGGGATGACATCTCTGCCCCGCCAGAGTTGTTCGGGAACATGATTCGTTATTGATTTAAGTCACATAGTACACTTGTAACACACGAATGTCATTATGAATGATTTTATATTTACATTTACTGCCTGATTCGCAAAGCAATAGGTGGAGCCTATAAGTAAGAAGAATCTGGCAATAAATCTTCTAGCCACTCTTTTCCAATTGCCAATAAGTATTTTAGATCCTATGATTTGATTTGAATATATCCTAGTAGAGATGAAATGTAAGACTGGCAATTGCCTGGCATTTTGTCATATAGTTACGCCGGCGGACTAGTGAACAACTTTAAACGTCAATTTCTGGGCCTTGGGAACGTTTTCAGCAGGCTGAAAAGCGGTTTCAGGCCGTTTCCGAGGAAGCTCTATCACATCCCAAATTATCCAAATTTCACCCCAGTTGCCGTTGTTTTCAGGCGCCTGAAACATGTTTTCAGTTCGTTTCAGGCCACCCCCTATCGCATGACATCATAACTTGAAAATCCTTTTTCAGGCGTTTTCAGGACCCCTTATGGGCCTTTGAAGCCCACTTCAGTATATAGCGTAATTTCATGAAAGAATGACAAGGATAGCAGTATCAGAAAGAGAGAGCTACATTCAGAATATACCAGAGCTATTAGACAGGGATAGCACTAATAAAAAGAGATAGCTACACCAAGAACATTCTAGAACTATGCGATAGAGATAGCACCAGAAGGGACAGCAATAGGTCGAGAACCTTCCGGCACATACCGAAGGAGCAACTAGTATCGTGTGGAACATTCTAGAGATGTACCCGATTGTAGGTACCGAACGAATTCTCCCGAATATTCCAGAACATTACTAGGCGTATATAAAGGGCCGAGCTCGCGGCTACAGGACAGTTTCCTTTGAGGAAGCGAACAGTGCGAATCAAAGCGAATCGAAGTTAAATAGTGCGATACTGTTACAGTGCGATTATCTAAGCGAAGAGTTTGTGTTTAGAGTGTTTAGTAGAGATTATTTATTGTGGTGTTTTTGTTTTTATTTCGAGTAATTAAAGTGTTTTCATTTTAATTTGTGGTATAAGTGCAATTAATATTAGTACCCGCCCTACGAACGTAACAATATAATATTACCTTTACCACAGCAGATACATATATATCATTAAGAAAAAAAATATAGGATTGTCATGAACATGAAATTGAGAAAAAAAAACAATTTTAATAACTATGGTTTATTTGGTACCGACACACAAGGACTAGCATTTAAACTTACATCTATCATTATCTATCTATCAGATCTTTGTGATATGTTAAACATATAGCATATACATATATCAATCGTAGGTATAATTGCATCATTAATTACTTGCACCACCAAAGAAACTCTGGAAAACGTTGCCAAACCATCCTGACTGAGGCTCCCTGAAAATAAAGGGGATGATATTAAAAGATACAGCAAAAAAATCTGTAGTAGAAGTTTTTAGTCTGCAGATCAGAAGGGTTAAACGATGCAATGGCTGAAAGAGGAGTGTTATATGTTTGAATCCCAGATTCCAAACAGGAAACGGCATCTTTCAACAGGACCTATTTTATATACCTACCTGATGGAAAGGACTTAATGCAGTTTTTTTTTTGTTTTTAACTTATTTATGTAGATTGACTTTGATTAAGGACTAAATACAACTGGTGAAATGTAACTTTATTGTATGCCACTGCCTACTTTTATTATGTATATCTAAGATATTTACTTTGTAAGATATAAATCTGAATAGTTTAATTGTTTGGTTCAACTTTTCGAATTGAATATTTTTTTGTTGGATAACCCATTTGTCGAGAAAGGCTATATATATCATCACGTTACTACCTAGGAGAGCGGAGCAGTAATCATAAATCTCAACAAATCGTGCAAATTGTCATTCATTATTGTAAAGTTTATAAATTACGGGATTGTTTGGATGTCACGGGGTTCGAAATACGTCACGGGTGGTCAACTAGTAATTCTTTTTTTCGTGTGGAAATCCCCTCAAATGTCATGCTGGACTCAAGCCGGCTAAAATCACATGGTCCCTGCCTAGCTATCTATTGCCGGACGCCCCGGGTAACTCCTCGGAAAGATATCCCAGAGCGCATGAAGTAGACATGATATTTGAATGGCAAATTTGATGAGAAGTTTTGTTATGGAGACTCCGTTTACCAGGCAAGCAGAAGGATTCAACAGTTCCTCCAACGCTACAATCACTTAACTACTTACGGGTACCCGCACGTGGAAATCTAAAGCGGCGTCGTCGTTGAGGGTATTGGTTCATGAAATACGAGTGTGTATTGCTGCTAATATTGCCCAAATATGAATATGTTACCCTTAAAATTCACAAAGTGATATAAGTTCATATTTATATTTTATTAGTATTTTCGATATACCCAGTACCTTCTCCATCATGCAGTATTAGGAAAACTTATATGCAGTATTATTAAGCTTCAATAAACGGGTTCGTAATCTCTATGAGTGGCAAAGAGCTAGGAATGTTGCCCGCGCCCTAATTGAGACGAAATTAGTAATAAGAACGCGTGTTAAGTATACGTCCGGCTGTAGGCTGAAACTGCATACGCGGCCTGACAGTTGCCTGCATCGTAATGGGTCTGACAAACGTTTTTTTTTACTTTATATGCCAAATAAATCTAAAAAAAAAATACGAGAGAAACGGTGTTTTTACTTTATTATAGTTAAAAAAATGGCTAAAATATTATTACGATCCAAGTGGTGTATAACGCGGGTGACCGCCTACGTCACAACCCTGCTCATTCAACCGTCGCTCTCTCGCTCCCACCCGAACGCAGCGTCGCGCCTTATCGCAGTCTGTGCGAGGCTGTGACGTCATAATGCGCACGCCTAATCTCGGATACTCAAAAAAGGTTTAAAACTTCTCATCGTTATAACTTCAGAAATACTGCATGTATTAAAGTGAAATAAAAACTAATGTAATGTATATGAGCTACGCCCCAATTTTAGCTGTATTTGCACAGTTATATTTTGACCCTTTAGTGTTCTCCATTAGTGAAATAGGTGACGCCCTCTGACACGCTTGGTTATATGTACTGTTCTCTACTCCGTGGTTATCACGGAGTAGAGAATAACAGGTCCTCATGTCAGGTCTTCAGGTCCTCAGGTCCAATGAAATTAATAGTGTTAGGCGTCTCTAGGTATCGCGAATAACTTGATTGCTTGTTCTGTGTGTAGACCTCAGGTATGCCATCACAGGTATTATATCCTATCTTGTAATAGCATGCCAGACCCTATGTAAAACCATCCACCATTATTTTAAACTAGTTATTACTTTGTTAAAATTATTTCAGTTACCAGTAGGCAGTAGGTTACCAGTAGTACTATGTACCTTATTTAATACTTAGCTATTATTATTATTATATTGAAAAGTTATGTATAGAAAGAAGTTTGAAAGTAAAAATGTTATATTAAGAGAGTAGATGTTTAATATAAGCTTGACTATAAGTTAGATGGTATTTTAGATCTTGAAACTTTACTTGCAACGAGACACCATCGCCGTTTTGTGATGGATAAGAATGAGAGAAAAAATTGTTTTTAATTTTTTTTTAGTAGAGAGGCACCATCATCCCAGTCTCAATGCATTCATTTACTTACGGGAAAATGTTTTGAAACCAGTGGAAAAAAGGACGAGCGTAATTAGAGACCCCACCTCCGTAATTAGAGACCCCACTTCCGTAATTAGAGACCCCACTTCCGTAATTTGAGACCCCACTTCCGTAATTTGAGCCCCAACCTCCGTAATTAGAGGCCCCACCTCCGTAAGTCCTTGGAATGGAAAAAACATTATTATCTTTTGCAGTTTCCTAAAAAGTGTCGGTACCTCTCTATTATGGACTTACTTTGGTCAGTAAGTACATATTTCTAAATACATACATATTATAGATAAATAACACTCAGACACAGAATAAACCATCGTGCTCATAACACAAAGTTTTATCCTGGGTAGGAATCGAACCCACGACCTATAAATATAATAAAAATGTAATATAAATTATAAATGTAATAAGTGCATTGGCGATTTTGAAATTTATACCATTTACGGTTATAAAACTGGTTTCGGTTTAGTAGTCGTTTAATTCCTTTGCTACGATAGTAAAGGGCGCTTTACTTGTTTTGTAAGTGGTATAAACATTTAGGTAGGTATATTGCTACACTGCGTCTTTGTGTGGGTAGTGCCAGCCTTGGAAAGAGACCAGAATAAATCGCCACGGAGTTACGCCTCACACTGTGTACCAAGGTCGCAGGAAAAGCCAGAGGTTAAGGCATAGCGATACTCATAAATAGATGAAATGTTTAACCCACGTCAAGTACCTAGTATTTTTATCATCCCAATTCCTCCTAGCGCTCCTTTCAGCGAGGTGGTCAGCTTGCAGGTGACGTTGCATGGGCCGTGGCGATGCTGTTGGAATCTATTTAACCTTATTTTATGCGAATGAACTAAATAACTTACTCTTTCTGGCAGGTGTACATGCTGTTGATCTTTCTGACATCACCTCGGCTCAACCCTTCTCTTTGTCCCACTTTGACTCCTCCCACCTGAAATTGGAATATTTTTTTTTATACCACTGAGGTGAAAGACAAGTATACGGTCCACCTGATCTAAAGTAGTCATCTGACCTTGTTATACATTAAATAGAAAAATATGTCTGATTGTTAAGATTAAAAGAATGTTGTGTATTTAAATGGAGCAAATTTGGGTCTAGAAAGTACCTACTTATTATTTCGGAATCAGATTATTATTCCCTTGGGATAGAAGATATGCGAAACCCACATTTCACACTGACCCAGCAGCAAGCTGCGAGCGTCGTTGTATGAGTATGAATATTTATATAATAAAATAATAATCGCTACAATATGTTGCTAACCGCAAAATTTTGAGAACAAATGGACTGATTTGGCATTATTTTGCTTTCAAATATATTTTGTAAACTGGGGAAGGATTTTAGGAAGATACATATTGGAAAAATAATCACCGACGTAAGAAATTGATGAAAAATCCGGCCACCAATCAATACTATTATTATAAAATTAATGTATCAAGGACATGTGTTAATGGGATGCTTAGAATTACCTTAGGGTCGATAGTCTTCTGCTGGTTCTTAGAGAAAGCGTACTCTGAGTAGTGCATGACGCTGTTGTAGTCGTACGGGACGCCATAGTCGCTCGTGTGCCTCGAATCCGCCTTGTTGAAGTTTGTTTCAGCACCTGTCAAATTCACATTACATTGATACATTACATATTGTCACGCCTTTATCCCCGAAGGGGTAGGCAGATGCATATTAAACGCCCACGTTTCACCGTATGCATTTTTGTCCCACGTAACAGGTGGTGAGCCCATTGCCGTGTCGAAATGTACAGGCGCAGGCTGAGACCTACTGGTGAAATTTTTAAGCCCATAAGGCCTTCAACTTGGCTTAACGACTGCCATTTTATTGGCAACCGGGACCAACGGCTTAACGTGCTTTCCGAAGCACGGAACTGGGGTGGGTCTAAAGGGCCGAATAAATTTAATAAACTATGTCTATTTTGGATGTTAAATTTGGAAGAAATTTTGAATCCGTTGCCTTTTTGGTAAGGTGGTAACAAAAAGGCTTAAAGGTCTTATGTGCTAGACACTAATTATCACGACCAATTAAAGTCCTGGTAGTCTCGGACAAATATTACATAGAATTTATTTTAAATTTAGAAAAAAAGATATCCAGTTCCCATTTTCTACAGGAACACGTTACGGGAACAAAAAGTTATATAAAGCATTTAGGGATAATACACCTTTCAAACAGTAAAAGAATTTTCAAAATCGGTTTTGTAGATCCAGAGATTACTCCCTACAAGCTCCCTTCTGGCGGCTGGCACCTCTCGTATTCCTGGGTGGCCTTCTTGTGCACTTCTTGCTCTCCACCCCACTGTTCTTAGATAGACGTCGAGGACGGCTCGAGGCGGGCACAGGCTAATTTCCTCCAGGAGATCGTGGGGGGTAGCACATTTAGTCCCACGAGAAGAGCCTCATATTGGGGCATTCCCTTAGCCGGGTCGCCGTGAATAGCACTCAGGCCGATCCCGCGACCCAGTTAGGAAGAAGGCGGAACGCCGCGGGGTTTAGTGGGTAGGAAGCCCCCAAGGACCAGGAGTCCTGCACCGTTCCAGCTGCCCCTGCAGTAGGAATGACAGAGCGTAAAAGCATTCCCCGCGTCAATTTAAAAAAAACCTACAAGTTCAAAAACTTAGTATTTACTTATTGTTCTGATATCTACCACTGCGTTAAGCCTCTTAAATTATGGTTAGTTTTGTGATGTTTATAGCATTTTCGTTTTTAAGCGTTTCTAAGCTAGGCCGTTGGTACCGACCGCCAGAAACATGGTCAATTTGAAGGGCTATGGACGGGTAAAAAAAATTATCTTTGCAATTTGCAATCTCTGATGCTGTTCAACTAAATCTTAATATTAACAATATTATAAATGCGTAAGTTTTCTTTTTTTTAAGTTTAAGAATTGGATGTTTGTTACTCTTTCACGTAAAAACTACTGAAAAGATTTTAATGAAACTTTATAATAATATAGCTTATACATCAGAATAACACATAGGCTACTTTTTATCCCGAGAACAAGTTCCTGTGAGAAACGGAAACGGGAAAACTTCTCTACGCGGGCGAAGCCGCAGGCGTCAACTAGTATATAATATTGAAAAAATAAAACTGCGATGGGATTTATGATGCAACCGGGATTTCACATAAAGATGAGAAATAAAGACGAAGAGACAGAGAGAGACAGAGAAAAAAAATGGTATAGGCAGCTTTAGAACTTAATGATTGAACTCTACAGAGCACTTGTTAGTTGTATCAGGAAAAAAAATGCCGAGACATTGTTGTCTCTAGCAGCCAATCGAAACGAATTCCGAGCGCCGACGGGACGAGTTGAAATGAGAGAATAACAAAACGGTTGTCACCTGGTTTAATGTTGCTATATCGCACAGTTACGAAATCGTCTCTTTCGGGCCGGCTCTGTTCGTGCATGAAACCAATGGCATGCAGCAACTCGTGGATCACCGTGCCCTTCTTTGATACGCAGCCAGGGGCCTGAACGTTGACTTCCTGACGACCACCTGTAAAAGTTTAGAAATAGATTCACCACTGGCTTTATTTCCTGTGGATCCTGAGGGTTATTTGTAACAGTTGTTGTGTAACATCTATCCTACTATTATTATTGTTGTTTATTTATATTCTTGGGGCATAAAGCATTACTTACTTACTATTATAAACGCGAAAGTTAGTAAGAATGGATGTTTGTGACTCTTTCACGCAAAATCTACTGATGAATTTTGATGAAGCTTTTTAATAGTACAGTTTACACATGAGAAAAACACATAGGCTACTTTTTTTTCCGGGAACAAGTTCCTGTAGGAAACGGGAATGGAAAACTTCACCACGCGTGCGAAGCTGCGGGCGTCAACTAGTAGGTAATATTATATAGTTGAAGAGTTTGTTGCGAAACTACTGGTTCTAATTAAATATTATTAAAGAAATAGGAGAGGAATCAATTGTTGGATAGCCCATTTATTGCGGAAGGCTATAGAGTATATATCATCAGGCTACTACCTAGAAGAGCGCAGCAGTAATTATAAATGTCAACAAATCGGGCAAATTTTCTTAAATTGCAAAATTAACAAACAACAAGATTAAATAAATGCCACGGGGGTTCGAAGTATGTCATAGGCAAACCCGTGGGGCTCAGCTAGTATGTAATAATAATCATCAATCAATAGAATCAGCCTCTCGCAGTCTACTACTAGACCCAGCAACTTCCAACGTTCCTTATATTAGCAGGACGTTTGGGGTTACTCGTACGTACCGCGCTTACCTGACCTGCTAGCGTGCCTGCTAACTACAGGATAAGGCAACAATGCGTTCTTAGGCGGTTGAGAAGTCAGAAAGCAGTCTCTCACACAAACATAAGGCAGTAAGCAGACCCATCGTTAGTGAAAAATAGCGTAGCCTATTACACACACATTTACAGGTAGCTTAGCTTAGTTATTTCTGGAAACTTCGTCACTCTATGCACACACCTTTTTGTATATTTTTGTCTACTTTTATAACATTTTACAATAATTTTATGTAGTATTTAACTTTGAAACAGAAATCTTTAATTGATTTAAAGATGACATCGGCGGTTGTTAGTACAAGATCGTAGCTTAGTTTTAGTAGAAAAATTGACTACGCGCTGTTCGCTGTCAAAGTTTGAGTTAGATGAGATAACACATGGCAAGTGTGAAAGAATAAATTATTGTTTCATAAGCAAAGGAATATGTTTGGTCTGCTTACTCTTGTACGTCTGTGGTCGCTCCTAACTTGTTGAAAATTAAAAGCCAAATATATATGTTGCTCCAAATCCAGAAAGGGTTTGAGAGTAACCAAGAATACACTAAGATGAAGAGAGACTTCTGCTGTTAAGTCCAGAATCGAAGTTAAAAAAAAAAAAAAAAAAAAAAAAAAAAAATACATAAAATATTAATTGAAGTGACATCTCACCTAGTCTCCCAACGCTAGACCAACATCCCGTATTTTTGCTTTGAATGACGATATAGTCTCTCTGCCCGTTATACGGAACAAAACGCAAGCACGTCAGCCTGTGGTAATCGGCAATAGCCTTCAAAATCGTCTCCCGTTCTTGATAATCTGAAATGTAAACACCTCATTTAGTATATGTTACCCTGGTACATGGGATAAAAAATACACGATGAATTTGTAGTTTTGGAACAAAAGATTGCACCAGGAATCATAACTCAATATCGATTAAAAAATCATTAGAAAAATAAAAAAATATTATAATATAATCGATTGGAAAGTTAAGTTAATTAGTTAGAATTGAAATGAGTGAAGAATAGTACTTAAATAATAATAAGTTTATCCTACTTTAATTGTAAACATAAATTTATTCGTATAAGGTGTATTAGCAACGCCAATCTTAATTTTAAAACTGTGTTATCGTTTTTTAATAATTTGTAAAATAAATCAGATCCGATACCAAATGCAAAATAATCGCTCCAAAAAGAAGATAATTTTACGGGTATAGAGTGAGAACTATCTGACAAAAAATAAAAAAAGAAGAAATTTGACGAGGAACTTACTAAATTGCCCTTCTATTAAATAAGGGATATGTCCATTTGGCCACCGCTGGGTCTCTTCTTTAATACCATTCCTGCCTTGCTGCGGTGGCATCAGAATATCTCCCTCAGCGTAAAGTCCAAGTTCTTCTGGATTAACAAGAGATGATTCCGACCAAGCAGCCACTGCATCACCTGTAGTGTTAGATAGTTTTAACAATTAGATGACTCTTCTATCTTTCAAAGTGAAATCCCTCAAGCCAAGATTACCCACAACAAATATGGCTTGAGTATTGGTAAGAAAACAAATATGACACTGAAAATCAAAGACTTCTGCTTATAAGATACAGGTATTTGAGTCCTTTGACCATATAGAAGTAACAAACATGGACACCGACAAATTAGTATTGATACAATTTGGTCAGTACTTTATTGTCAGGCTAATCCGGATCTGGTGATTATTATATAGATGGATTTCCGAGGCTCATGTCACTTTTTTCGGTAAGCTTGAACGAACGATTCTCGGAACTAGACACCCATAAGAGTGTTGCTATAGCGCAGAAGAATTAATAGTACTAACGTCTATGTTGCTACAAGTAAACCATATCACATATGGCTCCAGTAGTTGATGAAGGGAAACTGCTGGTTTTGAACGCAATCGAGACATCACACTTTACTGAGATGTCGAAACAGGCGAAACATGACTCAAACGGACGTTTCCGTTACATTTTTTTACTTCCGATAGTCCGATATAAATTAAATAATGCTGGTGTTGCAAACCTCCATAGGTTACGGTGACCACTTTCCATCAGGTGTCTTGTCTGCTTTAGTGGTATAAAAAAAAATCAATTCGCTCATTGTTCAGTAAACGATCACAACTATCTGAAGCGGTATGATAAGATCCTGGTACTTATAGCAATTTCATTTGTGAGAGCTTGAGTGGAAGACATGTTTAGTTTATCCTCTTGTCCCGCTGGGTAGCCTTATGGTTGCATTTAAAATTTCATCAGCAGATAGTCTGTCTGAGTCCGTTTCAACTTGGCTATATTTATTAATGGTTGCGCCGGTATACGATTCGACAGTTGCCGCGTTATTTTTTCTATGTTGCATCGCCGATCTCCATTTGTTTTTAATTAATTAGTTGTCAAAACTCCCCCTCTCTTCCCTTTATTCCATTTCTTTCCTATTCGCACCTACCTTGTCTCGCATAAGGGAAGAGCGAGACAGCTGTGTTACCGCCATCTAGCGGTAGAAAACTCCACCGCAGCGCTTTCAACTCACAGGCAGCGAAGACGGACTGAAGACGTAGTACTGCAATGGCCGCGCACGCGTTCGCATAAACTTTTCGCAATGGTTGTGTTTTCCATGGATAAATAGTGTTTCCGTGCAAGGAAACCAGGAATCCAAGTCCAGGGACGTCCCCGGCAACCTCCACCTCAGCATCTCGCAGCAGCAGCAAGGTAGTGTGCCCATTCTTGTTTCCATTACTTTTTCGTCGACAACCGCTTGTAAATTTCATTTTTGTCTTTCCCCGCAAATACACTTCGAATTTATTTATCTCGCCCGCTCAACCAATTTATTTATTTATTTAAATAAATATTTACATTGTACAATACTAATTTATTTATTCTGAAAACCAACAATAAGTTTGTGTAGGACAAATCGTTCTCATTTTTCATATTTAATACAAATGTTCATATTGAATGGTGAAGACATTAACACAATTATATATTCTATATATTACAATTATATAAAGGAGAATGCGATGTGCATATGATAATAATGATGCGCCACATCCCCGTAACGTCGCGTGGGTAGTTGTGTCACTCATACAAATGACACATCCTACCCACTACTGCAAACTACGCGTCCATACCATACAGGATGCTCCAAAATCATTTGGTTGCTGGTTGTAAATAATATTTTTTTAGGATTGGTTTAATATTTCGTTCTGTAATTTTATTTTTTATATCTATAGGCAGCTGACCGCCTATTATTTGCAACCAAATACAATAAAAGGTTTGGGTTCAATGTGTCCTACATCTTTGTATAAATCTTCACGCTGTATCCCTGACGGGGTAGTCAGGGTGGACAGATCGCCAGGCTTCGCGATCCATGCATACTTCTTTCGCTTCTTCAAGATTTATCTATCGCTTCATACACGCTCTTCTGGTTATCCGAGTACTTTTGACTTTGTATAAATGTGTCTAAATATATATTTATGTATGTATGTGTGATAAAGATATTTTGCCTGATCTAGAATAAACGTTGAATATGAATTACAAATATCTAAGTGTAATGAATAAGTACTGAGCATATCGGTTAATGCAGGACAAAAATTGAATACAGGTACTGGCTGTCATGTTCTCGTGATAGCACATGACATAGGCGTGTCAACATACTCCGATAGTAAACGGTGACAAATTACTTCCTTTTATTCGTAAAGTCTTAGTACGTCAGGACTTTAGTAGAAATTTCCTCCTCGTTAAATGCAGGATTAGACTAGAGATTTTTTTTAATTTGTGTTAAAATCTTAATTTTTTGTATTTTTATTGGGTTGAAACGAATATGAATAAACAATGAAACGTGTATCCCAAAATTTACACGTGAGTAAAACTATTTAGTTCCAAACTAAATAGTTTTACTCACGTGTAAATTTAATTTTGGGAGCGCCTGACTAGTTTCGGATCTAATGGAGGTCCTTTTTCTAGTTTTTAACTAGTCGGTCTATCCCAAAATTTACACGTGAGTAAAACGGTCTAGTTATTAATAATGAACAACACTTACCAAAGTTATTATTCTAATGAAACTCCTTATTAATTCACAAATTCGGTCAGTTTAAAAATTTTTATGTTAGAATTGCGTAAGTTTTCAAATTGCTGCTTGTAATAATATATTGTGTTATGGATCAAATTTTGTCCCATATGATCTTCAAAAATTAGTAAAATCCAAAATAAATGTCGTTGAATATAATCATGATCATGATTTTTTTGAGAATTTAAGTATTTTTAGTAGGTAAAAATTTCGAGAAACTTGTAACATGTAGGCTTGTAAAAGAAAATCAAACACGATCTTTGTAAAATAAACAACAGTTTAGGATACTCGTTAGTAAACTGGTTTTTTAACAAAAATACAAAACAAAATTTGAGATTACTAAAATAAAATAAAATATCTTTACTTAGAAATGCTCTGCCAGTCTTCCTCTGCAAACAATATCAACCATTTTGGTTCTCTGACGGATAACCTTATTTCGGAGATTATGGCAGACACTCCAGGATTACTTGCTTCATAGCTAGCTAAGATTTTGAGGGTATGGACTATCCCGACTGTAAGTTTCCAGGTGTCATAAATTTGCCCAAATAAATTAAATGACACAATGAATTGCAAATCGAATTGATAGAAAACAATATGTTATCTAATATGGTTTTATAGTAGGTATACAAACTACTTATACACCTACACCATTCGCCATTTAAATTTATGCAAATTGTGACAAATATAAACACGCATTCCACACAATATTTATTTTAAAATAGCAAACCTTGTCGCGGTCAAGTTTATGGTTTGTTGCTGTAGCGAAAGAAAACAATCAAATGCAGTTAGTTGACGATTGTCTGTCAGGGCTAATATTGTGGTTGACAAATTTCAGGAGGACATGTGGAAATAGCCCTGAATTGTGTCACAAAACTGTTTAAAATATGTTTTCACAATGTTTTAACACAATAAGCATAACGCAAACGAATTGCATAAGTTATATGCCCGTCATCAGAACAGCAGCCGTCAACGACGGCTCTGATGGTTTTACCAGGCAGAAAGCTGGATACCCATCCCCCGGGCAGTTCATAAGAGAGCAATTTCGATATAAGACCGCGGTGCCACACCCGGTCAAAGGCCTTACAGGTATCGAGACCCACTGCAAGATCCTCACCTTTCCTCTCGATAGCCATCGTCCAAGTGTGTAACAAGAAGATCGCCAGTCAAGCGACCGTGACGGAAATTATTTAGGCTTAGTATGACTTAATATTTGAAGACTTAAGTTAGAACAAATGATTAATGATTTAGCAAAGGAGAGCAAGAAAGTAGGGCTGTCGATAAATATCTCTAAAACAAAAATTGTGACTAATGGTAGAGAATGCGTCGTCAAAGTAAATGGCGAAAATATTGGCTATGTCACAGAATACATTTACTTGGGCCGATCAATTTCATTTAAAGATCAGACAGAGAGAGAAATAAACAGACGAATTGCAATCGCTTGGAAAAAAATTGGAAGTTAAAGAAATTATGAAAAACAAAGTAATAAACATTAACATAAAAAGTAAACTCTATAACATGGTAAGTATACCATGTCTAACATATGGTTGCCAAACATGGTCGCTACGAAAAATAGATGAAAATAAACTAGCAATACACCTAAGAAAACTGGAAAGAAGCATGTTAGGTATTAAACTATTGGATAAAATTAAAATGAGACAATAAGAAGTCGAACCAAAGTAATTGATATATTAGAAAAAATTAGAAGTACTAAATTGGAATTGGGCAGGTCACGTGTGTAGGATGCCATGCGACAGATGGACCGGAAAAGTCACTGAGTGGGTACCACGAGAAACACAAAGAAAAAGAGGCAGACCAAGACAGCGATGGGAAGACATATTTAGGCAGAGATGTGGACCGTACTGGACAAGACAGGCGAGAGACAGAGAGAAATGGAGGAAGCTGAGGGAGGCCTACGTCAAAGAGACGACTTCCATAAACGTTAATTTTAATAAATATGATGTACTAACAATTTAATGATTGAATGTTATATTAACTAATTTATTTATTTATTGCATGTATTAATTTGATATATTTATTTATTTTTATTTGAATAATTGTGCAATGAAAGAATTAGTTATTTTTCTAGAAAGAATTAATTATTAATTAAATATTGATTAACTTACATAATTATACAACGTAGGAAATACAAAACCAATAAATACGAAAAGTTTTTAATTTTTTATAAATGTTATCCTAAATATTAATTAAATTCGATTGAGTTTAAAAGCAATTAAATAGAATAATGATTTAATCATATATCATTTATTTTATGTTTTAATTGATGTACTTATATTATAATTATATTATAGTTTTTTAATTTGAAGAATTATATTGTACAAAAACAAAAATAATCTTTTTAAATGTAAAAGCATGTTTACGTGGGTAACACTGAAAATGTTTAAAACATAAAAAACGGCTAAATGTATAAAGTTGCTAATACTTTTATTGTTTTTCGAAGTAATCTCCGTTCCTCTCTACACATCGTCGCATTCGATGGAACCACTGAGAAAAGCTGTGGGCCCATTCTTCCTTGAGGAGACCCCTATGGCGTTTTTGTACGCTTTCACCGCAACTTCAGGGCTCGTAAAGCGAATACGTCGAAGTTTATCTTTAGTTCTTGGGAATAAATGAAAGTCCCAGGGCGCCAGGTCGGGACTGTATGGCGGATGACTCATTACCTCGACACCTGCCATAGTCAAATATTCAACAGTCTGTTTTGGGGAGTTTTATTGTCATGGGGAAGAAGGATCCTGCTTCGAGGGCGCTGCTGTCGATTTTTTTCCAAGACAACAGGCAAACAGCGGTTGACGTACCAGTCTGCAGTAACTGTCCATCCATCTTCTAGCATAACTGTCGCGAAATGACCTTTCCGACCAAAGAACGAGGCTATCATCTTTTTTCCTTGACTTCTTCCTTTCTTTACCTTAGTTGGCCGATCCTCAAAAGGAAACACCCACTAAGCTGATTGTCTTTTGGTTTCGGGTTCGTAGCAATATATCCAGCTTTCATCACCTGTGACGATATCAAATACAGCATTTGAGTCACCGCCGTTGAACTTATCTAACATTTCGCGACACCAGTCCATGCGAAGGCGTTTTTGGTCGATTAAATTATGGGGAATCCATCTGGTACAAAGCTTCCTGACGCCTAAATATTCGTGTAATATTTTTTGAACTTTTGACTCATACCGATGCCTAGGCTTGCCCGTATCTTCTGATAGGTCACTCTCTTATCTTCCTCTATCATACATCGCACAGCACTGATGTTATCTTCAGTAGTCGCTGTTAAAGGACGTCCCTCACGCTACGTCCACGCTTAAACTCGTTAAACCAATTGTAAATAGTGGCACGAGATGGGGCTTCATTTGAAATTCTAATCGCAGCCTATCATAGCTTTGTTGTTGAGTAAGCCCACAACGAAAGTCATAATAAATCATTTAAATCATTGACCGAAAATTTTCTCGCGTTAAGTTCATTTTCACGTTTAACAAGAGTTTTACATTTGCCGCCAATTCACAAAAACCAATGACAAATGAATGCAATATGTTACAATAGGTTACCAAAGAATTCTATAATTGAAATTTAAAAAAGTTTTCATTAGCAATATTTCTTTCTGGCCAGTTCTAAACATTTTCAGTTTTATAGTGATATGGTTACCAGTAGGTACCTACATTCTAAAATTTACCAACACATACCTGAACTTTTAAGAATAGTGATCATGAAGGTTGAGGTTGGTGAGTCAGGTTAATAAAACCAATTTATAATATTATTAAAAACTATTGTACGTAAGGGCATACAAGAGTTATGGAAAACCCATTAATTAAATTCTAAAAAGAGGGAAGCCCAATCAGAGTGCGAATCATCTTCTAGATCTAATTAAAAGGATGTTAGCAATGTATTTATTATGTGTGTTGTATGTATATGTTATATTTATGTTTCTCTGTTTCACGGGTATCTTCTTTTTTTTTCTTACGTTGGTACCCGGTCTTTTGGTAGGCTTACATGGAGACATATTGGTCCAACACGCAGAGGCCCTTGGAGAATTTTAATCAAATAGGAAATGGGACCCCACTGCAGACAATCCGCGGTCGCCTTATGTAGAAGAACGATAATGGACTTCCTCCAATGGGAGTTAAACTATTGCACTAAATGCTAACTATGAAATGGGCTATTGTGTTGGGGTTAGATGAACCTTTATAATATTATATTTATCTCTTCTTCTCGGGTATCTCCTTTTTTTTTCTTACGAAGATACCCGGTCTTTTGGTAGGCTTACATGGGGACATAGTGGTCCAACACGCAGAGGCCCTTTGAGAAATTTAATGTAACAGGGAATGGGACCCCCACTGCAGACAATCCACGTCCGCCTTATGTAGAAGAACGGTAATGGACCATCTCCAATGGGAGTTAAACTATTGTACAATATGCTAACTATAACTATTGGGCTATTGAGTTGGAGGTTAAATGTACTGGGTGACTTGAACTATGGATGAAAACTGCGTCTGCCATTTTAATATAATATCATCAAAATTATTATAATTAATATTTATTATTATTATGTGTTGTGAATATTGTATCATGCAGCTAAATAGTTTTTACACAAATACCACCCATCTTTCTAACAATTAACATCCTCTTCTGTCTTTCCCAAGGTTGCCTGGAAGAAATTGCTTTTTAGCGATAAGGCCCTTTGTACATTATCTGACTAAAATATTTGTAATCTAGTTTAAATTTGGTGTACCTACAAATTCTTTTTTATTCTATTCTATTCTAAAAGCAGTGGGTTGCGGTGGAAATTTACTTCATTTAAATGACTATGATAGAGATAATATATAAGGCATTTCTCATGATTCTGTGGGAAGGCCTGGGGTTATCCTTCCATCAGCTATGTCCCCATATGGAGTCCCAGTCATAGCATATGGAAAAGTAACGTGTGGATTTAGTCGGTAGGTGTCGGGTATGGCATCCATGAGACACACGAAAAGAAGGCATTATTGATTTGATCTTTTTATGTATCTATTTACGTATAGTAAAATAGTAGTACCTAATAAAGTCAACATTGTACATCTATACGTAATATTATAAGGCTAAAGAGTTTGTTCGTTTGGTTAAACGTGCTAATCTCAGGAAAAATTTGTTTGTGTTATATAGCCAATTTATCGGGGAAGGCTATAGGCTATAATATCATCACGCTACTACCCCGGAGAACGGAGCAGTAATTATAAACGTCGACAAATCGGGAAAATTGTGTATACATTCTACAGTCGAATGGTAGGGAACTAACAGTGCGTATGCGATAAATACAACCCTTTTTTTACTTCTGGAAATCCCTGTCATCATACCGGACTCGAACTAGCTAAGATCACACGGTCCCTGCCTAACTGTCTATCGCCGGACGTGTCGGGTAACTCTTTGGAAAGATATCTCAGTATCATTATTTCTTTCGTCTGTATTAGGGCGCAAACGAGCGGGAGCGAGCAACGGTTTAATACATGTAACATTTGAGAATCTACTCTAGAAACTCGCTCTTCAAGCAACAGAGCTAATGATCTTGCTGGCGCCCTTTTATTACTAAAATAAAAGAATGTGTGCTTAAGACCGCACAGCAGAAGTTAAAACTATTAATTAATAAGATAATTATTACGCATAAATTGATATACTGAACACAGCGACACAACAGCGAAAAGCAGCTTACTGTATGTTTCTCGCTCGGGTACATTATGCGTTCCCGAGTTCATCAAGCCTTTCACCTCAGAGCGTGACGTATCAGCCTAATTTACTAACTACTGAAAAATTTGTGTGCGGTGCGCCAAAAGAAGTTTTAACTTCAAAAAAGAAGTTTTCACTCCAATAAGAATTTGTTTAAAGTAACATAATATGTATAATACCATGATACTTGCTGAGTGTTCTGTAAACGATCACTACCTTTAAGTAGCATATTCTAAACTCTGGGTGACCGGTTGTGTCAAAAACAGTCAAAACTTCCTCAGGCGTTTGACATTTTTGAACAAGCGACACTCGTAGACGGTCCAGTAGGGCAGGTGCCATAAGCAACTGTTAAAGTAAACGGAAAACATTATTATTTGAAATAAAAAATACCGGCTAACCGGTATTTTATATTTTGCTAGCTGACCCGCGCAACTTTGTTAGCGCCATTAAAAATATGATAAATGAAGAACCGTTCGACCGATTTTGTGCAAACCGTCTACTAAATAGGCCGAACAAAGCCTAAACATTTGGTTTGGATAGGCGAGCTCGTTCTTGAGTTATAAAATTACAACGAAAAGTGGCATTGATTTATAAGATGGGAAATGTTTTTGGCAATTTCTAGTGCTCTTACCTTATACTCTTATAATTTTTTATTATTATTATTTTAATTTTTTCATCGCCAAATGAAATATAATCGATTGGCCCAAAATATTTTTTTTTTATATTTAAGCACTGAAAATTATAAATAATCTTCTAAGAAAGTTAACTGGGAGAATGTTTCTGCAACTATAACTGGGAGATATGTTTTTTGAGAAGGGAAAAATCATTTAACTTGCGACACGGTTACCGATACCGAAGATTAAAATAATATTTCCTGACTATTAAAAAAATACTCACATTTGCAATTCTACCGGCACTCCTGGAGTGCCATTGTTTTTACGAGAGTCAAAAGTCTAAACTCTCACATGGGCAAGCATGGTTAAACCAAATTGAAGGACTTATGGGCGATTTGAAAATTTTTATTTTATGGCCTGGTTACTAAGACCTTTAAACCAAATCTTAATTCATATTTCTTCTGTCTTCTTTCTTATTATTTAAAATGTCCCCGTCCTTTACATCTTAGTTAAGTCTAGTCTTAAGTCAAGGTCTGTTTCACCTCAGTATAATTGTAGTTGTTATACTGAGGTTTTCAATGGATTTTACGCGGAAAGATAAAAAATGGCATTTAATTATATCTTATATCTCATTGTCTTTCACTAGAGCACGTTAACACAACTTTTATGTCCTAGAAACCACCACTCCCGCATATAAAATAAGATAAATGCACTAGTTTTAGAAAATAATATACATCAAGATTCCCGCGTAGAATCTTCAGCAGCCTCACCACGTATTACGTACAATCAAATACAAGAGTGATTATGCCGGTGCCTAACCCTTCGGGGAAAAGGCATG
Organism: Thumatha senex; assembly: GCA_948477245.1. Taxonomy (NCBI): domain Eukaryota; kingdom Metazoa; phylum Arthropoda; class Insecta; order Lepidoptera; family Erebidae; genus Thumatha; species Thumatha senex. The sequence goes on along the minus strand of OX419744.1, from coordinate 20,377,476 downwards.
TGTGTATGGCTGATTGTACATCGGCCTCAGAAGTAGAACACAACCCAAACTTACAAAATAGATTTGTGCTTTTGGTGTGTTCAGGAACAGTAAATGCTTGTTTAAAATAGCCAATTTATGATATATTTATATTTTAGATTTGTTCATACTTTTCTGCTATGCTATTTTCGTTGCTAACCGTACGTACTATTGCAGTAAATTGTAATGACTGCTTCAGTAGCGCGGTGGGAGTATATCCGACTGCTACGCAAGAGGTCGCGGGTTCGATTCCCACCCAGGATAAAACTTTGTGTGATGAACACGATGGTTTATTCTGTGTCTGGGTGTTATTTATCTATAATACTTAGAAATATATAAGTATGTTTATTAGTTATCTGGTTACCATAGTACAAGCTCTGCTTAATTTGGAATCTGATGGCGTGTGTGAGTTGTCCCAATGATGCTTATATTTAAAATAATGTGTTTTTTACTTACCACTCTCGTTGTTTGGTAGTCCATAGGCTTCGGGTCCCAAACTAGATATATCGATAACATCACTATCGTCAATATTATTATCATCTTCAAAATCATTATAAATGTCGGGAAAATTGAATCGCCTACTAGTCGGGTTAGCATTATATTGAGATGCTAGAAGAACTAAATATATTAAGCTTATTAATTTATTCATTATTGGACTATTTTCTTTTTTAGTCTTAGTATTAAAATTAAAAGGTACCAGGCGAGTAGAGCACGCAAAGAAGTATGACGCAATTTCAGCCTGATGCGGGTTTTATAAAGGTGTCGCGAAGAACCGTCATAGGGTAAACACAAACAAACGGAATGTCGACAAACTTTGTAATATCTACTTCCTGATAAAGGATGCAGCGGCCAAAATATGTACACTAATCGATAAGAGGACCTTGGTTCTGATGTACATTTCCACACTCGCAGTTAATGCTAAAGAGTTTAATTTTCACTTTTTAAATATTTTTACCCTTGACACCGTTATCATTTCTGATAAAATATGGCAAAAATAATGTAGGTTTCTTTTTTTAACCACTATATTTTTGAAATTTATGTTATTTACTTATCTTTCAGGCCTTATCCTCGAAGGGGTGGCATATTGTATGCCCACTTTTCACCATGTGTATTCCTGTCCCACGTAATAGGTGGTGAGCCTATTCCCATGTTGAAATAGAGGTTGTGGCTTCCTGCTGTTGAAATTTTGGCCTTCAACTTAACTTAACGTCTGCCATGTTACTGGCAACCGGGACCAACGGCTTAACGTGCCTTCCGAAGCACGGAAACGTTCGCAGATGTAAATGCAACAAAGTAGTAACCCATCCAAGGAAGTAGCAATAGTGAAAGTTGCGTAACTCAGTGATCGTTTACAGAACACTGAGTCCGCGGAATTTTTGAAATATAGATTGTAATATGACTGTTATTAGTCAAATATCCACGTGGCTACACCGCTCCCATAGAATTCTCAAACATTTTTTTCCTATTTATTCCTATGGGATTCTCAAATTAATTTATATAGGTACCTCTTGTCTCTATTTCAAGCTCAGAATATTACAATTTTGGTGACAATTAATAGATCCTTGGTTAAAAAATAAATTTTATAAAAATTATAATGCCTTTATTTTGCATAGACCATTTCAAAGGCGCTTACAATATGTCATACACTAGAACTAAAGATAAATTTAATATTTTTACAGTGACCGTGTGATGGGCCGCGTTACGAACCCGTAAGGCGGCCCATCTGAGAAGAACCGGTTATAAACTTAGGAAGGCTTTTTTTGACGGCCTATTTACAAAATAATAAATATTAGACATACATAAGATTGGCAAAAATGTACTATGTTGCAATGGTTAGAATATTTATTAGATCTTTTTCTCGGAGAGACATTAATACTATGAAAATAGCGGAAGTAAACCATTCTAGCCGTATCCACATCTGTTAGAGTCCTAATCTTTTTTACAGTGTATGCAGTCGAACTTAACATAGAGGCCGTCTTTTCTATGTGTAGGTCACACTGCAAATTGGCATCAATAGTTATACCGAGGAACACAGTTGATTCTACAAACTCTAACACTTGTCCATTTAATAGAACATTGGCCGCAACTTGTTTTAAATTTGGTAGAATAAATTTAATAAATTTAGTTTTATTCTCATTTAAACAAATATTATTTGAGCTGAACCAATGAACCACTCTCGTGATTGCATTATTTACATCGTCATGTTTTTCTAATTCACATCTGAATAGAAGATTTTACCAGCGTAGACATTTTATTTAAGATATTCTGAACTGCATTTACAAGTTATTCAGATATATGTGTAGTAACTTACTGGTTTGTGGTAACTTCATATTTCTATACCAAGCACCAAAACTACCAATCTTTCTAACAACTAAAATCTTTTATTTTTTAAGGTTACAAGGTACAGGATGCTTACAAGCAACATCTTGCAAAGTTGCCCTTTGTAAAATATCCTCCGAAAAGTTTTCCAAATGTAGCTTTGATTTTTAACTTGGTGTAAAATAAAGTTTTATTTCAATCCATTCTGTTCTTTTATTGTAAATGCAGCCTGCTACCACTATTTTTTTATTTACTGGTATTTTACTCTGTAGGTACATTCATACAACTTCGTCTCAACAAACCTTCTATAAAGTGGAATGTAACATTTTTAAATTTTTTTTTTTAATTAAATGTTTTATTATATGTTCTCTCCAAATTATCTGCATGACCATTATCTGTAGCATTCATAGGCCTTGATAATTCAAGAGTTTTTATGCTCTCTTAATGTTTGTTTACCTTTTGTATTTTTTAATGTCAGTTAATGACAAGCCTAGATTTTATTTTTAATTTATTGTTAGAGCTGCCAGTTGGTTAGGTTGTATAGATATTAGACCTTGTTATAAATTTATATTCTAAATTATATGTATTCTAAACTTGTTTAAATTTTGAAATGCTCTGGAAAAGAAGGAAGCCGGGGCCAGCAGATCAGTCTACTTTTGTTGCTCACCTTGAGAGGAGGTGCTGGAATAAGTGCTGAGTGTGAGGGTTGTGTTCTCCAGAAATAGTTAAGTAATGGTCTGCAGTGTTGTGTGCTATTAACCGGCTCTGTGAAAGACGCCGACCGCTCGTTAGTTTCAGCCCTCTACCTGCCTAAATTCGCGACCAGTTTCTCCGAGGTCAGTGACGTGGAGGCCTTGAGGGGATTTGAGGCCCCCTTCTCAGCGACGTGGATGCCTACTCGAGCCCCCCTTCCTAGCAACGTGGAGGACTACTCGAGGCCCCATCTTAGCGGCTGTTCTTGAAGAATCAAGACCTTAATTTACTCCCTTTCCGTTTGGCTTTCCGTGGTTTTATTTTCTTAACATTTTTATATTATATTAAATTAACTTTACCTTTTCTCCTTTTTCTTTTACTTTTCCTTTTAAGCCAGGACTCCTCCAGTCATGGTGACAGTTTCCTCCTAAACTTTACTTTTTCCCCTCCCGGAAAAAAGTAACGTTACAAAAGTTAGTTTAACCCCTTATTCCATAACACGAAAGTCAACATAGCGCGAGGATATATACACCATAGGTTAGCTGCTCGCTCACCGCGAATGAAATAGACATTTGATCTAGTAATGGTACCTGTCATGTTTTGTACTTAAAACATGTAATATGTGGCTAAAAAACATGTAGAAATACAAAGTCTTGCAGTATGAAAAGGTGATCAACGCGAAAGTTTATAATTATGGATGTTTGTTACTATTTGACTCAACATCTACTGAATGGATTTTGATGAAATTTTACAATAATATATATATATATATATATATACATCAGAATAACACATAGGCTTCTTTTTATCCCGGGAACAAGTTCCTGTGGGAAACGGGAACAGGAAAACTTAATTACGCGTGCGGAGCAGCGTGCGTCAACTAGTCCTTAAAAGTGTATGGGTAGCGCTACCTGTTGCTCTAGACGACACACACGTTATGGGACATGTTTTTGATACAGCTCATCTTCTTATTTATCTTAAAGTGTATTTCCAGTGGCTTCCAAGCCCTACATGGAGCCTTGCCTGGGTTCCACTTTTATTTGGTTGCTAGAAGCAGGTATCGTTTGACCTTTGATTTGCGGCTTTTATGTATTTACCATCAGGGGGCCGAGACTGCTATTTCAATCGTGTCGAAATAGAATCGAAATCGTCACTCAATAGAAAGCCACCAGTTTTTTGTAGTCTACTATTTTTGTAATCCTACTCCAATAGACTTTTATCGGTCGGGCTATAGAATTCTACTAACACGTACCGCGCCGGTTGACGCTAGTCAGTTGCATTTTTGAAAGTCTACTAACACTTTGACAGCTAAAAACAGCGATTCTGGTTCAATTCTACGGCTTGTCAATAGTAGACTCAGCCCCCTGAACTCCCAACATTCTAAGAGTGATTGTGTCGTCTGCCTCGTCCGTTAGCAAATGCACCTCTAGTAGGTCAGGTTGCTTGGGCCCTGGATATATTGGTGGGGCCCCGTACACCCATCAAGGGAAATACTATCAATGTATAACTTCCTTAAAGCCTCTCTAGCCAAACTTCAATAACAGGTCTTGTTACCAAAATTCTGATACTCCACAGCGTTTATAGCGTTCAAAGATCTTATAAGTATAAGGTCTTTGTACTATAAGTATAAGATCGTTGTAACTAGTTTAGTTCGTACGAACTACAAAAACTTACTGTCTCTAGTGAAACAAAACAATACCTGTGGGAAACGGGAACGGGAAACCTTCTCTACGCGGGCGAAGCCGCAGGCGTCAACTAGTTGGTCATAAAAAGGAGGTAAAATCACAGGCTTAATATGAGACATAAAACATATCTCCTTGGCCTACGCTTTTGAAAACCTTGCTCTTAAAGATTTTACGGTACAACACACTTTACGATTCTTAAGAAAGTAACAAATTCAGCTATTGACTTAGTAATATTCTAAACTATACTTCTATACAAACAGAAACACCCAAATTTTTGACCTCTCGTATTATACGAATTGAACCGATTCCGAATAATTCAGCAAGATCATAAAATTGGTTAAAGTGTTACGTCATACATAGGTTAGGAAATGTGACAACTGCCCAAATACAGTTCGTTGCCACACGCAAGGCTCTGTTATCTAAACGGAAGGATTTTTCGTGATAATGTATACAGGAAACAAAATCATTTCCACGCCCAATATGGGAATTATAAATGAACTCGTTTGAATATAAATTTTAATATGCTTTACGGCAGATAAAAATAATCGCACATCAAGAATGCTTAAAATGGGTAGGTACTAGAAAGCTTATGACCGCGGTTTTGTCCGCGTTAAGTTTTCCACCTCCGTTTCCTTTCTTGTTCCCCAGATAGATAGATAGATTTGGGTAAACCAGGAACGTCTAGAACAAGTAAATGAAATTGTGCATTTAGGGAGTATGTTTAGCGCGGACGGAAGATGTGATTCGGATGTAGAACGTCGAGTAATTGTCAGAGACAAAGATAACGGTGCTTTGTCCCAATTAGTAAAGCGAGAAAGTATCGTAAAATAAGCACGATTCGTGATTCATAACGCAGCGCTAGTGCCAACGTTGCTTTTCGGCAACGAAACCTGGGTATGTCAGAAGATGTACGAAAATAAGTTGAATGCTATGTAGATTTGATCACTTCGAAAATTGTTGCGACGTAACCTTGGCCAACAATAAGTAACGAAGTGACGCGCAATATGGCAGGTTTGAAAAAAATGTAACCGTTAAGCTGGAAAAGGGCGTGCTCCGTTAATTTGGACACTTCGGAGTGATGAACGAAGAATATATATATTGTGCGAAAGTAGAGGGCAGAAGGAGTGGCCGAGACTTACATATGAAGACCACGTGAGCAGATTGCAAACGGAAAAGTCAACCAGTACTCGGATACCCAGACGTGCATGTATGAAGCGATTAATGAATCTGCAGACGAGGCAACAATGCAAGTGTCCTGAAGGTTTGGAATTTTAAAAACACAATCGATGCTTCTCAATCAGTTTATATTAGCTTAATTTGACCTAAATGGAGCTGTAAAAAAATGTCAGTTGCTGTTTAAGTAATAGTTAATGAAAGACGTATTCGTTGAAGCGTCGAAACGTTCGGAATACGGATCTTAGAGACTAAGGTCCGTATTCCAGAACGTTTCTCAATACTCAATCGACGCTTGAGAGTACATTTTATAAGGCAAAAACTAGCCTCAAGCGTTGATTGAGTATTGAGAAACGTTCTGGAATACGGACCTAAGAAACTAAGGTCAGTATTCCAGAACGTTTCTCAATACTCAATCGACGCTTGAGAGTAGATTTTATAAGGCAAAATCTAGCCTCAAACGTTGATTGAGTATTGAAAAAAGTACTGGGATACGGACCTAAGAGACTAAGATGAAACTAGATGGACCCAAGCGTTTCATAGCATGAGACATTATAAATACATCATAACTACCAGAACTCTAGACTGGAGTAATGGTCAAATCATCGATATCTGCCCTACTACTAAACTATGACCTCCTAGTACACATAGTATCTTCTTCATTGAATTGAGATGCGTTTCATTCAGGCTTTTCCTGGTAAAAAAGAGTGTGTCATTTTCTAAAAACCCATGACATTGTGTCTGAAACCATAATCGTCGAAAAGGATTGCAAACCCCGGAAATTATGTTAACTACAAAATCTGCCACGTCATACACGAGACGTTGATGATGATTTTTTATATTAAATCTATCAAATCGCATCGATGAGTTAGCTGTCACATACATTAAGGTATTTAGTTATATTTGTATTATAAAATTGGCTTGTTGGTTTTCCGGCTACATGTGTTCCGGTACTCCCCACTTTAGTAACGATAGTCATAATAATGATATTAAAATGACAAATGTTACCATAAATTTTATTATTATAAGCAGATCAAGGTCATATGCTTCATAATTCTTTTCAAAAGTGACAATATTCGGGTGAATAAATATGATACATGGGACCTTGGCCGTGGAGCGCGATTGACCTCTCCATTGTTCGAAAAATTTATTAAATGCTTTTTTTTATGAGAAAAAGCTACATTGAACGTAGGATCATAAATAAACATTCGCAAAAATATATATTTTATCATGATTTGTGTAATGAGTGAAGTCGCCCAAAACTACAGAATATCAAATTATATATATCAAGTTTAGATTACAATCTAAACTACATACCCATTTGATTTTACACTTAACAACAACTTTGTGAAGTTAAGAATCGTAGGAAAGTTGTTGTTCAGGGTAAAAAAATATTTATTTATCTGTGTACATTTTGTAGTTCATCCATACCAAATTTCACCAATTTTGACTTCTGAAGCCTATACATCTGCTAGTCAGTAGCACCAGCAGCTAGTGCATGAACTTGTCTTGAGTCAGAACATGAATCGTATATTGTATTAACGAGGTAACAATAAAATAATAGTCATTATTAAAAAAAAAAGGGAAAAGTAGAACTTTCTTCTTCATCATGATGTTTTGATTGAAAATTCAGTTGATATATGTTTTCCTGTGACCTAGAGGCTATCAAGGGACTAGGCGTTGCTATGAACCAAGGGCCCAAGCTCAGCACAATAACCAGCCGACCTCATTTTGAACTAATTAAATATTCTCCTTTCGGTATATAAACAAATGGTAGTGCAACATAACAAAGATCTTTGAGAGACAACAGTTAGTTAGAGTAACTTTTTGTTTTCCGAAAACGCCGGGTGTTCTCTCACGTAACCCTCATTATACCTAATTAACCTTTGGCACGATAGAGATGAGTAGGTTGGCGGTCAATGCTGATCAGGGTCCCATTGATCTCCTGTGAGAGCATACAGAGAGAAGCTGAAGGATAAGAATAGTTGGGTCTTTAATTAGTAACCTGTACATACAGATCCCTATTTCCAATTAAAGTCTGGCTATAATGATCATATAATAAAGAAAATGTAAAACACTATTTGACGCCCGCGGCTTCACCCGCGTAGTGAAGTTTTCTCGTTCCCGTTTCCCACAGGAACTTGTTCCCAGGTTAAAAAGTAGCCTGCTAGTTCTGATGTATAAGCTATATAATTGTAAAGTTTCATTAAAATCCATTCAGTATTTTTTACGTAAAAGAGTATGTTTACTACCTGTATAAGTTTTCATTAATTTTTATCTATGATACCAAAGAGTTCTTTACAAATTAACATGTTAAGACAATTTATAAGCCGCAAACCGGAAAAGAATCCGCTAAAAAATAAACCTCCTACTAGTATATTACCCATTTATGGCTTAAACAATACACAAACAAAAATGTTACTTAATGCATTATGTTATTGTACATGTATACAGTTCCACTGTTTAAGGTAGCTGTTGTGATTCATAATTCTACAATGAAGGCTAATGCGATTACATGTTTGCAGTAGGTTTTAGGCACGGCCACACTGATAAAGGTTTTAATAATAACACAGCCTAAAAAAAATGGTTCTGCAAGCACAAAGAAAATCTAAGGCAGATGCTGGTTGAATAGATTCGCTTAATCCATAATATCTTGGAAAACCGATCCATTGGTATTTCACTGCTCTAGACTTCCAGAAAGCCTTCAACACAGAGACTATTACAAATCTTTTGAAATAATGTTAGAATACGTGTTAGGAAGTAAGGAAGGTTGTACAATGGTTCAGAGAGCATGTGATAAAGTGAGTGAGGTCTGCACTATAGTTTTGGTTTACAATAACGAATGTAATTTTGGTAATGTTATTATTGAAAGAGTAACACTGCTCTTGTCAATCTTAGGAATTTCTACAGCGATATTCTTTTCTCATTTGGATGAAGAGAGCGACGAATTGGGAAATCCTCCCAATTCGTGTCCGGTGCTGGTCCTTGAGGTGTTACCCCACGCATTCGTGATTCTATTTTTAAACCGGTGTCTTAAACAGTGGTCATAGAACCACCGGTAGTACCACCGGTAAGTACAAAATAATGGAGGAGAGCGGAGATATACTTAGATAATCTAGCGCTCGTGGCCCCGCGGTCTCAGTGTTCGGTAAACGATCACTGAGGTACGCAACTTTCACTATGGCTGGTCGTCGGATGGGTGACCACTTTGTGGCATTTACATTTGCGAGCGTTTCCGTGCTTCGGAAGGCACGTTAAGCCGTTGGTCCCGGTTGCCAGTAAAATGGCGGTCGTTAAGCCTGGTTGAAGGCCTAATAGGCGGCTTAAAAAATTTCAACAGCAGGTAGCCACAACCTGCGTCTGTCTATTTCAACACGGCAATGGGCTCACCACCTAATACGTGGGACAGGAATCCACACGGTGAAAAGTGGGCATATAATATGCCTCTGCCACCCCTTCGGGATAAGGCGTGATGGATATTTATTTATTTTTATTTATAATCTAGCGCACAGTATTAAACTATCGAAATGGTATAATCCGTTGGTATACAACATAGTACATATTGTAGGTGAAACATTGGGAGAGGAACATACACACAATAAGTTAATTTTTCAGCCTCTCAATAGGATGAACCGTTTACGGCAGTATACAGGGAAATTTTTAAAACACCTACAACCGGCCAGGTGCAGATAACTAACAATGTTTATTCTACTGCTTTTGAAAATTCATTACAATAGACTTGCCTCAAAAAGCTCCTGGGTCTCTTCTTCGTCACGTACTGCATGCCTGATATAAAACTTATAAATTTTACTTTTCATAAGAATATTAATGTAGCTCCTTGTTAAATTGTTACTTTATTCTTGACAGTAAACATTACGCGACCAACCTTGATCGACGCTAAAACACACTCATAAAATTAAAATTTACGATATCATGTGCCATTTCGGAGTAAAACAAAGTGATATTTGCCAAATATGGAGCGCGATCTGTAGCTAGCTATCGGATAATCTGCTTTTTAGGCAACAGGAAAATAACATCAATGGATCAATTATACAGTTTCCATATTTATGTATTTAATGTTTTTAGTAACGATGAGTCTTAGTTAAACATCAAGCAGTACAAAACTACCTAAATTGGGGCTTACCCAAAGCATTTTTAAAAGAAACTGTCTTATATTTAACAGACCCTCTCCTTTTTTATCATAGGGAATTCCCGCTGCTTCTAAGCCCTACCTGAATTAGAACCGGGGATTCACCTTTACCTGACTTTTGATTTTGGTGGAAGGGACTGCCGCCTGACCTTCCAATCACGAAAGGGACGATGGAGTCAAGACCTTGTTCGTTAGTCAGCAGGTGCATCGCTAGCAGATGAAGACTCTTGGATTGGGTCCAAGATATATTGCCGGAGCCCCTTAAACTGGACAAAATTGAACATAAACACTATCTAATACATAACTTCTTTATTTATTACTAGCCATTTCCCGTGGTTTCACAACTCAAGAGGAGGTGTCAATGACTCATTATATTAAAAGGAGCTTTTTTGAAGGTTTTGTAGTCAAAACAGAACACTTACTTATATTTTCACCATGTCCATCTGATCCTCGTCCGCAACTTAGGTCAGAGAGTCTTAGTATAAAAAAGTTTCATAGATACGTATCAATATAAGCCAAGCGAATGAAGAGGTAAATAAATAAGTCTAGGGTGACCCTTAGCTCCCCTTAGTAGCCCCAAGACTGCTGCGATACGTACTGTTATATATACACCCTGTATACCATAACCCTTACGTCCCCAGATCCTTTCCTCCAGTCAGCACTTTTGATTGCTCGTTGCATTCGAGTTCAGTTGAACGTTCAGTTCGAATCTATCATCCGCGCGTGACACTTGCCCTCAAACTCGGGTCCTAAATTGTGAAATAAAAGTTCTCTAAGTTTTAATTTCTTTTTTTAAAAAGGCCTGTGGCCGAATCCTTATAACAATTTGGTGGCAGCGTGGTGGGATGCTGATGGTGAAAGCATCCCTGGTACGTCTCCGTCTGGGCCCCGAAAATAAAGTGTCAGTGCAAAAAAAAAAAAAAATTAACAAATAAAATTAAATAAGTCGAACTCAACCATTGTCTTCCAAAAGTATCCTATGGTGAATCTCCAAGTGTGAAAATCACGCGAATGTGCCTGTGAAATAATTTGATAAATCCCGAAAATCTGTGATTCGATCCTGGGAAGAATTGCATCGAAAAAAAAAAAAGATATATATTCAACTGGGTTAACCAAATACAGCAGCCTTGTTCCTGTGCCGTGTCTCGCTCTGCTCCTGTAACAAGGACTCCGGCAACTACGTGTGACTACTGAAAGGTGATCATGATCCTGTACATTTTCTTCGTGCTCCTGTAACTTCAGTTTCAAAATACTTTTTATGTGAAAGTGCAGTAAAGTTAAATCCTTCCATATCCTAAAAGTGTGTGTGATTTCTCTAGCAAAACAATTTTTTCCTAAGCATAAGAACATTTATTTAAATTATAACTCTCGCCAACTTTATTGTTATCCGTTAAGATAGTTCTAAGAATTTTAGCTCAGTGGCTTATCGCATCCGTCGAGTGTTCGAGACTAGACGATAAGGTGTCTGTTACTCACGGCCGCCTGTTACACCGAAGCTTAATTAGAATCAACGGATTATTAACTTTCCGTTGTGTTTTATATTATTGTTTTTGCTACTTTGTGTGTGCATTTAATAGATTTATAGAAATGGCTACCGGATCACAAACTGCACAGGTAAAACAAGAGAATGCGAACAGTATCGAGATTGGCACTCTATTCAAATTCATAAAACCTTTCGATGGAACTCGAGAATTATTAAATTCGTTTCTGACAAACTGCACTAACGCAATCCAACTGGCTTCCGATACCCAAAAGTCCATCCTATTCAAATATATTTTGTCACAATTAAAGGGAAAGGCCGAAATAGCTTGTTCTATTAAAGAATTTGATTCTTGGGATCAATTGAGTACATTCTTGAAAAATCAATTTGGAGAGAAAAAACACTACGCCCACCTACTGACAGACTTGCAAGAATGCCGCCAGTTAGGTAACGAGCAAGTAAACCAATATGCTTTACGCGTTGAAACTTGTCTCTCGAAACTATTGACCGAAGTAACATTGTCAAATAAAAAGAAATCTGAATTAAGTGGCCGCACAGCCGCAATGGAAGATCTAGCACTCAACACCTTCTTACTTGGCCTTAAGCCCGAAATCTCTAACCTAGCCAGAAGCAAAAATCCTTCCACGCTCAACGAAGCGATTAATGTAGCAGTATCTGAAGAAAAAATCTTAAACCTATTTAATAAACGCAATAACACTAATCGTCAGATCCCGAAACCCAATTTTTCTTTAAGGCCATCTACTCTGAATATGAGCTCAAAGCCCTACCAACAAAAACAATTTGACCATAATATCCAGAATTTATTTTGTAGGTACTGTAAAACTCAAGGTCATACAATTGACAAGTGCCGCAAACGCGAATTTAATAATAATAGATTCAAAGTCCCTCAATCGTCCCAGTTACAACGTCCTAACCAAAACTTTTATAGGCCTCAACCCGCTCGCGTCAACTGTATTGACTATGAGAATGGAGACCTCGAGCCAGAAATGTCTACAAACGTAGAAGAATTTCAAATCAACCAAGACGGAAATAATTTAAACGCTTAGTGGGTCCGCGTAGGTGTCTCGTGGGACCCAAACCGCGATTATTTACCATACCCATATGTAAAAATGACACCTTTTCTACACCCAAGGACCACACGGGTAACCAGCCCCAAGCAAGAGTCCCTATTTCCATACCCAAGGACCACACGGGTAATCAGCCCCAAGCAAGAGTCCCTACTTCCATATCCAAGGACCACACGGGTAATCAGCCCCAAGCAAGAGTCCCTATTTCCATACCCAAGGACCACACGGGTAACCAGCCCCAAACAAGTGTCCCTATTTCCATATCCAAGGACCACACGGGTAACCAGCCCCAAGCAAGAGTCCCTATTTCCATACCCAAGGACCACTCGGGTAACCAGCCCCAAACAAGTGTCCCTACTACGATATCCAAAGACCACACGGGTAACCAGCCCCAAGCAAGCGTCCCTAATACTATACGTAAAAAGCTTATCGGTGACCAGATCCAAACAAATGATTTTCCATGCTTTAAATCAAAAATTAAAACTCCTACCCAAGATAATATGGTATACGAAGTGTCCTGTGTACCAAATAAAACATCCTTACCCAATGTTCTCGTTCAAACATCCGTTTCCAGTAAACCTCTTAAATTTCTCGTTGATACGGGTTCTTCAATATGCCTAATCCAGAATTCCTCTATCCAGTCATACTCCAACCTGAAACTTAAAGGTAACATAATTAAATTAAAAGGCATTAACAGCCGTGAAGAAACCATGTCCACTCTTGGTGATTTCGACATGGACATCATACTTGGTAGAGAATCAATATCTTTTCCATTTCACATAATAGAACAAGGACACTTACCCTACGACGGGATAATAGGAAACGATTTACTCACTCAATTTCAGTGCTCCATTGATTACAACAGACAAATCCTTAATTTAGATAAAAATAAAGTTAAAATTCGCCTGACTGACCCAATCTACCAAGTTCCTCCTCGCTCCGAGATCTTAATAGAATGCTCAGTTACCAACCCTGAACTAAAAGAAGGTCTCATTCTTGATCAAAAATTAAATAACTCCCTATTTATAGCCAACTGTTTAGTTAGTGTAAAAGACAATAAACGAGTTAATCTCACAGTCCTAAATACTTCCGAAGAACCGGTAACCTTAAGCTCCAACCTTCAACTCTCTCTCCAACCTGTCGAATACGAATCCTTTATATCCTGTTTTACGAACAAAACGTGTTTAGATAGAACCAATGAAGTCCTCAAGCTCCTTCGTGTCTCACACCTGAACTCTGAAGAAAGCGAAGCCCTATATGATCTATGTTCCAAGTACTCAGATATATTTCACCTACCTAATGATTCTCTTACCTCAACTGATGCTATCCAACATGAGATTAGAACATCATCTGATCAGCCCGTCAATGTTAAATCATATCGATTTCCCGAAGTACACAAACAAGAAGTCAACTCTCAAATTCAAAAAATGCTTGATCAAAAGATAATTCAGCCCTCTTTGTCACCATGGTCTTCTCCGATATGGATTGTTCCAAAAAAAATTGATGCTTCTGGCCAAAAAAAATGGCGCGTGGTCATAGACTATCGCAAATTAAATGATATTACCATCGGTGAAACCTATCCAATCCCAAACATCGTTGAAATTCTTGACCAATTAGGCAATTCCAAATATTTCTCAACTCTTGACCTTGCTTCAGGGTTCCATCAAATTCAAATGGCACCCCAGGATGCTTGTAAGACCGCATTTAGCGTCCCTCAAGGCCATTTTCAATTTTCTAGAATGCCATTTGGTTTGAAAAACGCTCCGTCAACATTTCAGCGCCTCATGAATAACGTCCTTACTGGTCTGCAAGGAGAGCGCTGTTTTGTGTACCTAGACGACATTGTTTCGTATTCCCATGACCTTTTTAGCCATATACAAAATCTGGCTTCCATTTTCCAACGACTCCGTTCATTCAATCTTAAATTACAACCCGACAAATGTGAGTTCCTAAGAAAGGAAGTTGGATATTTAGGGCACGTCATCACTGAAAGTGGTTTGAAACCCGATCCTAATAAAATTAAATCAGTTGAAGAATTTCCAATCCCCAAATGTCCCAAAGACATAAAATCCTTTTTGGGTCTCATCTCCTACTATAGACGTTTTATTCCAGAATTTTCAAAATTATCCAAACCCCTTACAAACCTTCTGAAAAAGGATGTTCCCTTTGTTTGGGCAAATGAACAGCAACTTGCGTTTGAATCGCTTAAAGCAAAATTAGTCACTGCCCCAGTCCTGATCTATCCTGATTTTACAAAACCTTTTAACCTTACCTGTGACGCATCCAATTATGCAATATCTGCTATCTTATCGCAAGGTCCTGTCGGAAAAGATCATCCAGTTGCTTATGCATCCAGAACTTTAAATAAATGCGAGACAAATTATAGTGTAACAGAAAAAGAGCTGTTAGCGATAGTCTGGGGTTGCAAAACTTTCAGACCATACTTGTTTGGCCGTAAATTCGTTATCATTACTGACCATCGCCCTTTGAAATGGCTTTTTAACCACACTGACCCCAGTAGCAAATTGCAACGCTGGCGTCTTCAACTCCAAGAATTCGAATACGAGATTGTATATCGCAAAGGCAAATTGAATTCAGCTGCTGACGCTCTTTCTCGCTATCCTGTAAACCCAGTATATCCTACAAACCCTACGAATTTACCAAATGATGAACTTACCGACCTCGGTCCATTAGATATTAGTCCCTTTGGTGGTGGATCAAATGACTTTAGTCCTCTAAATCTTCCAAGTCCTGAAAATTTACCTGATTCTCTTCTTCCTCCTATCTCTATGCCAGATAACCCAAATCCAACACCCCGATCCACACCTTTGTCTGACATTCTTGACCCTATCGTGGAAATGGAAAATGAAACTCAGCCTTTTATTAGTAACCAAGACCCTGTCTTACAATACCCTTTTGATGATCCGCAACCCTCTACCAGTACCCAAGAACCAATGACTTACTACCCTAATCCTGAAGTAGATCTTAATACTCCTAACTTACCTGATCCCGATGATACTTACTCGAAGTTCTTGAAAACACCTTCGACTGTAAAATATAATACGCCAATAATTGAACATAATGATCGCCTAATCAAAAGTCAAAACAAAATATTAATAATACCCACATCTCTTGATCTGGATGAGTCAAACCCATATGTTCAGGAGATTTTATCAAACTCACCCGAATCCGATTCTTTCAATAACTCAGATAGAACTCTACTATCCTTTAAATCTCTTTTACATAATGATAAAAAATACTACTTCCTTTTTACAAAAGTGCATCACTTTGACACTTGCTCATATAACGAAATTTTCCAATCACTAAGAAACATCCGAAATCACCTGATTTCTGAAAACGAGTCTATTGACAAAATTAGCATAACCGATTTTAAGAATCCTTTTGACAAGCACACGTACATAAGGATTTACAATATGCTGGCACACTTATTTCATAATACACGTATTCAAGTGCATATATATCGCGATAAAATATATTATCCTAGTCCCTCTGAAGTACAGAAGATCTTGCATGAAAATCATGATATCCCAATTGCCGGCCATCTCGGCTCCAACAGAATGTTTAATAAAATCCGCGAACAATACTATTGGAAAAATATGCGTACAGAAATAGAGAATTACGTTAAAAACTGCACGTCTTGTCAAACAAATAAAGCTCTTAGAAGAATAAACAGAGCACCAATGCAAATAACAACCACTTCCATAGCCCCCTTCGAAAGATTGTCTCTTGACATAGTTGGTCCTCTACCTGAATCTGGTCCTGCCAAAATTAAATACATCCTTACTCTTCAAGACGATCTAACCAAATTTTCTGCAGGATATCCCATCCGCAGTACTACTGCTGAAGAAACCAGTGATTGTCTCATTCATTTTATTTCCTTATTTGGTATACCGAAAACTATCCTTACCGATCAAGGAACCAATTTTACTGCCCAGATGTTTAAAGACACGTGTAAATTCCTAAAAATAAAACAGTTGTGGTCTTCTCCTTACCACCCCCAAACACAGGGTGCTTTAGAAAGAAGCCATTCAACACTAAAAGAATACTTGAAATCGTACATATCTCAAAACCAAGATGACTGGCCCAAATATATCTACACAGCTATGTTAGCATATAACACGGCCATCCACTCTACAACCAACTATACTCCTTATGAATTGGTTTTTGGTCATAAACCTATCCTTCCTAACTCAATTTACGAATCTGCTCCGAGTGCTACTTACCCTGATTACATAAGGATGTTACAACATCGTCTAAAATTCACACGTGAAAAGGCCATTGAACACATAAACAAGTCCAAAGAAGCTTCCAAAACCTACTATGACAACCATAGTCGTGTAGTAAGCTATAATATCGGTGACTACGTCTTTATAAAAAATCATCTTCGATTACGAAAAGCCTTATCTCCTATTTGGAAAGGCCCTTATAAAGTCATCAAAATAAATGGTAGAAATAGCCTAACATTATTAATAAATAGGAGACATGTAGTACATCACTTTGATGAAATAAAACTAGCTCGTAGAGCTGACACTTAATTACTTACATAAACCTTAACTTTAACTTAATAATTTCTTAAAATATATATATTTATCACTGTAAATTACAAAATATCGTAATCTTAACTATCAGTATAAATATAAGCTACTTAATCATATTAATCGAATAAACGTATAAAGTAATAATATAAATATTACTAATCATAAATATATATATTCTAATTTACATTACTAAACCCTAGTATAATGTCTACTAATATAATTATAACTTCCACGTAACATTACAAATAAATTAAATAAATATCCACTAATATTTGTATAACTTACACTAATTTCATTCAAACTTATTATAATAATAACTAATATCTATATAACTTACCTTAAAAGTTAATTATAATAGTATAACGTCAATTAACGATATTAAATCATAGTATAACACACACTAATCTAAGTACAACTTTCATTAAATAATTAAATGCCAAAATACTATCTATTAAAATAAATTAATGTTACTTAGTATGATAAAATTCTAAGTTATAAAAGCAACTTTATTGCAAATTATCATTAAAATTAGATTAACTTACTTTAATTATATTATAATAACCGGATAAAACCAACTTATAAATTACTCCTTGCAGTTCCCTGTCCTCTGCACAGGAGACCTTCATCGAAACAGCAATGAACACTTCCGGAATATACTTCGATCCAGTTGGATCACTTAAAATAGTTAACGGACATTTAAGTATTTTAATCCCAATCGATGTTTCCTACTTATTGCCACACATTAAAAACTTAAACGGTGTGATAGGCAGGTCAAAGTTCTTTTGTAAACAAAGTGAAGTGTATTCGAATGTCGAATGTGCTAACTTACACCAGCCGTTATCAATTAGATATAAGGACATAATTCGAGACTTTGATTCAATATCACATTTAATTGAATCCAGGTCGAAAAGGTCAGCCTGGTTTGGTGGAATTGGTACTGTGTTTAAACATGTTTTCGGCACCATGGACGAAGACGACGCTATTCAGTACAGTAACGCTATTGAACTCATTGAAAAAGATCAAATTACATTATCTAAGTTAGTGAAGCAAAATCTTCTTATCATAAACTCAACGATTTCAGCATTTAGAGATACTTTGAATAAAATCAACACCAACGAACAGCAGTTAAATAGCGCTATTGATACTCTGGCACAATCTCAAAGGAATCTTTCTGTCATTTCTGATAAATTAGTGTTAAGGTCAAATATATACGAAATTATTAGTATTTTAGAGAGCAGTCTCCTAACATTGTCATTCAAAATAGAAGACATTATTAATGGAATTATGTTCAGTAAATCAAATATTTTACATCCTTCTTTAATAACCCCAAAACAATTGTTTACAGAACTTGTTGAAAACTACAGATTTTTAGCTGATTATCATCAACTTCCTTTAAGTCTATCGCTCGAGAATATTTATACCTTAATGAATATTTCTGAAATTGCTAGCTACTATAATAATAACAAAATTGTATTCGTTTTAAAGGTTCCTCTTGTAAATTCGAAACTGTATTACCTTTATAGAAACATTCCTTACCCTGTTGCTTTAATTAATAATACATATTCCACCATAATTCCATCAACTAAATTTATAGCTGTAACTAGAGATAGGTCTTATTATTGTAAGTTTGATAATTTACTAAATTGTAAAACTGTTTATAATTCTAACTATATTTGTAATAACCCCTATTTATATTCTAGTTCTACCACTCCGATCTGCGAATCGGAAATAATTTCAAAAACTTTGAAATCCGTACCCAACATTTGTGATACTAGATTCCTCAGAGGCAATTTAAATATTTGGCAACCACTTTCTAATAATAGGTGGATATATGTAATCACAGAACCTTCTAAATTGTCGATAGATTGTAACTCCACAAATACCGAAATAACACTGTCACATATAGGCATATTAAACTTACCTTTGAATTGTATAGCTTATTATAAAGATTCAAGGTTAATACCAAGATATTCGAAAATAATTAAAATAAACACAATCCAACCTGATTTCAAATTAATTAACGATTCCTGTTGTAACTCAGAAACTCTTTTGAGAACTAACTCATCCATCCCTTTTCTAAATCTAACCAGTCTTAACCTTGATTCTATCTTCACTCATCAATACATTAAAGATTCAGCCCACATCATAAATGACCTTGATAAAATGATTGAAAAGCCTCATATTGTTTTATATGGAAACTACTATTCTTATACCACGATTGTCATTTCTGTTATTGTTCTAATATCATTATTAATTGTTTTTTACAAATTTGTAAAATCCGGCACCTGTCACCGCCTCGTAAATAAACATAGAGTCCAAACCAAGATTGAAACCCCAGAAGAACTTTCAGAAGTCGCTGAAACCCCCTCTTCATCAGCTGAACCCAGAATCCGTTCCTTTACATAAACTTAACCCTTTAGGGGTAAGTTTACTCTTATCCCCGGGGCTGTTATATATACACCCTGTATACCATAACCCTTACGTCCCCAGATCCTTTCCTCCAGTCAGCACTTTTGATTGCTCGTTGCATTCGAGTTCAGTTGAACGTTCAGTTCGAATCTATCATCCGCGCGTGACACTTGCCCTCAAACTCGGGTCCTAAATTGTGAAATAAAAGTTCTCTAAGTTTTAATTTCTTTTTTTAAAAAGGCCTGTGGCCGAATCCTTATAACAGTACGTAAGAGTTTCACGCACCGCAAGAACACCCCAAAAAGCAAGATACCACACGAACCTTTCGACGAAGCTAAAGTTTGCCGGAAACTATGGGTCATACGGGAACGCTAGACATACTGTGTTGTTTTAGTCGGTTCAACGCCAGCATGTCACACGTGGGAATTTTCACACGTATAGTTATTTTTTATATATATATTGTATAACTATTTTTATACTCTATCCATAACGTATGTGCGGTGGCGTGGGATTTGTCTTTCAATAAACATGCTAGTGTATGCTAAAACAATATTTAACTTTGAAGTGCTACATTTTTTTATACCACTGAAGTGGCAGGCAAGCATATGGCAAGCATACCTGATGGAAAGTGGTCACCGTAACTTATGCTTGCAGCACCAGAGGTGGTGCACTCGCGCTGCTGACCCTGTAAAACCTTCTAAGACTCCTTTTGAAGAACTCCATACTGAAGACGTTCGGGAAAACCCGAAAGTGTTCCAAGCGTACGCAGAAGAAAACCCTTAAAGACCTTACCGTATATGAGCGCTCCGGACACAAAGTGTGAAGATGAATACCCTATGTACAGCGTGCGGTGAGACGATAGAAAGTAAACGTGGGCATCATATCAAACAATTCCTTAGAGGACAAACATAGCTAAGGTTATTCCAAGTTAGCTCCAAGTTATTCCAAATAAGTCATGTTATCCTATGTCTCTTGATTGATCAAGTAATCGTATCGAGGAAGTAGATTCACAGGATAGATTGACTGCCTCTGTGACGTAAGTGGTAGTGTATGTAATTGCCGCGCTGAGGTCTTGATTTCATTTCCCGGGTCGGGACAAATATATGTGTCACAAATGTTTGTTTCGCAGTTTGGGTGTTTCCTATAATATGTAGGTATGTAGTTAGAAATTTAAGTAAGTTTATCAGTTGTTTAGATCCCACACCACAAGCTTATGTTAGCTTACTTTGGGCTAGATTGCGCTGTAAAAAAATTCGTAATATTAATCAAGTTTAATCTGGACTGTGAGCTTCGGCATCATAATCCGAGCGTCTGTCCCAGTTGCTTCTCGCGACGCCCGGGGTCCGCTTTCCTACATTTTTTCCTCAACTTCGCACGGTCGTCGGCATTCCCTGTAGTGAGACTTGTGACGTGAGCTCCGGCATGTTTATAGCTAAATTGTAACGCAATGATGAGCATTTCTAATTAGTAACAAATACAGAAGGGGTAATAAGAACCCTATATGGTCCCACACCATACCCACCAGCATCAGTCGTTAAAAAGATGTTTTCTTAGACGATCACTACGTTAAGAAGCTTACGCTACCTACTATCGATCCTGAGATGGACCACTAGTGACATTTCTATGTACGAGCAATTTCGTGTTTCGGAAGGCATGTTAAGTGAAGATCCAGGTTCCAAGAAATGTACCTAGTCTATAAGGCCTAAGCTTGAAAATATTTACCAGCTGTCAGTTACAAACTGCCCCTGTCCATTTCAATACGACAATAAGGTTTTTTTTTTTTTTTTTTTCGCGGGGAATGCATTTACGCACCGTGTGTGTGGGGCTCCCGGCCCGTGAGAGAGGGCCGTCCTACCCACTAAACCCCGCGGTGTTCCGCCTCACCTTAAAACCGACTCGCAGGGTAGGCCTGTGGTTAAATCACTGCGAGCCGGCAAGGGGCACCCCAGAACGGAGGGGTCCGTCTCGGGGCGGTCGATAAGCGACCACCCCGGAGCTCCCTAAGGAGCTGAAGAACTAGCCCGCACCTCCACCGCTCTCGAGCGCTCCTCTGTAAGCAGAGGAGGTGAGAGCGGCCGGTACGGGCGTGCGCAGAAAGTGGGCACCCCCTGGAACACAGAAAGGGTGCCCGTCGCCAAGTGGCCAGTTGGGCGGTGTCCACCGACCTTCCGCCTACGGCCAGACACTATTCGGGGGCGCGCATGTAATGAGCACGACGACGCCCCCGAACCGGACGGCGGGGCGGGAGCGTCTGTCCCATACGCTCCCGCACCCGCAACTCCTCTCGTTTCGCCGCCATCACCTCGCTAGCAAACGAGGCGACGGCGGCCCAACACTGTTGGCTGCCGACCATGGCTTGCACCACAGCTGGCAGCGACAAATCAACACCGACAAGGCCCGTGACGGCGATACGCGGCCCGTCCCACGCCGTGCACACGGCGAGTGTGTGCTCCGCCGTGTCCACGACGCCACTCAGGCAGTGACGACACAGGGGGTCCGGCTCCACCCCAGCCACCTCCCACAGGTACTTGGCGAATACGCCATGCCCTGTGAGGAGCTGACTGAGGTGGAACGTAGGCGCACCGTGTGCCCTCTCTACCCAACGACAATAAGGTTAGCTCAGGTATTGCAAAGGTCCACAGGCTAAGATGACCACTCTCGATTCGGTCCGTATGGTTTTCTGCAATTCAGTATTATTAAAAAACTCAACATATTCTGAAATTGAAAATACAATGGCAAACTATTTGACGTTTTTTACCCTATGAATCGATTATACTGAAGTCATGTCCATGCTCCATGTCCCATTACTAATTCAGTACATCAAACCTCGCTGTAAGCAGGCTTTTTTTTCTAGATTGAAATTAATATTTTCTACTCAAAAAGAAATGTATATGAAGGCAGGTAAATGACCCTCTTACCACACTATCATGTAATAAAATTACCTAAACACTAAATTCAGCAGTCTTACCAACACAGATAATATAAAGGATACGGGTCCCCTATTAAATTAAAAACTTTTAATTACGCTTTTTATTATAAACACGGTACAAGCTCATTATCGTAGTACCTACTCACTCGAATAATAGATACATCTTTTACTACAGTATAAGTTTATCCACCTGAGCCCTATCTCTATGTGGCAATCACCTTTCTACCGTCGTTGTTCCGAATCTATTACTCTTCAAAATGTCAGGCTCTATAACTAATTTTGTTACTTTTATCTTTCCAGTATTTCGAAGCAATGGCACCTCCGAAAGATACCCTTGAGAGTGTCATGGGAACTTTCCAAGGACTCGTGGTACCCTCGCTACCAGTGTCAGTGGCTTCAGTAGTATTAACTACTACTATGGGTTCATCAGATAATTCTGATGAACCCATCAAGCGAATAATGATGGATCATGACAAAATATATTCTCCCGGTTATCCTTGAGATATACAGCGGCTTTGTACTATTCGGCTAAGAATGGCATGATGATAATTTTTGTTAGAAAAAGATTGCCAGATTGTATAATGATAATGTACCTAAAGAACTTTTAGGCGAATGGCAGCTGAAAACACGCTGAAACACTTTCATCAAAGAATGAAATGGCCCATGATGAAAGTGAAGGTGGATTATTGTATTGCTCATTTCCTTACAGTAATATAATAACGTTAAAAACAAATACATTCGTTGAAGCTGATCGAGTCACCGTTCTGTCAATGTTCAACAGCTGATTCCATTTTAAATATATTCCTTGAACTTAGTGTTCTGTGACAATCATTGTATTTATTAAGCAACTTTCGCAATGACTGGTTCTCGGGTGGGTAATCTTTATATGGCATTTAAATTTGGATTTGTCTTTTGGAAGTCAATTTGAAGGACTTATGGGTCGCTTTAAAAATTTCAACAGTACAAATTCCGGCAATGGGCTTTTTACGTGGGACAAAAATGCATACGATGAAATGTAAGTAAAGTACGGGAGTAAAGTATGTCTCTGCCAACCCCTCGATGATAAAGGATGTATGTATGTATTTATAGTACTGGAATCAAACAGTTTACATGGGACACGTAATATACTATCACCGTGATGCTTCTAGTTTTTGTATAGAATGTTTATCTAGTTGCCTTCCAAGTCTCTCAGTTTGCATAGGAGTTTTTCCAACGCTTCCAACTTTCGCTTCTTCAAGATTCATCAATCGCTTCATACACGCACGTCTGGGTATCAGACTACTTTTGACTTTTCCGTTTTTGAGTAATCTGCTCACGTTGTCTTCATATGTAAGTCTCGGCTTACCCTGACTCCTTCTACACTCTACTTTCGCACAATATATATTCTCGTCAATCGTTCCTCACTCATTCGTTGGACGTGTCCAAACCAACGGAGCACGCCCTTTTCCAGCTTAACGCTGACACTTTCATTCTAACCTGCCATATTGCGTAACACTTCGTTACGTATTCGGTCGGCCAAAGTTACGCCGCACAATTTTCGAAGTGATCGCATTTACACAGCATTCAATTTACAGATTTTAAAATCCTTAGATTTGTGACTCGACAGTTTTTCTATTCGTTAGATCAACCGATTTTGAAATCCATAAATTTGCAACTCGTCAGATTTTGAAATGTATAGATTTGCAACTTGACAGATTGAAAATTCATTAGATTTGTATGAAACTGGACAATTTGTGTGTCCGCGTGCGTAGAACCACGTTCCCGTTTTTATAGATAAGCATTGTTATTCTTTTACTCTCGCATTTCCCTATTTACTGTTTCCGTACTATACACGCTTGTGTGATGATGTTTTCTGCAGAGAGGAAAGGGTACCCTTTCATCAACATCAATCACCTGACAAGGTGTCAACATAAACCTGCATATTGGCCAAATACCTACAGACTTATTTACATCAGTGTATTGTTTTCGTCGCCGTAAAACAGAGGAAGCAATAAAACAAAAGCATTTTATATGTAATTTCCTGTGTATTTCTAACATATTAGTTTTATACACTACTATTATTTACATGAGCATTATCGCTTCACAATATTATTACATTTAAAATAATTTTCTCTCTTTATTTATATTATTTATACATTTATATTTCACTTATACTTAGGCAAAGTGACAAAACTTCACACATTTCAATATATAAAAGCATTAGAAAACCATACTGTTTAATATTTTGTTTTAAAATAAAATTTAAAATAAAGGAGCGGGCCCTGGATTAACCTTGAGCGACATAGATGGCGCTTACAGTTTTTACGTACTTTTGCACATACTACTTTTACATATACGGCGAATTATTTTTTAATTTAGTTAAATTTGTCTTACAATCATGATGTTGATGTCACCAAATTAAAACATAATTATTCATTATAAGAACATCACAGCCAATCATACTTCCAATATTAAGATAGTTCATTTCATAATTTAGTCATTTTACAATTTGAACCTGAAGGTTACTATATTGCACTCACATTTATACACGGTGGGAACTCGAATGGTGTAGTTGTAATATTGGTCAACATTGACTTTATAGTACTATTATATATTTCTAAAATATCTAAATTCAATAACTTAGTTTCATGAATTGAAATTTTATAGTAAAAAATCTCTGACACAAGCTGGCAATAATTAAATAACATGAAATCATGATACATATATCTACATATTAAGCTAATAATTTTTTTTAAAGCTCGATTCAATTACTTTTGTTATTCCAAAAGGTATAGCCTAAAGGCGAGTCATATACATCGTAAGAACTGTCAGTTTTACCATTTCAAAATTTTACACGAAACCATATTTAAAATTTATTTATAGTTTTATTACTCCAAAAAGACTAGCACAGTAGAGATGTCAAACGAAAATTGACTCTATTTTCAACATTACACCATCCCGAACTCGAACGTTCCCTCCTAAATACAAGGCAGCCATAAATCTTAGAAGTCTACGTTAAATAGACAGAATACTTATCAATAATTATTTCCTTTACAAGAATCAAAGTTAGAACCACTCTGCCTTCTTATGCTTACAGCATTTGAAGGTGTTAAGGCATATAATTGTAGCCGCACATAGTTGTTGTCACATATTTCGTTTTGTCATATCCTTAAAACATACCGAGCACGTGACCGCATTGTGTGAGCTCGCTCTTACAAACCTTATAACGCACTTTGCGGCATACCGGAAGGCAACCTGTGCCGAGGCAGGCCGCAACCGCATTACATGGTACGGTATCATACAAAACCAGACCTATGAGGATCGTCACTTTGCGGATAGCCGCTAGTTCCCGTCTCAGGTCTTTAGAGTGCGTAGTGGGAGTTATTGCGTATCTTAACTGACTCACGTGTGGCTTATCGTGGATTTGTAGGGAGCCAAGAAGGTTTCTAGAGTCTGTTATTAATTGGCGCTGTTTCGTTTTCTTCCACATTCGCGCTCACAATGAGCTCTGCCATATACTCACACTAAGCACTTTGTAGGGTTACCGTAAATCAACGAAAACGAGGTTTCGGACGATTATTGTGATATCACGTTTATTTTAACTTAAACTTATATTCTCAACTACAAAAATATTCTGGAAATGGGCAACTGATTAGGAAAGAAACGAAAGAAAGTGAAATCTCTTTCGTTACCAAAGTTTTGCTTCGGAGAAACTGAGTGAGTGCCCTCGTGTTGCACGCTTGAAATGTTGACTGTAAGTTTTTTCTTGTGAAGTAGAGACTCACTGAAAAGGTTCGCTAAAACTGCAGGTTCGCGTGCTTGTTTTGAGAAAATATTTCACACGACAAGACACCACAAGATGGACGCCCGCGAAATTTAGTGAATGCTCTAACAGTCACTAAGTTTTACCCCTAAAAGGCATATTGAAGGTCTTCACACAAGTCACATATCTCCTTTCCACGATATGTTCATTCATGGTTTAAAGACATTTCTCTTCAAAACACTGTTTATTCAGAGCTAATAAAGAGCACACTGTACAAGAATAAGGAGTTGCACTCAGTCTCTATTCTTTTATATTTGGATTGAATTGTTTCGTAACATAACTTGAAGCTTAAATTTAGTTTTACGTTTAAAACTTTTTTTTAGTTGCCCAACGTAAAATCTTAACATTTTTTTAATTTCAAAAAGAGCAAAAAATACAGTTGATACCAGTAGAAGCTCAAGACAAGAGTAAACGAAGAGAATTGCTTATGAAACAGCTCCTAATTTCAATTCGCGCCGAGAAGTAAACAACTTTCTTACAACAGATAGTAGGCACACTGTGAGGACGGCCCGAGGCCCGTGCAACCACAGGAGACCAATAGGAAACAACATTTTTTTTCTATCTCCCTCGACAGTACTGTAAATTATAATATTTGAGCAGAATAACAGTATACTTAGCATTTGTACTCTCCTAACTTTTGGTCTCCTGGTGCAATGCCCACTTGTATCACTCTTACCAATGATATTGTATACAAAGAGGTAGATTTATCGCACTATCACGCGTGCCAAAGCTATCTGGGACAGATGCAGACAGTTGTTGCAATAATTATAAAACAGAGATAAACAGCTAAGGGTTGAACTATTTCTAACCGCATCAAACCACACTTTTATATACTTCTATCCTTTTCTGTAACTTAGAACCGTCACTTACTAAAGTGAGAAAGAGAGATGAGTGTTAGTGCGTCGTCGATTACACCGCGTGCTTTGGCACTCTTTCGACTTTCGTCAGATGTAGCTCAACCTTAACTCTTTTTGTACTATGCGTTCCAAATTAGTTTCAATTTTCGTTTTCAATTAGATTCTAGATACGAATTTGTTATTTTGAGAAGTATATAATACGTAAGAACGCCATGTTTCAGGAACAAAAGTAGAACGTGGGTCGCTCATTTTCAACATAATCACCTTTGTTTATAATATCATTGACTTACACAATTTGACGACATATCTATATGAGCCACATAATATGTATTTATTATTAACTAATTATTTCAAATATGTCTACCATTGACAGTTTTACCACGAGGCATAATCAAACAGTATCATCAATTTCTAAATAATTTGTGATATAGTTTAGTGATTTTTGTATAGAGCGTGACACTACTGTCTGCCATTTTAAGGTTTTATTTTAAATACTTGGCATAAATACATCACTTTCAGATTTTTATAGCGTGTACAACATTTCTGAAACTTGCTCACCATTCGCTAATAATTTACGAAAATATACAAATCGTGCAAGTTTGAAAAACATATTTATCCATATATAGGCCATATCAGTTTAAAACCGTTTTGAAAAGATGAATGTCATCCAAAATAAAAGTTGCTGTTCTAGTCGCCTTAACGTTACGTTTAGTGGCTAAATAAAATTGTAAAAATATATTTTTAAATGGCAACACTGCAGATACTCTACAGTGTTACCATAAAAATATTTTTTTTTGTGACAATGTGTAATGAAAAGTCGCTATTATTCTCTAATAATCTGATACGGTATACTAATATTAGTCTATGCCTCGTGAAGTCTACAAACAACATTAATAAATTGACAACACTTAGAGTTCTTTGTACAAAGTTTCCATAACTACAGTAATTCACACATCACAGATATAGAAAAAATAAATTTTTATTTCTTGATTTTTTCTTTCTCTATACATAACAAGTACACTTTACACTAATATATATTATTTATATCATTTACCATTTTTATTATATTACATTAAAATCTGTCAAATTATAAAATTGGGGCTGTCGATAAACAAAACTTTAATTTGGCTTACTCTTGACCCATCAAGTATTAGGTATGACCTGACATGACACTGTTAACCAGCAGGCTTTAAGAATGATCTGACATTTCTCTTGACATAATTTGAGGTATGACTTGACTTACAATGTCATGTCAGATTACACATAACATACATACCAGGCATATAATATATGATAGATGAACTGGGGCCCAACGAAGTTCTTAAGGTTCTAAACCTACAGATTATGGTCTAGTGCAGGTGCCCTTACGGGGTTGGGAGATCAAACGGCAGGAACTCCCGATAATGAAGAAAATAAAAAGTCAAATGAAGTCTGATCCCAGTAATTCTAAACGGACCCGAAGTTCCAAATCAAAGTACGAACAACTGGAGACAATAAGATAAGAAGAATATAGTGTGAAAATGTTCACTTTACATTGCTTGGGATAATCAGCTGATGCTGAGAAACATAACGACATAAGCCATTAATGTACAGATATATTTGAAACTGACAGTTTGTCTATCAATCTCGAATAAAATATTGAATTTTAAGGTATCGAACGGACTGCAAAACTTTATTTGAAATCTATTTTCATAATTGACGCTAACGAAAGAGAAATTAATATGATTTGTTTAATTGTAAAGTTGGTCCTGAATCTCTTCATTCTTATTTGGACATAACAAAAGGAAGAAATTCCAGTCAAGTGAAATTTGAAAGGAATATAGAACCATAAGCCTCTCTTTCTCTTACTAATGATATTGTACAAAACAAATATTTCAATGTATTGTTGACATAGTACCGAACATAGTATCGAATCTCTTTTGAAGTTGTTCGCATTTTCGCTATTGCATCCCCTTGCATCAATTTCGTTATAAAAATTGGAAACTAAAACTGCAATAAAATTCACTTAAGAAGGGAAATTGATTTAAATATTTATCATACAACTCGGTTTGCTTTAGTTGGCTATTACTTATGACAATAACAACACAATGGACAAATTCGCTAAGCGAAAATATTTTAATAGACTACTGCACGAATTTTGCCACTCGAGGCATCCGCTCCATTCATTTCTCGGTTGTACACTTCATATATTGATTTGTTACAATAAATAAAAGTTTAATAAATAATTTTTTACATTCATTCAAGTCACTGTCTCATCACATTTTAGTAAAAAAATATTTTGCGACTCGCCGCTGCGCTCACTCGCGTCCATCACAATTTGTCACTTTGCTATCACCGACCTTAAAAGCCAAGCATTAATAGGCATCGCCTTAACACATTATACACGCGCCCAGTCTTAACGTAAGACTTTCGAGTTCCATCTCTTTCGCACAAACTGACTTCACAGCGTCCACTCGTTCCACCTAGAATAGGCACACTATCACTTTCGAGCAGCCCGAATATTCTAGATGACTTACTTTGGCAGTGATCGAGGCCGTAACTCACACAGCGAAGGAGATTTTTTTTTTCTTTTGGTTCGTATTTAAATTTCGAATGTTTCATGGATTTGGCAGTGCAGAGCAATAATTTCGGAGGTGTTCCATTTTTCATTTAAATATTTCTTTCTTGCTGCATTTTTGCATTCGAATTTGGACCTCCTCGCGAGTCAGAAACAACTTCCGCCTTCAGATTCAAATTTAGAATCGTAGTGTTTTTCAGTCGCTTTTGAACTAGGAGCACTTGCAGCTGTACAGAGGGCGGGCCCTCACGAGGGCGCGTGCGGGGCGCCGCCGCCCGGCGACACCACCACCACGGGCTTCACGACGGTCGTCGCGCTCAGGTACTGCGCGCTCACCGTGAGCGGCGCGACGCTGCCTTTCACCATTTGCGTTTCCACCATCTAGAACGAGCGCTTCAAATTATTTTGACTGATACAGCTTATTGTGTCATGTGATGACACTTACTATTGTTTTCATGAAAATATTATTGTGATTAGAGAGTTCGATGGACATTAAGTACTAAAACAGACTTAAACCGTTTGTGAAGAGCTTTATAAATGTCACATTCCTCTAGCTTATGTCTCTACGTAGTTCAATGTGGTAAAACTTTTACTTCTACGACTTGACAGATACGGTAGCGATAATACTGAAGCCTTTTCATAATCGGGTTGCTCCGCTGGTTGAAACTCGTCAAATATTTTAACGAGCCGGTTTGTGATCACTCTGTTTACGTGATCTTTGTATGTAAGCCTTAATTATTATTAGCCTAGATAACCTGAATTTTAAGTATTTTGAATACAGGTGGCTAGAACATTGCCCTGGCTAGGCAAAGGTCACGGGTTCAATCCCCGTCTCGAATCGAATTGTCTTTTACCACTTAATTAAAAAAAAATGCGATTTTTGAAAAATTTGTAGTCGAACAAATAAACAAGTAAGCAGCTAGCTGACCTTGTGTGTGAGAGTGTGCGTTTGTAGCAAGTGCGCGGCCGGCTGAGACACCACCAACGGGAGCCCGTTCACCATCAGACTCCCATCTGCATAAAGAAAAAACAAAATTAAATATCACGTTCGTCTACGTTTTCTATCTGTAACTTGGATAGTAGTCTAGAACATCGACGATGATTTCAGACGGCAGCCAAATCGTAATCATCGCATCGGAATCGCGTATTTTGGCGACTGCTCCGAATCTGCATCGCGGTTTCACTTGAGTTCGGACGCGGTATCGGAGTAGCGCGTTTTAGGATCTAATTCGCCCCAACTCTTGTTTATAAGTTGGCGGTGTGGAGCGATTGCGTCTTGTGCGAATCACTTATATCTATTCTTTTATAACTTCTAACAAATTTCACTAAGTATATCTTTATTATTGAAGTAATATAGGTACACTGCTGGACCTTTTCTAAGGCCGCCATAATCGCCATAATTATCAACAAAATCATAAAATTTAACTTCTTAGTATTAAAAATAGTAATAATGCATACATTTTAGATAGTCTCGGAATGAAATCTAACTGATTGTCTTCCGGGATATTCAGAGAGAAAACTTTTCAAACGGGATAATCAGACAGATCGCCAGGTTTCGCAGCCCATGCATGCTTATTTCACTTGCCCCAGATTCATTAATCATTTGATACACGCACGTTTGGATATCCAAGTACTTTTGACCTATTTGTATTTGAGCAATCTGTTCACGTGGTTTTCGTAAGTCTTGGTTTACCTTGACTTCTTCTACCCTCTACTTTCACACAACAAATATTCTTCGTTAATCGTTTCTCATTCATTCGTTGTATGCGACCAAACCAATGGACCACGACATTTTCTCGTTGAATAGACACTTTAATTGAAACATTCATTTTATTCATTACTTAATACTTCGCACACGTATTCGGTCGGCCAACGTTACGACGACCGTTTTTCGAAGTGATCGTATCTCCACAACATTCAATTTACTTTCATGCATCTTCTGATATGCCCAGGTATCGCTAAGGAAAAACAACATTGGCACTAGTACTGTGTTGTGAATCACGAGTAATGGATAGAATGAAATCTAGGTATATAATAAGAGATGAAACATTTTATCTCAATTGACTATATATTAATGTTATAGATTAATATTTTTAATACTACTATGGTGGCAGAGAATTATATGGCCTCTCTGATCAAAGGGGTGACCGTAGTTTATGGACGTTTGCAACACCAGACGTACTGTGGAGCCCGCAAAAACCTTCTATGAATATTTTTAATAAAGTGAAAAAAGACAATTCGATTCGAGACGGGGATTGAACCCGTGACCTTTGCCTAACCAGGGCAATGTTCTAGCCACAGAACTACCCGAACCGTATCGAATCAAGTTGAAATTCTTCACCATATTTTAATCGTCATTCAAGAGAATGACCAGAGCCATCTATCGAGCTACTCAACAACTCGATACCAATGAACAGTGTTAGAACCATTTTTAAACATTGATGCGATGGACTCCACTCAATCTATGGATAAATTTTTAAAGCAATTATTTCTATGTTACATTTATCTCTCATCTTTATTTATTTATATATCTTTATATTGTACATATAAATAAATTCATTTATATGTAGGTACAGGAAGCATCCAAACACGCCTGCAGATCACATTAAAATTAATTCCGACTCGGGATTCGAACCCGAGACCTCAGCACGACAGTAGCAAACCTACCGATGCCACCGAGACAGTCGTATGACAACTGAAGAAGGTTTGAAGCCTAAATTTTCATATCGCATGAGAAAAGCTCCCTGTCGTGTTCCAGGCGACTACAGTTACCAGGATTTTTTCAAAGATAGCATTATAAGGTTTTCACATGATTCATTTGCCACCTTAGCAGTATATATAAGAAATATCGTAAAAACGTACCGCTCGTGGAAACTGGACTGGATGCTACGAAGCCGTTCTCTTTAGGTATCCTAATACTCTCCCCCGAGGTGGTTACACCTGTCAACAATATAAACTGTTACACGAACTAGTTATTTTATCGATATTAAAACCCCAAAAATAATAATATACAGCATTGTTTGCAAGCGAATAAAATGTATGATGGATCGCGAAGCCTGGCGATCCGTCCTCTCTGACTACCCCATCAGGGATACAGCGTTAAGATAATAAAAAGTAGCCCTATGTGTTATTCTGATTCCTGAAGTTTCATCATAATCCATTCAGTAGTTTTGTGTGAAAGAGTAACCAACATACATCACACACAACATACATACATTCTTACAAACTTTCGCATTTTGAGTATTAGTAGGATAATATAATAGTGCTATATACAGATAGACAATGAGTACGTAAGTAGGTACTTATTATTTACAACAAGCGAGTTCAAAGTGTTTTGCGCGAATTTATTAAACCCTGATAGGTATTTTATTTAGTTTTTAGTGAAAGTATTAAGATAAATCATTTTTATTGTTTTATTTTAATGTACAAATAGGTATATAATGTGTGTGACACTGGCAACACTTATTAAAGTAAAAGAAGTAATGGAATGGAAGAAGTCTTCGTCTATCCCGATGAGAGATAGGCGTGATTTTAATTGTTTTTGTATTAAACAGATGAAATTGAAAACTCATATTTGATCAAACAATTTACATAATAAAACGGTTCTCATTCTTGTCTATATTAGAAAGACAATTTTCTCGGGGCATCAAAATCTCAATACGCTATTAAAAGATTTGCCAAAAAGAGTAGAATATTTTGTGTGCGTGACAGTACCGAGACTAGTGACAACACGTGCCGACAAATCCCGGAGGAGTGTGCGGCTGTGCACTAGTGTGCGTGTAGGATTTCGACCACTCCTGCGGAGGTTTGGCGCCAACACGAGCGGTGACGCACGTTTGTCGTATATTATTTTCAAAAACTAGTGTAAAATTCGTGTTTTTGTTTTTAATAATGGTGGAATATTATACATAGAGTTCGGAAAAATGCATTAGTGAACTAAAGTGATATATTGCAAAGAATATCGGTGTTGTTTGTGTTAGTGCCAAATTTCCATAGATAGCCGCAATAAGGGATCCACTGTCTTATTGGGGCACGGACTAAGACCTAGGACTGAGGACTTGACATCGACAAACGACTAGACAGGACTAAACAAAATTACAAGAAAATAAATACTGAAGACTAGGCTGTATGGACTAAGTTTCCTTTGCCTGCCCAAGATGGGCGAAGACAACAACAAAAAAAAACCACTTCTGAGTCCACGCTCCTACACTTCAGCCCTGTCACCCCGCCAAATAGACCTAATTTATGAGATGAGTTCAGCTCATTCCCCTTCCACTTTCTTACAGAGATCATCATTCACCGCGCGACCTATACCAGGGTATCATAACTCACCGTTGGTATGCACGGGAGCCTGTAACACTCGCAGTCCGGCGCTAGTGGTTAACAACTGCAAGGCTGCTGGACCCACTACGAGACTACTGCCGCCGACCATCTGGAATAATCACAATTTTACGATGTCATTTTGATATTTTACAAGCATTTTTTATTAATTTGCAAAGAATTTATGTTTGTTGGGTGAAATCTTGCAACGCAATTTTGAAGTATAAATATCCATCACGCCTTATCCCCGAAGGGGTGGCAGAGGCATATTATATGCCCACTTTTCACCGTGTGGATACCTGTCCCACGTAATAGGTGGTGAGCCCATTGCCATGTTGAAATAGACAGACGCAGGATGTGACTACCTGCTGTTGAAATTTTTCAAGCCGCCCATAAGGCATTCAACCAGGCTTAACGACTGCCATTTTAGTGGCAAACTTGGACCAACGGCTTAACGTGCCTTCCGAAGCACGGAAACGCTCGCAAATGTAAATGCCACAAAGTGGTCACCCATCCGAGGACCAGCCATAGTGAAAGTTGCGTAACTCAGTGATCGTTTACACAACACTGAGACCGCGGGGCCACGAGCGCTTCTTTTTGAAGTAGATATCTTAAACCAATTGAGCTGAAATTTTGTATACACGAGTAGTTTGGATGATATGAATAGCTGTGTGACATGAATCTAAACCTAACATGGTGGAACACAAGATACCTACTACACCTATAAGATACTCAAGTACTTACGGCTAATGTACTGTTACAATATATAAAATGAAAGGGCTTGCTGAGAAAAACTAGAAAACTGTCAAAATGTTATGACTAAAACCACATAATCCATACCTATACGTCGACCTGGATGTCCCCGGTTATTCTTCGGAAGAATGTTCAAGAGTGTAATACTAAGATAAGCGTTTACGATCTCTTGATATAATTATGAGTAAATCTGTACCTACAATTGGTATATTATTTATTTCTGGAAACTAAACTACTGGAAACGACATTATAATATCCATCGTTCCCATTAGTCTGTAAGCTTTCCATAAAAGAAATTATTCAATACATTATCTGTCAAAGATTGCAGTTGTCGATTTCGGACTGTTTAAAATATACTCGTAACTAGTTAAAATATCATTCGATTAGATATCGATTAAATTGCTAATATCCAGAATTATATCGAGCTTGAATAGGTGCCACGTAATACATATTTTTATTTAAACCTGGATAGGACAGTTAACATTGCCAATTATATATGAAGAGGTCAACATAATTTTTTATACAACTAGGATATATATTTAATAGAAATTTATTAAAAAGATATATTTGTTTAATTTGTATGAACTAAATCACAATTTTAATTGGCACATGTTTCTTTGTTAGAAGTTTGAATATGAAAGGAGTACCTACACGATCAGATGATAAATAACAGGTATGAATGGAAGAAGAAAATAATATATTGAGCCGACCTTTTAAATTGTAATAAGGGCAAGAGAATAATGATGTCTCTTTATAATAAATTTGTTACTTTTAACCTTAAATTACTGTATAAAAGGGCATTTTATATCAGATAAGCTCTGAAATGTAATTTATCTTTCACATTGGATTTTTATTACCATACTAAACATTCCTCAAAATCACGAATATAGGTATCTCAACATTGTACATATTATCGGTGACTTAGGAGCATCACGCGAGACAGTCCAGCTGTTACTAAGTTGGCGCAAAATCACTAATGCGTACCTAAACGGTTTAAGGAACGGAAAGTTCACGTAAAAACTACTGAATAGATTTTAATAAAATTTAACAATAATATAGCTTACATATCAGAATAGAACATAGGCTACATTTTATTCCGGCAACAAGGTCCTGTGAAAAACGGGAAACTTGACTACGCGGGCGAAGCCGCGGGCGTCAACTTGTATGGAGCTTCTTAAGTGACAACCCCGCGCCGACGCAAAGAAAACTTAACGCGCGCGCATTTATAAGTTTCAATTTTGCTTGCGGGTGGCGAGTCTAGGTAGGTTTTTATACCTAAAACTGACTATTGCTAGGGAGCGAAACTTCTGTACGTAGTACTATTACTAATTCTGTGGCACAACACTAGTACACAGTATATGACAGCTATTACGTAAGCCGTCAGCCAGGGACGTTAGTTATGTATTTAGATCGGGATCAACGCTCGATTATACCACAAATTATTGACCCCATCCGCTTATTGATACCGAATTTAAATTCATTGTCGACTCACATTACAGAGACTATTTACATAATGATTTTCCGTTGCGTATTATTTATTTGTGACACAAATATATGGTTTACTGATCATCCTAGCTTAAACGTTTATGACAGAAGAACTAGTGACAGCCAGGAATTCACATGGCGAAAAGTGGGCATATAATTTGCCTCTGCCACATCTTCGGGGATAAGGCGTAATAGATAAATAAAAAATAAAAGTAAAGTTCCCGTTTCCATGGGAATAAAAGGATAAAATGTAGCCTTAGTAACTCCTTAGAACATCAACTATCTGCCAGACAAAGTCCCGTTAAAATCAATTCATAGATTATCCGGAACAAACAGAGAAAAATAAATGGTTTTTTTTTAGGAATTACCGTATATACTTTCATATGCATTTAGTAAAGAGATGTTAATTTAGCATTACAAACAGACACCTCTATTTTATTTAATGTTAAGATGCGGTGTGCTCACCTGTGAGATGGGTAAATGTATTTGTGCGGGATGTACCAATGTGGTGCTTAGAGTGTTCGTTACTCCATTTTCCACCGCCTAAAACAATATGCATAATCGTGTTAGTAAATTTCACAAGTTATCAAACAGTTTTAGATGGCGATTTGTAAAAAATGTTCCACAATATTTATTTATTACACATCTGTGACTGAGGTAAATAACTAAATTTGAATAAAATAATGTGTAATGTGCGCCATTAGATGCAACCCTAATATTCCTGATAGACGGAGAAGGATTTGGCGCGGGTACAAATAGACGAGGAGTTCAGAGGTGTCAGGAGGTCAGACGTTAATGCCAAATTACTCCTGGTAGAAAATCAAAGTAGATATTTCATTTTTTTTAATAAAACACTTGTACTTTTCCACAAAATTGAATTTTTAACCTGACCGGTTTCGCCTTACGACATTTTCAAAGTTTAAACCCTACGTATGGCTAAACCAGTCAGGTTAAAGAGTAAATTTTGTGGAAAAGTACAAGTGTTTTATTCAAATGTGTAGCAAGTTCCACCAAGTGCCATCAATCAATAGTATAAACATTATTTTAGCTTCGGCTGATACTATTTGACTCGTTGACAGCGATTAAAGGCAATGAAGATTACTACGGCTGCTGGAGACATTTCTCTGGGAAGGAAGTTATCAACTGCTAGTTAGTAATACATGTAAAGTAATACTTACTTGTGAGGAAGGATCTGCAGACGCCAGAGTGGTAAGCGTCAACGTATTAGGTCTTGCTCCGTAAGACGTCCGCACAACCTGGAACAGTTGAAACAATAAATTGAATTAAGTTAACTATATTTAGTGGGTCCGCTAGAGCCTCGTCCGTTAATTAACATTGCATGTCACGGATATTTTGGGGGAGCAATCACCACTATTTCCATTACCATTTTTTAAATTACCGAAGATAGCATCGAGTTGTAGACAGTCAAAGGCCATCCGTAGCCGGGTTTTAATCAGCGACACGTGTATTTTTTGTACCAACATACACAGTGGGTGTGATTATCAACGAGGTAAACAAAGTGTTCAGATAAGGATAACTGATAAAGCTTTGTTTATTACTAACCAGCAAATGAATATTTAAATATTTTAACTAAATAGGTACCTAAAAATAGTATCTACTAAACCGGATGTTTCAATGAACATCATTGTACGTATGTTTTAGTGAATGATGGCTAGCGGGTCGTTTTTCAAATGGGTCTTTTCCCGCCCTCACATTACACTCATTCTTGTGCCTCCTGTATACCAGAATCTACAGCAATGACAACGGTCAGAAAAATAACTCCAAGCTGAAACTCCGCAAATTAAATTGAAGAAATACTGGAGGAGCCGAAAACATAGTAAAACTTCCTTGGAAAACGGAAGACCAGAAAAAAGCAACTAGTTGAGCAGAACCTCCTAGTATCAAGGATTTATAAAATTAAGCGTCATATGTGAGCTATAATCTATTCTTATAACATTTTTTATTATTCTATGTGGCAGGTAAGCATAGGCTCACCTGGGACCCAATTCTCAACCATACGACTTCAAAGCGTAGACGTAAATTTACTGATGAAATGTCTTTTGTCACTTATTTCGCCGTTTCTAAATATAAAACATGACATTTCACCCGCAAACTTCCGTATGATCGAGAATTGGGGGCCTGGACCCCAATTCTTGATCACATGACTTGAATGCGTAGACGTTAACTTACTGGTGAAATGTCCTTTGTCTCATGTAGGTATAGCTGTTTCTAAATTTCCCTCTAAGCTTTTAAGTCTTATAATCGAGAATGGGGGCCCTGATCAAAAGTGGTCCATCATAACCTATGAACGTTGCAACACTCGCGCTGCCCACCCTATTATCGTGTTGAAACAGCCTGTGGCTAATTGCCGTATGGCAAAAACACTTAGAACCACCACATTTTCCCGGGTACCTTTTATCATTTATAAATGTGTAATATTTTAACCCTGTACTGTCGAGGAATGTACCTATAGTATTTTAATAATATTCTGAAATTGGTCAGATTACTATTTGCCGAACGCACGCAACAGATGGAAACTTCATGACGTAGTTTGTTGGATAATACGAACAAATTACGAAGCCGACGGCAAAACATTCATTTTCCTTAAGTGTACATTGATCCGATGATTACCAAACAACATTTAGTTCTCTCCCTTGTTAGGTATACGTACTACGCACTGACTTATCAAAGTGTAAGCGATATCTTTTTTGAGTACATAATTATACATACGTCACTGACAAACCCAATGACCAGCTAATCATACAGACAATCTCTCCTATTTAATATAGGTACAATTCAGTACCTACCATTTGTATGACATTTTTATTGGTATTTTTCGACACACTATAAAAGTCTAAAAACTACTTGTCAATTTGTCAGTATTATCCTCAAAGTGATATACAAAGTAGTACCTATTAAACCCTTATATTTCCGACTGAGACTTGACTTGACAATTCCTTCCTAATTATTTTTCAGTTAAGAACCTATCCTATTCAGATTAAAACTCTTATTTATTAAGAAACACTAATCGAGTTAACAAATAACTTTTAAGTAACAGGACTCAATATATAAAAGTAAAATTTTATTGAAATTCAGTTATGTGCAGTTAGCAAATGGTCAATAACAAATCCTAATCTCGGATTAGGATAGCTCTAATTTGTAGCGAAGTACCAAGCGCACATACCTGCGAAGTGGTAGGCGTTATTTGTATGGGCAGCGTATGTAGCTTCGTGCTTAGATTTAAAGTTCGGGGAGGTGAAGTTTCCATCCTTGCGACGGAACGGGGTGGCGAAGTTGATATCTGAAAGAATATTATGTATCTAAATATTATATTAAATACACTAGTCATTTTATTAATAAGCGCCGATCTTTTCTATGACAGTTTAGATACAGCTATTCATTTACTTACAGTTATAGGAATTCCCAAAACATTTCCATTAACTGGATCATCTCCTTTGTCATCTGTGACAGCATCTAATAACAAAGAAAATAAAAGAAAATAGATTTTTACAGACAATTTTGAATGCCCAGTTTATGTTAAAATACGAAAAACCCATTGTTTAAATTACAATACAAAACAAACATATTAATAAATACTTGTGTAAGTTCATGCTTTACATAAACAATTCACAATTATTAATAATAACGATTATTTGTTATTTTTAATTAATAGTCGAAGCCAAATATTAAATAATCTCGACCAAATATACCAGGAACGCAACACGTTGTAAGAGGTTAACGTACCGACACTCCGAGTGCGCACAGTGGCTCGTACGGAGATCTCTCTTTTCAAGGCGGACAACCGTTGTTGAGCTGCGATCTTTTCGCGAGCGAGTCGTTCCATCTCGTGCTCGCAATCGCGTTCCTTCCGTCGAAGCACCTGCGGAGAATGTACCAGGAGCACATAAGTTTATAACAGCTACAATTCGTCTTGAATGAAATCCTCGGCTATTCTACGATTGCTATAAGTTAGTATGTAAGGGTACTTGCCACTTTATTGATGCTATTTTAGCATTAAATACAATAGAATTAAAAGAAACATCAATTTAAAACGTAATTTCGATAGCATACTAGAAAAATATGAGACAAAATGAAGTACAATGTCATAGAATTATAACTTTATGAACAGAAGATTAGTATGCAGCAATCGCGATAATTGACGCTTAGATTCTAAGAAGCCGTAATTTGATTGGATTATGAAGTTGTACGCATTTCACGAACACTGACGAATTTACTGAGAAATTTACAAGTAGGTAAGCAATTCAATTAGTTGTAGGTAAAAATTCAATAGCAATTCAATGAAATGAAAATATTTGAAAACAATTGTATTCTAGCATTATAATATAAAATAATTATCTTGTATGGTTGTAATTTATCAACTGCTAAGCGTCTAATAAACAATAAATTGATATACAAATTAAAAATGGTTCAGCCTAAAGCAAAGAAAGTAGGCAACTTAACAAAATGTTGAGATATATAAATTTTTAGATAAGATATTCAAATTAATAGGATGATATTTAGGATATCAAATCTATTAGTATTTCTGCAAAATTTCGTGTCCAGGTAGTAATAATAATAATAGGTACTTATTGTTGTCTATACATTGTTATTTTTTTTTTAATATTCTATTATTATAATTTTTAAAATCCATTCTATAAACAAACTAAAGTTTAAAATTTCAGCTTATGACTTTGTTGTAGTGTTGGTTGTGCGTTGATTCAAATAATTCAGGACAATCTATATAGATATATAGAGATTAGAAAGAGAGTTTATTAATATGGATTCAAGGCGTCCTTGCAGCCGTCGTCAAGCACGACCTACTTCATATGTTAATAAAAAATTATGAATCAAGGGAACGTATAACTTGCTTAGATGCATTCATGAATGTATAAATACCCGATACGTGAGTTTTAACTCGATCCATCCAGTAAATGTGGAATTGAAATTTATACTTTTAGAAAAAAAATGCTTAAAATGACATAGAACGAAGATGGCTAAAAAATTACCAAATACTGAGGCTACTAGCTACCATCCACTGGACATGTACTGTCGCTGTTACATCAAAAAATATAATTGTCACGCCATGGGGACTTAGATTTATTAGAAGAGATTAAACTGCCTCGTAGAAGTGAAGCTTGACATAAATATTGTAGTGATTTGATACTAACCTGAATATATCTAATAGCAGATCCCAGAATAGAAAGATTTGACGTTTTCTTGTCATCTGGTGTAGCAGGTAATTGTCTTTTGAGAAGTTCAAAGCATTCCTTTAGGTGCGCTCTACGATTTTTCTCGAGCTTATTGTGAACTTCCCTTGTACCGGCTCGAGGAGCACTACCGCTGCTCCCTCCACTGCTTCCATTGATGCTGCTGCCGCTGCTACCATTACTACTAACCGACGGAGGTGAGGGGATTTGGGGTGGCCTGCAGACAAGGTTGAAATTTGTTTAGCACACCAGAATTAGTACTAGGGCCTCTGAAATCTAGAGAGAGCTTTCTAAACACTTAATATTACTCCGTATTATACATCTGACGAAGGCCTGTCTAGAAACTACACCGTATCACTAGCAACAGTTTATAGGTTATCGTACTTTACGGAACGATTTGTCTTGCAAATGTCAAGGTAAGTAGTATTTAGTTAACTCAACTAACAAAGGATTTTAATGCCCCCTATAAATAGGTATGGCGGACTGCATGTGTAGACGCGGGGAATAATCTAGTAATCCAAGTTAGCATGGAAAGTTCGTAGCTAACTATGACGCGGGCTATGCTCAGGGAAGGCGAAGGACTGTGTGTTTTGTTTGACGAATATTAAGAGAGAGAAGCCTAAATCCAATAGCAGTTATTTTCTGTTTTATGGGTAGGCCTATTAGTTGCGTCCATCGCCTATGATAATGATTATTATAATCTAGCAATACATCGCACATGTTATTTATTTGATATCATTGCGCTTAGTCATCGAACTACAAGTACGAAATGCACAGTTTTAAATGAGCGATGCATTTACATCCTGACAAGGCCTAGCTGTCGTATGAATACAAACCTATAGGGCATTACATATGCATTCAATTCACGGTTGTTTAATATCCAAGCCTTGACAGCAATCGAGTTAAAAATAACAACAGCGCATTGGAGAATGATAGGCAAGGATGAAATTACAATTTCTATTAAGACCTGTTTACATTTTATTGTAATAGCCACTAGGTTCACCAAATATTACGTAGGACAAAATGTAACTAGTGAAATTTATCAGCAACGCCTTAATCTCCGAAGGGTGGTAGAGGCATACAAAACGCCCACATTTCATCGTAAGCATTTTTGTCCCACGTATCTAACCTTTTTTTTACATTTATTTGTTCATGTATTTTTGGTCAGTATAAACTGTAGAGTTTCCGTTGTAAATAGCAAACAAAAAAGAAAAAAAAATGTATTTCCAAGTATTATCGACGAGTATAAATAGTATAGTCGTTTCTGCAAGTATTGTACAATTACAAATCAAAAGCTTGTATAGTCAATATAACCAGTATTACATTATTAAACACGATAAGAATAATGCCTACCTTAATTGTATTTATTTAATACTGTACAATTGTTTAGTGAAACGGTTCAGCTCTTTTCAATTATCGCCTAAATATGTATTAGGTAAATAAGTAGAGCCACAATACAAGTAGAATTCTGTCGGCAGCTCTATGGGTATTCTTCCGAGGGCTCACCCAGCCATAGACAGATGGAAGTGAAACTTGGTCACCTAGATTGATTATATATCAGAGACCGAAAACAAGATTTAATATGTTTGTTATTTATATATTAGTCATCAAGTACAGAACCTACAAAATGTTGTAGTTATTTGAAGCTCTATAATTATTAAATAAATAAATATCCATCACGCCTTATCCCCGAAGGGGTGGCAGAGGCATATTATATGCCCACCTTTCACCGTGTGGATTCCTGTCCCACGTAATAGGTGGTGAGTCCATTGACGTGTTGAAATAGACAGACGCAGGTTGTGGCTACCTGCTGTATAATTTTTTTTAAGCCGCCCATAAGGCCTTCAACCAGGCTTAACGACTGCCATTTTACTGGCAACCGGGACCAACGGCTTAACGTGCCTTCCGAAGCACGGAAACGCTCGCAAATGTAAATGCCACAAAGTGGTCACCCATCCGAGGACCAGCCATAGTGAAAGTTGCGTAACTCAGTGATCGTTTACAGAACACTGAGACCGCGAGGCCACGAGATAATTATTAAATTCATATTGATCCCACAACTTGCCCATTACACTACCCTGTGATGCGATGAATACGTATGGATTTAATGGCAGGATATAAGGCGATGCAAGCAATACAGTTTATACTAGTTAATCGTTTGAATCAAAGGGATCATTCTATTATGTACCAAAATCAGAAAGTCTCGTTTAAAAAAAATAACGATTTTGAATTTGAATTTGAAATTTACAAACCAAACTTGTTTTAAAAAAATATGATAACGAGCGTAGGCGCAGAAAATGATGATCAACTAGCTCTAACCTAACGCTTTAGGCTACAATATTGGCTAGCCTGGCTAGCTCATAAAATGATGATTCACTATACGATTTTAGTGGTCTATGATCTCTAACACCAATCAAGCTCAATTCTAGTATTTTGTTTATGTAGGTCTAGACTCCTGTCACTCAAAATGGCATTTTTATTTTCAATTAATCGGCATACCGACTTTTCAAAGATTTTCACTTCAAAACAATACCATTTATTTTGAGAATTTATTGGTATTTCTCCAATTAGATCTTGATCAATGAGGAACTGAATAGGATTCCTTCTTGATTATGGCGCTTTTTTTTATTTTTTTATTGGAAACACTAAGTAATTCATTTCATATTTTTCATAAATGGAATTGCAAATATCCCGATTTAGCCCAAAAATGTATGAAATATAAAAGATCTTTCAGAGATAAAACTCGACTCTATAAACTCAATAAAAGTTTCGACCACCTTTCGACTTACATTGATCATGATTGTCTCTTGTTTCGGTCACAGATTAGATAATATTTTTAACAAACAAACGACTCGTTTCAACAGTTGCGCGTTGCTTTTGACTTTATCTTACGTAAAACGTTACAAATCATACCTTCCATTGTTTAATACTCGTAACTAGCTTGTGCCCTGGTATTAGATCAGCATTTGGCGAGAAACTTTTCATTTTCCGACATTTTAGTCATCAATTTTACATAAATCA
Organism: Thumatha senex; assembly: GCA_948477245.1. NCBI lineage: Eukaryota > Metazoa > Arthropoda > Insecta > Lepidoptera > Erebidae > Thumatha > Thumatha senex. Next base: position 20,332,971 of record OX419744.1, on the reverse strand, counting down.
TTATAATGATAAAATACACCTAGTATTTTATCATTTTATCGAAATAGACAGGGAGTTCACCCTCGTTAGGTCCAATAGCCTTTTTTCCGCGTACGCTTAGATTGTGGGATGAACTCCATGCCTGGGTTTTCCCGAACGTCTTCAATATGGGATTTTAAAAAGGGTCTTAGAGGTTCAAAAGGGGTCTTAGAAGGTTTATAAAGGGTCGGCAGCGCGACTGTTGCACCTCTGGTGTTGCAAACGTCCATAAGCTACGGTGACCACCTTCCATCAGGCGGGCCTTAGGCGTGTCTGCCACCTCAGTGGTATAGAAAAAATACTAAGTTTATACATTTTTCAAATGATCGACGCAGTTTGACTAGTGAATGCATACCGTGTGCGATCAGTTTAAGTGAAAACAGTTGGTAAATTCTCATGACAAAACATGTGGAATGCTGGTTTGTTGTCAGCTAAGTTTTATATGACTTTTTATACTTGCCATTTTCTTTCCGTGTTTTATTCGTTTACTGTGTGTATATAATTTTTATAAAACATACTTCAGCTAATATCACCTCAAAAACAATAATAATAATGTACATTCAGTAGAATTAGGTACTCTAATAATTGAAATCCTTACTGTAATGTACATTGACTGCCTCGGTGGCGCAGTGGTAGTGTAGGCGACTGCCGCGACTGAGTTCCAGGGTTCGATTACCAGGTTGGAAAAAAATATTTGTATTATTTGTTTGTTTCTGAGTTTAAGTGTTTCATATGTATAATATGTATGTATTTAGAAATATATAAGTAAGTTTATCGTTCGTCTGGATCCCATAACACAAGCTTGTATTAGCTTACTTTGGGCTAGACGGCGCTGTGTTAAAAGAAATGTCCTACAATATTTATTTTTCATTATTTATTTACATGAAATAAATCGCTTACAAGTTGATAGTAATCATGAACCAGTTTTTAATTAAAAGTTTTGCCTCTCTATTGCTAGTAAAATTGAAAATAAACAGAAACGTAAATAAAATTATGTACATAGCACAGTTTAGTAGATCCGTTACTAAATAAAACTTGTTTGAAAAGTTTAATAGATCCAAGCCGGTAGTCCCACGAAGTAAGGAGAATGATAATAAGTACCATAAAAACACGTATGACAACAAAGCATCGTTCCGCACGAGATGTCGTGCGAATCTCCAGCTGTTTTAGACACCGCTGTGACTAGGAGAACATAAACTTAACATACCCATGACTGTTACTCGTAGTTCGCGGCCTGGAATGTTCTTGTGGAAAGTCAAGAAGGGGCGCGGGGGGAACGGTGACTACCACTGGCAACGGTTCGAACGTAACGGCGGCGGGTGTCACCGGCGACGAGGCCACCGAGCACGCGGCCACCGGTACCGACACCGGCGACGTCGGCCGCACCACGCCATTGCTGCGCGCAGACACCACCGGCAACCCCGGCACTCCTGTTCCTGTCACCACTCGTACCGATACCGGGGACTTTGGCTCCTCCTCTGAAACCAAAGATACCTATCACAAACATCGAACACACTAATTAGTCCGACAATAAAAATTAACATAGCCTATGAGTGTCTAGTTGTCTACAAACTGTCGTAGTTGTAAAACGAGCAGCCGTATGTTTTCTAGATTGGTCTCAATCTCAACACTTATCAGACGCGTGTCAAACACTCGTCGACGGCTGCAGTCCGTGGCGGTAAAGTACCAGGCGCACATAACACAGTAGGCGTTCGCAACAGCCAGGGGTCAGATGAAATAGTAGTAAAGAGTGAGACAGACTCACTATTTGTGTTATGCAATCTTGAACCGTCTACTGACGCAATAAAGTTTATAGTTGAGCATAAGCTACGACTATCAGTCACGCTGCAATGGCGAGAGGGACGGGCGACTTTATTAATACGTTTAGAAAGAGACAGAAGAGGGGCGTGTTCAAGCGACATTATAAAATTACGTCAGCACATGTGGTTGCGCGCGTGCTTTCGGTTTGTTTGGTGTAACAGTTGCCACGCCGAAAATCAGCTGCTTTGCGGAGTGCCACAAAAAAACGTCTTGTACATTTACAAGATGCTGCTTGTAAATTTTTTAACGTCTGCTAGTAAGTTCGAGTTGTTTTGTTTAACGTTGAACAATTTAAGCTTTTAAGAACAACAAAAATAAATATGTATGTATTTGAAATTGATTTTAAGTATCTAGTTACACCCTCTTTACAATACGTAGTAATAGAAGTTATTCATTTATAATTTCCTAATAAAATATTTATTTTACTAGTTTGAGCAAACGGTATTTGTTTACTACATATTGAACAGTCCGACAACATTGGAGGATATCGAATTATTTGTTAGGTGTACTTGCAATATTAGGTACCTAATTATGGGTCTAATGATCATTTCATTGGTAACAACATCAACCATTGACGGAATACGAACCTAGGTAAAACTCCTTATAACTATTTAAAGTAAACCACCAATTTTGGTACCCAATTTTAAAAACTTATAATATTAAATCAATTGTTCCATATGTATACTGTTACCGTATCCACAGTCCAAACACAGAAGAAATACAGTAGGATTTTATTATTTTTAATTTCTTTTGGTTGCGAGTACTTTTTTAAAATACAAATCAAAGACACCCTGTGAAGTTTTTTGCGAAATCCTAGAATTAATGGCGATAACTATGACAGTTATCTCATTTCAAACGTTTAAACACGATAAAAATATTGATAAAATATCCACGTTTAACAAAAGTTCATTGCAATGTCGACAGATAGTAAAAAACTTATCGTTTATCAAATGTCACTGTCTGCTACTTAATTATCGTTCGATAGTTCAACGATCACAACTCAACATATCAAAAATAAATTTACCAAATAATAGGAAAACATAGAACACGTGTGGTTGTTGACCGATTTATACAATCGCTTTAACTTGAATTAGTTTACCCTTAGAGGGTGATAAGTATCTTGCCCCCGTGACTTTGATAAACGTTCGCAGTTAATAATGCGTATGAAGAATAATCTTGGATCAATGATACTTGTAGTACGAATGACACATGAAATAATAGACTTATTAGAATATAGCACTCGATCACAAGCCGCATATGTTATAGAAATGTCGAACAATTTCATCTAGAATATAACAAACACATTAAAGAACTTTATAAACGACGCAAATGTCTAGTCGTCTGAATAATAATTATAAGTATTCTTTTGATAAAAATGAACGACGCTGAATTGAATTATTTAGTGATACGTAGGGTTTCAGATATTTACTATTGTCTTTTGTTAGGGGTTCAAATAATAGAATATAGGTACTTCGTTTGTATGTCAATTTTTGTATGTGTTTTTCGCAAAAACGATGAACTGTTATAATTTTTTTATTTTTTTACTACATGGTATAAATGTATTTAAATAATTAGTTGTCTCTGCCAGATGGATCGACGATCTGGAAAAAGCACAGGGAGGGACTGAATGCGGAAGGCACAGGACCTTGTGTTGTGGCGTGAATTGGGGGAGGCCTACGTCCAGTAATGGACTTCTATAGGCTGATTGATAGATCAGCTCAAGATGCAAGTCTCAATCAATATCTAATTAGAATAAACCAATTTTCACTGAATGTTTGAAAATAGTGTACAAAAAAAAGAGTTACCTTGACTTTTTAATAAGTACATAAATATAATAATGTAATTAATATTTTAAAGGCATATTGGTTTCAATGAAAACAAAATCAATATTAACAAGCAATAACAATTCGAACTACAAAGAATCGACACCCATTATTTGTTATATAACGGTTTATCTTACTTAACCAATAACGTTAAGGTTATTTCTAGAAAGGAGCGAACAAATCATTTAAATCACCCAACCGGTAACGATAATATAAAAAAAAGGCATGATATAGGCTTATTGGCTGTCAATAGCAGATAGTACCAGGATCCAATGAAAGCGTAGGTAGTGACCGAAGTGGGGCAAGGGTGACGTACGTCAGCGGCCTTCTGCCTGTCAGGGGTCTTGCAAACAGCGCAAACGTAATAATTATAATAAAGCTAGATTATAATAATACCTGCGTCGTAAATTTATGAGGAACAATTTTCAATAAATATTTTCTTTGTTTTAAACAGGATTGAAAAATATATACATAACACATACATACAAGCTTTATATTGCCGCCGCCGGTCATATCATTATTTGTTTGCACTGACACTATAGTGAGTGATAACGGAAACCGATAAGAAAGAGCTGATGTTTAATAAAGTAATTACATCAATAATTGGAATTATATTAGATACCTATTTCATACAATCCAATCTATATTAGAAAACATCATTTATATCAGAGAGACTATTAACATGCTATCGCATACTAAAAGATTTTATAATACATACGATAAAGCTGCTAGTCAGCTATGTAATCCGGGTACAATTGCTCATGGCGGGCGCGCGTCAACAGACTCGCTAACAACATTAGTCTCCCACGAAGTGTAACCACCCACACGTGCGAACTAAACTGTGATTCCATTCCAAACCGGTATCGATGTTGGTCTGCATCTGGGGTTAGGTCCACACTGGTATTATAAATACTTAAATTACCAATACTAAATGAATACGCTACGTTCGTCGTAGCTGCTATGCTGTACAGAAGCAAGCTAAACAATGCAAGTTTCCCATATTAATAACTAAATTAAGGCAAAATAATAAATGTATTTAAATATAGCAGTTTTAAATAATTAGTTGTCTCTGCCAGATGGATCGACGATCTGAAAAAAGCGCAGGGAGGGACTGAATGCGGAAGGCACAGGACCTTGTGTTGTGGCGTGTACAAAATAATTTATGTCATTATAAGAAATATTTTATCTTTGGTAGTTATTTGTAGTTTACTAGACTACTGACTTTCTCTTTTACGATATGAATTTATTTCATCTATCGCTAGTTCACCTAAGATCTATTTATTGTTATATCTTTCAATTAACACCTTTGTCTTAAAATTCAATAATACGACTGATGTTTATGATCGTATGTATTAAAATAAATAAAATATCCATCACGCCTTATCCCCGAAGGGGTGGCAGAGGCATATTATATGCCCACTTTTCACCGTGTAGATTCCTGTCCCACGTAATAGGTGGTGAGCCCATTGCCGTGTTGAAATAGACAGACGCAGGTTGTGGCTACCTGCTGTAGAATTTTTTTTAAGCCGCCCATAAGGCCTTCAACCAGGCTTAACGACTGCCATTTTACTGGCAACCGGGACCAACGGCTTAACGTGCCTTCCGAAGCACGGAAACGCTCGCAAATGTAAATGCCACAAAGTGGTCACCCATCCGAGTACCAGCCATAGTGAAAGTTGCGTAACTCAGTGATCGTTTACAGAACACTGAGACCGCGGAGCACGAGAGATCGTATGTATTAATTACTATTACTTAGGCCTCGAAGATACTAAATCGTTTTTCCACTATATCTCGTTTGAATCGGAATGCATCTTCAGTTCGTCAAGATTTTCATACAATAACTTTACACTTCCATATTGTACTACTGTATACACATCAATAACCGATCCATAATTTTACTTTACTCATTTCACGAGCGTCTTTATATAACAAGGTTAGCTTTCCAACAAAAGCAAAATAATGGAGAGGACAAAATAGTTTAGCTACGCTGTAATAGAAGGTAATGGCACGATATCCTGTGACTAGAAATGGCAAAAAAGGTGTGACTAAGAAGGTGAAATGCACAGGTGAAATGAGGCATAGCGCGTTCGGCAAAGGCACGTGACAAGAGATCACGCGGGCTCTCTAAAGCCGCATCTGGATTGCGTGTTAAGTCCACAGTGACACAAACACAATTATCATTTAAAAATAAATAGTAGTGCACGAAAAATAACAGATAGGTTAATGAATAAAATTACATGACGTCTGCTTGTTATTGACGTGAAAATAAAACAAATTGGTCGTACATATATTTACACAATTTTTTGATATAGATTGTCCTATTTAAGGAGGGCACGCGTGGCCGAAATCGTCAGCTTCAGAGAAATATCGCACTTTGTGGCGTGATATACAGTTTTATCTCAATGTCAATAACCTCGCCAATACGAGACAGTATGTTCTACATTTTTACGGCGCTTCAATGCAGGACATAGCATAGGTGACACGTGTAACTTAGTATAACAGTTAGAATTGACCACCTATCGATGACCAAACGTAACAAAATGACGAATATGTTAACAAGTGTTACAATTATTAAAAAAATGTTCTTCATTACAAAGAAGTCCGAATGTAAGAGGTAATATTTAGGTAACACTTCATTCAAGAATTGATTGGTGCCGCAGTAGTAGAGTAGAGAGGCGATTGGTGAAGTCTCTGAAGATCAAAAAAAATATTTGTGCGATTCGTAAAAGTTTGTTGCAAGGTGTTTAATATGTATTAGTAAAAATAAGTATATCTATGAGTTATCTAGATCCCACAGCGCAAGCTTATTAGCTTATATACTAGTTTTACCCCTAGTCCGGTAATTGTATTTTTTACAATTATCAGAATCAGTAGGGCTAAGTATAATCAATGTTATAGGTATCACAGTTATACTTTATGCTTTTTAATATACCAAAATAATGCATAATGTCGATTACAATATAAAACTTGGCTATAGAAATAACATTGGAGATTTTTTCTACATGATACATACATATATTTCCCCTTTACCCTGAAGAAGTAGACAGGGGTATACAATACGTCCACGTTTTACCACTGCATTAGTGTCACGAAATAAGTGGTCAAACTTTGACGTATTGTTTTTTTTATTCAAATTTAAATTTTTCAAATATAATTTCTTTATTTGCTATAAATGAGGTAAATAGGTAGGTACATTGTGGTATTGATAGGTCCAGAAAAATATATTATAAGTGCGTGCTCATTTAGCCATTATAATAATAGCATGCAAATTTTACTTATTTACTATTAGATTTAGATTTCCAAAACGGATAAGGTCCCACGTGGCTTAACGTCCATGTTGAGGATGATCAAACAAAATATAATTAAAGATTCGATGATTAACATCTAGGGCAGGTATCGACAAAATTCTTACATAAGATCATTAAAACGTTTATTCATCTATACTAATATTATAAAGCTGAAGAGTTTGTTTGTTTGTTTGGTTGAACGCGCTTATCTCAGGAACTACTGGTCGGATTTGAAAAAATATTTTTGTGTTAGATAACCCATTTATCGAGGAAGGCTATATGCTATATATCATTACGCTACTTTACTGGGGAGCAGAGCAGTAGTCATAAATGTCGACGAATCGGGCATATTTTTATGCATTATTGTAGAATTTATAAGCGATGGGATTAAATAGGTGCGACGGGAGGTCGAAATATTCCACGGGCGAAGCTGTGGGGGTTATCTAGTTACTTATATGCAGGCAAAAACTAGGAGCTCAAATGACAGCTATATGACTGCCTCTGTGGCGCGGTGGGAGTGTATCCGACTGCTACGCAAGAGGTCTCGGGTTCGATTCCCGGGTCGGAACAAATATTTGTGTGATCCACAAATGTGTGTTTCGGAGTTTGGGTGTTTCCTATGTATAATATGTATGTATTTAGAAGTATATAAATATGTTTATCAGTTATCTAAATCCCATAACACAAGCTAATATTTAGCTTACTTTGGGCTAGATGGCGCTGTGTAAAAAGTGTCCCACAATATTTATTTTATTATATCACCACGCGAGTGTGACGTAAAACTAATCGTAATATACCTAGTCAAACAAAAGAAAATGCGATAAGATTACTCCATTACAGTTTTGTAAATTATAGGTAGTATGGGCTCTGGCTTTACCCATTAATCTACATCTCTTTTTTTTTTGTATTTTCAACTTTTCTTGAAGTCCTAGCTCCTATTCATATTCGTATATTCCTAATTATCGATCTTTTTTGAAAGCATTTAGTACGCTATACTATATATGTCTATTTCATTATTTAAATACGGAAAATGTATGGTTCGATTAGCTTAGAGCTGTGTTCTACATGAAATGGATAAAACGTATTTTATTTAAATAAATATTTTTAAACTTTAAATAGTTTTCACAATAACGTTTTCGATGATATGAAATCGTTAGATAACCTTAAAAAAATAAATGACCCTTAACTTCACGCTGTATCCCTGACTGGGTAGTCGGAGAAGACAGATTGCCAGGCTTCGCGATCCATGCATACTTCTTACGCTTCTTCAAGATTCATCAATCGCTTCATGTGTATGAAGCGATTAATGAATCTTCATGTGTATGAAGCGATTGATGATATTGTGCGAAAGTAGAGGGTAGGAGAAGTCAGGGTAGGCCGAGATTTACATATAAAGACCACGTGAGCAGATTGCTCAAAAACGGAAAGGTCAAAAATACTCTGATACCCAGACGTGCGTCCTTTATGTAAGTCTCGGCCTACCCTGACTTCTTCTACCCTCTACTTTCGCACAATATATATTCTTCGTCAATCGTTCCTCACTCATTCGTTGGACGTGTCCAAACCAACGGAACACGCCCTTTTCCAGCTTAACGCTGACACTTTCATTCAAACCTGCCATATTGCGTATCACTTCGTACGTATTCGGTGGGCCAAAGTAACGCCACACAATTTTCGAAGTGATCGCATCTCCACAGCATTCAATTTACTTTCATGCGTCTGCTGACATACCCAGGTTTCGCTACAGTAAAGCAAAGTTGGCACTAGCACTGCGTTATGAATCGCTAGTCGTGCTTCTCTAACGATGCTTTGTCGCTTTACTAATTGGGACAATGCCTAGAATAAAATAGAATAAACTTTATTGCACACCAATGTAAAACATTAACGTAAAGAGACAATTTCAGTTTTACCAATGTACAGAGGGCGGCCTTATCACTAAAAAGCAATCTCTTACAGGCAACATTTGCATGGAGAAGATTGTGAAAGATTACGTGGGAAATGGGTAGCTATTAGTGTTAGATATTTAATTTAGAAATAGCAATAAATACATACATTACAAAATATACAACAAAATAATATAATAATATACAACACCGTGTTAACTCTGTTTCCGGCAGCTACTCACCGTTCTACATCCAAATCACATCTTCCATCCGCGCTAAACATACTCCCTAAATACACAATTTCATTCACTTGCTCTAGACGTTCCTGGTTTACCCTAATCTCGCATTTAGTTCTTACGTCATCTCTTTCAAATACTAGAACCTTAGTTTTACTTGCATTCAAGCGAAGACCCTTACTTTCACACTCCTCTTTCATATTAGTGATTAATGCCTGAAGGTCGGCTTCTGATGAGGCCATGAGCACTGCATCATCGGCGTACAGCAGACAGTTTACTGTAAAGTCACCCAAATTCACACCCATATCACAATCTTTCAACTACTGCAGGCAACTGTCCAGATACACTATGAACAGCCAAGTGGACATGACACAACCCTGTTTGAAGCCTGGACAGGCATCAAAAAGAGGTGACACATCCCCCCCTACTCGCACGCAAGCCTTACAGTCCCTATAAAGCGACTGTATTGCCCGCAGTAGCGAGCCGTCCACACCATATCCGAGCAGCAAATCCCACAGAGTTTCTCTCACAACGTTATCAAATGCTTTCTCCAGATCCACAAAAGCTCAGAAAACCTTCTGGCTAATAGCCAGTAACTTCTCCGCGATCATGCGGAGGGAAAACACTTGATCCATGCAGCCTCTTCCACGTCGGAATCCGCATTGAGCCTCCCAAAAATACCTTTTATACTTTTATTGCATTCTTACCGTTATAACCTTTGCATACACCTTACTAGTTAAGCTGACAAGCCAACCAACCAGCCAACCAACCCAACATATATTATTTCTAACAATATTTGTTTATTCTTTCCTATAGATACAATTAATGTATCTATGGAAAGAATAAACGAATTTTGATAATAATGTGATATTATTTTCTATTACTTTCTAATTAGTATTATTATCAAATATTAATCATTTAGTGGGTATAGTATGTTTCTTAAAATAATGATACTTTAAACTATCGAGTTGTATACCTACTGTATATATATATTTTTACGGTTTGTTGCCTGACGTTTCAAGCAGATTGTACGAGTCATGGTTAGAAACCGACAAAATAAGACAATACTAAATATCGATATACATATATGTATATTAAATTGAATATGTTAAAAGATATCTTGAATTACGGCCACGAAAGGTATAGCTGAAGTAGTAGAAACTGTTAAGTAGATAATCTCATAAAACTATGTAATTATGTACATTACGCAACGTTCTCAGCGCACGGCCGTGACGTCACACGGACCGACCATATTTATTGGATTACAAGTTTCATTGTTTGCGACATCCCCGTATAGTTACTGGTTTATTATATTGCTATTGAATTTTTTTGCCAGCTAGGTGTGATTAGTCATTTTGTACAAGTTTAATTGTATTCGCAAAATTTATCGAGGAAGGCTATAGGTTATTTATCATCACGCTACTACCCTGGAGAACTGAGTAGCCATAAATGTCGACAAATCGGGCAAAAAAATGTATGCATTATTCTAGAATTTATAAGGATTCAATAGGTGTGACGGGAATTTGAAGTATGTCACGGGCAAAGTCGGAGGGTGTCGCCTAGTAATTTATATTATCATTAACAATAATGATATTCCTATGGATTTCCCACTCGTGCTCAATTCTATAATCCGGTTTAAACACGGAACGAATTAGTGGAGGGTAAGGTCTACAAATGTTGATCGACATAAGTTCATTTATAGATTTGAATGAGATGACAACGACTAATTAATTAACAAAATGTTTGAAACACAAATGTTATGAAAAGATAAAATATAACCTTGCCCAAAAGATCGTAACAACAATGTAGATACGTTCATATTAACTAACAACTAGATATTACATTTCAAAGGTTTGCTCTTACATGCAAATATGGATGAATAAAATTGAGTGACATTAATTGACACACAGATACCTTAGGCTTTGAGCTTTCAGAACACAACATAGGGTTCTTTTTTTTTATTGGAGAGTCATGCTCACTGATCAGTATTCCATGCAGTCGAAACTGCTGGCCACTGCAATTCTAATATCAAGAATGAACGTTTGAACATCCAAAAAATATGACTCGTGGTACCTAATGTATATTAGAGACACTAACATCATATTAATTGGGAGTCAGGTGAGTTCTTTTTGAAAATGTGACGAAATTTTGAGATTTTAGACGATTTTTTTTAACAAACTAAATGACCTCGCAAATGTTATTGTGCACAACATATTTTAAAAAAATGGAATACATGGATTCCCAAACCTACCGAATATACAAAAAAACGGTTATAAAATTCGGACAAGCCGTTTCGCAGAAGTGTGTCCCAATACAATGAACACTTAACACGGGAGTCAATTATTAGATACAAGTATTAGCGCAGTCGACATTAGGCTGGATGACGGTATGCACTTTTCTGCACAGTTCAAGAACCAGTGGAGACATTTCAAAGATGGAGAGTGTAGTATTATTACCTTCTGGCTGATTACACCTGAGTACTCGAGTATAAAATTAGTTTACCATTTAATATTATTATATATTTAATATATTCCAAGAATATTTTTCACTAATATTTAATCCATACGGTTAAAACAATTGTAACAGGCTTGAAATCAAACAAATAAGTATCCCCGTCTAAAAATTATACATGTAAATTGTTATAATTTAAATTTGGCATTAAATCTGTGAACGACAAGATAAAACATCTACTAGGGTTCCATATGATCCGGCAGGATTATAAACGAAACAATATGAAATTCCTGTAGGTAGCTTCTCACAGAGTGTCATTCTAGGTAAGTAAATATCATTAGACAAAACATACAAGTAAAATCCGTATTAGGCATTAACTGGACTTATTGCGTAAAAAATATTTAAGCTTCTACTAGCGTATTCGGATAGTAACATTAGAAGCCGTATATATCACAACAGGTATCTCAACAGTGCTAAAATTTCAATAAATGACTACTCAAATTTATTCAATACTAAAAAATTTTACATATAACAAAGTATCACAAATATATGCGTATTAGTTGTGCTCTTGGATTCTGTTGAGCAAAAAACAAGACGAGGTCGCTGAACAAGGTCGAATAATGCACTCGTGTGGACAATTTGACCTATAGAATCACTTTTAAATAAATATCATATTACATCTGCATCGTCATCATTGTTAGGTATTGCTGTTACTGAACCGTCAGGATGGGTTACATTAGCACAGTAATTATCAAACGTGGACCATCATGTCACCCTAGTAGCTTTAATAAAACATACGATAATTAACTTACCAAAATATTCCTTAATCCACTTCTTCTTAGGCGGTGGCCTGGTAATCATTTGATCATCTTTGGACTCTGCTTTAGACGGGCTCGGTTTGACATTGGAGGTAGACGGTATTTCTACTACGGGCACACGTGGAGCAGCCACCAATGACGTAATCATTTGCTGTTGTGCTAAACCGTAGCCATTGATTGGATGTCCGTGAGCTTGTAACTGTTTATAAGCCTTGAGCGTTATCGGTATGGGCTCGATGATGTTGCCAAATTCTGTCTCTCTGGTATTGAAAGCGATAGTGTGCAGCGTGTCTGTGTAGATTTCGCCAGGAGTTCCCATGGCGCCAAATAGTTCCGGATGCATACGACGTCTCCGGCAACCGGTATTGCCCAGGTTCGCTTCAGTGGTTTCCATGAGTATACCCATTCTACAATGGGACACTATTCACTAACTACTACTACCTGGTCCTTTTTATCATGATCTCACTCGAGTCCTATTCATTTCGATTGTTCAATTATAAATTACTTGTAAACTTGATGCTTTTATTAAACTTAATCTTCAATAATATTCTATAGAACAGTAGAAATGAACAAATTGCTTGGTGGACACGTTTTCGACGATAAGAAAGTTATGCAAATCGATTGACGTTCAAAGCAGGCATTGTTTTAAAGTTTGTTAAAAGCATTAAGAAATCAGAAGGCTATTTAGAAAGTTAAATGACTTGAAACAAGGGGGGCTTCTTTTTACTGACGATCTCTGACCTAGCTAGAGCATGCTTTACGCAACAACTTTGTTCGTCAAATAATTTTTACTAATGAATGAAAGAAAAGATTTTATTATTATATATAAATTTTACCTTTTATTTAATTGGTAGCCAATTGAAAGGGATCTGATATATTTGTTCATAGTACTCATTTCAGTACTAGTGCCAAAATAGAGGCCTTTCGAGCAGGATTGCATTGAAGGCCTTTTGCATTTGAGGAAAATGTGTAGTACAAGAAGTGAAATCAATAGTGTAGTCTCAATCCGTAAACGGAATGACGTTCGCAGGAATGAGACGGCGCATGTATGAGTAAGGTAGGGTAGGCACTATTATAATAGTTAGAACGGTGTTGTAAGTGCGAGCGACCTAGCCACTACCGAGCAGCGGACGCTACGACACGGCGCTCAACAAGTGCGGGGAGGGCGACGAACGCATGGCAGTGGCACGACTCGTTGGCACGTGCACACCCCGCGCGCCTCGTGTCTCACCCCTCCGCTGCCGCCGACAGACATTGACAGCTAGCTCTACCTCCTACTGCATCATGTTTCCTTAGTACCTCGGTGACCGAATTGGCAGTCATAGTGGATTTTCTTAGAACAAAAAAATTTACGTGTTGAAAGAACGTGCTTTGTAAGGAAGGACATACTCAGAATATTATATTTTATAAAAACTGAGACCACCGTCCTGGGATTTGACCACCTTTGATTCAAGATCCATTGATCTAATCTTATCAAATCCAATAAATTCTGAACCTAGCTCCGTTTTTAAGTCGGTTATAAAGAAGTGTAAACCTAATATGAATCAAGTGTGATATAAATGTGGTAGAACTAGTAGGCAATGTAATATTTAAATCATCTAATTTGGTCTAAAGAAACATTGAAAAGCGATTAATAACAAAAGAATGTGCTTCATGAAGAAAATAAAGAAACGCCAACAGGTGTTGGACTGTACGTAAAATGAAATAAGTAACCTTATCAGTTTGGCCACAACTCTATGTATACACATGCTTATAAAGCATTAGCTACCTGCTGTTATCGTTAAAAGCAATAACAAATGGTAGTTACAACAAGAAACTGCTTCGAATCATCTAGAAGCAGATAGGTTAGTGAGAGAAAAATCATTTGTTTTAAGACTAATAAAACTCCTTATCAAATTTTATCGAAGAACTCACCCTTGAGAGAAAGAATGATTACATATTTTATAAACCACTTCCAAGTGACAATAAAAACATCAGTAACGAACCAGGATATCATAAGCAAATTGGTGTGGGTCAAAAATTTAGAGTATTTCCAGTAAAACCACGCTTATGTATCAAATAGACGACACGTAGGCGAGCGTACACACGATCGAGTTATATAAGCGATATAAACGACGACACGTGTCCGTGTTTATATTATGTAACTACAATTACCTACTAGCGCAACGGGCGCTTTATGTATCCATACTATTTATGATTTATAATTTTCTGCTAGCTACAGGATAGTTGGATGGTGTACGAACGCAAATTTCCTCCACAGTTTATATGCCAGACAGTTTTTCTCGACGGAACAAACGAACACAAACTAAAACAAACATTCTAAGACAGACTTTAGATTATTACGTATTCCATAGACAATTAAGAGCCCTTTATTTGGTTTCAACTATATTATTTGATAGTTTATCATGTATCTATTTCTTTGGCGGTAGTTGTAAAATATAATGTCTATCTTTCTACAAAGAGCAAGGTCTAAATAAACACCTTTTGAATTTCTGTACATATTTACTATAATGGCAACGAATTAAATCTTGTTAAAAAGTAGTAGTAATTTTATCCTTTTTTGGATTACGATAATGTATGTATGTATTCTATCAAATATTTGAACAAGTTGAAGAAAATTAGCAATTTCCATAATTATTTCCTACGCTACGACGCAAAGGAAAGTGAGATGGCGGATCCTGGACTTTGAAACTTTGGGTATAACCGAAACTTACTATTGGCAATGGGGGTGGAAATCATTACGGATGTCTACCTTTAATAGAAACAAACAGAACTTTTAAAAGAAAGGATGATTATATAATGCTTAGTCCTACCTCAATTTTTATAATTTTATTTTTCTCGGAAATAGCAATGAGTCGTCAACTTCTTTGTTTTTGTAGGTAGAAACGCTACGACGTATGCATTTTTAAAATAAATTGTGCAATATAAAAATCAATTATTACTATTTGCGCAATAGCGAATATTGTGTATGTTGTAGATAGTGATGAATTAAAAAAAATAGAATGAATACAGGTTAGGTACGTCTCCAATTAATAAAAGAAATTTATTGTGTTTTACCAACTACGTATGTGATGGCGTATTAAATAAGGTATGAACATTCACCGATAGGTAAATTCGTAGAATAAAGGTAGAAAATCATCATAGATATTTCCATATCCTTACTAATCCAAATTACTACAATTACAAGCAAGCTGCAGAAGAGAATAGTCCCTCCTGGTACGGTCATTTGTAGTGGCGCACGACCACTCCAAGCCTCCAACCCAATCCTAAGTTGCACAAAATATTCATAGTAATACACAAACATAACAGTGCAGAAAAATGAAGTGTCGTAAAATTGATCCATATCGCATTTAATTCCATGTGCGATTCGTACTTTTACAATATAATTATAATCAAATTCCCTCCGTTAGAGACAGAAAAAATCGATGTAGGTAATATTCATAAAATAAAAAAATATAATTAAAAGAAATCTTTTTGAAAAAAGTCTATGGCAGCGATTCGCATTGGTCCCATTTTGCGTTTAGTTCAATTTGAATATCTTGTTATTCGCAAAGGCTCCAATTTGCGATTAGTTCTATTTATTGGCCATATTTGACTATATTTTGATTAGTTTAATTAGGATTTAGTTCAAGTCGCGACGCGTCATATAATTTAAGCTAGAATAAGACATATTCGATATATACATATTCAAAATAAATTTAAGTAAAACTTTATCGTACAACAATATAACATTTAGTTTGTTTTTGTAATTGTGCTAACGAAAAATATTAAAATGCATAAAAATAACAAACAAGATAAAAATAACTAACTAATAAGTAAATGTCATTTTTAAACCCTTGTCTACCTTAGACCAAAACCGAATATGACCGGGAAAAGTTGCGATATATACTAATCTCTGATTGAAACCTGAGAGAGAAAAGTTGTCAAATATATGGCAGACTGAGGGCACATTCAATGCCCTTAATACTCATATATAAAGTCATGTTACACAACTGAGAAAGTAGGTGTCCATTAGGGCAGCGTCTTTAGTCCCCTGCTATTTAAGAGCGTTATGGACTATTCAACTGCAAAAGTACCCATAACATTTTACACAGTGAAACAACGCGTATATCGAGGTCCTTTATTGTTCAAATTGTAAGTCAATCCCTTTTAGTGCTGAATCCATCCTAGATAATCAGTATAATCCTAGCAAACTATATTTTTAACTAATACTTTCAGAGTATGGATCAATATTTAAGGTCATATAAATAAAATAAAATTTCCAAAAAAAAAACCCTTAAACAAATTTTAGAAAAATACCTGACGCTAATGAAATGAGTATGCACCGTTGGAAGGCAGACAAGGACACAGTGTACAAATATCGCATTAGAGGAACAAAGATACAAATAAGTTCAGGTATGAATGAAAGATACACATGCAAAAATGTATAATAGTTGTTAAACAATTGGAATTATTTAGTGCAGAAGGTAGGTAAGAAAAATTTGTTTGCATGGACAAACACAAAATTTAGTTTTAATTGTAAATTTATAATTAATGCGACTACTATTAATAAAAATCTTTATCTGTAGTCTAAGAAGTAAATAGTCTGAGCTTGTATAAAAACTAAAGATAATTTAGATAAGGGAGATCTGTGTCAGGACGAAGAGATTAGAAGAAAGAAATAATAGCCACAATGATCTAATGAAGCGATTGATGAATCTCGAAGAAGCGAAAGAAATATGCATGGATCGCGAAGCCTGGCGACCTGTCCTTTCTGACTACCCCGTCAGAGATACAGCGTGACGATAGTTAGTTAGTTAGTTTTATCTAATGAAGCAACTACATACTGTCAAGATTTCCTGTGAAAATGAAAAATGTTTCGTGACATGACGAAATTTTAAGAATCATTTGCTAAAGACTGCCTCGATGGCGCAGCAGCAGTGATGCGACACCCGTTGTTAAGGTCTCGAAGTAACAAAAAATAAGATGGTGCTGAATAAAAAAAAAGTCCTACCTACGATATAAAACAACTATTGAGAGAAGGAAGTTCTTCAAGGGCTATTCAAGTGTGAAAAGGGTCTTAATGGACATATTGAGTTGATTTCCCCTCCCTGATCGATGAAGTTATCCACGACATAATGAAAGAGCAAGCGGTTTCTGGATAGAGATACTTGGAAACTGTTCTAGGACTACAACAGGTCAATATTAAACAAAATAATTATATTCAACGGGTCTTGTAAATATACAATTTTCAAAACTATCAAAACAATATTTCAGTAATTTCATTACCATATGCTTAAATAAAATGTAACTAACAAAAAACATACATGGAAAGTAATTATTATTTTACCAATAGCACCTTGGTTTCTGATTTATCTTAAGAATTATGATACTATACGGAAATATCATGATTACCTATGCATTATTTATCTCTCACTGTGAGAGACTTCCTGTCTGATGTGACCTTGCTTGATCTTTTTAATCTAACTATTTTGCCGTACTGGTTACCACGGCCTGTGAGAAGATATCACCGTATCAATCAAAATATTCGTCCTAAAAATAACCAACATATCTTCATCAACAATCAAGAGCTGATATAAAAGTTTCAATTCAGAGAAACAATGAGAACAGATAATTAAGACAAAAACAACAGTATCAAATGTTTTTAAATCAACAATCCGAACAATTCGGTCTAGCAAAATTCACAAATGGTAATTGGTAACAATAGAGTTTGAATAGACAAACATCAAGATTTTCACACCACAGGCAACGGATGTGTCTGAGCACAATTCAATAGCAGACGAGATCCCAATGACAGATATTTCAAAGGTGACTGATGAAAATTGCAGTAGCTTCATTTATAGTTTCAGAAGTAAACCAGTCAAACATCTAGAAGACACCTAATCCATTGTTAAGAACGGCGTAGAGGAGATCGTTATCAGTGTCAGTAATTTATCCTTGTTACAGATAACAGCTACGTTTGGAATAATTACAATAGCATTTAAGTTGTCGGCAAAAAACATATATTTGAATAATTTAAATAAAAGAATGTAAATCTAAAAAATATTGAGTTTTGTACGTTAGAAAAATTGATCCAGCTAAGTTTACCTATTTTGAACGTCAATTGTTACAGTCCAAAGGTATCATGATCCACAACAAGGGTTGACGAGATGAGATAGCGCGAGGGTGGTGCAGCCAAGGGCCGGTCGCGACTGGTGCACGTGGGGCGCAGGTGCCGCCGACCTCGCGCTATCTCGTCTCGCCGCTCGAGGTCGCGATGATAACGCACGCTATTTTCGACACGACGTCGTCAGCTCAACGAGCGTGTTCGTGACCGTCGCAAACGCAGCCACCAAATCACCACGGACGACTCCCGGAACGGACCCGCGACCGTAGAGTGCGAACGCGACGACGCGAACGGTGCCTTTCAAGCGAGTCGCGCGGACGATGGCATATCGCGACGACGGGTCATCAGACAGGACAGCGACGAGCGAGGCGCGGTGCCGACCGCCGCCGACGCAATCCGCTCGACGACTGAGTGGCCGCGGAGTGCGGACCGGCTCGTCTCGCGGAGGGCGAGGAGGCGGGAGCTGCGCGACCTCCGGAGTGCGGCGGCGGTGGCGGCGAGTGAAACCGGCGCGGACGGAATCGCGAGGGGTGGGGGTGGGGGGGGGGCGCGCACGCGGCCGAGCGCAACACTCGCCGACGCCGCTGCACCGCTCTGAAAACTTTACATAACGCTGCAAGCGGCGCGCCTCGTATTTGCTCGTCGCATGCGAAAAGAGGTCGCACCGATGGCCACGCAGGGACACCTACAGAATTTTAACAACGCTGCGTCGATCGGCCGTAGGTGATGAAACGGAGGCATTAGCACGCAGATGACGTGTTCCGAGGAGTTAGTCGGTCGCCGTTGGAGTCACTGAACCTCGTCGCCAATAAATAAGGTGAATGGAACGTTTCAACCGAATCGAGCGGCGCAACTGTGCGAAGCGATCTTACGTAGGAGTTGTTTGTCGTGTCTTCGATACGATGGTCCTTCCACCTTAATCAGATCGCGAATAGCTTTCTAATGATATGGGCCAGCGAACCACACCGATTCACTTAGCGATAAAATCACAGTAGAATTGAAACAACACATTATTGTGAAGTGAATACGATTGCAGAAGAACGAATGGTCAGGATAGTATTAAGTTAAATCCACCAGACTAAAATATATTTAAGATTAACTAAACTCAAATCACCGCAATTACTACTCCTAAAACGTAAGTGCTTGTGCGCATTACATCCAAACAAATGATGTCACCGATCTTAATCTAGAAAATCACAATAGCAATTCTACTTACATGTTTACAGTACAACTTACATTTGAACGACTTACGCATGTCGAGAATTGGCGACACGTGTAAACCTTTCATGACCTCCCTTCGCCGGATTTCTCATACCAGTTTTATATTTAATTCTGTTATTCTCTCTTATTCTATGGAATGTGCTGCTGGTACAATAAGATGTGCAAAAAATGCGCACTTTCAAAAATCGAAACAAGCCAAATCTGCTGTACTCTGAATTATACACTTAATTATATTTATTAAAGAACCCTGAACCCGCGTTCGGTTTGCGGAAGCGGAACAAATAAGTCTTTTTATCACAGAGGTAAAATACTACTTCTCAACGCTCTGACAAATGAATATTGATAGAATCACAATTAAAATTTAACACTGTTACAAATATGCTCGTTTCCCTTGAACATGTATTTAGCTACACTGAGGAACTATAAAGATAAGAATTATGAAATTAAAACCCAAAACTAGTTTGACAAAAAAGAGCTTAAGAATATCTTTTCATTAAAAAAATAATGTTTTCATCCGTCCCGCATACAGTAAGGTCAAAATTTGATGAAAAAATTGAAGAAACAGCGAAAAGAACCAATATTTGGCGTGCAAGTCACAGGAACGCATAAGTTGCCCGGGTGCAGGTTCCTTGTTCCGATAAGGTGGTAGGTGAAGGGCGGGCGCATGCGTGCAGCGGCTGACCTTGGTGCGGTGCAGCGTGCACGCCCCCCCCCCCCCGCGCCCGGGGAACTCCGCTACATAAATACCTCCCTCCTCTTGTACCCTTTGCAACCACACCTGCCGGTTGAGCAGGTTGTTGCGATGCGACCTAGCACAGTGTATAGGTTCTATTTCTGGGACGTATCTGTAGCACACCTAAATCAAGTCCTAAATGTGAAACCATAATTCTCAGAATCCATATTGAAATCCAGAACAAAGGGCGCTCCTGTCAAGGAGCTGAAATAGATTATTCATTTTTAAGCACGTCACCTCGATTTCTTATCAACTTTGTAATATACGCACAAAAAAAAGCATTTGTAGTATCGATAATAATACTGACGACTGGGAACAGAGATGGATAGTACACTGGGAAAGGGGCTCCCACCCACCGGATGTCGAGATATGACCCGTCTGCATCGTGTAAAAGCTGTTTGTTTTATACAATTGATTTGGACGACCAATCCAGAGATAAAATACGTTTCGTGCTAATTGATGATGGCAGTAACATTGCAGTCATTAATGTTGTCTGGCCTGTAGCTCTACGATAGGAAATTTGAATGTTCTGGTCTCGCAGAATATTAATGACAAAGTCGCACGTGTAAAAATTTTGGTCACATTTCCCAAAAGAATTAAATATTCCAACTCATCGGCAATTTCAACATCTAACGGTAGTCGACGAGGACTACCGTTCTAAAAGACTAATACATAAACAATATTTAGATAATATTTTCTATTCAGTTTCCTGAACAGCACACAGCATTAACAAGTCTAATAGAGAATGTTGCTAATACAACTGTTCAATCTTTTGATTACAATTAAGTTGAATTTCAAGTTTTGTAGCGCGGTCTCGGTGCTATCAAATGTAGACGTGAAGAATATTACTCGAATTATCTTATCGGCTTTCTGCAAGTAGGAACAAGTATAAGCACTCGTTCGTGTGACTAATGACTGCAACACAACTTTGCATCGTAACGCAGCCACACGCTTCATTCGAAGTTCAACATACCACGGCATGTACGTAGGTAGGTACGCGTCCACGCAGACCAGTCGCAGATGGCGAGGTCATGCGATCCCTTTCACCATTCTGCTTGCCCGGTACCGTCGCGACGTCGACCTTACACGAGCCTTGATGATACGATTGTTTGGCCGCGCCTACCTAACAACTCTAACTAACCTAACCTCAAAGTACTAACAGAGGGGGTTAATTAGAAACGGTTATAAATTTATCTTTAGCAATATACTCAACATTATTGTCGAAAACATTCAAGTTTAAAAATGTTTCAGTTACCAACTTATTGATTTTCGTGACGCTTGTGTCAACTAGAAAGTAAACCTGTACAAAGTGGAAGCCTACGATATAATAAGTATCATTATATCGTATTGTTAAGCAATAACGATGTTACCATCGCATCAAAGAAACTAGCCACAACATAATGAAGTACCTTTTAAATCAAAACTTACATGTTTTAAAAATAATTATCGGTTGTTTCGTTTGACGACAATAATTAATTATGTTTTGCATAACATCAAGGTACATCGCGATAAAATGTCTATATTGCATGACAAAATGAATTTCAAATGTTAGCAGTCTCAGTTTGAGGTTTTAATGACGCAATGTGGTTGGTCATAGACACGCGCGAGGATCGAAGGAAGTGTTAATCGAGAACTGCTCACTAGTTACAACACTACTGACTGACTCAGCACCACACGTAAAAGATATTGAATTAGCTCAGTAAACGGCCGCAATCACCAATACGAGTAGCACAAAGAGAATTAACCTAGACTTACAAATACTACGTCTAGGAATCCAGTGCGAAATTTGGCTGTATATTTGGGAATAAAATTTTCGGTCATTGATATTGAAAATAAAGCAAATACAGTCTGAAAATCAAAACCCTCCTTCATGTCACTAGTTTTGTATTAGTTAAAGTATTGTAAAAAATATGATGTCGATATTTAAAAGAATGGGATGTACTTTTAGTACAGTTAAAGGTTAATTGAATTTGTTTTTGTTGTTTTTATGAATAAAAATAATGTGTAATATGACAATTTGGATGCATTTATTTTTAAATATACTTTTTGATTGTTGTACCTAGTCAGGTCATAAATTCTGTCACATGTTTAATATAAAATAATTGAAACAAGTTTATTCATTTTGTAACCATTTATATACCAAAATGAACTTAACAAAACATAGATTCTTATGACAATAAAGTCTATTCAAAATGACCTCCGTGATTTTTAATACAGGCCTTCAATCTGCGCGGCCAGTCGTCTATCGCAGCACGAACGAGGTCCATGTCAATATCGGCGGTTGCCTTAATCAAGGACTTCTTGAGTGACTCCAAATTGGGATGAGGCTTTGAGCACGCCTTTTCCTCCTAGTGTTGCCATATCTTGTAATCTAACGGACTCAAATCTGGACTGGAGGAGGGCCAGTCTTCGTGCCGGATGAAGTCGATTTCACGCGCCGCCAGCCAGTCTTGTGTGCTCTTCGCTCTATGAGTTGGCGCCGAATCTTGTTGGAATACCCAGTGCCTGTTATTGAACATGGTATGAGAAACAGGTTCCACAAGGTTCGTCAGGACTGTATTTTGATACACAACTGCATTCGTTTTTACACCTTTCTCACAAAAATGTACCTCTGTTAAGCCCCAATAAGAAACTCCCAACCATACCATGAGCGAGGGTGGAAAATGACCTCGTTGGACACGTGGAATACGGTTGCTCGCTTCTTCACTACTGTGTGTGTACACCTTATCATTTTGTTTGTTGTAGCTCTCTTCTACGGTAAAAATTTTTTCATCCGAAAAAAGAATATCCCGATATTTATTTCCCACGTACCGCTTCAACAAAGCGCGGCATCTCTTCAGTCTCAGGTCCATTAGACGAGCATTTAAACGATGTCCTGTTTTTCTTCGATATGACCGATGCCCTAAGTCTTCATTTAACACCCTTTTCACCGTGGTTCTGCTTAACCCCATCTGAAGGGCCAACAGTTTCTGCTTACGGTTGGGATTTCTTTGAATTCGCGCCTTCACAGCTTTTATCACTGCTGGAGTCCTAACAGACCGAGGGCGACCACTTCTTGACCTGTCATCTACACTAGAGTCTTCATTGTATCGTTTGATGGTACGATAAACGAATCTTTTGGTTATATTCAAATTTTTCAGTATGTCAAATATTTGAATTGGCGCGTAACCGCAACGGATCAACGCAATAACTGCAACACGGTCTTATTTAAGCGTCCACTCCATATTTAAAAATGAGTAAAATTCTAAAAAGTATACAAATTTATTTTCATGAACAATTGGAAATTCGAATTCAATAAACTTATTTGTGGCCAGCATTCTAAAAGAAAAGTTTTTACTGTGTGACAATACTTATGACCTGACTAGGTATATTACCTACAGCAAATTTAATGACCACTTTCTGTATGTCAGAATATACTTCGCCGCCGTTTTATTTTAGTTGTATAATACAATTAACCCTGCTCGTTTTAAAAATAATAAGTTCGTGTAGTAGCCGTATAAACGAGTAGAGTTTAGGTCATGAGATCTTACTCTGCATTTTGATAATCATATCGGTTCATTGATTCCTTACGAGGTCATGAAATTAGTGTAATGATTTGTTTTCAACGAAATGGTTCCAAATAAGTCATTATTTAGTGAGCTGCACGCAATAGCGCTGATTATTGGCTGGGCGTTGCGATTTGCCAACGACACACGTCAGTTCAACAACGGTAAAACATTACTATGTAGGTAGGTACAAATGGCTAGTGAGCTGATAAGTGTCGGACAAACATGATAACGCCGTTTACGGAGAAACGTGTCAACCCGGCCTTGTTCAATTGAACCTAGCTAGCTTTCGAAGAGGATTTATTTATATTTGTTAGAGACTAAACTTGAGAAAAGACTTACCACTACCTATTACATGGGACATAATAAAACAAGTGAAATAAAACAAATGACCCAAAGTTGTCTATGGACTGCAAAGACATTTTTAGGGTCTTTATGGTCTTTTATTATATTAGCACAGGACGGAAATCCACACAAATGATTCGTTTTCAAGTCTCTCACCTACACTAATAAACACATTGTTTGAACAAAGCTTGAATGTGTGCATGAGCATTTTAGGGTTACTAAACAACACTACAAGCTGAATACGTATGTAAGTACCTACTATGTTACAACTCAACTCAAATTATTCAACTTGTAACTTACAATTTAGAAGGTAATTTCATTGTTTGACATACAATATAGAAAGTCTGTTAAACTGTCAATAAATAAAACAGTTTTTGACAATTTGTCATATTATAATTATTTTGTTTTTAATTTTTATTTTGCAAGATTCCCCTTTTCTAAATGTCGTATGGTGTCTAATTTTTATTTACACGAGGCATTAACAAAACCAAAACGGTTAAATTGAAGTGCACATCAAAATAATTTTAATTTTTAGTATAATTTTATCGAACATGAATAAAATTAAATATTTTAGCTTAAGTAAGTTAGAAAATTTGACCATTAACGCGTATGGCGAGCGAGCGAAGCGTGAGTGCCGAGGTAGCGGCCACCTAGCGCCAGATCTCCTCCGTTGTTGTTGAATCATTGGATTAGATGAGGCTATATCAGTATAATGTTTCCTGATATTTACCTGTATATTACAGAATTTTGAAAAGTTAGGTCAGATGAACGTTAAATGAAACTACATACATACATACATATTATCACGCCTGTTGCCCATCGGGGTAGGCAGAGACTATGGCTTTCCACTTGCTACGATCCTGACATACAGGTTTCGCTCCTTCTACTTTCATGAGTCTTTTCATTCACGCTCGCCGGTTAAGGGTACTCTTGACCTGGCCTTTTTCCAAAAGATCGTCGATTTGATTGACATACGTACGCCGAGGTCGACCCCTACCAGTTTGCCCATTCACTCTCGCCACATATAACTGCTTCGTCAGTCTAATTTTCATCCATCCTCTCCACGTGTCCGAACCATCTAAGCATCCCTTTTTCTATCTTAGTCACTACATCATCTGTCATACCGCAATGTTCCCTTATCACGCTGTTCCTTTCTTTAAATATTCCTTTGTTCAACTTCACTCCAGCTATACTTCGCAGACTTCTCATTTCCACGGCATTTATTTTATTTTTATGCGTCTTCTGCCATACCCAACTTTCACTGCCATACATAAGTGTGGCGACCAGCACTCCCCTATGTACAGCTAGTCTTGCCTTCTTATACACGTTCCGACTGCTCATAAAGGTGTACATTCACTTTATTTCCTGCCAAAACTCTTCGCTGAATGTCATAATCACACTTTCCATCTCTCGAAAATTTTGTACCCAGATATATAAACTCTTTCACTTGTTCTACTCTTTCTCCTTCCACAAGAATTGAGCAATCCGTCATACTTGCCTCTCTTTCAAAAACCATTACTTTCGACTTGTTTACATTCACTTTCATTCCTTTGTGTTTAACGCATCATACATAATGTTAACCATCAACTGCAGCTCCCCCGCTGATGATGCTAGTATTACCTGATCATCGGCGTATAGAAGGCACTTGACGGTCAGTTCATCCATTTTTATACCATACTTACTCTCTTGCAGTTCTTTCAAGCAGCTGTCCATTTATAGGTTAAACAGCAACGGCGACGCTACACAACCCTGACTCACACCTTTTTCAATGTGAAAAGTCTGTGCAAGCTCCGTGGATAAATGAAACTGATATGAAATAATCGTAATACTAAATGTTATTAGATGGAAATGAAGATTATAAGAACTATAACATTAGAATATACAAAATGCAGTATTAATATTTTAAAAAAATAAATAAATCAATATCCATCACGCCTTATCCCCGAAGGGGTGGCAGAGGCATATTATATGCCCACTTTTCACCGTGTGGATTCCTGTCCCACGTAATAGGTGGTGAGCCCATCGCCGTGTTAAAATAGACAGACGCAGGCTGTGGCTACCTGCTGTTGAAATTTTTTATGTTACAATAAATATAAATACATATACTACAAATTAATAAAATTATAAAAATAAATACATATATATAAATATAAATAAATATACATTACAAAAAATATATATTAAGTGTATTTACACGGCAAATGTTAAACCACAATCGATTCGGAAAAAATAAAGATAATTGGTCAAATATCATGTTAATCAAACTAATGTAATTACTGGCGATTAGAAAAGAGTAGCCATGAGTTTTATTGCCAGGTTCTTCCTCAGGCTCTACCTATTGCTTTGCGAATCTGGCAGTAAATGTAGAAGCAATATTCTTGAGGTTCATAAGTGTTACCTTGTGACCTAAATGAATAAAGATTTATTATTATTATTATTTTAAATACTGATAACTGGTTTTGATAGAACTTTATAAATTCTTTAATTGCTAGGTAGTAGTAAATGTTTGATAAATTAATATTGAAAACTGTAGCAAAAAATAAAACTTTATAATTACCACGTTAAAGTTATAGCGGGTAATGTTATCGTAAAATCGTATTAGAAAGCCTAGGAATATTGATATACTAGCGACGACGGCTTCTAACGACGGCGTTACGCAGATGAAGATGTATCAAAAATATTTTGCAAACATAATAAATAAAGATTTCATTGTGTGTTAGGTAGGTTATCACATTACACTATATAATAGGCCTTTTTAAACAAACAGAGCCCTTTATTTAACGAATAGTATTTTAACGCGATATACTTCTATGCATGTATGAGAACCGTAAATAATCATATTCTTAGCAGAAGTCCAATTTTTTAGATAGTTATTGATGCTAATTGGTAGAGTTCAATATTCAGTTCATATTTAAGGGGTAATTGAGTATATTATACATAGTTATTGAATTCGATTTTCAATTTCAATGAAAAAGTTGCCAACTCGGTAAACGTTTATCAGATGCAAATCGATTTTAGAGAGTACTGTCAATTTGCATCGATCGTTACATTTTCGTTCGGTGTAGTAAACACGACTCGGGATGTTTACAACTCGTTTTTTATAAACATAAAATTGGTTCACAGTAAGTAGACCATTCGAGGAGAGCGTGACACACGGCGGCGGTCAACTCTACACAGTCGTTTACCACCAGATTCTTTAAGTCACAATAAGACAATGAGTTCATCGAGTAACGTAAGAACAATCGTGTAAACGCACGCACCGTTACGCAACCCCGCCTTGTGCTAGTTTTTCTTGAGGTAAACATTCGAAAACTACATGAGAACACTCTAGGACGTGGACGGTGATATTACTTCGAAATGCATAATAATATAGCGAAGCGCATCGTGCCGCGTGTGTGCGTGTGTTTGCCCCCCCCCCCCCCCCCCGCGCCGATCAGCTGACCGCGCCGCCCCGCCCGTTCCACGTATACACTGCGTAAACCGCTCGCCGGCCGGTCGCTCCACCAGGGGAGGACGCCGCCGAGGAGCTCACTTTTAAGTATAAAAGCGGATCATCCCGCGTAATCGTCGCGACCGCAAATAATTTCGCACCATGCGACGATCGTCGAGGGAGTCAAATAAACGCGCAATATCAGCGACAAGGAGGACGCACGTAGACGGGGATGGACGCGCGGCCAGGCTTCCTTTGTTTACGTGGAGCGGCTCGGCCGGGAGGGGCGCGGCCGCGGGGCGCCCAAGGTCAAGAGCGCGCGTGTTGTACTCACCCTGGAGGCGCCGCTCCTGCAGCTCGATGAAGCGCGCCGCCTCGAGCAGCGTGTCGAGCCGGCTCATGGCGATGGGGCGGGCGCGGCGCGGTCCTGGCGCGCCCGCTGTCACGCCGCGACTGGCCACGCGCGCCGCGCCGCTCACGTGGTGGCGCGTCACGTGACGCGCGCCGCCGACCAATGGCGGCCGCGATCGATGCCGGTGCACCCATCGGCGCCACGCACCCCTTGTTTATCTAATACTTTTTCATAATTTGCCTCGTTCTGGCCTGCAAGAGATCGATGTGATAGTTGTTATCGTCGTGAGAAGTGTTTCCTGCGTCAAGTATCGAGTCGCCTGCCTGGTGACTCGCTGGGTGGAGACCGTACCGAAAGGCACGTGCGATACTACGGTCGACTTTCACTTCCTCGGCTGTCACCGACAAATGCTTTTCTCTTGAACTTCTACGCCTCGTCCCAGGGCGACGATTCGCTGCGGTGATACGTGTTCAATTTTTGTTCTAGCTACGTCAACTTATGTAGTGTTCAGTAATTAAAAATACTCTGTATCTTTTCGAGTGTCGACTGCCTATCGTTCGCTATTCGCTAACAAAGGCTATTTGATCAAAGGCGACATTAACTTTATGTCTAGTTCCGTTAGGTTCAGAATAGCGCTGACGGTCGGGGCCTACATCACATAAACAAGTAACAACATAATTATGTGCTGCCTACGAGCACCGAGTTGATTAAAGCGACACGACTCAGTGAGGGGAATTATATAGAGCCAAGATAGTTTGAATCATTTACGGAAATACGTTTACCAAACCACATATAAACACAATTTTTAAACTACAAATTCAACAATTATGTTGTTTTCAACAAAACTTTCTTTACAGCTATTACTTTTTTTATATACAAGTGGCAGAGAATGACGTTTGCAACCCTAGAGGCTCTAGGGTGGCTTTCGCGTTGCAGACCTTTTCAAAACTTAGAAAGAACACATTAATTATTTATTAATTTATCCCTTTGTAAATTATTAAATTGCATGCATAAATTGCCTAATTGCAAAAAGTTTATCTAAACCACAATTAAGGGCAACGGTAACCTCCTACTTTGAATTATTCTTTAAACTTTTCTAAATGATTTTAATAATAAATGAAATATAATTCCCTAAAAGTTGAAATATGTCATATTCCGTTTTTATTTAATAACAGAATTGTGCTCGAATATGTAAAAATAACTTGTTTTTAATTTAAATATTTTCCTCCTCCTAATTTAGAACGAATCAACTTTATTTTTTAACATATGTTGACATTTATTGAAATGTTTAATTGGGAAACCTTTGAGATTAAAGAAACACAACAATTCTCTTCAATTATTTATTTGGCTAGCGGACAGAAAACATTTTTTACAATTGGGTACTTTACTTAAATTGAAAACTGCAAAAAGTGGTGAAATATATACATTTCTTATTATATTGTTTGTATGACACTTGTGAACATGGATCTGACATTTGATTTTCACATAATTTCTGACACTTGTTATCACGGATCTGACACTTATAAATCACCTTATACTCATTTTCATTACACATTGTTTTAATAAATAATGACTGAAATGTACTAAATATATCTTATATACTCGAGATGGTTTAAATTAATACAAAAATATTGTATTTTTTTCTAATTATATGTACAAGATATTTTATATATATTATTATGATATTATCTACACATTAATTTACAATATACACAACAGGCGTCAATATATTTTTTTGATAAAACGAGGTAATTTTTTAATAAAAACATTTAGGCCATACATACATACTTATAATATAAAAAAAATATTAGTTAGTTCGAAATATATAAAATTGTATGGTAATCTTTGTTATTCAATTGCAAATTTGTATGAGAAATAACTCATACAGTGCAAGATAGTGAATCCAAGGATCTGCATGGAGAGTAACCTTTTTAATCAAGAAAGAAGAAAAATAGGAATAACAGTGGTATTGTAACGAACGAGGAGAAAACTAATGCTTGGTGTGGATGTAAATGCGCTCTGAAGTCTCACATATACAGGGTGGCCCATTTAAAACGGTCAGTATGGGCAACTCTGAAACTATAAGACATAGAAAGATCTCTTCTAAGGAACCATGTCACCGATTTTGATAAAAATAAAAACTGCATGCATAGATTTAAAAGAAAACTTGTACTCGTGTCGGGAATCGAACCCGGAAGTATTGAAGAATAAAATTTGCATAATTTTTAAATGAATATCGATACAATAGATATTAAGCAGTAAATATTACTATGAAACATGATATCTAAAATGATTAATATTCATTGTTTTTCATTGTTGATCATCCGCTTTTTCGGTACAACATTCATTTCATTTAGGCGCGTAAAATTGTATCTATGGTCGGTATTGCGCCTTAAAACATACACTGTTTTCATATTTACAACAAGATGGAGCACCGGCTCACAATATTCAAATGGCTAGAGACATTGTAAAATCATAATTTTTCACAAAAAAATGGTTTGGTACTAATGACTCTTTGGCCCGCGCGCAATATCTCCTGTTTAACCCAACTAGACTATTTCTTATGAGGTTATGTTAGGGACGAAGAGTAAAAAAACAAGCTATTATGTCACCAAGAATAATATAGATTCAATTTTAAGTCTTATTTACCACCTGAAGATACAAAAGCAAATAGTAAAATCATTAGTCAAACGAGTAAAATGTTGTACTGAAAATAAAAGATGGTCATTTCGATCACCTACTAAATTAAATCGATTAAATCGATCGAATCGATATTCATTTAAAAATAATGCAAGTTTTATTCTTCGATAATTCCGGGTTCGATTCCCGACTCGACTACAAGTTTTCTTTTAAATCTATAAATGCAGTTTTTCTTTTCATCAAAATCGGTGACATGGTTCCTTAGAAAAGATCTTTCTATGCCTTATAGTTTCAGAGTTACTACTGACCGTTTTAAATGGGCCATCCTGTATATATAAACTTTGTAACTTATTTTCTGAATAAACTTCAGATGCAGCCAGCATTACCTCAGTATTTTGTAACAATTTGATCACATCAAAAGGAATATCCAACCGCAGTAAATAAATATCGACTACGTTACATAGTTTTGCACCAAGTAATTTGAAGGCACCTCATTATGATATTTTACAATACTGTAACAATGACTTCAGTCATTAGATTTACTGTATGTCCGTTTTCATACAATTTGTTTTTATTTGTTTTTTTTTTCAAATTGGTGAGTGTCCCAGGTTTACATGTTTTCACAGATAATGACTGTTCTTGTCACATCATATATTGGACAATTGTCAGTGCCAGAGTGTACAAAATGAGTGAGTCTAGTACTATACTACGCTATAGAAGTCTTCATATTATATACGATTACATAATATATCCTATTATTGCTGTTACCTTTGTACAAACCCTTCACAATCAGCTGCATATCTCAATACATTTATGTCCCACCACAAGTACTATACAAATTGTCATACATACATTAAATAAAGTCTAATTTGATCAAATTTACAAAACAATAATACTAAATTATAGATTTACACCTTAACATAATGAGATATTACTAACTAGAAACTAAGGTTTACATTATAACTACATCACATCTACGCTGTCATTGAATAACAATATTCTATTTAGTCTACTGAGTGAGCTGATTTATCCGGTTAACAAATAACTGTGATGTTTTTCTGGACTTTTAAGGGCCACCACAGACTAGATACGACTAAGACTAGACACCCGCAA
Organism: Thumatha senex; assembly: GCA_948477245.1. Taxonomy (NCBI): domain Eukaryota; kingdom Metazoa; phylum Arthropoda; class Insecta; order Lepidoptera; family Erebidae; genus Thumatha; species Thumatha senex. The sequence goes on along the minus strand of OX419744.1, from coordinate 20,301,149 downwards.
CCGACGATTTTAACGCTTTTTACATCGATACAAAATCACCGGTTGTGGATACGAAAGATAAATAGTCTGCGCTAGCCCTTAATGTAAATAATCTCATAAACAAATGGTTATTGTTAACAGTTGTTAGTAACTCCATTTGAAAGTACTATGAAATCATAATCAGTAACCGAATTTGATTAAACGTTTTCATGTAGGGAAATTAAATATAATAACACTCTGAATAGATAGTCATCAGAAATTTTGAACTCGTAATCAATATTAATATTTATGTAATTATATATGGTGTTAATATCATGTCAGAAGTTTAAATCGTAATCAATAATGTCCTGGGGGCCGAGTCGACTATTTTCCAAGAGAGAAACCATTCCAGTTCTATTATATAGCGGATCTCGGATAGTCTACAAAATCTATTCACAATCACACTCCTCAAGCTGCAGATTAGAGATAAAATAGCTGATTTAGCTATCAAGTAATATTGACTACCAAAAATGCAACTTAAGAGGTACTTGCGCTACACGTGTTAAAAACATTCTATCGGCCGGCCGATAGAATTCTATTGGAGCGCAATTGTAATAGTAGTAGTAGACTACGAAAACTGTTTTTTTTTCTGTCGGTTCTCTGTCAAGTGACGATTTCTATTCTCTTCAGACGCGATTGAATTCTATCGTAGAACTGGGTGGATTAACCCGAATCGATGCAGACAGACAAGGAGAAATGATTTACGGCCCCACGACTCAGTTCATTAGGTGCTTACTATAGATACATTGATCATTATGGCTAGTATTGCCCCTAAATTGGCCCCTATCGAGATATTCCGGGCTCAAAGCAGGCTAATCAGCGAGTGGTGCACCTGCCGACTAACAAATGAGGTCATGATGAAGATAAGACACATCATAACAAAACCCAGTGTTAACACGTCTGATCAGCGAGGAATGGTACAGCACATTACCATAATGATTAGGAGAGGTAATATCCAGCCGTAAACAGTGATAGGTTGATTTTATTGTTTAATGGCCTCGATGTCTTAAAAACAACATAGCTTAGCTTTTTTACTCATATCTAATAATAACTTTACTTCACTTTAGAGTAACCGTCTCTTTGCTTGAGATTTTTGTCTATGAGCTTAGTAAAAAATAACGATTCATAATTTATAATGTCCTAGTTCAATACGTACAAAATAAATGTCACTACTATTAAATCACACAAATATTTTTTAAGTCGGTCACAACGAAAGAGAGCCTTCTAATAGGCAGTCATTATACAAAATGTGTGGACAATTGAACTAATAGAACTATGTAACATGTCTAGTCTACGTACTGTCTAACTACGACTAACCTACATCGGTTGCTAGTACGTGATTCCGGGTTTCTGGACACGAGTACATGTTCTTTTATTCTGCTATCCTGGTACGTGAAGTGATTCTGAGAAAAAACAATAAAGTTGTAAAATACACATATAAATAAATAAATAAATAATAATAAATATCGTTGGGACCACTCACACAAAGCCATCCGATTCCAAACTAAGCAGAGCTTGTACTATAGTAACCAGATAACTGATACAACATACTTATGTATTTCTAAATACATACATATTATAGATAAATAACACCCAGACACAGAATAAACTATCGTGCTCATCACACAAAGTTTTATCCTGGGTGGGAATCGGACCCACAACCTCTTGCGTAGCAGTCGGATACACTCCCACCGCGCCACCGAGGCAGTCGACATAGAAAATCAACATTTAATTTATTTACGCTTTTCATCTTTTCCCCTAGGAGTTGAAGATGTTTTGGCAAACAGTTAATCAGTGAACTGTAATATGGCGAACCAACGATGGGCAAAGGGTGTTTTCGACGAACCGTTGATCGGCGAACGATAAAATGTAGAACCGACGACGGACGAGGGTATTTTCAGTAAACAGTTTATCGGAAAAGGGTAATTCGGCATTCGATTCTACACTCGGTGTAATGTAGGCGTATAGTATGCCTCTGCCTACCTCTTGCGTGACCATATGTATGTATGAAGTATAAGTGGTTAACTAGGGCATCAACTCACCTAAGTACCAGTGAATTCGAGTGGGCGCCGTTGTCTCCAGACTGAAGGCCGCTGCGGCTATCGGCTGAGGTTGCTCACGTATAAGCTCTTGAGTTCCGTCTTGGGCGTGTTCTCGAACAGCGCCGCGCGGTTCTGGCCTTCACCTTTCTTCACCCAGTGACCGTATACGCGGAACGCGCAGCCATCTATTACCTAGAATAGACATGTTAAGCATATTTGTTTCATAATAGTTGAACATTAGAATCATTTTAAACCAATGTGAAGTGTTAATCTTACTCTTAATTATATTATAATTGTGAAAGATTGTATGGATGTTTGTTACTCTTTCACGTAAAAACTACTTAATGGTTTTTAATGAAACTTTACAATAATATAGCTTATACATCAGAATAACACATAGGCTACTTTTTATCCCGGGAACAAGTTCCTGTGGAAAACGGGAACGGGAAAACTTTACGTGGGCGAAGCCGCGGGCGTCAACTAGTATGGAATAAAACTGAAATTGGAATTTCAGGAGCCCAAGTAACCTGCACTACTATAGTTTTACCACGACCGCTGTACCGCTCACTGCGTACATAACTGTGCAGCTGCTGACTAACGAAAGAGACAACGACGCAGATGGCAGGCACTCTTATGGTGTTTGGATGTCATACGGCGGTCCCTCACAACTATGTAGAAAGTAAAAAACCAACAGGTATATATAGGTACAGGAATATTGGTTTAATATTAATTAACACTAACAAATGTTGGTTTCGGAGTTTGGGTGTTTTCTATGTATTTGTATGTATTTAGAAATATGTAAGTATGTTTACACTGAAAAGGAAGTTTTTACTTCAAAACAGAGAGTGCATACCTTCCGCAGCACGCGCATGGTGTAGGGGTCCCGGAGCGCGTCCCGCAGCGGCAACGTGCGCGTGGCCGCGTGCGGCAGGCGGCGCAGGCGCACCGCCGCGCGCACCGCCAGCAGCGCCGCGCGCAGCCGCCCGCGCGCGTTGAACCCGCTGCTCTTGATGGCCTAGCGCGCACACGGCCGTCACTACCCATACCACTGTCGCTCACACCACTCACACACCATACACCACACTGTATACCCCCACCTCACTCACCAGCAACCTGCTAGGACTTCAAATTTGAAATTTTTATTAATAAGTAAACGGGATTACTCACGTTTTTACGACCAGTAGTAGACCGACCGGTTTCAGCTGTATTCAGACAGCCTTTTTCAGAGGTGCGAACTGATCGCCTTATTATAATGTTACTATTTACGCACACACAGTGTGTGCGTAAATAGTGCTCGGTGAACGGTTCGGTAAGTAATCCCGTTTACTTATTTATAATGTGTAATATTAACGTTAGTTCTCTAGTTAAAATTTGGATTTTTTCTTTTAAATTATTGATTTTATTTTACTTTAATAATATACTGATTAAACTACAGTAACAAGCGACTCGTAAAAATCACAGGGGATGGGGTTGGACCAGTCATAACTCCTTTGACCTTGACTTTTTTCAACCGCAATAATGCGGGCACGTCCGTCTTTCATCGAGGCATGCAGTACGTGAAGTAAAAGAGACCTAGAAGTTCTTTTAAGCGAATCCAGGAGCGAAATCTTATGAAGAAGCTCGCAGTCTCAATGTACGATAGTACTCGCTGTGTAACGAATTGCCAAAAGTGGTAGAACAAACGATGTTGGTTATGACCTTGGCTATCCACTCCTAGCAGGTTGCTAGTGTTTTACCTGTATACGGTGAATTTATAGAAATTTTGGAGCGAAAGATTTTGAATTCAGTATTAATAATAGAATCGATTAATATTATTATTATAAAAAAGTGATAGTGAAGTGATATTTACAATTAATTGACCATGTTTACAATTGAACGAGTGTATTATTCTTTAGTCATTCGAGTTCAAACAATAAAAAAAAATATTTATATTTTCCAAACTAAATAAATTTGTAAGTTTTAAAAAAATAATATAGCTTTTTTACAAATTAATAATTTTAATCGATTCTTTTATTGATACCAAATTCAAAATCTTTCACGTTTACACTAAGTACAGCAGATGAATAGCGTGCAACAGATTTGCGCCTACAGCCTGACATAAACTTGGCACGCGGTATTATTATTACTTTTGTCTCTATTAGGGCGCGAACGAAAGGGGGACGAGCAACATTACTTACTCTGTGCAACCCCCCCAAGATAATTTTCTAAAATAACGTGCACAGCTGTTTAAAGGTTATGCTGCAAGACAAGACTGCACTGCCGGAATTACACATATATACATACAAACACTAAAATTCACGATACAACTTCAGAACAAGTGTGCAAGCAGAAAAAAACGATCTATCGAATTAACGGATCTAATCTGCCCAAAACAGTAACCTTTCCTCTAATATTTTACGAGACAAAGGGCGAAGGATGCGTCAGGAAATACACAGCGTTCTCAAATAGTTTTATATTCACAAGATATCTAATTTGTATCTTCTTTTGTTGTAAAATTATATTTATTGTATTTAATTTTAAAAAAGCTGTGGTACTTATGTTATTGGACTTCATGTTTAGCATGATAAGTGATGGAAAGAAGTTTATGTTGTACTTAATCTGTTGTCTGTTTTTGTACCCAGTGAAATAAATAAAATAAAAATAACGTAATCCGCATAACAAAAGTACGACAGGTAAGTATCTTCATTCACTAAACAGTCCGACTCTATTGTTTATTTTTTTTGGTCAGTACAGTAGTGAAAAATAACAGTAGTATGACTACTGTATAATAAACAGTAGCGGGCCCTATTGGTACTTTGTATAAAGGATAACTGGAGCAAAATATGCAACAATAGTCGGAATTGTATTGTTGTCTCAAGTTGAGTGGCAATAATGGTCGGTACTTCGTCTTTGTTAACCACAAACCTATTATGTACCTTTAAAGACAAGTTTGTGGTTAACAAAGACAATGATATACTCGATAATAATTGTTACCTCCGTTATCGTTAGTGTAATTACTGTTATAATTAGGAAGTCTGCTATATCCAGTTACCTACATGCTACATAAATTTAATATAAGAGAAAATATTTAGGTATTTTATACAATTGTCATAGAATCTTGAGCGAACTCTTTACTTCAAAACTGAGTAAAACTAGTTTTAGAATATGATAGTCATTTACTCACCATTTACGACTAACAGCTGCAAAAACTAGTAAAAATTTACCCATTCGTTGACTTCACCCCGTACCCATGTCTCGTAATACTAGTATTAGTGGAGAGTTGAATAGTCTGAACTCATAATTAAACCTTAATTCATTATCCGATACAGTAGGTATCAGAAACACAGTCATTTTTTCAAATTATAAACTAAAAAGTGTATGCAAGCAGAAACAAGCAAAAGCATATTTCTAAGGTGTGTGATTTGTTTGTGTGTTTACGTTGGATACTGATAAAATGTATAATGACATAATTTTCGTCCAAGAAGTCTGAATGCTTATCTGAGGTTAATGTAATTAGAAAATGTATTAATTATCGTATGCAAGTGTTATATTCCAACATATTATTCTAACATGCAGTTAATATAGCGTCATGTTATAAAGACACATTTAATGATATCATCATTGGATCTGAGAGTGGCGTGAGAGCGAAACGACCGTTCCCGTGGATTCCCCCGGACATCATCTAGAGCTGCCACGGGATCCAACAATAGTTTAGACAGTTCAAATTGAAATATTATGTAAACTCACAAATGATTATATCAATAGAACCTTATTAAAAACATTCCATGAAAATTTTGAAATGTGGAAAAGGGTTTTTACGATTTATATTATTGAATAGCCTATGAATAAATGAGAAGCGACATCGCCTTTGACAACGATCAATTTGCGTTTCCATCATTCAATCACTTAAAATTTTATCCAGACAAAATAAACAAATTAAATTAAACCATTTGTATGGATTATATCGATATTTTTAAAATTCAACATGACTTATTAATTCAACATTCCCAAAACAAGTTAGGTTTAAAAAATATATGGGCAAATTTTTGTCATGCTTTCAGTAATATGTGTCATAAGTGTATTCCTATAAACACATGGTTAGTAAAATGTTAGAAAGTGTACTTTTGTCACCCAGTAGTATCAACAACAACTTTACCATGTCAATCCTAGACATCTTGCGACTGGTGCTCGAGAGTGACTTCTTGAGCGGCGTCATATCTTGATCCCAGAGCTACCAGGGACGCATAAATAGTTGTGTAGTGTTATAGTACAAGGCAATCTACGCGTATAGTTCGACAAACTCGGTTACAAGTAGAGCAATGTTCGAATGCTTGACAATCAACTGACAAGAGATCTGTATAGAAGATCGCCTGTTGGCATGCTATGCTTTCATATTGTCATTTTTGGAATTCGTCGATTAATAAATAGAAGCCTTTAGATTATGTGTTCCCATTACAGTAATATTATCTACTTTGAATAAAGTTTAATGAACTAATAACTTTAACTGAACTAGAGACTGGACATTAGCCTAAATACGTGTGTGCAATTCTACAATTCGAAAACAACTAAATCACACAAGGACTTTTTCTTGGTAAAGCAACTAATATAGTCTCTTATTTTCTTAAAGACTTAAAGAGAGATGGCAAGTCTAAAGTGCATTTCTACAGCTGGTAATATAGTCTCTCGTAGTATACTAAAATAGGAACACATATAATAAGCACAATAATAAATATTGCAGTGGCTCATGCACTTATTTGGTGCAAATAATATCAACTGAATAGATTTTGCATTAGTTACTACTACAGTTCAAAAAAAAGCAAAAGAAACCTTAAGCCAAACAATAATATTATTGAGGAACGGTCTAAATCGCTGACTCTAATGAAACAAACAATTTGTGGTTGATAATTAGTTGTTTCATTTAGATATGAAACAAAAAAAATTACAGCAGATATATTTCGTAAAAGCGAGGAATAAATATTAACAGAATAAAGTCGTTTTGCTATAGATACGCTCTTTTGGGTGACTACCAAAACGGCGTTTCGTGACAGAATGATGTCTGACGTACCACGAGGTGGGAACGAAACCCATGGCCAAGGTTGTGCTAGCAACTCCGTCTTGAGGTGGCACTCCAGATATCTGAGGGACTACATTTCTATGGGTAAAGTAGGAGTTCATTTTATTTGGCCAATGGGACTTTGGGGCGCATTTCTGAAGTATGGTTCCCACACTCAAAGTGCCATCAGGGTGGGTATCAGTTTCGTTTGAAGCGGTGAGTCTTCTTGTGACGTGGTATGCGCAATAGAAGCGACAGAGAAGGAATGAGACATGAACAGCATTACGTACTGCAAAAGACCAACATGGAGCCGGGGCTCATAGAATGTCCTCTATGAACGAGCGCAATTGAAATCAGTCTTATGACTAATCGTGGGCGCGATTGAGGCTTATGTAGTGGAGTACCATAAAAACTCGCCGCTATTGATGAGAAAACTGATTATTACAGAAACAAATACAATCAGTACACATCCGTTATTGGAAGAGTGAAAGTGTTGCCACTATAAACATTTAGTTCTAGTTCTTCTATTTGAATGTGGCAAAGGCCATGTTCCCACATGCGCATTTTTAGGCTGCAAGGGCTATTGACTCCAAAACAATGGGACAAGGGTCGTAGCGACTTTATTTCGATGGTGGACCAAATATCCCGGCTAAATAAATACGTCTGGGAGTATCATCTGGCACAGTCGGTTCGAGTTCGATGGGCATTTAAGCACCGTAACCTCCGTGGAGGTGAAGCCCGAGTGGGGTCACACACATAACAAATAAGTACAAGTTCAATAAATATGATTAGAAAGTACTAGGAATGCATAAAATGAAGGAGAAACTCACCATTGTATTAAAGAATGCATGGTTAAGAGCTTCAATAATACCAATCCTTTGATTCGTGTCAACTACCAGGAGTCTTCTGATGAGGTCCTTCGGGTCCTCTGTAATTCAAAAAGAAATTCCCTATTTATTTATTAGGTCGTGGATCAGAAATAAGTTTCTAAACTAGAACAGTTCTTAAAGTCACCCAAATAAATTAGAAGTTTAATTTCTTGAAATGAAACGTGCAGGCTCCTTTTACAGTAGAGAATTAATAACGAGCAATCTTCAATATGATTAACTTACTAGCAAAATTCAAAAACAGCTCAAAGTTATACTTACAAATAGAAATACATTGATACGGCAAAGAGTTGCGAATTGAATTGGCAAAATCAAAAAGCGCGATTCCCGCGATTCGTTTCTAGTGCAGATCCAATCAAATCATCAGAATCCAGACAAAATCACTTGCATTGGTTGCAGTAATCCGAGAACAAAGATCACCCATAAAATACTGTCGCAAGGTGTGTGTCCACTGACCTGATATGTCGGCCCACTCCGGACTTGTGAAGGAGTACTTCCCCTCCATGATGTTCCGCAACATAACCATCTGTTTCCGATGCCAGAACGGTGGACAACCGACCAACCTAGAAAGTGATACATAAACATCAATCCTAATAATCTGGTTAGAAAGTTGGGTAAGAGGTGTGATGCAGAAAGTGATTTTTTTTAGCACCGCACGAAATGTGAGGAAATTGTCTCTATAGACCTCTAGCGATTTTGGTCCCTGTACCCGATGCAGGGAGTACTATTTTTATATTTTTAAATCTACCTTTTTACTGATATATATTTAAAAATGTATACATTGCGTCAATACGAGTATATTGCGTATACACATTTAGAGAGAAGGTATTTTAGGCACAATAAAATTATAGAAAAATAATACACAGTGCAACAAAAAGTGAATCTTTCAGAATCACTTTCACACCTATTACATTTGTATTACAGACAGATAAGTGCAATAAAAAGTCTCCACCGCCGTAAGACCACGTCAACATTATTTGCCATGCTCAGTACGAGTTTCATGGTAAATCCGGCGGCCAATCATAGCTCAAGGAGCCAGGAGCCCCGGTAGGTGTAAATAAACTACGTCTATTCACGTCATGGGTTGGATAAAAACGGTCATAATGGTCCGGCTACTGTTAAAATGACTTATCGATTATGCCATAAAAAATTTAGTATGCCTGATTCTGGGTATTTTCTTAATCTGCTTCTCTGCCAGACTCGATATTCCAGATTTAAACTTAGTAGCAGTGTTATTTTTTTATAATTTTACGTGCCTAAAACACGTTCTCTAAAATGTGTCATCAGCTCTCGAAATATGGCACTGGTACAAATACGACTCATATACGTTGATAAATTAGATACATTAGTCATAACTGGCTCATGAATAAATTGACTCTATGAACTAACCTAACATAATTTACTTCTAGACCTGCTACTGTATCAGAAACTATTTATCAACCTATACAATCATTTTTGAGCGGTACTGTTGAGTACAATGAAGAATGGAATAAATTTTTCACATACGTACTCACCTGGGACTCAATTTTGGTAATGTCACTTTGTGATTTTACCGCAATGCTAAATTAATTCCCAAAGTAAACGGCATTATTTTTGTAATTTTCACTGTAAAACAATGACATTCGTTTTAAGAACTTATCAGTCATTCAAAGTAATCATTCAGTCCATTTTAAATTGATAGTGGAATTACAGTACTATTTGATTACAGTTTACTTTATCTGTGGAAACGCGGCTAGTATTATGGGCACTTTTTTCTTTATTCGCAAGTGTCTTTCAGGCGGAAATATGCGCCATCACAGAGTGTGCGCAAACTATACATCGCCATACAGACATAAAAAAGGTGACTATCTACAGTGACAGTCAAGCAGCATTGAAAGCCCTAAATAAAGTAGAGACAATGTCAGCAACAGTCAAGGAGTGCAAAAAATCACTCGAAAAGCTGGCGGAAAGAACTGAAGTCCACGTTGCCTGGGTCCCCGGACATGAGGGAGTCCCGGGCAATGAACTAGCGGACAAACTAGCCCGGGAAGGGGCTGACGAATGCGTGATCGGACCGGAGCCATGGCTTCCGATCGCTCATAAGATCACGAAAGGAGTAATTACCAGAAGCATAACAGTAGAAACCAACCTCAGATGGAGGTCCTCGATAGGCATGAGACAGTCGAAGATCTTCATCAGGGGAATGGATGCGAAAAGGACAAGCCGACTGGTCAAACTTACCAGAGCAAACATGAGGCTTGTCATAGAGATCATCACAGGACACTGTCGCCTCAACAGGCACCTAACAGTGATAGGAGTAATGGATGACCCATTATGCCCAGAATGCATGGAGGAAGAAGAAACCAGCTTCCACCTACTAGCTGAGTGCCCCATGTATTCGTTAACAAGATGGGAAATTATGGGCACCGACAGACTAGAAGAAGAAGACATAGAACATCTGAATGTGGATCAGATAGTAAGCTTCTGCAAGGAAACAAGAAGGTTCGACGGGGCGCCGTGAAGACTGCTGGGATACCCAATCCAAACCGCAAGGAGAAGTTTTTCGGGGAAATGAGCGAAGTGGGCGGCAAAAGATGCGGTCGGATCGTTCGCTCGGCGGTGCCGGCGTCCCCAACAAGAAAATAATAATAATAATAATGGGCACTTTTGGGCCGGGAGCGGTCAGGGGCGGGTTATTTGAATTTGACATGTAAATATTTTTTGAGTTGACATTATACTTATTGTAATAGTTTTATTAAAACGAGTAATAAATATTGATTTATTTATATGTTTACTTTAATATTGATTAATAATAAAATAATAATAATAATAATTTTTATTTAATATATTAGTAGAATTAGTCCCATAAAAAGAATATTAGTGGTAGGATCGATTGTGAGTTTGGTTTGTTTATCTGACAATAAAATTAATGTTGTTTGGAGTACCTACACTACTATGAACGTATATTTCGTAAAAATGTATGGAAATTTGTACTTTGAACAACATAATATATAGAAAATTACTTACAAAGTAAACATGATGACTCCACAGGCCCAACTGTAAAAATAGAGAATTTTTGTCATTAGCCTTTATCGCACGGAAGCACAACACGACTGGCCCCCGACTGAGAAACAGCACAGCATAAATAGAAAAACACAGGGGCTTAAGCCACCATCACTTTCAAGAGAATTACACACATTGGTTCTGATTGCAAATAGATTCAGTTGTTCCAACAAACCTCGGGCTAACATTCATTGCGCACATAACGCATAAAAGGAATTGCCATTCCACCCTAGTACGTAATTTTTATTGTGCTTTTGTTGATATGAATCTGATGCCAGAGTAGTTCTCGAGTATCAAAACATCATAAATCACTACAAGAAAAAATGCGAGAAAGTTTTATAGCCAATGAGAATGCAGTAACTCTAGATCTAGAAAAGCCTACTTAGGTTTAATTTCTCCATGTTTTCAATAAATATAATTCATAAAACACACTGGACGGCGCTATAAAATTACCCGTGGAAATGAATGGGAAAATTCTACAATGAATGACGGTTAGACGTTTCGCCAAGAGCTACGAAGCCTAAGGCAACCTCACCTAAAAGCTGGTTCACTTGTTGGCAGTAAAGGTATATCGATAAAAGGATAGGAGTGAAAAAGTTATAAATCCGTATTACATATGATTTAAAAGTACGTCGCCTTAAGACGTAAAGAGGTGGATTAATTCGTCAGTTTCGAGTAGGTCTCGGTTGTGTAGTTGGTAAACGCGTTTGGTGCGTTGAACTAGAAGACGCTGGTTCGAGTCCAGCTCGTGCCTGAAATTTTTTTCCACTTTAAAGATTAAATTTTGAAAGTAAGTTGGACAGCTAGTGACAAACTTGAGTTATATCGGAGTTAGAAAACGATAGTGAGGAGCAAAGGTTACTTACATGTCAACTTCCTGACCGTATCCCGGCGCGTCTTCAAACATATTGGCTTTCAGCGTCTCCGGAGCCAAATAGCCCGGCGTGCCGCAAAGGTCTGAAATAACCAGTTGTATACATGAAGTAAATGCAAAACAACAAATAAATCATGTTTAATTAAATGGTATCAAACATACTGTAATTTTGGAAAATAATAAAAGTTAGTCTTCGATCTTATCTTCACGCTGTATCCCTGACGGGATATTCAGAGAGGACAGATCGCCCGGCTTCGCGACCCATGCATACTTTCATTACTTTCGCTTCTTGAAGCCTAAAGCGACCTCACCTAAAAGCTGGTTCACTGAGCAAGTTTTTCCGTATATTATAACCTCCCTACTACCTATATCATTACACTCGCTGTCTTCCGCGGCTTCGCTCGTGACGTAATTCGAACGTAGCGGCTCTCATTTAAAACCGCATGGCATCATTAAAAAGTTTGAAGTTTTTAAATTCTAAACTATTTCCCCATCCTATTATTATCTTACAAAACAATAGCCCATCTCAAACAACGGCCCTAACTTACGGGTGCATTGTTTAGAACTAGTTGTAACATTATATGTGTCCATCACACCGTATCTGACTGGTTGCTAACTACCATCATCATCATCATCCGAGCTTTATCCTTAGTTGCACCTAAATTTCTTAATTCGTAGCCACAGCTAATCTCCTACTTTTATGTTTTAACTTATCAATATTTATAAAAATCTATGCCACTTTTCGTTGTAATTTTATAACTCAATAACGGGTTCACCTATCCAAATCAAATGTTTAAGATTTGTTCGGACAATTTAGTAGACGGTTTATTTGAAGTTTGCACAAAATCGGTCGAGCGGTTTTCCATTTATCACATTTTTGGTGGCGCTAACGAAGTTGCGCGGGTCAGCTAGTTTTATATGATTATAACTCAAATTAGGGATATAACATTAGGGGAATCACTCCAGAATTCACTATGACACATTCTGCAGGTCATTAGAAATGGAAAATGTAATGGCAGAAAAGCGGTCCTCGTGGTCAGAGGTGAAGAATTCGTATGTGACCAGGAGAAACACTCAGATGATAACCACGACTGCCTCGATGGCGTAGTTTATGACGACTATCATGCTGAGGTGTCAGGTTCAAATCCCAGATCGGCACAAATATTTGTGTGATCCACAAATGTTTGTTTTGAACTCTGGTATGTTTTTCAATTGATCCTATATTACAAGCTGGTGTTAGCTTAATTTGGGCTACAATATTTTTTTTTATTATTTATGAAGTTCAATAACAAAATGCGGATGTATATCGGAGCATACGTGCCCCGACATGCATCGCTCCGTTTACGGTACGGTCGAAAGTTCGACTTGATAAATTAATAATCGTTGGAATTAAAATTTGGCGTTTAATGATAACCTTATGACACGAATAGTAGTTTCCTATTACAAAGAATAATTGTTGAATTTTAAAGATTATTTTCTACTTATCGTCTTTGACCCCCGATGAAAAAAGGGAACAGCGGCTAAATAATAGTTTTTGATTAAAAAAAAATACAAAACCTAAAAATCAGTGTGTATCATAGTGTAGTATCATAATTTAGTTTAGTCGGAGCCGCGGGTATAGGCTAGTTTTTAATATTTTTATTTGTGATATAATTTCTCAATAACCCCAATAACGGAAATTCATTTATAATGTGCGGTATATGTAATAGTAGTCTTTAGACGGCGTTATGATAGCGCACGCGCATTTCACTTCACGGCTTAAAATACGTTTTGTAATCTTTACTCAGCATAACTATTTCTTTATTAGCTATTAGACTATCGTTATGCGAGGCCAGTAGCTAAAGTCCGGAACTCTGGGATATCCTTCTGAGGAGTTAACCGGAGCGCCCAGCGCTACACAGACATATCGGCAGAGGCACCTATGGTTTTAGTCATTTGGAGACCGGCATGAAACAAATGGGGGTTATCAAACGTTAAAAAATAAGCTATTAACTGCTTAAGCTATTGACTGACGTACAAAACTTCCTCATCCCCCTAATGATGTAATTATACATTTTCTGTAGTATTTATGAAACAAAGAAAATATCTCTTCATACAATTTGCAACAATGTTAAGTAATGATTTCCGCTGATAAAACATTTTCAAACATGGAAAAATACATTATGTATTATTTGTTTTTTACTGTTTGAGGGAGTGGGGTGTGCGACCTACTTCCTAATTATTGTTATAATTTATGAATTTTTTGTACATAAAATAAGTTCCTGATTTTTTAAAATTGCTTGTGTTATGAAAAGGAGTTCTATTTATGTTTGCATTTTCGTGTGATTAAGTTCAGGCCGGTATCGTATTTGCACACAGGAGCAAATCCGATACCTTAACAACTGTACACCACCTTTTTTTCATGATCGTGATTCATAAAGCTAGCTTATTTTCTTGAACGTTTTATAGAAATTTATTGATATTTCGGTTATTTTAGGGTAAGCTAATTCAAGACCAACAATCTCCGTAGGGATAGATCTTACGGAGATATTCGGGACCAACAATCTCCGTAGGGATAGATCCTACGGAGATTTTCGGGACCTAAGCCAGCCCTGCACACTGCCTTGCCTGAACTTAGATGATAAAGTCACAATACTAGTTCCCACTCCTTAAATTTCATTGAGAACATATTAAACAAGGGATCTAACTAAATACCCGGGGTGCATGAGCACGAGCATGCTGCAATTACACCTGTTGATTGTAAGACAAGGCAATGGCATTGGCACTCGTAGATAGGTAAGAAATCAGAAGACAGTCGCTTCCATTCCAACAATGCCGATAGCACAATCTTAATAGCTTCCCCATATTAGTAGCCAGTAGTAAACCATACAAGATTGAAAATGTGACTTCACGTTGAAAGAACAACTTACCAAACAACTTACCAAACAACTTCTCCCCGTCCTTGAGCACCTTCGCAAATCCAAAGTCGGTGATCTTGACGTTGAGCTGGTCATCCAGCAGAATGTTCTCTGGCTTCAGATCGCGGTGCACAATGCACTTGCTGTGCACATGACGAACCCCTTCCAGAACCTGTCTGTAAACAATTATATGTTGTCATTGCGTTTTAATCATACAATGGGATGCAAAATCGTGTGTAGTATTTTTAAAATAGGCACACAAGGTTACAAAAAGATACGAGTCGTCCTGATTCTAAGCTGAAGGGCAAAATATATAAGACTATCACAAGACCTGTCCAATTGATATGACTATGATATCGATCAGAATGTTTAGGTGGATGAGTGGTGTAACTAGGATGGATAAAATACTGAATAAGTATATAGAGGGAGAGTGGAACCAGTGACTGAGAAAAAATGAGAGGAAACCGTATGTCTTGGTATGGGCATGTGATGAGAAGGGTTGAAAGACACGAGTGTGTAACTAAAAGAAAGGTGAATTACTATTGGTGTGTTATATGCATGTGTGAGTCATAACGTAGCTCAGTCGAATAAACATGCTTTTTGAAGTTTGAGCGTTAGTTAACGGCCCCTCCGTTATGAGCATGCTATGAGAAGGGATGAAAGTTATGTCATTGAAACTAAAAGAAAGGTGAATATGAATGTAGAAGGATGGAGAGCTAAAGAAAATCCAATGAAAAGAGGGATGGATTGTATATATATGTATATGAAAGGAGTAAATGATCAGATGACGGTAAAAGAAGGAAGAAGAAAATATACCTACTGCGCAGATCAATAAATTGGGACAAGGGCAAGAGAATGATGATATATCTTTTTAAACTTCAATTTATTCGATACGGCGAATATTAGTTAACTAGTTGATGAAACTCAGCTGATAAGCTCACCAGCCGAGATTTGAGAAGCACTCAACAAAGATGTTTTAAAGTATCGTACTCCAATAGAGTTCTATCGGTTGGCCAATGAGTTCTACTAACACGTACCGCGCTAGTGGCTGCTAGTCAGTTGCATTTTTGATAGTATACGAACATTTTGAAAACTAAAAACAGCTATTCTGTTTCTATTCTACGACTATTCGATAGTAGACTCGGCCCCCAGAGTAAAGAAAATAGCCAAAGAACTAGCTATCTGAATATCTGTATTTGTGTATTTTGACCCACTTGTGCCAAAATATATCACGTGTATAATATATGTTACATAACGATAGATGTTTACAATATATACTGTCAAGATCAATAACATAATGGATAAAAAATCACAATAATAATGAACGACCCATAAATGTTCACGGTTATCGATGGCAATGTACCACGATAATATTTGACAGTTATATAATAATTAAAATTAATAACATTTGGGTCTCACTCAACTGATAATACGGCAATCGGCACTCACGCGATACGATATACTAAAAAATCATCAATTATTATGCTACATCTATTTATTATTTTGCAATGACTTCGAGCGGACAAAGTTAGTAAATGACGAAACATCCTATAATTAAGAATGATAAAGATCTACTATTCTTAAACTATCTTCAAGCTGTATCCCTGACGGGGTGGGGTAGTCAAAGAGATCACACATTGCCAGGCTTCGCGATCCATGCGTACTTCTTTCGCTTCCTGGAGGTTCAATAATCGCTTTATGCATGCACTTTTGATAGGGCACTATATGATATTCAATAAACGGCGGAGGATTTTCCCGTTATAAAAATACGCTTAAGCTTGATGTGTTTTCAAAAATCCCATAACTTATTATACAAAATTAGAATTAAATTAACATTACATATCTTTAAACACGTTATCTTTATCGAAACCACTAAAAAAATTATACGTAAATAAACCGGAATTTTCTGTTCTATATAATTCTTATTAATACTTAATAATAACACACACATCACAGTCCAGACAGACAGACAGACAGACAGTCCAGCCGCGACCACGGGCGCTGCAACGCGCTCGAAACGTCGGTGAATGTAAGTACAAAATTGTTTCGCGTGAAGTCCCGAGTAGTATATAAAATATGAGTATAAACCGCGAAAGTTTAAAAATAATCTTATTAATTCTACGTAGTTTTACCCAAAACACTATCAGCCAAGACCCAAAATTAAATGTCAATATTTACGGTAAAATAATAACATATGGATATGGGTGCCTACGGTTTTGCCCGCGAAAATATTAATTACCGATAACAAATCTATTGTGACAAAATTTATCACAGTCGGTTCAAGATTTCAAGCGATATTAACGACCTATCTAAGGTATATTGTAAATTAAAATTATTAGGCAAAAGTAAAATTAACGGTCAAACCAATACAAGTACATACACGTTGATTGAAAATAATCCCCTTTTTCACTCAAACAATTAAGTATTCATGGAATTTATAAAAATAAAATGCGTCGTTACTGTAAGGGACTCTACAGGACTATAGATTTTTAATATAATAAATTAAAATTTACCTTAAAAACATTCTAAGAAAGCCTTCTAAAACAACATTATGATATTTAATAAAACGCTAGCCTCTCCTGTTTTGATAAGTTTTCTTCGTAATCTGTCTTACAAAACACGCTTAGAGCCATTTTACAATAAAAACAAGAAACGTCAGTCAAATGAATTATCGCAAAGTACTAGGACAGTATAACGCATTAGGAGTTTACTTTAGCACTGGTTAAACGTAGAATTCGCGTGAACTTCAGATTATATCTGTGCTCTCGGCTCTCGCACAGATAAAGTTAATTACATGACGCATGTGTAATATGAGTATACTAAACTAGTTTTTTATGTTTGTACATAGATTCAACAGCGCTATTATGTTAATTATCGATATCAGCTTTACAGATACAAACAATATTAATATTTAGACGAAAAACTTTGTATCAACCTGTCGACCATTTATACTAATATTATTAAGCTGAAGAGTTTGTTATTTTGGTTTTTTGGTTGAACGCGCTAATCTCAGGAACTACTGGTCGGATTTGAAAAATTCTTTTTGTGTTAGATAGTCCATTTATCGAGTAAGGCTATAGGCTATATTTCATCACGCTACTACCCAGGAGAGCGGACCAGTAGTCATAAATGTCGACAAATCGGACAAATTTTTATGCATATTGTAGAATTTATAAGCGACGAGATTAAATAGGTGCGACGGGAGTTCGAAGTATGTCACGGGCGAAGCCGGGGCGTCGCCT
The DNA here is from genome assembly GCA_948477245.1 of Thumatha senex. Lineage (NCBI taxonomy): Eukaryota > Metazoa > Arthropoda > Insecta > Lepidoptera > Erebidae > Thumatha > Thumatha senex. Next base: position 20,283,115 of record OX419744.1, on the reverse strand, counting down.
AGTCATCCATAAGAGTCAACACTGAAACCCGATCACGACGTCATCTATTGGGTTTAGTTTTATTTTTAATTATCCCGGGACTCAATCATAAACATTTTTGTCGACGATTTTTGTCCTCCGCAGACGAAAGTACCTCGTCTGCGCAGGCCTTTAAAAGCAGACAAGTTGTACGTCATATCACAGCCGAAAGACATACAGTCGGTCGACGAAGCTGTCTAGACAGAGCAATCGTGCAGGGGACAAGGGACGAGACGCGGGAGGGTTTGTCCCGAGTTGCGAACAAAATGTTGTTAGTAGCTCGGGACAGTCTTTCAGGGCTGACGCATTCATTCACGACCGCTTGCTATTTTAGAATTTTTGTATAGATTTCTTTAATTCATGGGGTTTTTAATATTCTAAATACAAATTTCGTGTTCATTTTGCAATCCAATATGGCCGCCGCGCCGTGGTTATAAAATTTCATGTTGGGTATCATATAAGGGTTTTTTTGGTATGCAAAGTACGAATTTAGTGTTAATTTTGCAATCCAATTAGCCGCCGCGCCGTGATTTTAAAATTTCATGCTGGGTATCGTATAAGGGGTTTTTTGGTATGCTGAGTACGAATTTCGTGTTAATTATGCAATCGAATATGGCCGCCACACCGTGGTTTTAAGATTTCATGTTGGGTATCATATAAGGGGTTTTTTGGTATGCTGAGTACGAATTTAGTGTTAATTTTGCAATCCAATATGGCCACCGCGCCGTGGTTTTAAAATTTCATGCTGGGTATCGTATAAGGGGTTTTTTGGTATGCTGAGTACGAATTTCGTGTTAATTTTGCGATCCAATATGGCCGCCGCGCCGTGGATATAAAATTTCATGTTGGGTATCGTATAAGGGGTTTCTTGGTATGCTGAGTACGAATTTCATGTTAATATTGCAATCTAATATGGCTGCTGCGCCGTGGTTATAACATTTAGTGTTGGGTATCTTATAAGGGGTTTTTTGGTATGCTGTGTACGAATTTCGTGTTAATTTAGCAATCCAATATGACCGCCGCGCCAACTGTTATAAATTTCATGTTGGGTATCGCATAAGAGTATTATGGTGTGCGGAACCACACATGTGGGATTATAACTATACTCTATACTATGTTATCCTGTGTTCAAGTTTTTCATCATAATTAATATTTAAACTTGTTCAAAGCGTAACCAATATATTTTTGTTGAAAATAACAGTAGCATTAAGTCCAGTTAGTCAGAAACTGAAAATATTTATCATTAACTCATTTACTACCAATAATATACCTAATATACCCGGCGAACTTCGTATCTCAAGTGGCTCAACGGGGCGGAGACAAATTGAACAAATTAATAATAATAATAATATACCCCTCTAGAACAGTCGTAATCTTTTATAGGATTAACGCAACCCTATGAGGGTATAGTAGATTCCCTTTTTGAGTTATCCACTTTCTGATATCAACAAAAAATGTATCAGAAAGTTATTGAAAAGCTCACATCCGCAGGGCAGCTTGTGGCGAGCTGAATGTGCGTGGCTACACATCAGTCCCGATTTCTCAGAGTTTTGTTGCCCTTCTGCACCGGTTAGCATTTAATGGGCTAACGGGAGAGCAATGAGAGTGCTACTCCCGGGAGTGCAGCAAATCTCAATTCTGGCTTGCCTTAATTGGCCGGTCAGAGGGAGGGAGCCAGAACTATATTCTCGGGGGTGGAAGTGTCATTTTCAAGGGCAAAACTACGGGAAAGCCCGCTCCGGGTCTGACCCGCGATGGTGAAACCGGCGCCGCACCGCTCGACACCCCAAGCCGCTCACACCGGTGTTGCCTACTGTCGCCTTACAGGCTTAGCATGCCTATGGCGATTGTATAGGGGGCCTATCTAGTGAGTTGGCGAGTCACCGTCTGCCAAAATTAGGATTATCAGATATAAAATGGCAGACGCCGCCTTTATCCATAGTTATAATCACCTAGTTCATCAAACCCCCAACCCAATAGCCCATTTCTTAGTTGGCGTATTTTACAATAGTTTAACTCCCATTGGAGGTGGTCCATTATCGTTCTTCTACATAAGGCGGGCGTGGACTGTCTGCAGTGGGGGTCCCATTTCCTTTTAGATTAAAATTCTCAAAGGGCCTCTGCGTATTGGACCAGTATGTCCCCATGTACGCCTACCAAAAGCCCGGGTAACTTCATAAGAAAAAGAAGATACCCGTGAAAAGAAGAAACATAATAATATGAGATTACATATGTCAGCTCACCCTTGTTTGAAGTCCCAGTTCCCATCCCCAGCTTCCAGTTCCCATTTCTCATCCCTAGTTCTCATCGTCAATTCTCATTCCCTTGATTTTTTTTTATAACGACACGGTGGCCATTATGGATTGCGACATTAACACGAAATTCGTGCTCAGCATACCAAAAAGCCCCTTATACGATACCCAACCCTGGGTCTCACTACAGGGGATGCCGAAGACCGTGCGAAGTGGAGGAGAAAATGTAGGAAAGCGGACCCCGGGCGTCGCGAGACGCAACTGGGACAGACGCTCGGATGATGATGATGACGATACCCAACATGAAATTTTATAACCACGGCGCGGCGGCCATATTGGATTGCAAAATTAACACGAAATTCGTACTTAACATAGAAAAAAACCCTTTATACGATACCCAACATGAAATTTTATAAGAATAGTTAGGCGGCCATATTGATTGATAGAAACCCCATAATTTTATATCTACTACGCGGCAGCCATTTTGTAAACGCTTTCTCATAAAAAAAACTATCGATTCGACATGAAATGAACCTTATTTACTTCCGTGTGCGGCAATTGGTGAAATCTCAGATCCTTTTTTTTAAACCGGTATTTATATTATTGATTTATAATATATACATACTAGTTGACGCCCGCGGCTTCGCCCGCGTAGAGAAGTTTTTCCGTTCACGTTTCCCATAAGAACTTGTTCCCGGGATAAAAATTATATGTGTTATTCCGATGTATAAGCTATATTATTGTAAAGTTTCATTAAAATCTATTCAGTAGTTTTTACGTGAAAGAGTAACAAACATCTCTACAAACTTTCACATTTATAATATTATTAAGATTAAGATATTATATTATAATGTTGATAGTTGATTGCGACTACGAGTTAATAAATCACTACATATTATAAAACAAAGTCGCTTTTCGCTGTCTGTCCCTATGTATGCTTAGATCTTTAAAACTACGCAACGGATTACGATACGCTTTTTTTTATAGTTAGAGTGATTCTCATAGAAGGTTTTTATGTATAATTTGTTAAGTTTTTGTATATATTGACCAAATTATAACGATATTTGTTGGGGATGTCGGAAAAATAAGACGTCTGGGAGCTTTCAACAAAAACGCTGCCTAAACCCTTTGAGATATAACAAAATAATGTCTGGTGCAATTGTGTATCTAATAAAGATCTACAAAAAAGTCCGCGATGACATATGTCTATCTCTTAAGAATAACATACTATATCCATTTTAATACTTTAAAAAACAGCAATTATTAAGCGGTAATTTGAAGGCTATTTACACAAATATGCTTTAATCCTTATCATTTTTACTACGTTAGTTGGCTTCAGCATTTCATGAAGATTATTTTGTCCGTATATCTTACGAGTTATCGCAAATTCAAAATTAGGCGCAAAGAAATTAATTTAATTCGACCGGGCCGTGCGGGTAGGTAGGTACCTAAGTACTGGAGAGCGGAGAAGTAATCAATGAATTTGAAAAATGTTCATACATTATTGTGAATGTGAAATTATTAAACAACGGGATTAAATGAGTGCCACGGGGTTCGAAGTATGTCACGGGCGAAGACGGGCGGGACAGCTATTACATTATAAATAACATCAGCCTTGTATACTTGTGACAACCCTACAAGCATCACTGTCTAGACGTTGTCGGCATTTTTGTCAACTTCAAAGGCGTAACGCTACTGATAGGTTTACTCTTTATACTGTGGTCATATCGTCTATAGGTAGCACATGAGGTTATTTATAATATAACAACACACGCTAATGACCGAGAGTGCGAAAATAACTAACAAATTTTTCTTCGTAATCTCGTACATAATGTTTACACAATATGTTTTACACATGTAGTATTTTCATTTTATTTACAAGTTTTATTTTGTTTACCTTTACAGATTCTTAAGACTTTTTATTTATACTAGCTGTGTCCCCATTTCTGTGATACTTAAACACCAGCTATACTGTTACCGAATTGATAGTTATAACCTTATAAGTTTTGACTAGTGGAAGACCATCTCGAACGATCGTAATTCAAATTCTGTGGGCCATTTCTCCATTCCTTTCTACCCTGTCGTCATAATGTCTTAAGAGAGAAATATGATAATGTGAATGTGAAATACTTAACATAGGCACATTTCTTGTCATCTTTCACGAAGTACATACGAGTTCGTGCAAAAATTCTGTGATAGTGTAAAGTATAGGCGCAAGAGCAGGACGCAACAACTGCTTCTAGCGTTTCCATGGTGTGATTGAGTGATCGAAACCCAACACGACTATTTGAATATGACTTTTAGAGAACGTGTGACTATTACTTTGTCGAGCTGGATATAGCTTACACATCAGAATAACACATTGTCTACTTTTTATCCCGAGAACAAGTTCCTGTGGGAAACGGGAAAACTTCACCACGCGTGCGGAGCCGCGGGCGTCAACTAGTAGATAATATTTATCAACATCTTACTTCGTTAAGGGACTACCTTATCCCACATGAAATACGGTGAAGACGAGTATTAGGGATACCGCGAATTTATTTTACCTTTCACAGGGTTTTAAATATTTGATCAAGGTACATTCTTAATTTTTTTTAACACAGTAATAAACGCCAATACGTTTCATACCATTTTGTTGCCCGATGTTTTGTCCAGGCTGCAAAAGTTGTAGAAACGTCAACTTACGAGTATTAAGACATTCGATAGTTTATGAATGAAAATGTTAAATGTAGATAAATCTTGAAGAAGCGAAAGAAGTGTGCATGGATCGCGAAGCCTGGCTATCTGTCCTCTCTAACTACCCCGTCAGGGATACAGCGTGAAGATAGTTTTTAAGTAAGGCACATAAAAAGACGATATTTCTCGCAGAAAGTTTAAGAGCCTTCAAAATTAATGTTCTGTAACATTTAGCACAGTTGCCAAATTTAAATAATATCGCAACGGTCGAAAGATGAAATTGAAGTCGAAAAGAAATAATAAATGCACCATATTCGTACCTCAAAATATAAACCTACACGGTAAAAAAGGAATTGTCCCATCAACAAAAAAAATATTGTTAGCAATACCAAGATAATATTTACTTAATTTACCAATATATAGTTACTTTGACAATTTCCATTTCCTTCAAAATACAAAAAAATATTGTTGATTTGCTGTCTCAAATCAAGTAAATATTGTCAGGTAAACATTTTGAAAATTTTAGTATAAGATAACGATTAATCTAGTATTAATAATGCTAGATTTGTTATCCGGACGCTATTATATTGTTAAATTGACGATTTACATTGTCCTATCGAGAATATAGTGAACTTTGTAACATTAAGATAAATTAATTGTCAAAGTAACAATGTCGTTGTTCTTCCGAAACACTACAAATGAATGGATCAATATTTCACAATTGCTCATATTAAAACATGGACTTTTTCATAAGATATCTGACAACTTCTCAGACGAAGATTAAACATTTTCAATGCGAGAATATGTTCAATTGTTATTAGGAATAACAAGTGGTTTTGATTGAAGATCGATTATTTCTTAGAACAACAATATCAATTGTTCAGTCAAAATTTATCTAATTTTCAAATAAGTTTTTACATATACTTGTTTTAAAACAAGAATATTATAAAATATTGCGACAAATTATTTGATGAAAATACAACATTTTCAATGCGAGAATCTGTAAAATGGTTATTAGGAATAACAAGTGCTTTTGATAGAAGATCGATTATTTCTTAGAACAACAATATCAATTGTTCAGTCAAAATGTTTTATATTTTGTAATAGATTTTTACATATACTTGTTTTAAAACAAGTATATTAAATAACAGCGCGAGAAATTATTAGATGAAGATTAAAAATTTTCAATATGAGAATGTGTTAAATGGTTATTAGGAACTACAAGTGATTTTAATAGAAGATCGATTATTTCTTAGAACAACAATATCAATTGTTCAGCTACAATGTTTTTTATTTTGTAATAGATTATTACATATACTTGTTTCGAAACAAGAATATTATATAAACAGCGCGACAAATTATTAGATGAAGATTAAATATTTTTAATGCGAGAATGTGTCAAATGGTTATTAGGAACAACAAGTGGTTTTGATAGAAGATCGATTATTTCTTAGAACAATAATATCAATTGTTCAGCCTAAATGTTAAATATTTTGTAGTAGGTTTTTACATATACTTGTTTCAAAACAAGAATATTATATAAACAGCGCGACAAATTATTAGATGAAGATTAAATATTTTTAATGCGAGAATGTGTCAAATGATTATTAGGAACAACAAGTTGGTTTGATAGAAGATCGATTATTTCTTAGAACAACAATATCAATTGTTCAGCCAAAATGTTAAATATTTTGTAGTAGGTTTTTACATATACTTGTTTCAAAACAAGAATATTATATAAACAGCGCGACAAATTATTAGATGAAGATTAAATATTTTCAATGCGAGAATGTGTCAAATGGTTATTAGGAACAACAAGTGGTTTTGATAGAAGATCGATTATTTCTTAGTATAACAATTTCAATATTTCAGCCAAAATGTTTATACTTTGTAATAGGTTTTTCACACATTCCTATTATATATATTATTGTTATATAAATAGCTGTGCCCCCGCGGTTTCACCCGCGTGGATCCAATATTCCAGGATTATCTGGGATAAAATGTATAAAGTAAACAGTAAAGGAGGAAAGGATCCAGGAGTAGGTATCATATATGTAGCTAATTCAGGATCTAAACTATCCGTTTTATATTAAAAAGTCCTGCGCGAAAAAAAAAGGAAAATCTTTTCCCGTTCCCGTTTCCCACTGGAACTTGTTCCCGGGATTAAAAGTAGCTTATGTGTTATTCTGATGTATAAGCTGATATATATTATTGTAAAGTTTCATTAAAATCCATTCAGTAGTTTTTGCGTGAAAGAGTAACAAACATCCATTCTTACAAACTTTCGCGTTTATAATATTGGTAGGATTTTGTGCCTTAACTCGACAAGTTAAGACATGTAAAGTACGGTTAGCGCAGGTACCTAAGTATCTATTAATATTATTCCCGACAATACTGTAAGTTCTTCCGTTAAAATTTTGAATATTCAATCAACAATATTTTATTTTCAACGAAAAGATAGTTGATTCACAAGAAAACATGATTTTTGTTGATTCAATAAATAATATTGTTGATTTCACCGACGCGTCCATAGATTCACAGAAATATCACAAGACCCTTCAGTGTTTGCATTTTTGGGTATTTTCCCATAATTCTGGGAACTTTTTTAAGTATCAATTAAATTTTTATACCTATACCTATAATTAAACAGTAACGAGGCCGCGTCTGTACATCGAATATAAGCGCATTAGCGTTATTTTGAGGCAATACACCACTACTTATCATGCTTCTTTGGTGTTTCTGCAAGTAGTCCGATAAACTTTAGCGGATTTAACACTACACTATTATTAATATAGGCTTTGTTTCAACAACATCGGCTCAAGAACAGCAACAACGATACAAAAATGTCGTTGCATGTCTCCGCGCTCAAGATGAGTTGGGGAGGTCAAAGCAAGCAATAAAAAATAGATTTTAATGTAAAACAGGTAGATATTAGCTCATAACCTTGAATGACATTTAGATCCCTTTTTCCAAACGCTCAAGTGCGTATGGCACCAAAGTATGGAAATAACTTCGTGATCCCTTTACCTTCATTTTTATACACGATTAGATACGAAAATATATCATTTCCTAAGCGTAAAATAATTAAGCTCGTGAAATGGCAAGGTGAGTCGGCTAATGTAGAAAATGAAATCAAACTAATAGTTATTTGTATAAAACAAAAGTATTAATCGACAAAAAGTAGGTAAATAGTTGGTATTGTAACTTGAAAAGTATTTGGGTTTACGGAGATTGGGTGTTTTCTATGTATAATGTGTTTATTTTCCTACAATATTTTTTATATATTTATCTTTGTTATAATTAAAGATAAGTCAGCGTGAAGCTAGAAAAGGGCTTGCTCCGTTGATTTGGACACGTCCAACGAATGTGTGAGGAACGATTGACGAAGAATATATTTTTTGCGAAAAAAAGTAGAGGGTAGAAGGGGTCAAGGTAGGCCGAGACTTACATATGAAGACCACGTGAGCAGATTGAAAAGTCAAAAGTACTCGGGTACCCAGACGTGCATGTATGAAGCGATTGATGAATCTGCAAGAAGCGAAAGAAGTATGCATGGATCGAGAAGCCTGGCGATCTGTCCTCACTGACTACCCGTCAGTGATACAGCGTGAAGATAGTTAGTTTTCTTAGTTTAGTTTTGAATTAAACCCCTGTTGGGGAAACATACAGCTAGAAGGCTTTTTTTTTGGGCTTGAATCACAGTCATGGTGAATATCACCCATAAACGGAAATAGTCAAATTAAAAAGAAATATTTAATTTACCTATAGGTATATTAATTAAAAAAATGTTTTTTACATGAACCCCAAACAGGCACTTACGAAAGATAATGACTTCAATTCAAGCACTATTCTAACCTCTTCATATTAATAAATATAAAGAAAAAGTACTTTTATTAAACGGGTAATTTCTTGTGATTCGATTTTGGACTTTAACTGTTTGACAGCCGGCAACACTGACACACGACGACTAGCCTATTAGCAGTGCACGTGTGGTGCGGTGCGCGGTGCGGATGGGATAAAACGAGTTTATGTTGTGTGTTTGCAAGCATTATATTGGTGAGTTATAGGTTTTATTAAACTAGATCTAGATATATGTTAGCTAGGTAACTTTATTTTCAATAAGTTCTTCTTTTATTCTCATGTAGGCTGGGCTAATCTAAAATATAAATGTGGACGCCGGCACCGGCGATCGACATCTTGATGCAGAAGAATATGTTGATCAGAAAGCCATTCTGGAATTGCATTCTAAATGGCAAATGCCGTTTGATGACTCACGCGCCCAGACAATAACTTTATAAAGTAAAAATCAATCAACTAAGTAAGAATTTTTAAATGTAGCTTATTATTTATTCATATATAAATAAATATATTAATAATTATGTAAATTCCAGGTATTAATGAAGATATTGTTTGGCTGAAAAATAATCATGAACCATGGGATGTTGTAATGCAGAAATGGATGAACACTAATGATGAAAGAATATTTTGCGCGCAAGACAACCTGAGAGTTTCTAGCTAAATGGCCAGTACTAAATGACTTAAGGAGTGCATTGGTAAGTTTCTCTTGATTATTTCTGTCTACCATAGAATCATAAAAAATTATGATTGTTGTCCTTCACTTTATCCACTTATATGTGGCTAGTGCTGAAAAGATTAGTCTCCTATTGTTACTGGTTGATGGTGGTGAAAATTGTAGTGGTAACCGAGACAGAACCTTATTTATATTGTAAGATTTTGGTATCAGTCAACATATTTTTTATCCTTTAATTTTTTTTCAGACTGCAAGTGGTCCATACTAAGGACACACTTGGGGCACTTAATCCCGCCAAAAGGACAGGATGTATTTGAAATAAATGAAAGCTTTCAACAGCTGAAGCCATTGATGGCTTGCTGATACCTGTTAAGGTAACACATTATAAAGTTATTAAAGACACATACTCTTAATAAAACTCTAAGTTTCTTTCAAATTTCCATTATTATTTGTTCACAGAAGCCGAGCGAAATTGAAGACTACTACGAAGCTATTACCTCTCAGCAAAAAAAGGCACTCAAGAAAATACAAACAGTTTAACATTATGTTCTCGTACAGGGTTCAACATTAGACAATATATAAATAAATTAAGCACTTTCATAGTTGTGGATAAACTTAGATATTCTTTCACATCTACAGGCAAAACTTTTGACGCTTTGTTCAAATTGTATCACACGTAGGTACCCAGTGTCTTATGAATACTTGTATTAGTTAATTCAACATTCAGTTTATGGAATCACAACACAGCACGATAAAGTGATTCCATACATTGTTGATGTGACGAATCTTACCTAAATCTATAACTATAGTTAAATATAAAATTGAAACGATGGAACTTAATTGTACTGAATGTGGTATTTTTTTTCTGAATTCAAATAATATGTATTCCATATTGAAGTTCTTCATAATATCTCTATTCATGTGTTCAATTTATCATACAGCTCATTTCTTAAAATATTATCTTACAGCATCCTTTAGGGGAACAAAAACCTAAAAGTACATTTACTTGTATTACCTAGTAGGTATTAGTACTGAATTTTCTGATACAAATTCAAACAAAGCTGCAGTTGCCCATGTTGTTGTTAAAGTAGTAAGTTTTGTAGTAATGTTTTTGTTAAAGCCGATGGTCTGACTCATGGCGCCAAATTCTTGCAAGCATTGTTTTTGACTATTTGAGTCTCATTATTCCATTATCAGGTGAATCTATTTCCCAATAATGCCAAGGGTCGGTCCACTCGTCTTAAGAATGGTTATTTTTAAGAGATATATATATATAATCCAGTAAATGAAATATAGCTAGACATATAAATAAGTATTGAATTGTAAGAAATTAAGAATTTATTTAAACCTACAGCTTTATCAATCTTAGTTATCTTACGGGAAGCGCTTACGAATGGCTGGAAATTCAAATTTCAGTTCAAACAGTTCTTTGTCGTTATAGCTACGCTATAACTCTCAATAATGATGATCAAAAGATCTCAATAATGGTGGGGGTGTATGATCATTATTTAATTCTTCACATTATGAAGTAGACATTTTATTTTAATGAATAATAATTGTTTGACAATTGATTTAGTATTTAATATTAATATTATGAAAAAGAAAAAAGAAAAATATTTAAAGTTTAATAATTAATATTAAATATTTTTCTTTTTTTCTTTTTTGAATTATAATCATTGCCTCTTGTGTGCGCTTTTCCTTTAGGGACGAAACGAAAATATGCCCACAGCAAGCTCAATGTTGGCATTTATGGCGCAATTAGCATTTTTTTGCTAAGTCTAATATATTGTCGGTTCAAATAAATTATTCTTAAATTACTGGCAATTCAATTTTGTTATTTCAAGCTATGTTTCATTAACAGGACAATAATACTGTTTTGAAGTAATAATGTAATTTTTAAAGGAATAAATATATATTTTTAAATGCAACAACCGGAGTTTTAATTGAAGTAAATATATTGTTAGATTAACACAACTTTAGTTTCAAAACGAAATATATTATTATTGTAGGTCTAATTGAACTATATTGTTCAAACAACATGTCGTGTATTCTTATACAGACAATAAAAATTACTGAAACAAGTAAAACAAAAGGTTTGAACGGAAATATCTGTTTTTGGTTCAAATAAATCATAATTTTAAAACAAGCTAAGTGTATTCTCCTAAAGAGAATAAATATTCTTGAAACTAGTAAACCATGCGTATGATAACAAAAATCTGTTTTGTAGAACCAAGTAAATCTTAAGTCTTGAAACAATAATCAGGTATTCTCAAACTAGCTGCCGCAACAAAATATGTATATTGTTGAAGCAAGTAAACATCTACTGTTATACGAATAATATGATTACACTCAAACTAACTAAAGCATAATTTTCAAGCTAATGTAATTCGTGTTGTTAGAAAAACAATATCGATATTGTTCCAATAAGTAAACCACTGGTATCAAGTTGAAACAATATTTTGTTGGTGTACAAAAATCTATATTGTCCAAACAATCTAATGTATATTATTTTAAAGACAATATACATATTTTTAAAACAACAGAATATAGTGTGTTGAAATAAAATTTTAGATTTGTTTATCTAAATAAACTAAAGTATCACTTCAAATCAATAAGAATGCATGGCACAAGCAAACTATTATTGTTACAACAACAAAACATTTTTTTTTAATCTAGTAATATGGTTTTATTGAGTGAATACAATTTTCTTATCAATATCATATTGTATGTTTAAGTAAATATAGTCTTCCTCGTATGGAAAACACGATTTGCGTTGAATTAAAGCAATTTGCTTTAATTTGACAATTCCTTTTTTTCCGTGTATCTGTTTCGTTGTCGGACGCCCGTCTGTTTCACCTGCGTATTTCCCATTTCTGTAGGAATACGGGATTATAATGTAGCCCAAGTTACTCCTTATAACATCATCTATCTGCCAATAAAAGTCCCATTAAAATCGGTCCAGCCGTTTCAAAGAATAACCGTAACAGACAGACACACAAATATAAAAAAATATAAAAAGTATATTTTTATGTAAGTATCTTTTAAAATTTTAAATTCAAATAGAGGAAATCTGCGAATTTAAAATTGTGTGATAAACAAACAGACACTTCAATTTTATTTATCTGTATAGTTGTACAGATGATCACATTAATTGAGAATGCAAATCCCACTTCTGAATAGCTAACAGGTTTGTGCTAATAAATTTAATTCGCATTAGTGTCAAGGTTAGTGAAAAATATAGAATAATTTAAGAGATTAAATAGGTCAACATTTAAAATAGCTCGCCGTGTTTACAAACTTTTAAGAGTTACATTGTACAGAGTCATATTATATTTCCTGATAATAAATTTGTAATTATAGTGTAACTAGTTGACCCCCGCGGCTTCGCCTGTGACATATTTCAAATCACCGTCGCATCCATTTAATCCCGTTGCTTTTACTTTTACAAAAAGTGTATGAAAATTTTCCCGATTTATTGACGTTTATCATTACTGCTCCGATCTCCGGGGTAGTAGCGTGATGATATATGGCCTTCCGCGATAAATTGGCTATCCAACATAAAAAAGTTTTCAATTCGGACAGTAGTTCCTGAGATTAGCGCGTTAAACAAAAAAACTCTTCAGCTTTATATATAAGTATAGATTTACAGTTTCGGTATTACAATAACGGCGCTTTCGTCACGGCTGAACCTTTTTAAACAATCTAGCATTAACATGGAGGACTGAAAAAGGTTGCATAATAGGGTTTCGGATCAACGAGCAATGAATTCAACTACAATTCACATTGGCCAGGTGAGGTTTCTACGGCCCAGTGACCAAAGGCGATCCTAGACATAGGCCAGTCCTAATAAAGAGTAATTTCTTTGGTGTGTACTTAACGGTCAGCTGATTTAGAAGATTTTAAATATGGCAGCTAGGCTTTAGCATGTCCCAAAGAAGAAGAATAACGCCCAAACCATAAGGTAAGGCCGCGATGGTAGTCAAAGTTGCGTGCTTTCGAGGAGATGGTTACTTGGTTACCCGGGGCGCCTGGTGCTATACTGATAGGTAGTGGCCGTGTGGTTTTAGTCGGTTCAAGACAGCATGACATCTTTGAAATCCGTGGGAATTTCAACAGAAGGCCAATTCTCGTAATAAAAGCACGGTTAAAGTTAAGTTCCGATCTAAGCTCAGACTCCTAAATCTTAAAAAAGGTATTCTCGTAACAAAGTTTTATGCATCTAACATTAACTGTAAGTTTATTAAATCGAATTGAGACTGAAAGTTGAAAATGACAAAATCAGTATTCTGCTAGTCTTATTCTTTTAAACTCAATTTTGAATGAAATGTATTTGGTATTCTCGTCATAATTTATGTGTCAAATTTGACATTTATATGAGTTTGAATGTATATCAACACTAGATCGACGGAATACTACGGCTGGAATCAACGTTAGATGATGATGATGATTAAGGTCGCGAGTCCAGAGATTATATCTCATCAAAAAATATGCGTACCGCGCTAAAAGAATATGCACTTCAAAAATTGACCGGGATGTACGTTAATGATGATGAGGAAAAAAAATTCTATTCTGAAAGAGTCTTAATTGATTACACAATATTATTTAATAAGACCTGTAGATGACCGGGATCAACATTAGATGATGATGATGATTATAGTCGCAAATCCAGAGATTTTATCTCCTCTAAAAATATGTGTACCACGCTAAGAGGCGTTTTCACTTTTAAAAAAAGTGTAGTTCATCTAGGAGTGATGGGTTGTCTGTTTTATACTGTAACATGATGTTTTTATCGCGAGATTGACACGAGTCTGAACTGAAATCATACCTATCATTTAACTAAAACCTAACCAACATGCTATTGTAATTTTGGTTAGGAGAATACCGAATTTCACTCACTTCATAATTCAGTATAGATTCAATAACAGCTCATTCTGTGATGTTTATTAATTAGGAGAATTGGCCTTCTGGTTAAAAAAAGGCTTTAACATGTGTATACAATGGTAAGTTTTGTGCTAATTCATTGAAAAAGATTTGGAAAAAACACCAAAACCCGAAGAATCGTGGACATAATTAGTCTAGTTTTAATTCTCAGTGGTGACTATGTATCTTATTTCTGCCAAATATCATTGCGAACATGAAGTCGTTCGTGCGTATTCAGTTTGTCTAGACATTTTTGCCTGTCAGATTAGATTGAAGGGAATTCTATCTACTAATTTACGCCGACGAGGTCAAGTTCGTAAACACACTGTAATAAATTCCATATGGCGAACTCGTCACCGACCTTACAATCTACCTGTACAATAAAATGTCTGCTTGAGAACTCTTGACGTTAAAGGAGCACCTCTGCCTTCAACTTCCGATACCTACAAAAGAAAACAAGCAAACAATGGTATTTCATCGTTTTGACTTCATGATAAACTGACCTGTGCCACGTGAAACTAAACAAGTCTTTAAATTGAAGACGCTATGACTAACTGACCACGTGAAACTATACAAAAGTCTTTATCGTAAAAACTTCATGATAAACTGACCTGTCCCGCTTGACACTAAACAAGAGTCTTTATCGTAAAGACTTCATGATAAACTGACCTGTGCCACGTGAAACTAAACAAACGTCTTTAAATTGAAGACGCCATGACAAACTGACCTGTGCCAGGTGAAACTCTTTATCGAATAGGAAGTCTTTATCGTAAGGACTTCATGATAAACTGACCTGTGCGATATGAAACTAAACAAACGTCTTTAAATTGAAGACGCCATGACAAACTGACCTGTGCCATGTGAAACTAAACAAACATCTTTAAATTGAAGACGCCATGACAAACTGACCTGTGCCAGGTGAAACTCTTTATTGAATAGGAAGTTGAAACTCTTTATTGAATAGAACTAAACAAAAGTCTTTATCGTAAGGACTTCATAATAAACTGACCTGAGCCGCGTGAAACTAAACAAACGTCTTTAAATTGAGGACGCCATGACAAACTGACCTGTGCCAGGTGAAACTCTTCATTGAATAGGAAGTCTTTATCGTAAGTACTTCATGATACACTCACTTGTGCCAGGTGAAACTAAACAAAAGTCTTTATCTTAAAGACTTCATGATAAACTGACCTGTGACACGGGAAATTAGCAAAAGCTTGTAAAGCAGAATAGTAGATAATTTCGGAGTTGTTTGTTATAGAATACCTTACGATTACAACTAATTGTGAAGCAAGTTTAAGTCAATAGACAAAAAGTGAGACGCGGCCTTGTCTTTTGAAGATGCAGTCATGCTAACGTAGGCACCGCGATATGCAGACAATCAACCTACACACAGTGTTTTGAAGCAGTACTCGGAAGTTATGATTTTTTACCAATAATATATGTATACGAAAGGTTTTTTATAAGAATTTGTAGCTTTACACGTCAAGGTTACGTACTAGAAAATGCCTTTAGCATTAAATCTGTGTGTTATATGAGTTTTATTAGCAACAAGTTGCGTACTAAGTGCAGTCACTTCATATATACGTATCAATCACCGTGTTGCAATAAACAAACTACTTTTAAATATCAGTAGTCCGAAATGTCAATATTTTGAATAAATCTATCAGTATGGAAACCTTGACATTTTGAAACACCTTTTTTTTTCCGCATCAGAGAATGACTCCTGCATTTGCCTCATTACGCAATAAGATGTCTTTTTGTGTAGAACCCTACAAGGACTTCACTAAACCTGAGCTAGGTAAAATGTTACCGGCAGCCGGAGTCAACACTTAAATGTGTCTTTTGAAGTACTGAAACGCAATGATCGTTTACAGAACACTAAGCAAACGCTTCTAATACCACTCACGCAAATCCCTCATAAAGAATACACAGCTTTCTCTCGCATAATTTATATAATATGTACTAGTGAAGGTTAGAGGGCAAAGGATACAAAGGCAAATGCAATTTACAAGACTCGCCTCGTGTCATAGTATATGTTTCGAAGATAATAATAATATCAAAAACAAATAAATAAAGACGATAACAGTATTATACGCAATTGAAGATAATGTACAAAGACAATTGGTCTGTTATCTAAAACATTTACATATTTATATATGTAGGTTACACAGATGTACTACAAGTGTATAATAATAAATATATATAATAATATTGTACTCGCTTATCTACAGACAGAGTAGTCACTACAGCGACACTCAAATCTTATATAGCGCTCATGTTTAAAACTTTTACAATTAATTTGCAATTTACTGAAGAATCTGTTTCGATAGATGTGTCAATTTTTTATACTCGCTCATATCTACTAATGGCAAGGAGACTATACCCTAAGTGTCACTTCGTGAACAAATCAAGACAATCCGAAAGATGACCCGGGTCATCGGAGAAGTCGAGATAATCGTCTAGACTTAGTAGCTGGAGGCGTGGCCAGATTGCTCGTAGAAATGACGGCCGTTTTAAAAAGCCGTTGATCATGTTGATCAATCAATAATGGTTGAACTATAACCTCACAATAAATGACGACACCTTGCCAACGTTGTTTCACTATCAGGTATGCAGGACCAAGAGAATTTAAACCGTAAGAAAAGGCAACAACCATTCTTCGGGCTACAAAACCAGGAAACCCGAAAAGAACGCTCGGATACTGATAAAATAACAAAATACTTCCCAGTATTATTAAATTAGGGAAGCAAAATGAATCGTCAACAATTGTTTACTCTTATTGTTGACTCTTATCATTCACAGTTTACGAAGGCGCGGCCAATGAACTGTCGACCCATATCGACCTGGATTTATACATATTCAAATTCATTTTACGTTTGTTTTGTATTTTACTCGCGTGCAATACTTCCCCAATGTTTATTTAATTTGGAGCACATCCACAAAATATCAACGATAGATAAATGATGTTTCATTTAACTCTCGTTTGTTGAGTTTCATTCGAAATGGGTATTTTGACGATCATGTCTGAAGACAATCTTCACTTAAATAATCGATGCATATTACTTAAATATTATATGCACGATTAATAGTCTTCGTCAATCGTTCCTCACTCATTCGTTGGGCGTGTCCAAACTAAAAGAGCACGCCATTCTAGCTTAATGCTGACATTTTTATTCAAACCTGCCATATTACGTTCACCATCCAAATCTGAGAGGAGCCCTAAAGATCTCATTGCACAGGTTCGATGCAGTAGCCACTTTCTATACTGAACTACCCGTAATAAGCAGGTAAAGACATAGCTGAGAGAATTGCCCGGCTCAAGTGGCAGTGGGTGGGACCGAACACATTGCTCGTAGATATGAGCGATCGATGGGGCAGAAAGTTTCTAGAGTAACAAACGGGTACCGTGTAAGTTACGTGTAAAGTAGACCGATGATGGTTATAAATGATTTATTTATTTTCTTATTTATTTTACCGATTAATGATTTTTCGGGGAGGCATATGACTAGCAATGGATCATAATGAGTTAGAAGTCGGGAATGCTAAACACGTCACATTTTCTTTACATATCTCTTTGTTAAAACATTTTACAGACATCACTACGCCGAGAACTTGTAAGTTACTCCACGGGTACAGAGATTCAAAAGGCCTAGGGCTATCCTTCCGAGCGCTCACCCGGGACTCCTGGCCATAGGCAGATGGAAGGACATCGTGTTGTTTTAGTCAGTAGGAGTCTAGCATAGCAACTATGAAGATTTCCATACGTAGAAAAAAATAAGGGGAACTGAGATATGTAGGGTAATACATCGAATACATTAATATAAATTGCCTACGGGCTGTGCATTTGCGCTACGAGATAAATTATTTTCGCGCTTGTCTGAACACGGGACATTGTGGCCTTTAACTAAAAATGATAAGACCTTGAACGATTATTAGAGCAGAACATCTAACAATAAGAGGAACTATTAAACATAGGTTAGTTTCTTTGATTAGACGCAGTACAAAGGCATGTCAAATGTTGTAGTGTCCAGCTTCAACATGGAAGCGATGCCTCTTCCTACCCCTTCGTGGATAAAATTGTGACAATATGTATGAATACATATAGTAGGCTATACATATAGCTGATTACATACTTTTCTTTCGGTATGACATCATTGAGACAAGAGACAATGGTAAAGACATTACTTTAATATAATGTCATTATAACTTCAATCAATGGTACAATATTGTTTCTTTGACCCGTGAGTGGACCAGACGGTTTGGGAAGCTACCATCTCTTATCCGTACTTTGAACTAACTTTGTTTTCAGATAAGTTGGTAGCCCTCTGGGATTATAATGGTAAACCAATGAAACAATATTGTAAAACCAACGGTTGTCTCGCCTTTCAACCAATTCCGAAGAGAATCGTCCTCGTCCATAGATCAGGAGGTGTACAATTCGAGGGTAGGATTGGCTTCAGTCTCCCAAAATCTTGATTGCTCTTATATTTATGTCCTATATGAAAAATCGTCCTATCTATATGAAAAACGAACGCCCACGCCTCTTCTATCAACGCACAGCCAAAAATGTCAGCGGTCAACCCCGACATTTTTAACATAAAAAGCTTTTTTATACTGTCGGCCTGCTTTAGTAGTCTGAACTGTTGCCTATCAAACTTAGGGATTAAGGCGGAAGCTGATCTTATAGCTAGCAAAACTACTTTCTAGACTGCTTAATAGAGAAAGATATCGTAGCTACTTTTTTAGAAATATTTTTGGGACATTCTGACACAGGCGTATAGTCCAAATTAAGTTAATATTATGATGCTTGGATTTTAAACTACTTGTCAATTATTAAATAGTCAGCATATAAATTGCTTTTCAAATGATTTCAAACTGATAAACCTATTAAGTTAAACACATACATATTTTACATAAAAAACACCCAAACACTAAACCAAATATTTGTGAGTTACACAAATATTGGAATCCAAACCCAAGACGTCAGCTCAACTATTGTAAAACCAAATTATATAAAATCCTAGCTGTCCCGCCCGGTTTCGCCCGTGACATACTTCGAACCTTTTCTTTTCTATTATTTGTAAATCTCAACCATCCAGGTCGCAACCCAAACGCATACAAAAATAATCATTCAAATCGGTCCAGCCGTCTAGGAGGAGTTCAGTGACATACACACGCACACAAGAAATATATATATAAAGATTATTGGTGTATAAAATAATAAATCAATCCATCAAACTCAGCAGTCACATACTGTATAACAACTGCACCACTGAGGCATGTAAATAAAAGATAGCTACTGGTGAATGAAAGCTAGTCATTTTAATAGTAATGTTGTTCCAAGTGGAGAAAAAAACCGCTCCGACAGTCGCATAAATATTTTTGATGATTACGTCTAAACGAATCTCGTGCCAGATTTTTGTTATACGAATATTACGTTGTCTCGCAGCCTTAGGCGTTGTTTGGATTTGGACACACTCTTACAAAGTAATAAGTTACTAAACACAGTTATCAGTTACTAGATGACCCCCACAGCTTCGCCCGTGGAATATTTCGACATCCCGTCGCACCTATTTAATCCCGTCGCTTATAAATTCTACAATGATGCATAAAAATTTGCCCGATTTGTCGACATTTATGACTACTGCTCTGCTCCCCAGTGTAGTAGCGTAATGATATATAGCCTATAGCCTTCCTCAATAAAAGGGGCTATCTAACACAAAAAGAATTTTTCAAATCCGACCAGTCGTTTCTGAGATTAGCGTGTTCAACCGAACAAACAAACAAACTTTTCAGCTTTATAATATACTAGCTGTCCCGCCCGGCTTCGCCCATGACATACTTCGAACCCCGTGGCACCCTTTAATTTAATCCCGTTGTTTAATAATTTCACATTCACAATAATGTATGAACCGATTTATGATTATATAAACACCATCTAAGGTATGAACATTTGCCAAATTCATTGATTACTTCTCCGCTCTCCAGTATAGGTACCTAACTACCCGCACGGCCCGGTCGAATTAAATTAATTTATTTGCGCCTAATTTTGTATTTGCTATAACTCGTAAGATATTCATTTAATTTGCAAGGTAAGGGACAAAATAATCTTCTTGAAATGCTGAAGCCAACTAAAGTAGTAAAAATGATAAGGATTA
This sequence comes from Thumatha senex, assembly GCA_948477245.1. Taxonomy (NCBI): domain Eukaryota; kingdom Metazoa; phylum Arthropoda; class Insecta; order Lepidoptera; family Erebidae; genus Thumatha; species Thumatha senex. Next base: position 20,262,557 of record OX419744.1, on the reverse strand, counting down.
ATAGCATATTTGTGTAAATAGCCTTCAAATTACCGCTTAATAATTGCTGTTTTTTTAAAGTATTAAAATAAATATAGTATGTTATTCTTAAGAGATAGACATATGTCGTCGCGGACTTTTTTGTAGACCTTTATTAGATACACAATTGCACCATACATTATTTTGTTATATCTCAAAGGGTTAAGGCTGCGTTTTTGTTGAAAGCTCCCAGACGGCTTATTTTTTCCGACATTCCCAACAAATATCGTTATAATTTGGTCAATATATACAAAAACTTAACAAATTATACATAAAAACCTTCTATGAGAATCACTCTAACTATTAAAAAAAACCGTATCGTAATCCGTTGCGTAGTTTTAAAGATCTAAGCATACATAGGGACAGACAGCGAAAAGCGACTTTGTTTTATAATATGTAGTGATATAGATATGCGAGAATAATGTTTTACCTGGACTATTTATATGTAAGTCTTGTACCCAATTGGAATCCGTCTTGCTTTATATTTAATTTGGATTTTCTCTTATAGCTTGTTAAGGACTGCTGTCTGGTATACTAACCTCTTTATAGTCTTATTACATATTTGTATGTCGCTGACCAGGTGCACTAACTTCCCAGTAGCTCCGGAACTCTTTGAATCGTGTGTTATACATATACAAATAGCAATTATACATCTATTACAAATTTAAAACATATAATGCTATTGTTAATTTGGTTTGTTGTTTGTTTTTTTTTGTCATTTTAACTTAGTAACCTTCACACGAGAAATGCGCATTATGAAAAATAAACAAAGGAATTTTATTTAATAATTCTCATTATTACTTTGAAGTTTTAGTAAAACGGCTTAAGTTACGTTCGTCAAAAATGGTTAAGTAGCTGTCTGTACATCAAAAAGGCATTTACAGAAGGGCGTCATTTGGGAATACTAAGAATAGGTTTTTATTTTAATTCCGTTAAATTTGCGACAAGCATATGGGCCCCCCTTGATCAAAAATGGTCACCGTAACCTATGGATGTTTACAACATTAGAGGTGCTACATTCGCGTTGCTGACCCTACAACCGACCATACTAACAGATATGTTTAATAAGTCTGAGTAAAATAAAATCTTCAATAAAATTTTACCCCGAAGGGGTGGTAGTGGCATATAATACGCCATTTCACCGTAATAATTTAAGTCCCACGTAACAGGCGGTGAGCCCATTGCCGTATTTAAATGAACAGGTGCAGAAGCTCAAAACAGCCTGCCTACCTAGGAGTAACCATAGTAAAAGTTGCTAATACAGTGATAGTTTACAGAACACTGAGTTAGCATAGCAGGGTTAGGAGCACTTCAATTTAATATAAAATATTTTTGGCGTACTTTAAGCATACCCAAATTCATGTAGCAACAGTCTCTTACCTCATAATGTATCTAGTCTTCTTTTCGGAAAGTGTGACGACCGAGGTGAGGTAGTCAAACAGCTCCCCGTTCTTGCAGAGCTCGAAAACCAAGAATATGAATGTCTCAGATTCGAACACATCCTGGAGCTCAACTGTAACAACCAAGATCTTTCAGATGTTTTACAAAAAGTCATCTTGTAAATATACCATACTATAATAATATAGTCATACAGTATTTAATTATCATAATTTAGTTATTAGAAATTTTATTATTGTTATTGGTTTATAGTTATTTTAGATTACTTAATAAAAAAACTCTTATAATATCTTAATTATGTATTTCATATACCTTAGATATCATTTAGTTGTTTTTTTTTCTCTTTATTTATTTAGGGATTTTTGTACACATTGTGACAATGTCAATCCCATCGTACTTTAACCAAGTATATTACTAACAACTTCCATTAAAAAAAATTATAGTATCTTTGGCATTAGACGTAATTTTGTTGGTTATTTAAAAAAATAAAATTATCACAATTCCTGAAAAGTTAACAACTCACTCACTAATGTATGGATGTCCAGCAACCATTCGCAGTATATGAATCTCCTGATGTGTGGCTTCTCGCATGGCGCTGGTATCCACTCCATCCTGTGATTCCTGGCTCAAATCTATAATCTTGGCCGCGTATTCCCTGCCGGTCTCCTTTTCTATACATCTTCTGACCGTTGAACTGACGCCTCTGTATAACATTTTAATTAGTATGTAGAATATACATGTGATAACTTTGTAATCAGTTAATATATTCATATATTTATCTTAACAGCTACTATGTCCCTGACACTCTGGGACAGATTAGCATACCTTCCGTAGCATGAAAACTAATGTTACAAACGGAGTGATTCAAACAGAAACCTGAGTTAGCAGGGCCAAGGCCATGAGCTTTTATATACAATACCAACCAAGTACAACATTATGGATAAGTAACTGTAAATAGACACTCTCAGGTCCGTATTCCAGAATGTTTCTAAATACTCAATCGACACTTGAGAGTGGATTTTATAAGGCAAAATCTAGCCTCAAGCGTTGAATCCTTCGCTCACAATTTAGCTGAATGCGCCTTAACATTGCATCTTTGAAAAATACTGGAGAGAGGGGTCACTATCAAGGTACTGCCCTGATTCCAAAAGAACTTTGGCTGGTTAGACTATAATTTTAATATTAGATTCAAAATGTTTTTAACAACTTGTTTTAGCTATTCTATTACATAGTGGCAATTTTAGAACTTTCATTATTTTTACATGATAGTACTTTTTTACCTGGCAACCACTTCCTGAGAGGTGTGTGTAGTCACCACTGCTTTGAGACAATGTGAGGCACTACCACAATAAAGTTATACTCACATATATTGTCTGTTTACTAGTTAGCTTTAACTTATTTTAATACAAGTAAGAATGTGACATTTTGAATAAAAATTTTCCAAATGGATCATGGAAATGGAAACAGAAAAGAAGCAAACATTTTGCAGGCAATACTCAGATAACCTAAGGTAATTGTTGAAATCAATACAAATATTCCACGAGGAAACTTAACTATACTATGCGACACATTCAGAGGGTGTATCTAGCCTTTAAAATATGATGCTTGGTTACAGGGTGGGGTAGGGGATTAGGTTTTAAATCACATAGTCATCATCTTAAGAAACAAACAATTTTTTAACTTCTGTTTGTAAAAAAAGTATTTATATACTTCCCTTACTAGTTTTACATGCTGTTATATTACAAATAACAGCATGTAAAACTAGTAAGGGAAGTACTACAGATGGTCTCTGAGGACGGAAGGGGAAATACTTATGAAAAAGAAGTAATGTAGTATGGGTATGTTAGTTCAAATGCGTGGCACTTGCTGCCAGAAGAATGAGTCTTCTGGGAAAGGCATACCCGACACCTGAAGACTCACATCCCTCCACTGCATGAGCGCTGGGGCATGGGTAAAGGGTAGAGTGTACAGCAAAAAAGACCTAATAGGGTCGAGGTGCTTGGGCAGGGCAGACATCAATAACATGATAAGATGGGTATGTTCCCTTAAATTTATATAATTGTTACTGATATTGACAAAATCTTAATCTATACTAATATTATAAAGCTGAAAAGTTTGTTTGTTTGTTTGTATGTTTGGTTGAACGCGCTAATCTCAGGAACTACTGGGGGCCTAAAAAGGCAACATTGTATGTTTCATCTGTAATCTGATTCATTTGCAGATTTGTAGAAGAAATGCTCTAAAGACCTTAAAATGGTGACTTAAAAAAATGAATCATCTAAAATTCATTTCATTTCCCAATCATATTTGATATTGATGTTGCTACACTGAAAAAAATAAAGAGTTACACCGAATCGTAATTATACGGTTAATGTTTAAAAAAGTATTTTGCCTTTACCACAATGTGAAATGGTAGTTATTAAGTTCCATTTAACAATAGTTCGTTATTTCTATCTAATAAATATAAAATAAATAATAAGCGAAGCAAAAATCTATAAATATGTATTTTATTTTAGTGTTGCTGCTTGTAATTATTGATGTATGACCTTGATGCGTACATGTCAGTCGAGTGTCAAGTGAATTTATTTATTATTTTGTGTAAACATTGTAGCTTTGTATTTCTACAGAAAATTTTTAACATTTAGAAAGGGTCTAGTTGAATTTAGGAACTTGCATATTACGACAATTATATTATGTCTGTCTGATTATATTAACTTACACTGTGAAGTACTCAAGATTTATTAATAGGTGGTTTCAAGTGGTCCGGTTTTATAAGTTCAGTTATGAAATATTTTGTTTCCCCTGGCTATAATGAAGAATATAATGACACTAAGATGGAGAATTTTCCCTGAAGAAGAAAATCAGAGTTTCAGCAGATGTAGAACAAGCTTGGACCTCTTTCATAGTATAGCTCGTAGCTATGTAAGAGATAGGCCAAAATTTGGAGTGGCTAGCCAAAAGAGAAACGTGTATCGAAATTGGAATCAATAAAAGGTAAATAAATCTTATGTATCAATTTTTAATTACAAAATGTAGTGGTATCAGGTTCGGTGCGCAGTATTGGAGTCATTAAACTTGAGTGTCGGGGACAGCCCGAATCAATGGAAATTTTCATAAAATGTTTTAGAAGTTTGATTAACATGAATTGCGGGAAAAGTGGGCATACATATTGTATGCCAACTTTTCACCATGTGTATCTCCTTACTATATATAAATGCACTTCTAATAACCAAAATGTTTTATTTTCAGATTCAAGACAATTTACACATAAGAAAAATGATTAGTTCCTTTGTGGCTTGCATTAAAACTTATAATATTTAAATCTGAATCACGACAAATCTTTAAGTGAAATGGTCTCAGCAATGTGAAAATACTAATAAAATATTGCTTCTTTGTTCTTCTAAGTCTGAAGACTATTTAGTCTTAGAACTGAATCAAAAGAGGTCTTCTTCATTTATGCGTATTCCCAGTTTACCTATACAATAGTGTGTTCAAACAAATGTTTGAACACACTAATCTCTGGATCTTTCTACATTTAATCAGGAACGGTTATAGGGTACTCGTACTGATTGTGGGAAGTGGAGTAGTGACCACAAAAAGATCCATAGCAGCGAACTAACTGGAACATGTTACTTTTGTTATAAATAAATGATGCACGAGCTCTATACTAGTTACGAACACTTTTTTTTATCTCTTTACTATGTTTACATGTCTATTTTCACCTTTACCATTATCATCATCTGAGCGTTGACGACAGTTGTATGTAAAGCTTTTCACATTAGCATTTACATACCATTACCACAGTGGGAGCGAATGATCTCTGCTGTCTCAATCAAAGAAAGCAGGCATCCGCTGTTGATTGGCAGATACTCCAGGTGGCAGATGGGATTGGCTTGGGCTTTGGGCGTTTTGTGTTGAAATGCTACTAGCGTTAATAAGTCACTTGCTTTGTTATTATAATTCTACTGGTAATTTATATTTATATATTTATCTATCACGCCTTATCCCCGAAAGGATGGCAGAGGCATATTATATGCCCACTTTTCACCATGTGTATTTCAAGCCGCCCATAAGGCCTTCAACATGACTTAACAACTGCCATGGTACTAGCAACCAGGACCAACGGCTTAACGTGCCTTCCGAAGTACGGAAACGCTCGCAAAAGTAAATGTCACAAAGTGGTCACCCATCCGAGGACATTGGGGCATAGCATAGTGAAAGTTGCGTAAATCAGTGATCGTTTACAGAACACTGAGGCCGCAGGGCCACGAGCGCTTCTAATATATGGCTTTCATTCAATACAATATTGAATAATATACAATTATTGAATGAAAGCCAAACTTAAGCTGGTCCTAGCAGCCAATAAAGGAGGACCCAAAGTTCCAAGCTCACTGTTTGCATTAGGAAGTAACTGGGAATACGCATAAATGAAGAAGACCTCTTTTGATTCATATACCTTTCCTCATACTAAAATGGCCTGACAGTGGCAATGTGTCCCATGAAAACAACCTAAATAAGGCTCTCATTCTATAAAGATTTGAGTCAAACGATTATTTAAAATAAACTCAGGGTCAGTCATCTTAAAAGCCAACCCTAAGTTCCTTAGCCCTACAATACGTTTTTTATACATACAGGCTTCTTCAAGACGAGCATGCTTTAAAAAGTTTCTTTACTGTCCCAAGTCTGCCATTGTCCCAAAAATTTATAAATTTAACAATGTTAGCTCTTAAAATTCAATATGTTAGTCACCTAGTAACATCTACAATTTCACCAATTTGACATTAATGATGATTCATTTAAATGAACCATTTTACGCATTTCCATACAAAACTGTCAAATACGATGATTTACAAATATGAAACATTTGACCTTCATTTTGTGATTCATCAAATAACTTGTCATTTTACAAAAAGTGAAATGAAACATTTGATGATCAAAATATGAAACATACAATGTTGCCTTTTTAGGCCTCCTGGTCAGATTTGAAAAATTCTTTTTGTGTTTGATAGCCCATTTATCGAGGACGGCTATAGCATATATATCATTACGCTACTACACTGGGGAGCAGAGCAGTAGTCATAAATGTTGACAAATCAGGCAAATTTTTAGGCATCATTGTAGAATTTATAAGCGACGGGATTAAATAGGTGCGACGGGAGGTAGAAATATTCCACGGGCGAAGCTGTGTGGGTCATCTAGTAATATTATAAATGTGAAAGTTTGTATGGATGTTTATTACTCTTTCACATAAAAACTACTAAACGAATTTTAATGAAACTTTACAACAATGTAGCTTATACTCCAGAATAACACATAGGCTTCTTTTTATCCCGGGAACAAGTTTCTGTAGTAAACGGGAAAATTCCGCTATGCAGGTGAAGCTGCGGGCGTCAACTAGCATTAAACATTTCATACTATTATTACATTAATGTACACCTGAAAGGCATGTTATTGAAAATCATAATATATTATATAAATCACTGTTTGCTATAGGTAGGTACAACATTGTTATAAACATTGTACCTATCTGTAACATATGATATTTATTTATTTATGGTTCACAAAACAGAACATAGCACATAGGAAACTTACGTTTTTAAAATACAGTTCTGAAATAAACTAGGTTCCTAAACATGTAAACCCAGCATGCATTAATGCATTAATGCATGCTGGGTTTACATGTTTAGGAATAATATGTGTATAAGGCCATTACAATTCGGAAGAAATGTTGCAATAGGCTCGAACATCTGTCAGTATTGAAATGATATTTATTAATGATATTAATTATGATATATAAATTATTGAATAAAGACGCCAGCTAGCTATGCAGCAGTTATTCCCAGTTGTATTACCATACAATGTTTTGGAGCACTTAGGGAACCTACTACATCCAGTTATGTGAATTTTACCATTTTTATTTTGTATACCTACAAAGTTGTTTTATTTAGCATGGCTTACCTTCAAGTACTTCTTCTGAATATGGTAATACAACTGAAGGATACAAATCCTAGGGCAGAGTTCACAAATGAGGTGCCACTAATCCCAGAAAACGGTTTCATTCTCAAGGTCACATAGAAGAGAATGAGTAATGACTGCTTTATACAATTTTCGGTTGAAATTGGCACAGCCACAACTCATAATAAGAAAAGAGACATGATAATGACGGTCACTGATAGATTGGAACTCACCTTCCAATAATTTCTTTGGGTTCATATTTGGCGTAAAATTCTTTTGCCGCATCTTTGTCAGGCAAGTTGTCGTCGTCTTCCTCCTTAGCCATAGTATTCACTGTCGCTTGTATTTTATCTTTCATATACTAAATACGCGTAATTAGTATAATCTATTCTATTCACAATGACGAAAGGTTAGTATTATGTGGTATTATGAGCCACTGACTGCTATCTGACAGAACACTGTAAATGAAATGTAACAAACAGAGCAGACAAATGTCACTATTTCAAAAATATTTATAAAAATAACCCTATCTACCTATGTCAATATGATCGTTAAAATGTTGACAACAAATTCATTTCGTAAGAGTATAAGACGTTACAATCCCAATACACTCAAACTTTCTAATAAACTAAATTAAATTATCAGTCAGAAGTGGTCGGAAGATACAAAATTAGAATTCCATTCCATTTGACATTACTGACTTTTTTTTTCTGTTCCAGATGGAACAGGCGAAGGTTAGAGACCATGCTGCCTAGTCATTAGTAATAATTTGTCATTAGTATTTTAAGTTTGATTACGTCTTCGGTAGTATTTTTCAATCAAGTCCATGTTCAATTCCTATATGCGTAAAAACTTGAAACTCACTGTACAAATGAGTTGGTGAGTTACCTCGTCCGTTAATTAGTAGATTAAAATAAAATTCAGGTAATGTCTTTACAGACGTCGCGTAACATGTTATGTGCTGATATTGCCATGTCCATAATATCCTCGTTTATCGTTTCCAAACATCACTTTTAGTCGTTTGACCTTGTTTGACAATCAAACTTGTCAAGTTAACAATCAATCAAAGATTCAAAGAAGGGTCATTGATCCCAACCACAACGTTTAAAAACTCAGAATAATTAAAAAAATTAAAAAAATAAATTTCCATCACGCCTTATCCCCGAAGGGGTGGAAGAGGCATATTATATGCCCGCTTTTCACCGTGTGGATTCCTGTCCCACGTAATAGGTGTTGAGCCCATTGCCGTGTTGAAATAGACAGACGCAGGTCAAAATAATTTGAAAGCTTATTACAATATTATAAACAAAGTAAAGCCAACCAATTATTTTTTAAATTAATAGACATACCACAGCGTAAATCAAAGAAAAGGATAGATTGCAAAGACCAATAATATCACAATACCAGACTAGCAATAATATAATACATATTTACACAAACTACTACTTAAATCTGACTAACTGTATTAATGACAACATTGAATAAAGGAATATATGTTGCAGTATTTACAAGAAGAGCCTGAACAGACCGCGGGACCAAATTAGAACTACCACATATTTCAATCAACTCATCCATTAGCACAAGGCGCTGAATGCCAAAAGATGAGCATTCAAAAAAATGTGAGTCAAGGATTGCTCTATGATGGGGGCCATCTGAAAATATGGGGGCCATCTGAAAATCAGCGCTGCATATTGTCACTACCGATGATATGTAGCATATATGCTGAGATGGCCATCCTTTCAGGTTCGCACACTAATTTAAATGTATTTAAAATTTGGCATCAATTACAAATTTTGATTTTTGTTATTTTTTATCTTTATTTTTTAGTTTATTTGCATTGGTTGCTTTATATAAATATATATCTTATTTTTCTTTTGGACTAATGTGCGTCCTGAATAAATGTTTTTCTTTCTTTCTTTCTCTACTCGAGAGTTATCACAACAGTCACAATATGAACTTTGCACCAGTTTCAGGCGAAAGAGATGATAATGAAGACGACAATGTCCAAAGCGAAGTCTTGAAATGATGGAGTAAAACTTTGTTGATGTAAGTACTATGTTTGCAGAACCAAGGGGTACTTCCTATGGGAACAATGCATACCATAAACCTTTATTTTCAATTAGTACAGTTGTGTTCCAGTACCTTCTCCACATTTCAACGGATTTTTTCTTTAGTATGGGGACCAAACGTAAGTATTATATTCTCTTAAACGTAAGTATTATATTCTCTTTTAATGGGGACTATATCTGTGCATGGCACAGAAATATTGAGTCTACTGCTGGAATCTGGGATAAAGTTTGCTAAATTTGTTATAGTTCTGGCTAAGAAGTCTGCTTTCTCATTTCCGAACACTCCAACATGAGAAGGGACCCACATAATCAAAATGAGCAAATCAAGCCAAGACATTTGATTAAAGAAACAATGTAATTGGAGCTTGCATTATACTTATTATTTTTAAGATTTTCAAGGACACTCATACTATCACTAACTATTAACCAATTGCATTGACTTTAATTTTTTAGTTTAATATGTTTCAAAGCAGTTAAATAGCTACAACTTCGGCTGTAAAAATACTAGTGTTTCTTTTAATTTTGTAGCCAATTCCAGAATATAACAAACTGTCAAAAATTTGAAATGAGAATGCAGATTCAGTTTTAGATCCATCAGTGTAAATAAATCTATCTTTGCCAAATTCAGAAAATTTATTATAGACTTCTTCTTTAGAGGATAGAGTTTGATCAATAATAATATTGATTGCAGGAAATTTACTATCAAAGTCTCCTTGATAGCATGAAAGAAAAGATGATTTATGTATTTGAAGAGTTTCAAGAAATTTTATGGTATAATATAAATAATATAAATATAAATATTAAATAAATATTGTGGGACACTTTTACACAGCGCCATCTAGCCCAAAGTAAGCTAATATTAGCTTGTGTTATGGGATCTAGATAACTGATAAACATACTTATATATTTCTAAATACATACATATTATAGATAAATAACACCCAGACACAGAATAAACCATCGTGCTCATCACACAAAGTTTTATCCTGGGTGGGAATCGAACCCACGACCTCTTGCGTAGCAGTCGGATGCACTCCCACCGCGCCACAGAGGCAGTCAAAAGGTATTATGTAAAGCCTTGAAGAATATAAAGTGGCTTACGAATTGGCTGTGAAGGGGAGTTTACCAGATTCAGAAACAGGTGATTATTACTTTTACTATACAATTTTATTAAGAAACTTTCTTTTAAATAAGAAATCCTTATAGCTAAAGGAGTAAGATTACACTCTACATGCATTGCATTGATACTTTTAAATGCTCCAGTAATGAGTTGTAAGCTTTTATTTTGTATTTTATCCAAGATACTTATTAGTCTACTATCACCAGCAAAACAGAGAAAACTATATTCAAAATGACTGCGGATTAAAGACTTGTATAGTAGCAACAATATCCTAGGGTCAGCTCCCCAGGATGTTTTACACAAGGTTTTCAAAATATTAAAAGCCTTATTAGCTCTTACACATATTAGTTTAACATGTTTTTGCCAAGAGGTATTACGGGTAAAAGTCACACCTAGAAATTTAACTGAATGAGATTCAGGAATAGGAATTTTATTGTAATAGACAGCAGGAATTGTAGTACAAACTTTACCAAATACTATCAAATTTGATTTTAGTACATTTTTATCAAGATTTAAATAAGAAAAGTATGTATATAATTTTTTCAAGGCCTCATTCAGATTGTCTGTAATATTTTTTAATTTATTTCCAGATGCTTAAACAACCAAATCATCAGCAAATTGCAGATTTTTGACTTCTGAACCCAGAATCAGGTTTAAACGATGTATATACAGGATAAAGATTAGTGGAGAAAGAATTGATTGTTTGATTGATTTATCTCTTTATTGTACACCAGAAATGTAACAGTAATGGATTACAATTAAAAAAAACTTATCGGTAATACAATTGGCGGCCTTATCGCACAAGACAATCTCTTACAGGCAACCTTTGGATGGAAACCGAGATGAAAAAATGATTTGGGGCAGTATGGTGTACCTTCAACGTAACACTAGGTACTAAAGAATAACGCGCTAAAATTAATTTACATAAACACTACATGTATACATACACATAAAGTATACATATCTATAATATATACATATCTATAACATATACATATCTATAATATATACATATATATAATAAATAAACATAAGCATGTTTTATTATTTACATGATCTGGAGTATGTTTCTGTAAAAATTCTTGGATCCAACTATCAATACCACTATTAAAAGTGTATGTTTTGTTAAATTTTCGCATATGTTTCGAGATTACTGACAAAGGAGTACACCGGTTAAAGGAATTTCACAGTTCAACCCAACTCTTTGATCTCTCTGTTTTTAATGTAAGTTTTTTAAGTGCTTGTAATCTTTTGAACTCTATATATGTCTCATCCGAAGGATTATTTTTGAAATTAACATAAGCATACACTGCGACATAAAAGAGTAGAAATTAATTATTTAAGAACTAACTAGTCACTCTTACAGGCAACACCAAAAAAAAGTATTTATAGCGCGCCTACTGCATTTGATACTTGTTTTCACTCAATGAATAATGCAAGTAAGAAATAAGCATATAAATAAATAAAGAAGAATTTGTATAGAAGTAAAATATTCATACAAATTGCATATTTTAGAAATGAAATGTAGTAGGTAAAATAATGAGTAAAAGAACAATATTTTGAATTGCGAAAGTTGTGTGAGTGTATGTACGACGCTGATTTATATTTTAATATTTTATATCAATGTTCTCATTGTTTTGGTTGATGCTATTGTAAAAGTTGCGCTCACGATCAAACGTCGACTTAGGAAAACGTCTAAAGAGCAGGAAGGTTATTTTATAAAATTGGAACGTCATTTGCCTAGCTACAGCGACGACAAAAAGATGTCGTCGTAAATATATTTTTTAAACATCGCTAAAAAGAAGTAATCTTTTATAAATTGTACATGGAAGTTCACGCCTGTGACTCTTCCGCCGTAAATTCTTATAAATGGTTTTACCAAAATAACTATGTATTTCGGTAAGAACTTTGGATTTTTGGAACCACGTTTCTAACCTTGGTGATCTTTAGTATTTTGACGAAAGATTATTCGTTTGTTTACAGCTAATTACGAAGCTTGGAGCGGCGTTAATGGAATATTTGCCTACTCTCCAAGATTTATTGGTTTTTCTTTGAAAAAGTGGTAAGTTCTCTTAATGTGTTCAAATCACGAACAAATCTCCAATTGTTTTTCAAAATCTAATGGAATTAATTCTTTTCTTTGCAGCTGAACAAGCACTTTTTTTATATATTGGCTTTATTCTTGGATAAAATTTGCCATAAATGCTGACGATATCGTTTCGGGCTCGTCATTCTAGTGGAGACGGCACCTGTCGCGGTCTGCAGATGTGATTTCGAATCCCGTGGTAATTTAACCACGCCTTCAGGTACCTAGTTTGAATTGTTTTTGTGTAGATTAATCTAGTAATGATGCACGACTCAATGATCAGGCCCATGTAATGACTCAAGGATTTGGCTCATGTTTTGAATCATGTTACGATATATATATTGACTCATAAGCTGGCCTTATGCTGGATCTCACTATTCTAAATTTCACACCTCAACCCTGTGAATAGTTAATCTTTAGCTTACTAAATCACTGGAATAGATTATACCAATAGTGATAATGTATATCCAATCAATTCGCCTATAAAAATATAGAAACTTTCTTCTAGAGATGTATTCTATTATTTTTGGTTCCTGCTCTTATGATTAGAAGCTCAATCTCTATCCCCGATATCTGTGTGCATAAAGTTGGTAGGACTTATCCTCCTGGCGCCTGAACCGAGTTATAACTTTAGTTTGTTTGTTAGTTCATATCTCCATAATAAGACAATTGTAATATTATTATTATTACATCATATGACTGCTGCTAACATTATTTACAAACATTTTAATAATTACAGCAAGATGATAACTGCCAAGTGGATCAGTATGTACAGACCAATCAGAACAGAGGGCCAACGATGGAGAAACCAAAGTCAAATCTAAAGGGTTTGGACGCCAAGTCAACGAACCAACTGTTGTCATTTCGCCATTGTTTAGCAGAACCAAATTACTGTCTTCAACAATCTCCAATATTTCTCTACCTCTAGAATTGATAGAATGGCATCCCCATGATGTGTGATGAGAATTAAAATCACCAGCAAATATCATTGGTTCTGGCACTGAGTTTATTAAAGTTGCCATTTTATGTTTGTCGAATGCTGGTGTACAATTTGTTGGACAGGAAAAACTTACAATGCTTATTTCTTTGTTATGTACGAGAATTCTTACACATATGTTTTGTAGGGAGTTATCAGAATAAGTACTAATTTTTGTATAATTTATACTATTGTGAAGCAAAATAGCTACGCCATTGTGTTTATTACCAATATCATTCCTTTCAATTTGATATCCTCTGATATTATTTATAGTTTATTAGGTGTAAGCCATGTTTCAATGGGCTCACCACCTGTTACGTGGGACGGAAATGCATACGGTGAAACGTGGGCGTTAAATATGCCTCTGCCTACCCCTTCGGGGATAAAGGCGTGACAATATGTATGTATGTATGTATGTATGTATGTAAGCCATGTTTCTGATATTATTGCGATGTGTATGTTATTGTCATATAAAAATTGATTCAATAATAATGTATTACTTATAACACTCTGAGCGTTCCATTGCATAACATTAAGATCCATTGTTAGATGAAAAGTTTTTATTACTGATAGTTTGTTGGAGTATTTCTTTTATAGATGCTGTGTTTATCTTTCTGATTCAAAATAATTTTTGTTTTTGCATTTGTCAAAATAGACATAAAATAATCAGATTTGGTTAGGTTTTGGATTTGTGTTTCAACGTTTCTTATGCCTAGTTGTGGGAATGATTTTTCATTAAAGAAATCTGAATATGTAGAAGTTTTGGTTTTTATTATCTTCTATTTTAGCTTTTTTTGTGGACACACATTTGAGATGGCAATATGATTGCCACCACAGTTTGAGCATTTAGCATTTTTAACATCTTCTTAATCTTTAATATACACTCCTTACAACCATTCACAAAAACAAAGAAATAGGATATACTCACCGGTTCTATACAGATATAGCCTCTCACACAATATGTATTGTTTTCTAGGTAGTTACTTAAATAAAATAAATAAATAAATATCCATCACGCCTTATCCCCGAAGGGGTGGCAGAGGCATATTATATGCCCACTTTTCACCGTGTGGATTCCTGTCCCACGTAATAGGTGGTGAGCCCATTGCCGTGTTGAAATAGACAGACGCAGGTTGTGGCTACCTGCTGTTGAAATTTTTTTTATTGCATTTGCTTCAGCAAATATCATTGGTTCTGGCACTGAGTTTTGTTTTTAGAAGAAGGTAGGTAGTTACTTGTATAATAAAATTAATTTGATACTTGATATATATGCTCTTCCTAACAATAAATGTAAACAGGTTGTATCAAGTTGGCTGCGGACCCTCAGTTATAATGAAACTGAGGATCTTCTTAAAACAATAATATGATCAAAGATGAATCACACACACACACACAAACACACTCTAAATACTGGTCCTTTTGTTTGTAATTTTATTTTTCATTTTTTTTTTTTTCATTTTTGTAATTATCAAACGACTAATTTATGTGACACACTGTCCATTGCTTTTTTGTTATGTGTGTGAGAAACCTGGTAATCTGTTTGACAGGATCTTCCTAGTTCAGATACCAGTCTCTCACAAGGGTTTTTATTGGCAGTAAATATGTGATAAATGCTTATCATAAGTAGCCTTTGTGAAAGAAAAAAATAATAAAGTTATTATTATTATCTTCTTTGCAGGTTTTAAAATTGTGATTCTGTGCACAAAGGGAACAGACTTCGGAGATTTTACAATATTTGGCGATGTGTCCAAATCTTAGACAATGAAGGCATTGGTTGACAGGGGGAATAAAAGTACTGAGGCAATTCTATAGAGGCAAACGTTACAGCGACTGTCTGGGTAGGCTGATATGTGACCGAGCCAAACTCATTTCGTACGCGTCGCATGAAGCGTCTTACTTGGATTCCATTTCGCGAGCTATATGTTAATGAGAAAATACGCTTATTCGAGAGGTCTGTAGGGTCAGACGTAAGTGCCCCAGTTACTTCAGTGGTTACAGCAGGAATAGTGGCTTTTAAGCCCAACTCTTCTAATTTTTTTTTTATTTTGAATATATACATTGGTGTTATTGGATAAATCAAATGTTATGCCAATTTTAAACCTGTTAATTGATTTTAAATGTAAAATGCCAGTGACGCAGTACTTTCGTATGGCATGGGAAAGTCTATCTTTATATCACAAGAAGCACTTAGACATCGAAAAGTCCATTGAGTTTGTTACTTTAAAATTGGACGACGTTCAGCTCACAATTAATAATTTAGAAGAACAGCGGAAGCAACTTGCATCGCAGGTGACATTTCTAGAAGAGAAATGCGAAACTCTAGCGAGGCAGACACGTAAAACCAGTGTCCAAATACGAAATATACCGAAACATAAGGCTGATACAAAGGAGAAACTCTACGACATGGTAAAAAAATTAACCACCAGCCTTGGAGTTAAAATGGTAGACTACGAGATGCGTGACGTTTATCGCATGCCACCCAGGCCCGAACAAAGTCATGCGACGATTGTAGCAGAGTTCACTTCAACCCTTTTAAAAGGCAATATTCTTACTGCAGCAAAAACACATAAACTGAATTCGCTTCGATTCAAGACTGAGCAACTGAATACTATGCATATGGGCTTGGATGGACCTAAAACGGAGATATACCTCTCTGAACATCTTACCCCTTTCAGCACGGAAGTTACCAAGCGTACGTTAACTTAAAAAAAATATCATTGTGTCGCTATTTTGTTTTACTGCTCCGAAACGGACTCGATCGTTCATTCATAAGTCGAACTGCTAACTCTCGTGATGGGAGCGGGGTACCGCGAGGTTAGTGTCGTTTTGTGACTTGTTGAAAATGGACGCGCTATTTATTGAAGACAACGGTCGAAGTAAGTTATTTTATTTTTAATTAAAAATTAAATTAATCAACTGATTAGGGTTATATCATTAGTTTAAAGAATTTCTTACTGATATAAGTAATAATATTCGTAAAATTTTGAATATTTAAATGACTTATAAACCTACAAAATTTTGGCGCACGTGCGTGCGTTGCCGTTTTCAATAGTTATAGGAATGGTGATAATTCATACAATCTAAATTTGTATTATTTCTTCCAGAAGTATGCTTAGACGATGATGCCTCAGAACATTTACTCGGGGATGGCTGTGAATCTGATTTGGCACTATCTGATGAAGAGATAGAACCGGTTGTTACTGTACCATGGCTACTGGATGAGCATATGAGCTTGGTAAATCTGGTCTAGGTGACCAGATTTACCAAGCGACAACGGCGATGATACTGATCCTGCTTTTAATGTGCCATTAGCAGAAGTACGTAGGCAAAACCAGGAAAATATACCTGTGACTTGTGAGCATTAGAAATATTCGCCAGACAAGCGGGCATCGATTGAAGAAAAAACCGAGACTGTGGAAGGCTACGACATTCGCGGACGAGAGTCATAAATATCCTCCTCGCCCACAAGCTGATATAGTAAAGACCCCTATGCAGTATCTGGACAACTATTACAATGAAAAGTACTTTGAAAGCCTGGCCAACTGCACAAATTTGTATTATCTTCGTAAAACAGGTAACATTTTAAATACGTCTAGTCAAGAAATGCTTAAGTTATCTGGCATATTTCTGGTTATGGGCTGCATTCCCTACCCTTGCACCCTACTGTTGTGGGTCTACTGGACCGCCTCAAAGAGTTGCATTTGCATGGAACAGAAACAATTATACTTAATCGAATTCCAGATCATAAAAAAAATAATTTGAAGGAAGATAGATCAATGAAACGTGGCTATATTATACAATTTACTTCTAATGGTATTGCTGTGATTAAATGGAAGGATAATAAAGGCGTTTTAATTGGTTCTTATTGTACTGGAGGTGCCAATACTCTGTTAATCTAAGGGACAAAAAAGAAAAGGCGTATATCCAGGTAACGGCTCTAAGGGTAGTAATGAACTACAACAAAAACATGGGAGGCGTGGACGTACTTGATCAGCTTTTGGAATGCTATCGCACATACCAGAGAACCAAGAAGTGGCCAGTATAAATTATGATTCTTTTTTAGATCTGGCCGTAATAAATGCTTGGAGACAATAAAAAATCAATTGTGAGTCCCGTAAGGCAAATGCTAAAGATTTACTGTGATTTAAGATTGAGTTAGCTGACGCTCTGATGAATAGTGTCAATGTTCCATGTTGTGCCGCAGTAGTAGAAGAGGAGCAGCCTCTATCACCTTCTTAAAGATCAGCCAAAAGGTACAAACCAATAGTAACGCCAAGCTTCGAAAAACGTTTTGACCAATTTGCACACTGTTCAGTATTCAATAATCTTTTAAATTTAGACATTAGGACTGGTTAATCTAAGGATAATTGATTATACTTTCTTATTTTTGAAATATTTTAGATTTCAAAGTACCGCGATTTAATTAATAATTAAAAAGAAAAATAAATAATAAATAATTAGTATTTAAAAATGTTTTTTATTACCATTTATATACAGAGTGCACGATCGTGCGCCAATAAACTTTAAAACGACAACGCTCGAGCGTGCGGGGGGGTTTCTGGGGGAATCAAAAAGAGGGGATTTTTTTAAATATTTTTCGTACGTACTCAGGGTCATAAACATCCTAAAGTTACGGACAGAATAGCATAAAATTCAAATAAAATTCTTCGTGCTGAAAGGGTCCGCATTCGTCACGTCTGTATTTTCTTGCCAGGGAATTCCGAAAGGTAATGGAGTATGACTACTGTTGGACCTCAAACGGATTAGTATACTTACGGAAAAAACAAGGTGAACCATATATATTGATTAAAAACGAAGCTCAACTTCAACTTCTAAGAAGTAAATGACTAGTCAGACGTCTGGTTATTTTTAAAGGGTATAATGCGCTAGTTATTTTACATTATTTTAAAGTTATAAGATTCAAAATTATTATTTTCTATATTGTTTACTAACACGAAACTACAAACACTATTCTACAAATCGATTACACGATCACAAAACATGAACCACTATTGTTCACCAGCGCCTACACAAAACTTACAACTTGTTTTCTACTTATTAAATATTGCAATTCAAACCCCAGCACAGATAAGCGCGCAGCTTTATTCCTAAGTCTTAAACCTGTTCGTGGATCATTTCTTTTAGAAACATTTCTTTTAATAAGACTTAATAATGAATAGTCCGGAGCTATTTGAGGAAATTGACAAAGACTGCTCGCCCACATGTACGTTTATAAAAGACCTTAATAATCTTGCAGTTGATGTGGATAGCTTTGTGACAAAAAAGAAAAGCAAACTTAACATTGTTTCTATGAACATAAGAAGTGTTAACAAGAATTTGGACAGTTTTCTGATACATCTCACAAGGCTAAAAACTCATATACACATTATGGTTCTATCTGAATGCTGGTGCGATGAAAACTCCACTCCTCCTTTACTTGATGGGTACTCAATACACTTCAGTAAAAGAAGTTTTAATCAAAATTATGGTGTTATAATGTACATAGAGGATTCTATTTCAGCTACTGTCCAGGAAATCGAACTAAATGAAGCAAATTGCCTTACCGCTAAAATAGGCAATCTTACTGTGTTCGGTATTTATCGTCCTTGGTGTTTCAAATACCCAGGTAATTTTCTAGACTCGTTAGATACAATCTTAGTTGCAACCAGATCTCGAAATATTGTTATTACTGGTGACATAAATATTAACACATTAGATACCAATGACTCCTATGTAAGAGATTATCTCGAAATTGCGGGCTCTCATGGTTTGCAAAATGCTATCGACATTCCTACACACGGGCATGCCTGTTTAGACCACTTGATGTGCAAACTGGTAGAGCAATTTAAAAGTTATGTGCTCTTGACTGATATAACAGACCACTATCCACTCCTTCTGACGATTTTCACCTCCACTAAAAAAAGTTCTACTATGACTTCTTCATTGACTAGAACCAAAATCAACTATGAATGCCTACATACTGCCATCAAAACGTATGATTGAAATACACTCGATTGTAACACATACGGAAATTTGGACACAACTTGCCACTGCCCCAACCTTATTCAAGTAGAAACCCACAAATATTTAGGCATTACTATGGATAAAAACCTAAATTGGCAACCTCATATTGCAGCACTTAGCAAACGTGTTCGTAAACTAAAAACCCTAAGGGAATCAGCTGACTTTAAGCTTGTTGTTGACGTGTATCGTGCTTTGGTTCAATCGCTGCTAACTTATTGCATACCCGTATGGGGAGAAGCTGCTGTAACGCATCTACTAGAGCTGGAAAGAGCTCAAAGAGCAGTTATTAAAGTTATGCTACGCAAATTCAGGCAATACCCTACTGATAAGTTATATGACGAAGCTAACTTACTTACTATTAGACAATTGTTTATAATGCACTCGGTTCTTCCCCATCACGAAAATATTATATCCCCTCCCAACTTCCCCAACATAAAAGAAGAATTCGAACGTTTGTGCCCTCTTTCAAGTCAGCTTTTGCACAACGTCAATCGCCATATACCTGTTCCTTTTTGTATAGACACTTTAATGACCTGAATCAAATCTATAATATGAACCGAACAACTTTAAAAAAAAACCTTGAAAAATAATTCAAATGCGCTTGGTTACCATGCCACGGAAAGCATTCTTAAAATGAATATTTGACTCCACAATTTGCAACACACTCACCACACTACGCACACTTCTTACACTACATTACGCACACTACGCATCACTACGTGATGCCGACTAACCTCGTCACATACACATACACTTCACTCAAATACTACTGTGTAAACACAATCTCAAAATTCCTTGAATATATTGAACTCACAGGTACTAAGGTTATAATAAACAAAAGTTTAATAGCTTATTACTTGTACCACACATCTAGTTCTGAACAAGAAACTTGTTTTGTATTGAGTTTATTGGTGAAATGTTGTAGTTGTCTCGCATTACGAGTATATCTACCCTCCTAAATCTGTTACTGCTTCTTTGCTTAATAACGTAATACCTACATAATTATTAGTATTTTACATTATTTGACCAATTTATGGGTTGATAACCTGAGATACAGGAATCTTCCTAGTTCAGGTATCAACCCGCCATAATCTCTTTCTTGTGTATTAATACTTAAGAGATATCTTTATACTGTTATTATGGTAAGAAAAATAAATATATACCTATATATAATTTTCTAGTCAACTCAAAAAATATTTACATGTCAAATTCAAATAACCCGCCCCTGACCGCTCCCGGCCCAAAGGTGTCCATAATACTAGCCGCGTTTCCACGTTAGGTAGGTTAGTTATTCTCTAGGAAATTTATAAATAACCTAACCTAACCGAAAGTTTATATATTTCCTAGAAACTTTTTGTAAATTTATAAATTTGCAGTTCTTGTTATTTTCCGGTGACATATATATTATCTGTGAAAGGTTTTTCATTTTGGTGAGACAGGAATACAATATATTCTGATTTTTGAATATTTTCCGGGTACTTTCTAGAATATCCTGGAACTTTATAAATTTAATACTTCCTGCACGTATCCTCATCACCATCAGAGTCGACGGAGGAAGTTTCAGAAGCAGGCAGCGGTAAATCTGGTGGGTCCTATTTTCTTTTTTTTACTCCTCCCATCTTCAATTTAATTTAATGAATTCACTTTACACTAATTAACTATTAATAATAACTATATTTGCAAGTGAATTTACAAAAAATACAGTTTATCAGGGAATGTCAAAATCAATTTTCAAAATAGGCGCCTTTCGCCTCTTTTTTCTGACATTAGTGACTTTTTTTTTTGTTTATATGGCCTGGTTACTAAGACTTTTGGGCCAGACTTCATTGAGACAGGTCAGCTGATACCTATAAAAAAGCAGGAACAAAAGTGGTTCCGACCCGTAATTCACGTGTAATGTTTTTACTTAGGTACATAAAATTAGGTAGGTTCGATCAATCGTTCAAGCAATTTGTCTTGTGTTCTGTTTGGCCATGGTGTGAGACGAGCAGTTAGCCGCAAGTGTAAACACAGTGTTAAGGTACACTTTGTTTGAAGTTCGCAGCTCGTCTCATGGCTCGTTGGAGAGTGTAAATGGGGTATCACCGTAGTGCACAGTTGAGGAATTTTAGTATATTACAAAAGTTTTGAGTACTACCCCAACAATATTAATTTAATGAAAAATTAGGATGACGACACACCACACTCACTATATCAGTTTTATTCGACAAAGTTTTTTAAGGTTAAAGTTTCTTCATCACTGAAGTCTACATCCTAGTTGTCTTACACGCGAAGGGTTGGCAGAGGCATATTAAATGTCCACTTTTCACCGTTTGTATTCCTGTGCCGCTTAGTAAGTGGTGAGCCCATTGCCAAGTTGAAATAGACAGACGCAGGTTGTAGCTCCGACTAGGATCCTTACAACAAAAACAGGGTCCATGGTTTTATTACCAAGGTGAAACCCATAATGATATTCCAAGAGGGTAGCTGCTAGATACGGAAGTTAATAATCTTCTCGAAATCTTCATGCCGCGGTTGCTACCTACCGCACTTCTACACCAATGAATTTAATTTTGATTTCTTTTATTAAGACTGGAGTAATAATACTCAGTCATCATTGGCTTAGAATCTCGTCGGTGAAGAGTACGTGGCTTAACTTGATATATTCGATAGGGTCTCCATCGTCTCCGATAGGTTTCCAAATCATCATACAGTGAAGAATAGTCTGGATTTCTGCATACTTTACCGTTCGCATTAGTCTCTGATTCGGAGAAAAGTTCGGAGACTTTCTTTTTTTTTCTGACATTCTCAACCTCTTAGTTCTGCTTATTCAGCATTACAATCGAGTGCCATCGCTCTTTCACCGCGAGGTCTTTGCATAACAGGTTACCCTCAGGATTGTTTGACGATTGATCCGGATGAGTTCGACTTATCCGGATACTGGTATTTCCCATATTTCTGTACGTTGCCGAGAAAGAAAATAGATGGACTGGAAATGAGGTACTGGAGGAAAATACTTGAAGTGGCGTGCACAGAGTTTCACACCCATTTCACATTATGTGAATAATAATATCCTCATGAATAAGCTACAATGTTATGGTATTAGAGGCAACATACTCAACCTACTAAAGACTTATCTACAAATAACTTACATTAAAAAACTTGATATGAAATGTAAAACAGAACGCCTTTTCTTATCCCAAGTCCGTAAAATATCGTTTGGTGTACCACAGGGGAGTGTGCTGGGTCCTCTGCTGTTTAAAATCTACATAAACGATTTACCAAAAGCAGTCAAACACCCAATGGTGCTATTGGCGGGCGATAGCACGTCACTATTACGGGTGGTGAAACAGAAACATATGTAACACTGAACTACACAACAATGACACTATCCAAAATTATAACATGGCACAGTAACAATAATTTGAAAATTAATCTTGACAAGACTCAAATTATGCACTTTCGACAAAGAACAACTGCACATACTGACATTCATATTAGAAAACAAAATAATGAAGTAATGGCAATCGAAACAACAAAAGGTCTAACAATCGACAGTCAATTCAATTGGAAGGCTCATATACAAGTTGTAACAAAAAGAGTAAATAGCTCGACGTATACTCTTTACAAACTTGCTCCAGTAGTGATCAAAGAAGCATTGCTAACTGCATATCATGGTATGGTTGCGTCGGTGTTAAGATATGGCAATATGTTTTGGGGTAATTCAAATGACAAGAACATTGCGTTTAAGTCCCGAAAGAGGTGCATAAGGGTTATGTTTAACCTAACACAAATTGCTAGTCCTATTTTATTAATCACAAAATTCTTACACTTCTCTGTACGTACATTTTAGAAGTAGCGTTATTTGTAAAATCCAATGCCCCATTATTTCCAAAGATGTCAGACTTTTCAATGCGTAGCAAACGTAAGGATAATATATGTATGCTTAGATCCGATACAACACTTATGTGGAAAAGCGTATTTTGTATGGTACCAAAAATATACAATAAAATTCCAGAAGCATTTAGGAGATTGAACCATAGTATATTAAAAAAAAGTTACTAATTTGTTAATTGAGAAATGTTACTACTTAATTTCAGAATTTTTAAATGACACATTCGAGTAATAGAAATAAAAATTAAGTAAGTAGGTACAAAACTTCACCTAAAAGTTCACATGTGTCAAATTATTATAAAATTAATTATTGGACTATGTTGTAAATAAAATATTATGAAATGACATAAACTACATAATCAAATTTTATTGACAATTGTATATAAATTCTTATGTATTTAAATGTATGTATTTAAATGACATTAAATTATAATAACAATTGTATATACATTCTAATTATTCTAAGTGACATAAACTATTATATTACATTCTAATGATAATTCAAATTCATGAATATTAGATTTATATTTTTTAAATTTATTAATATTTATTAATTGTATGGCATGTATGACAGAAACAAGTGAACCACATTCTAATGACAATTGTTTGTTAATTCCAATGAAATGTAATGTTAAATAATTAATAAGTTTGCATTTATAATTTTTTTATAAACAAATACTATTTGTACGCCAGCTATGGCAGAATATGTTGCAACCATACCTATTATATTAACAACTGTATTTACCATATTCGTGCAAATAAAGATTACTGATTACTAATATGTTACTGGCAACCGAGACCTACGGCTTAACGTGCCTTCCGAAGTATGGAAACGCTTGCACATTTAAATACCACAAAGCGGTCACCCATCCGTGACCAGCCATAGCAAAAATTGCTTAACGAGGTGATCGTTTACAGAACACTGACTCAAGCAACTTTTGCTATAGCTGATCGTTGCGTTTCCGTGCTTCAGACGGCATGTTAAGCCGTTGGTCCCGGTTGCCAATAAAATGGCAGTCATTAAGCCCATTTGAAGGCCTTATATTTGATAATAGTTTAAAAAGCTTAGTTCGATTAAGTGATTACTGCTCAACTCTAGGTATTCTGCTATTGACGAATTGTTAATCTGACGATTTTACAGCTGTGATGTTACTCCACTCTTTATGTAATGGATAGCTTGGTTTCTGTGTGGTCCGAAACAAACTAGACGTTATTTCATAGGAAGTCCCGAGTACAAAATAGAGTACCTAAATGTAATATGCTGGTACGCAGATTTGCCCGTTCAACGAGGGAAGTGAAATGACGGTGTTTTTAGCTTACCGTCAGAAGTTATACACGAGCAGTCTGTGGATCAAAAGACACTCAAAACCCTGCGAGTGCAATACAACAATATTTTCAGGGTAATATTATAAAAAATATTTCTTTCTTTCTTTTTATATTGCGTTTTTTTTATACCAATCAGGTGACAGACAAGCGTACGGCCCACCGGATGGAAAGTGGTTACCGTAGCCTAAGGACGTTTGCAAGACCAGAGGTGCAGCACTTGCGCTGCCGACACTTTATAAACCTTCTAAGACCCCCTTTTGAAGAACCCCATACTGTAGACGTTCGGGAAAACCCAGGCAGGGAGTTTATTCCACAATTTAAGCGTACGCGGAATAAAGTCTCTATCGGACCTAACCGTGCGCTCCGGACGAAAAGTGTGAGGGAGAACACCTGTCTATGGCGAGCGGTGCGATGATAAAAGGTAGCCGTGAGCATCATATTAAACAACTCCACAGAGCATAGACCATTGTACAGGCGATAGAACACGCATAAGGAGGCAAAGTCTCTCCTGTCGCTAAGGGGTTCGACACCGCCCGCTAGTAGAGGATCGTTGACAATCCTCATAGCACGCCCGTCCACCGAGTCAAAAGGTCGAAGCTGGCATTATATATATAGTGAAATTGCATTTGCCGTGGCTCAGTCACACTCAACACCAAATTTGCTAAGTTGTAAGTCAGATATTGCCAAAGTCATAAGTCATTTCATAACAATTACTTGGCTTGAAACATTTTTAGACATATTTACTAATATCCAAAGTTTAATATTAAGTTTATTTCAACCAAAACAAATGAATTTAGCAGAAATAATTGGTCGGTACCCGATTGCTGGTAAAAAAATGTGTGAAATACAAAAACTACGCATTGGACTAGGTTTTCACCCTAAATTCAATCACAATGATTTATTATTGTGTGTCTCACTATGAAATCATTGGGAAACATAACTCTCCAACGTACACTGGCGCATGTCAATGGACGTTAATCTTTCCAGGGATCGTCTATATTAAAATAGTCAGTAAGGTCCGTATTCCAGAACGTTACTCAATACTCAATCGACGCTTGAGGGTACATTTTATAAGGCAAAATCTAGCCTCAAGCGTTGATTGAGTATTGAGAAACTTTCTGGAATACGGACCTAAGACTGTCACTATGCTTTTCGCTCCGTGAAATGTCTCCAGATATTCTCGCCCTTTTATACAAAGATCACTGCTATTCAGAATCTTATTTAGTCCGTTATTGACTATCCTGATGTATACTAATGAGAATCCATGGGCTTCTCCTTAGACAAGCTCTAATTTGCACATTGACTATTTTGATTCTTTTGATAACCTTCTTCACAGTCTAACTCCGTTCTACAGTCACGTAGTCATAATGGGTGACTTCAACACGTGTTTGTTAAAAGATGATTCCCGCTCTCGCAAACTGTTATCTTTGTTGTCTGCCTATAACCTACATGTCCTTCCACTCTCTTCTACTCATCATGTCCCAAACTGCAATCCATCATTACTTGACCTTATCTTAGTATCCTCTCCAACCGATGTATGTACCCATGGTCAGATGCCTGCTCCTTTTTCTTTTCATGACTTGCTTTATCTTTCTAACCATGTTCGTCCTACTAAGTCCAAGCCGCAAATCTGTTTCCTTCGCAATTTCAGAGGTATGGACCTGGAGGCATTACAAAGTGACGCTGGATCAGCTGACTGGTCATTGGTATTCAACTCCACTGATGTTGATGATATGGTTAACCTCTTTAATTCTACTGTTAGTGCGTTGTTCGACCGACATGCCCCTGTCTCACAAATCCGAATCAACCATTACCCTGCTCCCTGGTTGAACGCTACCATAAAAATCTAATGGGACACAGAGACAAGGCAAAGAGGCGATTTAGGAAAAACCCCTCGGAACAAAAATTTGTAGCTTTTAAGTTATTGCGGAATCGCTGCAGTCGGATGTGTACAAGTGTGACAAGGAGATGCCAAACAAGGATATCGACATAAATGCCCTAAATAATCACTTTTCACGGCCACCTGTCTCACTGGATGCCGATGTGAAAAGCGACACATTGCTTAAACTTTCGGGTGTGCCTGTGCACGGACTACTTCTTTTGAGTTTCATTCGGTGTCTGAGGCCGACGTTAAGAGATCTCTTCTTTCTATTTCATCATCTGCTTCAGGTATCGATGGCATTTGCTCAAGGATGATTCTCTCTATTCTCCCTATAGTATTTCCCGTCATCACCCACTTATACAATTTCTCATTATTGTCTGGATCCTTCCCTGCGGTTTTGAAGTCAGCGTATGTCATACCTTTACCCAAAACAACTAATCCCTTCTTGTTGATTGATTATCGACCAATCTCGATTCTTCCTTTTCTTTCTAAAGTCCTTGAGCATATTGTTCATCGTCAGCTATCCGTCTTTTTGTTGTCTTCTAACTACCTTAGGCCATTTCAGTCTGGATTTCATACTGGGCATAGTACAGTCACTACGCTCATTAAAGTAACAGATGATATCCGTGGGGCTATGAAGCGGAAAGAGTTAACCCTCTTAATTCTTCTCGACTTTAGTAGTCCTTTCAATTCCGTCGATTTTGATATACTTCTTGGTACATTGAGATCTATCAATATTTCCCCTTCTGCTTTATCCTGGTTGACTCTTACATTCGGGGGCGCCCCCAGTGCGTTCGTATCGGTCAGACATCCTCGGACTGGTGTGGGCTATCTGCGGGCGTTCCTCAGGGCGGTGTTCTATCTCCTCTTTTATTTTTCATCTTTATAAACTCTGCTACGAGTCTTATCTCTAACAATTTCCATCTCTATGCTGATGACCTGCAGCTATACCGACATTTTTCGACTACAGACGCCCTCTCTGGGATATCATCTATAAACAGGGATTTGGATAGACTTAGCGACTGGGCCAATTCGGTCGGATTGCGCATTAACCCGACGAAGTCACAAGCTATAGTTATTGGTAGTAAATACCAATGTAGTAATCTTCCGGTGTCTGGACTGAATCCTGTACTTTTGGCTGGTACTCAAATACCATACTCAGACACCGTGAGGAATTTAGGGGTGATTATGGACACCACGCTATCTGGAGCGCCCATATTAACAATGTCAGCAAGAAGGTGCATTTTTCCTTTCATTCTTTGAGATGCCTCCAGGGTTTCTTGCCTTTGCGGACAAAAATCAATCTTGCTCAAGCTATAATTCAACCCATTATTGACTACGCTGATGCTGATTGCTATTTGGATGCCACTGAGGAGCTTCTAGATAAACTTGAGAGGTTGCAAAATTTATGTATATGCTTTATTTTCAATCTTAAAAAGTATGATCACGTTTCTCATCTTCGCAAAGAACTCAAGTGGCTCCCGATCCGCCATCGCCGGAACACTCGAATTCTCAGCCTCCTTTTTAATTTACTTTACAATCCATTTTCACCTTCGTATCTGAGGGAGCGGTTCTCGTTTGTTCGTTCTCCTGACGCTCCCTGCAGATCAAACCTACGCACGAATCTCAAATTTCCTAAACACAAAACCGATTTCTACTCCTACTCCTTCACAGTACATGCGGTCAGATTGTGATCTTTGAACTCTCTTCCGACTGCTATTAGAGACAGTAAAACTATTACTACTTTTAAAAGGAAAGTCCATGAACACTATATCTCTTCACTGTAAACTTAATTATTTATATATGTAAGTTTATTGATATTTTATATATTTGTAAGTATGTAAGTTTAGTGATAAATTATTTATTTATACTACGCTTTTAGGTATGTGTGTTAATTAAATCCTATCCTACTCTTCTATTTACACACTTTTACTTGATTTTTTTTATATCTTCACGTTCTTTTCTCGCCTGTCTACTGGAATAAGATATTTCTTATAGAAATAAGCAGTACCATTGTACCTATGTTTCCTCATACTGTTATGTTCTTTTTTTTTATTATTATTGTCTCTTCTTCACGGGTATCTTCTATTTTTTTTCTTATGAAGGTACCCGGTCTTTTGGCAGGCTTACATGGGGACATATTGGTCCAACACGCAGAGGCTCTTTGAGAATTTTAATTTAATAGGAAATGGGACCACCTCTACAGGCAATCCACGCCCGCCTTATGTAGAAGAACGGTAATGGATTACCTCCAATGGGAGTTAAACTATTGTGAAATGTGCTAACTATGAAATGGGCTATTGGGTTGGGTGTTAAATGGATTGGGTGATTTAAGCTATTGATGAAAACGGCGTCTGCCTTTTTAATATATTATTATCAAAATAGTGGCAGACGGTGACTTGCCAACTCACTAGATGGGCCCCCTATACAATCGCCATAGGCAAAATAAGCCTGTAAGGCGACAGAGGGCAACACCGGTGTGAGCGGCTCGGGGTGTCTAGCGGTGCGGCGCCGGTTTCACCTTCGCGGGACAGGCCCGGAGCAGGCTTCCCCGTAGTTATGCCCTTGAAAATGACACTTCCACCCCCGAGCATATAGCTCTGGCTCCCTCCCTCGGACCGGCCAATTAAGGCAAGCCAGAGTTGAGATTTGCTGCACTCCCGGGAGTAGCACTCTCACTGCTCTCCCGTTAGGCCATTAAATCCTAACCCGTGCAGAAGGGCAACAAAACTCTGAGGAATCGGGACCGATGTGTAGCCACACACATTCAGCTCGCCACAAGCTGCCCTGCGGATGTGAGCTTTTCAATAACTTTCTGATACATTTTTTTGTTGATATCGGAAAGTGGATGACTCAAAAAGCGAATCTACTATTATAGGGTTCATAGGGTTGCGTTAATCCTATAAAAGATAACGACCGTCCTCGAGGGTTTTATTTTTTTATTTTCTTTATTATTAGTGTTTACATGAACAAATAAATAAAATAAATAAAATTTTTCTTCTTCGTAGTGTAAATTCAGTTGTTTCCAATCCCTGCCTGAATTTGTAGCATGGGGAATTAATTTGTCTATTAGGATAAGCTATTGCTTCATTGTAGTTTTCGGTATTATTAGGAGCGAATTCCGACTGGTTTATAGTTATAAACTCGTAAAGATGCAATGGTGGGTTACTCGTCCGTTAGTAAGCAGCTCCACAACTTGAGGTCACTTTGGTTCTGGATATCTTAGTGGGGCCCCTTACACCCAGCTTATATATATATACTATTAACGACAATGGTTAAATGGATTAAGCTTTCTAGTGACAAGTATACGAACTACATGCAGGTGTATCAAGTAGACAGAATAAAAGTAGCCGAAATGTTTAGTTGTCAGCACCTGGTGAAGTAGCTCATCCAGTTAGATGTATCACGGCCTTATTAGCATTCTTATTTTATTCATTCATCATTATTTACTTACGGCTGACATAGAAAATGGCGCATAAGTGAAAGAAAGTAATATGTTACAGTGAACAGCCGTATTCTAGGTGTTAGTGCCAAATCTCCATAGAAAGCTATAATAAGGAATCCTTCTTTAATTGCTTTATTGGGGCAAGGACCACAGATATAGAAGAGTAAGCAGATCAAACATTTGCATTTAGCTATCATTTAATAAATAACCGTATTGATAGGTTATTAGTAATGAAATGAGTCGGCAATAAAGGAGTTTCAAATCGAACCAACAAGATCCTTTTTGACACATTATGACATAGATTATGTTGTTATTTTGGAACCCGATTTTGAACAGCAATTTAATAAATAAATATTGAGGGACACTTGTGTTATGTGTATGTGTATTTATAAATACATAAATATTATACATAAGAACACCCAAACTCCAAAATAAATATTTGTGAATCACACAACTATTTGTTCTGACCCGGGTATCGATCCCGGGACCTCAGCGCAGCAATCGCATACACCACCACTTACGCCATCGTGAAAGACGATAATCGATGCAGTGAATCGCGGCACAGGTTTTAATAGGTTTATACAAAGTAGACCATTTATAAAATTCCAGCAAAATGTCAAGACCAGGTAGCTAACAGCATAATCAATGACAATAAAGTTATTCCATTCTTTTAATTTTAGGGTAATACCAACTGCTTGAATTATAATACTATGCACCTCGTGAAAATCACAGGCGATGGGGGTGGGCCGGTGCTAGCTCCTTTGATCTTGACCTTTCCAACCACATTAATGCGCACACGTACTTTGTCCATTGAGACATGCTATACTTGACGAAGAAGAGACCTAGGACTCCTTTGAAGCAAACCCATGGCGCAGTTCAACAGTATAATGCTGACAGAACCTGCTCCGTAACAAATTGACAAAAATAAAAGACACGTCGGTGATTAGGACCTTAGCTATCTACTTCTGGCTATTTCCTGGTGTATAAGACATACGCAGTATTCGTGAGTGATGGGATGGAAATAATCCTGCAGTTGTGGTTATATAACGATCGCAAAAATATGACACCTGCATGCCCATATTTCTTATTATCTTAGCCAGGAAAAATACTGACCTACAGTATCTAAAGATAAGGATTAATATAAAAAGCAGTACTTTAAAAAGTTATTTCTTTTTAATCAATACAATGATAATTTTACAGTTATTAATTAATTCTTATGAGCTCACAAATATTAACTAAAATATGAACTTAGTAAAATAAAACTGGCTCCTTCATCACTATCTTTATTTTCTTACGAAGAAACTCTGTCTTTTGGTAAGCTTGAATGGGGACATACTGGTTAATACGCAGAGACCCTTGAGAATTGTGACTTATCTAATAGGAAATGGGACCCTCATTCGAACATATAGCTGTAGTTGGGAGAGAGAAGATTAACCAGTCAACAAAGGCAAGCCTGTTGTGAGATTTGCTGCACTCCGGAGATATAGACCTACGATTTGTACTACACCGAAAGCACCTTCAACAAACAGAAATGCTGTCTTATAGGGTCTAAGATAAGATAAAATTTAAACCATTATTGTACAAAGTTTTTATTTTTAATTAATACAATAACCTTTTATTTTACAATTTTTAACAGTTATTTATTGATTATATTATTGTAAACCTAAAACAAGATTTCCATAGCATTTAGATACACTGAGTATTGAAATATAACATTTTGTGGCCTCTGTACTAAATTCGTCCCTGATTACTTGAAATAGCATTAGAGTACAAAGTGTAACTAAATTAACAAAATACTTAGCTGTAGATGACGACAGCAACCAAAAGATTTATGAAACAGATACTATATACAGTTATACAGTTAGCAATAACCTTTTCAAGTGTTCACCACGAAATTTAATCATTTTGGATACAAATCTTAGTGTAACAGTACGTAGTCGTAAGTGGTACATAAATTATCCATGAAAAGTTATTCTTGGTGATTTCTTGTTCACCACTCTATGTTTTGTTTGAATAATTTAACTGTTTACATATTTTTTTACTACTTTTGTTACATTTTACAATAATTTTATGTAATATTTTCACTTCGATACAATTCAATTAAATATTTGATTCAAAGATGACAGCGACGGTTGACATTAGTAGAAAAATTGGCTACACGCTGGTTGCTGTCAAAGTGTGAGTTCGATGTAGCTAAACAGAAATAATAAATATAGCTTTATACAACAAATGGCAAGAGTGACAAGAATAAAGTATTACACCATAAACAAAGGAATTTGTTTGATCTGTTTACTCTTATATCTGTGGGCCAGGACACAGCACTGAGGACTGAACTTGACATTGACTGGACATATGAACAAATCGTAGACAGACTCCGTCTACGGAACAAATTCTATTATGTCTCTATCTTTTCGGGTATCTTCTTTTCTTACGAAGATACCCGGTCTTTCTTTTAGAATTTTTATCTAATAGGAAATGGGACCTCCACTGTAGACAATCCACGCCCGCTTTATGTAGAAGAACGGTAATAAATAAATTATTGTCATTACTTATCAGGCAGGCAGTTGCTACAACTGGTAGCTACCTGTGTTCTATATAAATACTATTGAAATTTTGAATACTAATCGCAAGGCTTTATGGATTGATTTCCTTTGCCTGCAAGATGGGTAAAAGATTAGACAAAAAAATTAATATCTGTCACTGTCATTCACAACATCATGAACAAAAGAAAAAAACAATTTCTGTCTCTTTCTCTTTAGCCCATTCATTAATGGTAAATTTGTAAAGTTATGCTAACTGGACTTTCCAGCATTTTATATCTTTCTTTTTTGTTAAGAGTTCAGAGAGATACATGATTATAGATGCTGAAAGTATTATTTACCTTGCGTAAATAGGTCAAAATGTCAGTATGTCTATCTTTTTCTACCTCAACTTTTCTTCATCATTGGCTCGATTCGATTGGGTGTTTGCTTGTTGCCCTTGTTTGTCCGTTTGATGGTCTTGCATTTTTTAGTGTTATGTAGATTATCCTTATCAGTGGTCAGAACCCGTGATAGATTTACCTTATTTAGGGGGCTTGGATGCTGACTCCTCAACGACTCTTGATCAGGTATGTAACTACGCAATATTTTTCCTTGCAAAGTGACAATCATGTTTTACCCTACAATATCAATTTGACAACCTTGAAGCAGTAACATTTAAGTTTTGTATTTATTTTCTTTGTCTACTGAGAATGTTTAACCGATTGTATTGAAAAATAATTTAGTAATATAGTCGACAGCACTCCCATGATAGTTTAAACTATGATAATGTTGACTTATACTCCAATTAGAATAATATTTTGGTCAATAACTATTTTTTTACAAACTCAAGAGTGTACAGATTGGGTACATGCATATACCTGTCTCCTAAAATAGTAATGTAATACTTAATTTCTACTAACCAGGGTTCTTGTTAAAATACCAAAAGTAAAATCATAGGCCATTCTTTTGAGGGTAGTTTAAAATAATATGTTTAATTTTACACCCCAAGAGCCCACAGATGTTCTCTTGCAGGACTCCTTAGTATATAACTGGTGCTTGCATAATCATCCATTTGATTAATCTTAGTTATATACCAAGTTTGCTCCTAAAATTCTTAAAAAACAAACTAACTATCTTCACGCTGTATCCCTGATGGGGTAGTCAGAGAGGACAGATCCCCAGGCTTCGCGATCCATGCATACTTGTTTTCCTTCTTCAAGATTCATCAATTGTTTTATACACGCTTGTCTGGGTATCCAAGTACTTTAGACTTTTACATTTTTGAGCAATCTGCTCAAATCAGGTAATGTGGAAACCTTAAACCAAATTAGTGAAAATCGTACTAACTTATTACATCAATTGCACCTGGACTCAAACAAAATCATCATGCTCATTACATATAAAAATAGTTCATGTTGGGAATTCAACCCTACCATATAAGTACCTACACAACACTTTGTCGTTTAACTTTCTATTTGCTTGACTATTAGACCTCTAAAGACCTGCAAGTGCACCAATTGAAGAAGTGATGACCTAACGGGATAGGCAGTTGTATTTAATCCCATATAGAATGACGGCTGAATCCCACTCTTAGTCTAGACCCTATATTATGTTAACATCTATACTAATATATAAAGCTGAAGAGCGTTAGTTTGGTTGACTGTGCTAATCTCAGGAACTATTGGTCCAAATAGAAAAATGATTTTTGTGTTGGATAGCCTATTTATCCAGTAACGCTTTAGGCTATATTTCATTACACTATTACCCAGGAGAGTGGAGCTGTAATCATAAATGTCAACAAATTGGGTAATTTTCATACATTTTTGTAAAAGTAAAAGTGACAGGACTAAATGGATGCAATGGGGCTTTAAAATATGTCATGGATGAAGCCACAGGGGTCAGGTAATGCTAAATATTAGTGACAGTTTAGTCACATGTAACCTCTTGTTATCAGTGTGAACAGCTGACCTTTTTTGTGATTAAAATGTTTAGACCAGTTAATTCAATGTTCAACAGATAGATGGCACTATGTAAAATTTTTAGAGAATGGTCAATTTAGGCTATTTATTTTTATCATTATTATCTGCACATAATTCTCCATTGCATGCTTTGACATATGAGTCTCAGGGCTCTCAGGGTATATCAAGTAAAAATATTTTGGAAATTATCACTTTAACAGCTGATCATGAGTATGCTTCACTGCATTAAGCATTTTACTCTTTAGTTGGTTCTGAGTGACCATTTGTTGACAACTTTCATAGACTACGGTCACTTCTTTCAATTTGGTGGGTCATATACTTGTTTGCCACCGCAGTACTATACTTTTTTTTTATTAATTGAAGTGACTGCTCTCTGACTATAGCCAATTTTAGAATACAATAATGGAAAATGTGTAGATCTGTAATTTCGTTTGTCAATGATAGATGGCACTACTAGTTACAATTTTGTTTACATTACCGAGGACGCCCGGCGTTAGACTTATAGGTAGAGACTGGTGTGGCTATAGTCGGTTCGAGTATGGCACGAAATCCGTGGGGATTACCACACGATAAAAAAGTCTATTAGAATAAATTAAGGGGGGTAATAAAGGAATAATAAATTGTTGGGATAAGTCACACAACGCCATCTGATTCCAAACTAAGCAGATCTTGTACTATGTAACCAGCCAACTGATAAACAGACTTATATATTTCTAAATACATATATAATATAGATAAATAACACCCAGTCACAGAATAAACCATTGTACACATCACACAAAGTTTTATCCTGGGTGGAAATCGAACCCACGAACTTTTGCGAAGCAGTTGATACACTCCCACCGCGCCACAGAGGCAGTCGTTATTGCCTTGTTGAAACCGATAAAGACTGTTTGTAACTACTTTTTGTTAAAATTTTACCGGGCGCTGATAAGGCCTTCATCTTGGCAGAACGGCTACCATGTTACTGGTGGCCGAGACCAACGGCCTAACGTGCCTTCCGGAGCAAGTATACTCTAGTTAATGTAAAGGTCACAAACGCTCAACCACCTCAAGGCTGGGCTTAAGCGCCACACAGTGAATCGATCGTTATGATCGACCACACTCGGCACCACATTTTCATTGTGCATTCTAAGTGTTAAATAGATGTGCTGGACTCCTTAGGATTTTCGTACAAATAATACTAAAAGGCAATATATACGCGACCTCACTCACTATATACCCTCATCCATCAATCCTGGCGCACAGAGTCAAGGGTTACCCAAACTAATTATAACGAAGAAACAGCGAATTTGTCTCCTCAAGGAAAGATATTTAGATATTCTGTTGGTTTCTCTTTTTTTCACGTTCTAAGTAAGCAATTGATTGATATGATTTAAAAAAACATAATTTTGAAGATCCTTATAATTTTAATCTTGAAAAAACTTGAAGGCGCGGGCGGAGACGCGGGCGTTTTCTAGTCGTTGATGTAATGATCATACATTGATCAAGTGTACAATTAAATTTAAAGGCTTCTAATTTACGGTACATACCGCAAATAAAAAAAAAGTGAAAAAGTGCGTACATATTGTGATTTCGAACAACGGAGTTCCATAAGGGGTTCGGCCACTGTAGAGGCGGGAAAATTAGGCTATTTTGGGTTTTTGTTTTCAAGAAAGTATAAAATTTATCCAGTTTACAAAGATGAGAGTTTATTGTACGGAGAGCTCCATAGAAATCTCACCCCTTTTGAAAGTGAATGTAAACTACTGGGGGTGAGATATCTCTGCAGCTGACTGAACGTATCATTTACTACAAATCAGAATTTTTCTGAAATGATTATTTATTTAAAAAAGGCGGCAGCGTGTCTCAGGTGACCTCTCTATATTCATAGGGTCCCAAGGTCGTACCAATAGCGGCTCTAAAGTTTCAATTTTGATGAGACACTTTTTTTTATTTACCATGACAACAGCTAGAGAAGTACGTAGGGTATTTTTAATGTATTAATTTTTGACCACCTGGCACACTTCCAAAGTTGAACTAGCAAAATGCACAAAAAAGTCGCCAGAAAATTGCCAACAAAAATATAACTATACTTTAAAAAAAAGTCCTAGGTATTCATATAGACAAAATATTGTCAAAGATTCTAGTTTAAATTCGAAGTAAATTGGTTGAGGATTGTTCGAGTTATGAGTGCGGCCAACTTTAAAAATAAAGTTTTGAGATAAATGAGTTTAAAGTTAAACGAGTAAAAAAGTATTTTGTGCCTTTTAACATTGATTAGTTTTTGAGTACCCAAGTACTCAAAATCGAGTCAATAACAATAAAAAAAACAAATAAAAGTTAGTGCGATTGTCCTAAAAAAAACAAACTTTCCTAAAATACCATTCCTCGGTCTGGTCATAAGAGACTCGCTGCCTTGTATTATACTTTGAAAAAAAAAACTACTTAGAGAAAATCCCGGGCCATAATCTTTTGGAATATTTTTTTTGACGTCCTAAGGAAACATTAAAAAAAAACTATTTTTTCAAAACCCTATAGTGGCCTAACCCCTTAATGATATTCGGACAGATAGAGCGTTTTCATCAATGAGAATACCTTATGTTAATGTCTACTGTCAGGGTTTGTTTTGTTGTACCGCTCAACCGTCTTGCGTCGTATTGATTTGATCATTGTATGATAATAACTGCGACTAGTCCTTCCTCCGGATGTTGAATTTCCATTCAGTCTTTGTTTGACAGCTGACAACACATTCATTTGTCTTAAGTTATACTTGTAAAGTGTCTCATGACATTCGTCAGGTATAGCTGGTGAGGTGTAAAAAAGGAATTTTCTCATACCACTAAGGTTGACTAGCAAACGGATCACCTCAACGACAGATTTTATCAATGATACATTCACACACATTCAACACAGCATACCTATTCATTTCAACAAGTTAGTACCACGCTTCACATCCCTTCAGAAGGACGGACAGCTATATTCATCTGAACCTTGGTTTTCGAAATATACTGTGATTGAAAGTAGATTTGTTCGAAATTGTGAGATGGTTACTTCTTTCTGTAAAAACGTCTGCCGTTTGGTCTCCTAATCCCTTTAAGGGTGACTAAGCTATGTCTCCGACTGTATGGCAGCAGGTACTGACTGGTATGGTTGGAGCGGGTCCTTAAAGATTTTTTTGGGGCCATAATTTACCCACCACCTGTTTTCAATATTAAGTTAAAAACATGTGAGTATTTAAGGGATGCCTCCAAATCTTTAAGAATTGAACGACTCTTGAGCAACCCTGGTGAAAATTCTATCAAGTACGAAATTAGTGAAAACGTACATACAGTATGGTACGAGTGCGACTTTGCAAATATGTTGCATGTAATGTAACCATCTTATAGTTTACTTATCATTCAAATTAAATTTGGAACGATAATATTATGCCCTCTTACTTTGTGTGATCTGTGGTTTCTGTAGCGGACCTACAGTTACCAAGATTCTGTAAGCTACTATTGTCAAGCGAGGAATTTTGGGGTGTTCCTCTATTGCTGGACTACTGGTGAAGGACCGAGATGTCGTGGCTAGATCCTCTTTATATTGCCCATCTCCACCAAGACGTGCAGTAAACTCTGTCGAACATGACTAATACCACTATTGCTACCCGAAAACTGTAACAGATGCGAAAATTCCTTACTTGAACTTCACTCTTTTCCGGAACTTGCATCTACCTATGTTCTTTAGTTAACGGCAGCCGTCTCACATCAACAACAGGCTATGGGCTCACAGTTACCTCCATTCTTGTTCTTGGAAATATTGAATTCCAAGGTTGACGACTTTCGTCAACGACTCTCGTCGTAGAAAGAAATTATTTGCCACTCGGTAATATCTTTTCTTTTAGCAGGTTTTTTTTGTATCTACACGTAGGTATGTCTATTATGCAATATTAAAATATGTAGGTAATATTATTTCAACAGTTTCGTAATCATCGTTTATTCTCAATGATGTAATGCTGGTTAATATTAAGGCTTCAATAAACGTTTAATTGTAAAGAATGTTGGTTGTAATCAGTTTTAAAGCATATTTTAATGCAAACCGAATTGCAGGCGGAATTTTCAATACTATTTATTTTCGTAGTTTGTTATAATCTTATATTTGAATTTACCGAAAGAACCGCTCGTGGCCCCGCAGACTCAGTATTCTGTAAACAATCATTGAGTTACGCAACTTTCACTATGGCTGGTCCTCGGATGGGTGACCACTTTGTGGCATTTACATTTGCGAGCGTTTCCGTGCTTCGGAAGGCACCTTAAGCAGTTAGTCCCGGTTGCCAGTAACATGGCAGTCGTTAAGCCCAGTTGAAGGCCTTATGGGCAGCTTGAAAAATTTCCACAGCAGGTCGCCACAACCTGCTTCTGTCCGTTTTCAACACGGCAATGGGCTCACCACCTGTTACGTGGGACAAAAATGCATACTGTGAAATGTGGACGCATAGTATGCCTTCCTACCCCTTCGGGGATAAAGGCGTGACAATATGTATGTATGTATGTATTTGAATTTACGCTTGTAGTATCTACCTACGACAGTTTATTAATAATAAGTCCAGTCATATAAAAAGCAACCATAGTTTCTCCTTAGGCCAACATGTCTGAGTTGTATATCAAGATACTGTCTGAACATACCTAGGGATGATGGTCAGCACACCTTTATGCACATAGAGCGTTCAATTTCGTTTTGCACCTGAAGCCCTAATGAGCCCTGGGTCAACGTTCCTACTATTCTCAGAGACCATTAACATACATGTTATTCACCGAGTCAGCAATGAAGTTTTTAGCTCTTCTTCACCTGCTTGTACCTAGTAGAAGCGGCGACACTCTTTCCCCTCGCATTCAATTAGTTTTCGCACTACATTTCCGTACCAGCATAGACCCTGCCGGCCTGAACCGACTGGTAATCTGTGATACCTTAATTCATATAATATGATTGTTTGGTGATTGCTTAATCCAAGTAATACTGTGAATTACAAGTAGTACGGAACGAAATTGCAATCTAGGCAATGTTTCTGTGAAAAAAATCTCCTTTAATCTTTGAATCACTATTTTCAAGCACTTCTAGTGAAACGTTGGTAAATAATATAATTATTGAATATCAAAATAATATTGACGTCACACTGTTCCAACTTTATGCTCTTCACAATGACTGGAGTCTTTCACGTAAGACGAAGTGGTTATCCATTAATTTGTCGAATACTGACGCATCTTACCTACCTCAATTGTACATAGAAGAGCTGGGCCCCAATTCTCGACCATGCGACTTGAAAGCGTAGACGAAAATCTGCGGGTGAAATTTCATGTTTCATATTTATAAACGGTGAAATAAGAGATAAAGGACATTTCATCAGGGGGTCTGACTTACTATTCGCATTGGTAAGTTTTG
This sequence comes from Thumatha senex, assembly GCA_948477245.1. NCBI lineage: Eukaryota > Metazoa > Arthropoda > Insecta > Lepidoptera > Erebidae > Thumatha > Thumatha senex. The sequence continues at coordinate 20,222,484 of OX419744.1, read as the reverse complement.
TGCTCCACTCGTATTAGTGTTAAACAAATATCCAAATTATTAACTCCAAATATATAAGCAAAAAATCCAAATATATAAGTATTAACGTTTTATTATAAGTGTAGATATGATTGATTATCACATCTTAAAAGGCTAGTGAGAGGAGGACCCGATAGGGCTATTGTAATACAACAAAACAATCTTATAAAAATTCAAGAAAAATATGACATTCATTTCGGAAGTCATTAGGCCCCGAGATCTGTTACATCTAATAAAATTATCCATAGGTTCATTCTATGAATTGCTGGTTCTTTAATTTCTTTGAGTCAGACAAGGAGTTTCTCAATCGTTCAATTACCCGAATTACTATTTTCTTTACGACAGGGAAATCCGAGGTCTGTTGAGGCAGGTCATGTTCCCCCACGTCATTTTTCATTGTCTGCCATTTGAAATAGTGAAATCCACGAACATGTGATAGATACATACTATGTATTTAAGTAATCCCGTTTCAAGAATTACTTAGTGCGTGCACACAGCGTGAAGATATAATCTTAATAGCTGTCAAATTGCTCAATTAAGTTGGCACTTATCACAGTTCTTTCTAAATACTTCAGTACAGATCCATGATAATGTTGCATTTTGCGAAATTAATTTACTGTGGTAAGATTTTCTACATACTCGTACAAATTATCACGCCTGTCTCCCATCGGGGTAGGCAGAGACTATGGCTTTCCACTTACTGCGATCCTGGCGTACACTTAAATATTCTGTCAATTTTAAATGACTGCCTCGGTGCCGCGACAGATTTCCCGCGACGGTTTCCCGGGTTGTAAAAAATATTTGTGTGATCCACAAATGTTTGTTTCGGAGTTTGGATATTTCCTATGTTATCATAACACAAACTTTATACGAGTATAGCTTACTTTGGGCTAGACGGCGCTGTGTAAAAAAAAATGTCCCACAATATTTATATTATTTATTCTTTTAAAGTACCTAGGTAAAGTACTGGTGAACTAGACTAGCGCTAACACACTAACTCATATGTATAACTATATTATCTATAATTTTTTTTACTCATATTGTTATTACTACACCAAAACAAAGTACATAAAAACCCGATTACTAATAATGCAAATGCATATAATTAATATTTTATATACTACTAGTTAACACCCGCGGCTCTGCACGCTTAGTGAATTTTCCCGTTTACCACAGGAACTTGTTCTTGGTATAAAAAGTAGCATATGTGTTGCTCTGTTGTGTAAGCTATATTATTGTAAAGTTTCATCAAAATCCATTCGATAGATTTTGCGTGAAAGAGTAACAGACATTCATTCATACATTCCATACTTACAAACTTTCGCGTTTATAATATTAGTAGGACTATAGCGCCTGGGTGAAATTTGTTGTTACTAACTGCTAATGATTGTTATTAAATTTTAACCAGGCGTTTCTAAATACAAATTCGAATAACTCATAATTTTGTTTATTACGCGAATTTAAATCTTCGATTCGAATCTAAGTATTTCCAATTTGGACAATAGCTCAAAGTCAAAAACATGGCACAGAACCTCAGATAAAGACACTAGGTCTATCACACACGTCTTACGAGTCTGTCTTACGAATACGGAGTACGGTGGGCGGGTTGCTCACCTTTTTTACAGAAGCAGGCCATTGAAGGTGGCGTAGCGTGAGGGTTACACGCACGTAGTTCACTCCCTCAAGGAAGTGGTATATCACCGGAACCCCCCAAAGAAGCGAGATAACACTCGACCCCCCCCCCCCCCCTCCCCAAAGATGCCGGATACACACTCGAACCCCCCCATGAACCAGAAGGCCAATTCTCCTAATTAATAAGCATCACAGAGTAAACTGTTATTGAATCTAAACTGAATTATTATGTGAGTGAAAATCGGTATTCTCCTAACCAAAATTACAATAGCATGTTGGTTAGGTTTTAGTTAAATGATAGGTATGATTTCAGTTCAGACTCGTGTCAATCTCGCGAGAAAAACATCATGTTACAGAATAAAACACACAGTGCACCCATCACCCCTTACATGAAGTATACTTTTTTTTGAAGTGAAAACTTCTTTTAGCGCGGTACGCATATTTTTAGAGATAAAATCTCCTGGACTCGCGACTATAATCATCATCATCATGTAACGTTGATCCCTGTCATCTACAGGTCTTATTAAATAATATTGTGTAATGAATTAAGACTCTTTCAGAGTAGAATTTTTTATTCATCATCATCATCATTAACGTCGATCCCGGTCAATTTTTGAAGTGAAAACTTCTTTTAGCGCGGACTTATGCTTATTTTTAGATGAGATGAAACCTCTGGACTCGCGACTATAATTATCATTATCATCTAACGTTGCTCCCGGTCATCTACAGGTCTAATTAAATAATATTGTGTAATCAATTAAGACTCTTACAGAGTAGAATTTTTTATTCATCATCATCATCATTATTAACGTCGATCCCGGTCAAATTTTGAAGTGAAAACTTCTTTTAGGGCGGTACCTATGCATATTTTTAGATGAGATAAAACCTCTGGACTCGCGACTATAATCATCATCATCATCTAACGTTGATCCCGGTCATCTACAGGTCTTATTAAATAATATTGTGTAATCAATTAGGACTCTTTCAGTGTAGAATTTTTTTTCATCATCATCATCATTAACGTCGATCCCGGTCACTATTTAAAGTGAAAGCCTCGTTTAGCGCGGTACGCAATTTTTTAAATGAGATAAAATCTCTGGACTCGCTACACCGTTACGATACGCAGCTATAGTGTGTGCATTATGCATGTACATATAGCACACCGCAAATTCATTCACACAAATTCCATGAAGTATACTTCATCTAAACATCACCCAGAGACAATTAATAAAGAATTTCATTACCACCATCGTAAATATCCGCTCATATTTAACACGAATCGCGTTTTAACCGAACAAAAACAGGTTTTCCGCAGTATTCCGTCGATCTACAGTCGATATACATTCAAACTCATATAAATGTCAAATTTGACACATAAATTATGACGAGAATACCAAATACATTTCATTCAAAATTGAGTCTCAAAGAATAAGACTAGCAGAATACTGATTTTGTCATTTTCAACTTTCAGTCTCAATTCGATTTAATCAACTTACAGTTAATGTTAGATGCATAAAACTTTGTTACGAGAATACCTTTTTTAAGATTTAGGAGTCTGAGCTTAGATCGGAACTTAACTTTAACCGTGCTTTTATTACGAGAATTGGCCTTCAGCCTGCGGCAGCGCACCAGGTCTGTCGGGAGCCCTGGGGCTATTCTTCCGAGGGCTCATCCGGGACGTCTGATGAAGCCTGTCTACCAGTTGGCGATTATAACAACTTAAATAAAGTATCTACAATGTAAACATATATTGTATATACTATAATGGCGCCAATTCTACCGATAAATAAGTATATTTTGACGGCCTCTTCAATTACTTCACAATTGTTATCTCGGGTTTGTATACTATTGCCAAACGTGCGTCACGTGTTTTCAATGTTTTATATTATTGAAGCTTTCCGATTGTTTTTATTATCTAATCTATTTTCACGCTGTATTACTAACTGGGTAATCGGCTTTGACCATTCCGTTTTTAAGCAATTTGCTCACGTGTTCTTTGTACGCAAGTCTCGGTCTACCCCGGCGCATTTTACCCTCTATTTTCGCACAATTCATCATCCCCTTGCCCTTGTCCCAATTTACTTGGTGTCGGCGCAGTATGTCTAAATTATGAAATTTAGACATACTGCAAAATGTTTTGGCTTGGTTTTTATGGTCGGTTTCGTCGTTTAGTTGTTTGCCCGTCACCACACGAGTGACTTTCTAAGCCTTTCAGTACTCCGAACCTTTACTCCGCTTTTTCACTGGTGCAAGTTCTTCTTTAGTATTAGTAGACCTTTTCTATACAATGCGTTGACGTCAGCCATAGCTATGCAATACGGCATATCCCTGGTCGTGTACCATACGGGCTACTTGTGCAGCCCGCGCACAATTAATATTCTTTGTCAATCATTCCTCACTCTTTCGTTAGACGTTTTCCTAAGCAACGGAACACGCCCTTTTCCTTTACTTTTTATTACGATTTGAATATAAGTAAAGTATTTACCTATAATACAATTTCGCTTCTTGCACTTACGTGGCATCGTGCATGTTTGCGCTCACTATACCATGAGCCGGTTTCTGAAGCAATTTATCACTACGGTGACTCCTCAAAAAATACCTTGCCCACTACAAAGTGCCGATTATGATATATTTTTATTTATAGTGAAGAGAAACAAGTTGGTTCCATATTAGTTTGGGACCCTTGGCCTTTTTGTATAGAGCAATACTATTTTCAGCTGATCTACCAAACCCACATCCAGTGAAGCTAGAACACGGGTTCAAGATCCATAACTGAATCTGTATTTTTATTCTTAAATATTTTTTTTACTTCTGATGCTCTGAAAGTACTTATTTATGCAGGATATTAACTGCACAAGTAAGCACTTTCCTCGCTAAAGAAGTTAAACCATTTTATTCTCGATATTACCACAGTATAAAGAGTAAATCTATCAGTAGCGTTACGTCTTTGAAGTTGACAAAAATGCCGACAACGTCTAGACAGTGATACTTGTAGGGTTGTCACAAGTATACAAGGCTGATGTTATTTATAATTTAATTATTAACTCGTACTCGCAATCAACTATCAACATTATAATATAATATCTTAATCTTAATAATATTATAAATGTGAAAGTTTGTAGAGATTTTTGTTACTCTTTCACGTAAAAACTACTGAAAAGATTTAAATGATGCTTTACAATAATATAGCTCATACATCGGAATAACACATATACTTTTTATCCCGGGAACAAGTTCTTATGGAAATCGGGAACGGGAAAGCTTCTCTACGCGGGCGAAGCCGCGGGCGTCAACTAGTATGTATATATTATAAATCAATAATATAAATACCGCTTTAAAAAAAAAGATCTGAGATTTCATCAATTGCCGCACACGGAAGTAAATAAGGTTCATTTCATGTCGAATCGATAGTTTTTTTTATGAGAAAGCGTTTACGAAATGGCTGCCGCGTAGTAGATATAAAATTATGGGGTTTCTAGCAATCATGGCCGCCGAACTATTCTTTAAAATTTCATTTTGGGTATCGTATAAAGGGATTTTTGGTTTGCTGAGTACGAATTTCGTGTTAATTTTGCAATCCAATATGGCCGCCACGTCGTGGTTTTCAAATATCATGTTGGGTAACGTATATGGGGTTTTTTGGTATGCTGAGTACGAATTTAGTGTTAATTTTGCAATCCAATATGGCCGCCGCGCCGTGGTTATAAAATTTCATGTTGGGTATCGTATAAGGGGCTTTTTGGTATGCTGATCACGAATTTCGTGTTAATTTCGCAATCCATAATGGCCACCGTGACGTTATAAAAAAAATCAAGGGAATGGGAACATGAACCAGGAATGAGAATTGACGATGAGAACTAGGGATGAGAAATGGGAACTGGAAGCTGGGGGTGGGAACTGGGAATTCAAACAAGGGTGAGCTGACATACGTGATCTCATATTATTATGTCGCTTCTTTTCACGGGTATGTTCTTTTTTTTTATGAAGATACCCGGGTTTCTGGTAGGCGTACATGGGGACATACTGGTCCAACACGCAGAGGCTCTTTGAGAATTTTAATCTAAAAGGAAATGGGACCCACAGACAGTCACACAATGCAGACAGTCCACGCCCGCTTTATGTAGAAGAACGATAATGGACCACCTCCAATGGGAGTTAATCTATTGTAAAATATGCTAACTAAGAAATGGGTTATTGGGTTGAGGGTTTGATGAACTAGGTGATTATAACTATGGATAAAGGCGGCGTCTGCCATTTTAATATCTGATTATCCTAATTTTGGCAGACGGTGACTCGCCAACTCACTAGATCGGCCCCCTATACAATCGCCATAGGCATGATAAGCCTGTAAGGCGACAGGAGGCAATACCGGTGTGAGCGGCTTGGGGTGTCGAGCGGTGCGGCGCCAGTTTCACCATCGCGGGTCAGACCCAGAGCGGGCTTCCCCGTAGTTATGCCCTTGAAAATGACACTTCCACCCCCGAGCATATCTTTCTGGCTCCCTCCCTCTGACTGGCCAATTAAGGCAAGCCAGAGTTGAGATTTGCTGCACTCCCGGGAGTAGCACTCACTGCTCTCCCGTTAGGCCATTAAATCCTAACCGGTGCAGAAGGGCAACAAAACTGAGGAAACAGGACCGATGTGTAGCCACGCACATTCAGCTCGCCACAAGCTGCCCTGCGGATGTGAGCTTTTCAATAACTTTATGATACATTTTTTGTTGATATCAGAAGTGGAAGACTCATTATTATTATTATTAATTTGTTCAATTTGTCTCCGCCCCGATGAGCACTCTAAGAAAAAAAACCAAATCAATGGAGATACGAAGTTCGCCGGGTATATTAGGTATATTATTAGTAGTAAATGAGTTAATGATAAATATTTTCTGTTTTTGACTAACTGGACTTAATGCTACTGTTAATTTCAACAAAAAAATATTGGTTACGCTTTAAACAAGTTTAAATATTAATTATGACGAAAAACTTGAACACAGGATAACATAGTATAGAGTATAGTTATAATCCCACATGTATGGCTCCGCATACCATAATACTCTTATGCGATACCCAACATGAAATTTATAACAGTTGGCGCGGCGGTCATATTGGATTGCAAAATTAGCACAAAATTCGTACTCAGCATACCAAAAAACCCCTTATAAGATACCCAACACTAAATTTTATAACCACGGCGCAGCAGCCATATTGGATTGCAAAATTAAAACTAAATTCGTACTCAGCATACCAAAAAACCCCTTATATGATACCCAACATGAAATTTTAAAACCACGGTGCGGCGGACATATTGGATTGCAAAATCAACACGAAATTCGTACTCAGCATACCAAAAAACCCCTTATACGATATCCAGCATGAAATTCTAAAATCACGGCGCGGCGGCAATATTGGATTGCAAAATTAACACTAAATTCGTACTCTGCATACCAAAAAACCCCTTATATGATACCCAACATGAAATTTTATAACCACGGCGCGGCGGCCATATTGGATTGCAAAATTAACACGAAATTCGTACTTAGCATACTAAAAAACCCCTTATACGATACCCAACATGAAATTTTATATCCACGGCACGGCGGCCATATTGGATTGCAAAATGAACACGAAATTTGTATTTAGAATATTAAAACCCCCATGAATTAAAGAAATCTATACAAAAATTCAAAAATCATAGCAAGCGGTCGTGATTGCGTCAGCCCTGAAAGACTGTCCCGAGCTACTAACAACATTTTGTTCGCAGCTCGGGACAAACCCTCCCGCGTCTCGTCCCTTGTCCCCCGCACGATTGCTCTGTCTAGACAGCTTCGTCGACCGACTGTATGTCTTTCGGCTGTGATATTACTATCAGCCTAAAAGTCTCGGATAAAAATGGTTCATTTTGTGCACTTCTTGTAAAATCTACTATTTATTAAAACGTCAGCATACTAATTGCTGTAATATTTACCAATGTTAAGTTTACTGTTTTATAATGTTTATTCTTTTAAAAAACCAACTAGGCCTACATAAACTAAATGAGGGAATCTATTGATAAAACATTATTGTTACTGCAGCCTGTATGGAAATAAATACGTAACAACTCGTCCTGTCCTGACCGCCTGGTATGTGCTACGGTGCAGTGCGTTGAACTGCCCGCACCCTATCTATTTTCTAACTCGACCGTGTTCTCGAGGACACCGGACCGTCAATTGCTTCTGTCAATGTGCCGAGTATACTATAATTAACATTCTTAGATGTATGAGTCAGGCCGTAGTCAATACTATACAAATATTAAAGTTAACGCTCATGGTAGACGGACGTAAATGCACTCTCTTTTCTATTATTGATGAACACTTGTTCTTTGCCCATAGACAGTTAGTTTTCGACGATGGATAACGAATTATCAGTCTATAATACCTACATTATCTAGCGGGAAGTAACTGGCCAAAAAGCAGAAAGTGATCTAAATTAAAAAATTAAATATCCATCACGCCTTATCCTCGAAGGGGTGGCAGAGGCATATTATATGCCCACTTTTCACCGGATGGATTCCTGTCCCACGTAATAGGTGGTGAGCCCATTGCCGTGTTGAAATAGACAGACGCAGGTTGTGGCTACCTGCTGTTGAAATTTTTAAGCCGCCCATAAGGCCTTCAACCAGGCTTAACGACTGCCATTTTACTGGCAACCGGGACCAACGGCTTAACGTGCCTTCCGAAGCACGGAAACGCTCGCAAATGTAAATGCCACAAAGTGGTCACCCATCCGAGGACCAGCCATAGTGAAAGTTGCGTAACTCAGTGATCGTTTACCGAACACTGAGACCGCGAGGCCACGAGCGCTTCTAATCTAACTTCTTCTGATCTAACTTGACCATACCTACCCAATCTTTCTGACAACGGAACGTTGCACGTTTTAATTTTTTTTTTATAAAAATAGTGTTTCAACTAGCCAATATTCAGCCTATTATTTAACTTAACTTAACTATCTTCACGCTGTATCCCTGACGGGGTAGTCAGAGAGGACAGATCGCCAGGCTTCGCGATCCATGCATACTTCTTTCGCTTCTTCAAGATCCATCAATCGCTTCCTACACGCACGTCTGAGTATCCGAGTACTTTTGACCTTTCCGTTTTTGAGCAATCTGCTCACGTGGTCTTCATATGTAAATCTCGGCCTTCCCTGACTTCTTCTACCCTCTGCTTTCGCACAATATATATTCTTCGTCAATCGTTCCTCACTCATTCGTTGGACGTGTCCAAACCAACGGAGCACGCCCTTTTCCAGCTTAATGCTGACACTTTCATTCAAACCTGCCATATTGCGTATCACTTCGTTGCGTATTCGGTCGGCTAAAGTAACGCCGCACAATTTTCGAAGTGATCGCATCTCCACAGCATTCAATTTACTTTCATGCATCTGCTGACATACCCAGGTTTCGCTACCGTAAAGCAAACTTGGCACTAGCACTGCGTTATGAATCGCCAGTCGTGCTTCTTTTACGATGCTTTGTCGCTTTACTAATTGGGACAAAGCACCGTTAACTCTGTTTCCGGCAGCTACTCGCCGTTCTACATCCGAATCACATCTTCCATCCGCGCTTAACATACTCCCTAAATACACAATTTCATTCACTTGCACTAGACCTTCCTGGTTTACCCTAATCTCGCATTTAGTTCTTACGTCATCTCTTTCAAATACTAGAACCTTAGTCTTACTTGCATTCAAGCGAAGACCCTTACTTTCACACTTCTCTTTCATATTAGTGACTAATGCCTGAAGGTCGGCTTCTGATGAGGCCATGAGCACCGCATCAACAGCGTACAGCAGACAGTTTACTGAAAAGTCACCCAAATTCACACCCATATCACAATCTTTCAACTTCTGCAGGCAACTGTCCAGATACACTATGAACAGCCAGGCGGACATGACACAACCCTGTTTGACGCCTGTACAGACACCAAAATGAGGTGACACATCCCCCCCTACTCGCACGCAAGCCTTACAGTTCTTATAAAGCGACTGTATTGCCCGCAGTAGCCAGCCGTCCACACTACATCCGGGCAGCAAATCCCACAGAGTTTCCCTCACAACGTTATCAAATGCTTATTTTGATATATAAATAAATATTTTTTATTAAAGTGAAAACAGACAACCTTTGCCTAACCAGGCTATGTTCTAGCCACTGAACTACCCGAACCGTACCGAAACAAGTTGAAATTCTTTACTATATTTTAATCGTCATTTAAGAGTATAACTGTTATATAATCACGGAAAAAAGAAAATCCTATCCTATAAGTACATTTTTTAAACAATATCCTTGGGTTATAAAACATGTTTTTGTTTAACTTCTCAGCCGATGACAGAACTTGTTCGCTGATACTTATTTCTAAGTTGGCTATTTAGAAATAAATGTTGGCCCCCACAAATGTTTCGTAATTGGCAAGCAGTGAACAGCGCTATTAACAAATCGTAGAATAGAACAACAATCGCTGTTTTTAGCTGTCAAAATAATATTAGTAGACTATCAAAAATGCAACTGACTAGTGGCCACTGTCGCTGTACGTGTTAGTAGAATTCTATCGGTCGACCGATAGAAGTCTATTGGAGTAAGATTGCAATAGTAGACTACGTATTGTACCGTTAGCTTTCTATTAAGCGACGATTTCGATTCTATTTCGACACGATTGAAATAGCAGACTCAGCCCCTTGTAGCGATGATTTGAACAACTTGAGAAAGGGTAATTATAAGAAAATAACGTTTATAAAGGACCATTTTTGAGGTACAATCACCACCACCATTTATCAACGCACTAGTACAATCTTAAACAATCATACACTCTCAGGTCCGTATTCCAGAACGTTTCTCAATACTCAATCAACGCTTGAGGCTAGTTTCTGCCGTATAAAATCTACTCTCAAGCTTCGATTGCGTATTGAGAAGCGTTCTGGAATACGGCCCTCGGTGTTTCTTTATGTATACTGTCTGATCCAAGCGTCTCCTGACTACAAAAAGGAATGTATGGATGGTAAAGCCTGAATCAGTCCTCTCTGACAACTATCCCGTCAGGGATACATGATGTAAATACTTACATATTTTCAGGCCTTTATCCCCGAAGGGGTAGGCAGAAGCATACTACAGATACACCCACATTTCACCATATGTATTTTTGTCCCACGTGGTGAGCGTGAGCCCATTGATTCATTAATTAAGCATGTACATGTATAAGTACATTTTGAGCAAAAGCCATTTTAAAAGAAGGATTTTATGCACTGCGACGATGTATTCAAATTAAACGCAATTCACAGAATTAATGTAATCCCATTGCGGTATAAGCAACGGCTATTCTAACATAGTCAAGGGCGTTTAGCAATTATAAAATATTTCGCCAACATTGTTTTCTCCTCAGTCTCATCGTTTATGTAGGTAACTAAATTGGCAAACTCATCTGTCGTTTATATGTAAATATGTAACACAAGGAAATCGCGATCATGATTATTTACTTTGTATTTGTATGATGTTTTGACTGTGTTGTACCAACAGGCTGAAGAAATGGTATGGTATCACAGCGATTGTGATCAGATGAATTTAACATAAATATCTTAGCTAAAATAGTTTGAATATCTTGACTGCCTCGGTAGCGATCGATCCGATCCACAAATATTAGTTTTGAGTTTGGGTGTTTCCTATGGCATACATTATACATTTAGAAATATATAAGTATGTTTACCAGTCGTCTAGATCCCATAACACAAGCTTATATTAGCTTACTTTGGGCAAGACGGCGCTGTGTTAAAAAAAATGACCCGAAATATTGTTTATCCACGCAAAAGTAGAATCTATACTAAAATATACTTAGATAATAGTTTTAATGTTCATATTCAATTCTGCTGGCCATCTATAATCCGAGAGCACTGACTGCAACAACCATTTAATTGGATGGAAGGATGTTTTTTTATTTCAATGGCCTCATGCACTATTCTCGTATAAAAATAGCAATTAATAGAGAAGCGTTGCAAACGTTGAAATTCAATCCAGTTGTTATTGTTAATGCCTGGATTTGATTGTAGTAGGTACATATGCGTTTATTGTAGTAGTAGGTGACTAGGTAACCCCTATTTCGCCCGTGACGTACTTCGAACTCCCTTCGCACCTATTTAATCTCGTCGCCTATAAATTCTACAATAACGCAAAAAAAATTGATTTGTCGACATTTATGACTAATGCTCCGCTCTCCTGGGTAGTAGCGTAATGATATATAGCCTATAGCCTTCCTTGATAAATGGGCTATCCAACACAAAAAGAATTTTTCAAATCCGACCAGTAGTTCATGAGATTAGGGCATTCAACCAAATAAACGAACTCTTCTGTTTTATAATATTAGTATAGATTTGTTGATCAGTCGTTTTTTTTTTTAATTTGGCAACCCTGATTTTTGACCGTTTCATTTTGGAATACTAGCTAATATTGACCTGAAGGCCAATTCTCGTAATAAAAGCACGGTTAAAGTTAAGTTCCGATCTAAGCTCAGACTCCTAAATCTTAAAAAAGGTATTCTCGTAACAAAGTTTTATGCATCTAACATTAACTGTAAGTTGATTAAATCGAATTGAGACTGAAAGTTGGAAATGACAAAATCAGTATTCTGCTAGTCTTATTCTTTGAGACTCAATTTTGAATGAAATGTATTTGGTATTCTCGTCCTAATTTATGTGTCAACTTTGACATTTATATGAGTTTGAATGTATATCGACAGTAGATCGACGGAATACTGCGGAAAACCTGTTTTTGTTCGGTTAAAACGCGATTCGTGTTAAATATGAGCGGATATTTACGATGGTGGTAATGAAATTCTTTATTAATTGTCTCTGGGTGATGCTTAGATGAAGTATACTTCATGGAATTTGTGTGAATGAATTTGCGGTGTGCTATATGTACATGCATAATGCACACACTATAGCTGCGTATCGTAACGGTGTAGCGAGTCCAGAGATTTTATCTCATTTAAAAAATTGCGTACCTCGTTAAACGAGGCTTTCACTTTAAATAGTGACCGGGATCGACGTTAATGATGATGATGATGATGAAAAAAAATTCTACACTGAAAGAGTCCTAATTGATTACACAATATTATTTAATAAGACCTGTAGATGACCGGGATCAACGTTAGATGATGATGATGATTATAGTCGCGAGTCCAGAGGTTTTATCTCATCTAAAAATATGCATAGGTACCGCGCTAAAAGAAGTTTTCACTTCAAAATTTGACCGGGATCGACGTTAATAATGATGATGATGATGAATAAAAAATTCTACTCTGAAAGAGTCTTAATTGATTACATAATATTATTTAATTAGACCTGTAGATGACCGGGAGCAACGTTAGATGATGATGATAATTATAGTCGCGAGTCCAGAGGTTTCATCTCATCTAAAAATAAGCATAGGTCCGCGCTAAAAGAAGTTTTCACTTCAAAAATTGACCGGGATCGACGTTAATGATGAATATGATGATGAATAAAAAATTCTACTCTGAAGGAGTCTTAATTCATTACACAATATTATTTAATAAGACCTGTAGATGACCGGGATCAACGTTACATGATGATGATGATTATAGTCGCGAGTCCAGGAGATTTTATCTCTAAAAATATGCGTACCGCGCTAAAAGAAGTTTTCACTTCAAAAAAAAGTATACTTCATGTAAGGGGTGATGGGTGCACTGTGTGTTTTATTCTGTAACATGATGTTTTTCTCGCGAGATTGTCACGAGTCTGAACTGAAATCATACCTATCATTTAACTAAAACCTAACCAACATGCTATTGTAATTTTGGTTAGGAGAATACCGATTTTCACTCACATAATAATTCAGTTTAGATTCAATAACAGTTTACTCTGTGATGCTTATTAATTAGGAGAATTGGCCTGCTGATATGAATGGATATGCAACTACAATTTGTTTTATAAAGGCAGTTAATGTGGATATTCATTATTGAAGTATCTATGGTCGTTTGATGAATATCAGTTTTTTACGTCAACATTTCGTGTTTTTTCAACCTTCATTTAAATCGCAAAAATAGCATAATGATATGTTTACAAAGTCCGACAGCAGTAGTGACATATTAACTGAGTACATAATATAACCTAAGAACACAAAATTTGCCTTTTTTTTCTTCAAACATAATCACCCTTATTAATAAACATAGAGTAAACTAGGTTTAGTAACTATAATCTGAGTATTAAGACAGGAGTAACAAATTTTACTATTAATAAACACAGTAAGGACGGAGTAAGCTAATCTGACTCTACTCTTGGAGTAAAAGTTAAACCTGGGGTATGCCTAGTTTAGCGACGGAGTAAGAACGGTGTAAAGGCTATTGAGCAAGCTATCAGATGATATTTATATTTTGAAATATTAGTTTTTTTTTTTTTCAATGTAGATTTTATTTTAGGAAGTAAAATATTGATTTGATTTATCAATGAAACTAACGTGCGAAGGAGTAGGCAGATGCATACTATATGCTCACATTTCACTGTATGCATTTTTGTCCCAAGTAACAGGTGGTGAACCCATTGCGAGCGTTTCCTTGATTTTGCGTGCCTTCCAAAGCAAGGAAACGCTCGCAAATGTAAATGCCCCAAAGTGGTCACCCATCCACGGACCAGCTATAGCAAAAGCTGCTTAGCGCAGTGATCGTTTACAGAACACTAAGAAAGCGAGGTAAAAAAAAATGTATTTTGACAGATTCAAGATGATGCAGGTGATATAAGCGGCATGAGACAACCATCAATATCAATTGTGTACAACTAAGCAGGCAGGGTTTGCAAGGAATTAGGAATACGCTAATATAAAGATTGAAGTTATGTTAGGTGCCTAATGATAAGCCAAAAACATGGTAACTAAAAATGTTATTAAAGAAATATTATTATATTTTAACACAAGATTTTTTAATTGTTTTTCGGCTAATTCATGCTCTATTTGAGTAGGGTATAACTTCTACTTATTTATGTTCACGCTGTATCCTCGATGGGATAGTCAGATCATTAGGTTTCACGATCCAGGCATACTTCTTTGGACTTTCGTTTTACACATGCACGTCTGGGTATCCGAGTACAACTTTCCTTTCAATATTGCCATTTCTGAAACACGTATCTTTTCTGACATTTCCAATTTCTTGCAAGTTTTTTTTTGTTCTAATTGTTATGTATGTAATCTTTTAAAAGCTCAGTTTAAAATTAATCTAAAATCATGTATTTAAAATAAATATATTGTCCTAGGTGTGTCAAATAAATTACTTATAACAATGTCAAATGACGTTTTGTTCGGTCAATTCTTCATTCTTTTTTGGTACTATCGTCGTCGGCTCGTCTCGTGGCTCATGCGTGAGTCTAAATGGGGTTAGACTCTCGCATGAGCCACGAGACGAGCCGCGAGTTTGAATGTCGGCTCCCGCCTCGTCTCGCAGTTCGTCTCGTGGCTCGCGCGATAGTGTAAATGGGGTATAAGATTATTTTCAGTTTATTATTGAAATGTTGCCATTACATAAGCACTAAGGCAGGAGTAAGGAATGCTTTGTAACTCGGACCTTACTCTCTGTTTATTAGTAACGTAGTTAACACATCGTTACTCCTTGGCTAATCTAGGAGTAACTAGTCTAAGAGTAAGAGTGAGTTAAGTAAGAATAAGCCATTTTTATTAATAAGACCGAATAAGTTTTTAATGCGATGTAAACAGTAGGAACAGAAGGTAACATGATTTCATTTTTCTCATTCTAAAAACATACGATTTACTGAGTTTAAGCAAGTTTCGCTATAGCTGGAGCCCCTTGAATGGGTGACCACTTTGTGGTATTTACATTTGAAAGCGTTTTCGTGCTTTGGAAGGCAAGTTAAGCCGTTGGTCCCGGTTCTCGTTAAATCGCAGTCGTTATAGCCACTTGAAGGCCTTATGGGTGACTTGTAAAATTTCAGTAGCTAGTCGCCACAGCCTGCGCCTGTCCATTTCAACACAGCAATTGGCTTACCACCTGTTATGTGGGACAAAAATGTATACGGTAAAATGTGAAAAATATAAGCCTATCCCTTCGGGGATAAAGGCGTGGCAATATGTATGTATACTGAGTTTTTATACTTCTCTCACAACAATAGTACCAGTTACTATTTACTCATCACATGATCACTCTCCAGAACTTAACCAATCTCTTCATTTTAGTCAATTGATTATTGGAATATTCTGCTTTAAATCGCGATATCATGCCGTCCGGTCACGATCTGTGTTTAATAGTATTATTATACGATTAATGCAAATAGCAGACATGCATTGTGTACTAACAAGAGCACATGTCCACTGTCCTACCGCCCCGCTAGCTCAGTGTTCTGTAAACGATTACTGCGTTAAGCGTCTTTCGCTATGGCTGATCCTCAGATGGATGACCGCTTTGTGGCATTTCCATTTACGAGTGTTTCCGTGCTTCGAAAGTCACGTGCTCCCGGGTGCCAGTAACGTGGTAGCCGTTAAGTCAAGTTGAAGACCTTTTTACGGGCTGCTTGAAAAATTTCTACGGCAGGCAACCTGCGCCTGTCCATTTCAACACGGCAAACATATAAAATACAGACGTGTGGCTGATAAACGTATAGAATTTCTGTTTTATCACACTAAATATATGATAACAGCAACATACGATAATATTTGATACCTAAGGCAATACATTTACCGATTCTAGTAGACAACATTTTATTATCTTACTTCTTTGATGATACTCTTAAGATTATGCGGCAAGTCACCTATTGGACATGAACCTGTATATACAATTGTACATAATTCATTCAAGTCGGTCACGATGATGTGGATCTAAATTTAGACGAACCCTCACAGACCACTGATTTACATGAATACATCAGCGTTGTTTATTAATTATACACTACTAATTAAAAAACACATCATGGCGTTCACATATTAATAACTTTAACTGAAAAATGTTTGTTGTTTTGAAAAAGTTGTCGTTCATTACACTGCGGAATGAAGATTAATATGTTTTCTTTAGTAAGTTTGAAATGAGCTTCTCGGGGAGGTAATAAAGAATTTTTTTATACGATGGCCTCGGTGCGTGGACGACTACGTATCCACGCAGATGCATGCGTGTCCTTGACTTCGCTGCAGGCGTACTCTCGGTGCAAAGAAGATAGCTGATAGCGTTTTAATCAAATGCTTACTCATTTCAATTGACATAAATAAACAAGGATTAATGGACATAAAGAGAAGGAGTAAGAATAGGAAGTCACAATTCATTTCATTCATAAATAAATATAAATATTGTGGGACACTTTTTACACAGCGTCATCTAGCCCAAACTAAGCTATAAGCTTATACTATGGGATCTAGACAACTGATATATGTACTTACCTATATATTTACTAGGAAACATCCAAACTCTGAAACCAACAATTGTGGATCACACAAATATTCCCGACCCGGGAATCGAACCCGGGGCCACAGCGCGGCAGTCGCATACACTACCACTGCGCTACCGAGGCAGTCATAATTCAAAATCATTTGAATCTCTTTCATTATTTGGTATTGTCACCCAATCTATCCTTAGTTTCTTCTCTCATTATCATCCTACCGTTTATATTGCTGTGGTGTATTTTTATCCTTTTTAAGTTTTTCTCCCTCCAAATTTCTGCGATACTTGCACCTTAGTCAGACGCGTCGCCAGTCGCCATATTAAAATGCCGAGTCGTACATGTTACAAGTTATTTTTATCGAGGCCTGTCGCATCGCCAATCGCGTTTTTACATCTAACATTGCACAGTACTAAAGATTATTTTATTATTATTTATCTATCACGCCTTATCCCCGAAGGGGTGGCAGAGGCATATAGGTATATTCTATGCCTACTTTTCACCATGTGTATTCCTGTCCCACGTAATAGGTGGTGAGCCCATTGCCGTGTTGTATTATTTGATTATTACTTAATTAAGTTCTTTGCACATATTCATTGTTAATACAACAGTTAATTACGCCCTTTGGCGTTTCCGGAACATCATAAATATCAGCATTAACCAAGTATTAATATTTCCTTTTGTTATGCCAATACCTTTGAAAAATCTGTGGCTGAACGTGGTTAAAGTGGTTTACACGTTCAGTTGTGCCAAACGAACTTATGTGTCTAAAATTATGATTGGTGCACATTATTTTATTAAGTCATTAAATGTTTTAGGGTATTAATTAATATTACGCGAGTTATATTACTTTAATTGCCTAAAGTAATAAATAAACTGAATGCGCTGACGCTATCAATTCAAGGCATTCTAACATCAATAGATTCGTCACAGTTGCTATTGGAATTTTGAACATTCTTTCTAAGGTTGTTTGTAATATTGCGTCTGTAAACATGATACACATTTCCCGTCAAACTTCGTTATTCATGTTGTAAGAAAGCCTTTGCATATACTATCATCTTACCATTGCATCTTGTTAGTTAACATGTAGATTGAAACTACTTTTGTAAGCAAGCGTCGAGATGTTCTTCGATAATAAAGTCAGTGCTATTTTTAGTTGACCGGTCCCTTACCGTAACTGTGGTTTGACTTAAAACAAGTTTAATAATACTCTCCAATAATCCGATACAATGCAATGTAAGCCCCGAGAGAAGTTATCACCGTTTATTTTTGATAAGTTGCTTTATTTTTCCAACTTGCTCAACTTATCTTTTGATATTTTTTTTTTCTTCCAAGACATGCTTACTCTTGGACTTATCGAGATCGAGCGCGGTGTAACTTTTGTGGTCTTGCTCATTGCTGTAGATCCTGATTTAAAGGATTAACAATAATGGGGATGCGGGGATTACTCCAAATAAAAAAAAATGCTTCGAGTACTTTCTGTAGTCGTTGTGCACTCTTTAATTTTATTAAAATCCATATGTTTGTCAAACTCTCGCCGGTTTATAAAGAGTCAAGGTCTGTTGTAAGGAATGACATGACATGCCTAGTCTCACTCACTATCAGGAATTCCAGCAGGCCGTGTGCAGTGAACTCCATAACTCCGATGCGGAAATCTTTTCTACGAAGGCTGCAAGGTTTCATAACTCGTTATCATAATGGTTAACTTTAAAGTGTCCGCGGAACAACTATTTTGATGTACGAGTACATGTGACTTTTTAGTCTGTACGGGATGCCCTTTCGATTGCATAATTTTTTTCAGCAAAATGTAGTTTGGCATAACAGTTTCAGCATAAAGTTTTCTCGCATAAATTATTATAAGCAGAGTGTTATAAACGCATAATGGTTTTATTGGCATAACATTAACTTACTCTATTTTTTTATCATTATTTTAATCAGCATAATTGTAAAGGGTACAATTGTTATACGCATAAAGATAATTTATCATAAAATACAAAACGCATAATGGAGGTATGGATAACCGTTTAAATCATAAATGAATAATAATTTGACTAAGAGATTAAGAAATGATAAGACACCATTGTAAATAATCATCTCACTCATAGCCAAGTTTTTAAACTGTAACATATAAAACGATATATTAAGTGTTATTTTTTTAGACTAGTCTTGAGCAAAGTCGTAAATAGGTACGACGACGAGCGAAGCGAGGAGGAGTGTTAGGTCAATTGTGACCACAACGCGCGAGCCGAGCGAGCGAAGCAAGCGGGCCGCGGCAGCGGCCGGCGATGCGCCAGAATAGAATCGCTCGTTTTAATCTACCTACTTTCTTTTTGTATTTTAATTTGAAATTTTGAACTTCAGTATAGTGATTATCGACATTTTTATTTAGTAGGCATTTCAATCTTAGACTTACATATTTTTATATCTAAGATATAAACATAAAAATATGTACTTGTTAACATTATGGTATTCTATATATATGGCTGGCGAGAGTGAGTGAGATGCCAATAAATGTTATGATTAGTAATCGTAATTGTAAAAAAAAATATGCGTAAACATTTTATGCGGGTATATCATTATTTTATAAAAGTTATGGGAAAATAAAGTATGCCTAATGATTTATTCTATTTGAACGTTATGCGAAACGAAGAGTATGCCAAAAAACGTTATGCAGTTTTAAGTTATGCCTCTAAAATTTATGCAACCCAATACTTTATTCCTGAAGGGATGGCAGAAGCATATTATACCACCACATTTCACCGCGTGCATTATTGTCCCACGCAATAGTGCATCATCACCATAATCACTAAAAGGTATCAAATATAGCTAAATTTTTATAAATGACATGTCTATTTTGGAATGTAAAGTTTTGAATACACACTCGTGTTATAAAGTGTTTAAAACCCATCAAGAACGTTATGTAGCCGAGCATTTAAAATGAAAGTCAAGTGGAGTTTACAAATAGTTGGGTGTACTTATCAGTATTCCAAGTGATTGCGTACGTTGTTATGAAATTTAATGAGATTTAACTTATCTAGTATTAGTATGGGTAGGTTACTCTGTGAATGCACGAAATGAAATATTTATAATGCTTATAACATTAATCTGACTCGGAAAACCTTGTTCTGCCGTTTACATTAATCATAATATTTTACGAGCTATATTCTTATACCTACCAAATATCCTACATAAAAAAACTATAAAAATAAGTCGAGCTGTTTCGGAGGAGTTCGACTACAAATACCATGACAGGAGATATATGATTTTGACGGATTTTCAAAAGACTATTTAAAAAGATTTTTTTATAAGTATATTATTAGACTAACAAAACTTAACTATCTTCAGCCTGTAGGTATCCCTGACGTGTCAGGATATTATTAGACAATTTGCAATATGCGTTTACTGCACCACCACTATAAATTATACATTCAAAGTACCTATATGTATAGATTTCCAAATTCTGTTGTAATTTTATCCAGAACAATATTTGCTTTTGATGGTCGAACTAGGTCAAACAGAATTCTGCAACCTACACGTTTCATGTTGCAGCAACTGTTCACGACATTGGGGCACATTCACACACTGACCCAGATCAAATCGATTTTAGTCGCTTGTTAGTAGTAAGACGCAGCGATCAAAAATAATTGTCCACATTCCTTTCTGTCTTTACATTACTATTCGAGGATGCAATCGCTAAGAGCCACCGCACACTGGCTTCTTTTAGTATCCGCAACCGGCGATATTGAGACGTATCGATATTGCATCGCGTTTGGACGAGTCTCTGGCATCCTTATCACGCGTCTTGGCGACTGCTCGGATATTTGCGATTTAAAAAGTGATACAGTCGCCGCTTCTATCATTTTGAAATGTTCGGGGGCAGCGCTCGGTCGCTGCATCTGGTTTTTAAAAAGCTTCTTAGTCGTCGGATGCGTATACTAAAATAAGCTAGTCTGCGGAGACCCTAATACTAGTGAGAGACTTCGCCAAGTCGCGTCGTGACAGTCTCAGTCTCTGTGGCTGTTTCACAGTATCACAGTAGGTACATATATATTTCGCGTCAAATTTCTACTGCAAAGGAAATGATAAGAGAATATCAAGGTTTATCTTTGTTTATATACAAACATGTTTGACCTTCGGAGTATGAAGGGCATTAATTGTTTTTGCTTCGTTTACATAATATGAGATATTGACTTGTGCTATTTTTGCTCTAGATAACGTAATGACACCCAAGTATTTAGCATAAATCTGTCTTGCGCATTTATGAAATCATAACTTGATTTACATTATTATGTTGTAAGTGTTATTTAGTACAGTAATAAAGTTGGATATGGTTAGTTTATACAATAGTGCTAATAGAGGTTCTTACTTCCTTGCTCTTACTACAAATACTATTGTGGCACCTTGCGTGCTGTGCTGGCAATTCAACATGGCACGCGAGCTAAGCAAACTCGGTCGGTTCGGTAACGTACCAGTAGAGTGGTTGATCTTTTAAGGGAAAGATATAAAACAAGGTTTTAGGTAAAATTATTTCATAGCTTTTTATTTTTACTTTATTACTCACAAGATGGTGTTGGATGTCTAGAAATTTTATAGCGCGTGTCAAACGTATGCCCTACTTTTCTGAAGCCGAACTTTCTGTTGGCATGGATCCTTAAATATATACAGGATGCATTTTTGAGATAGGATAGTAAGGTGCACCACCATTATGTCTGGGGCATAAGTGACCTTATCTGCTAGCGGTGCACCTGCTGACCAACGGACGAGGTAATGACTCAGGGCCCTTAAAGGGTTGGGAGGTTAAACGGTAGTCACTTCCAACAATGCGGAAAATTAAAAGCCAATTTACTGGTCCTAGCAGCCAAATAAAAGTAGACCTCGGGCATCAAATCTAGGTAAGCTTTAAGTAACTGGGAATACACTAAGATGAACGGAAGAACACGACGATTCTGCATTAGATGAAACAAGTTTGATGCCTAACCACACGCTTTTGGCTTCGTTCCATACATGCAGACGTTTATACAATCTAGGCATAGGTACTTGCGCTGGAAGTGGTAGGTATAACTTTAAATGATAGTTAGCGAATTGTAGTATCGTTGAAAACAGCTTATTTAGTAGGTACACAGGGTACATATAACTTTTTTTTACATGTACTGCCATTAATTTCTTCTCTAGCCGCCTCTGTGTTGTGTGGTTACATCACTACACTAATGGTGTACGAAATCATTCATGTAATCAATTTGATGCATGCTTGTCGATGCATAACGCAGCAACTTAACAATATTTCGTAAACTCTCACGCTCTTTGACAAGTATTTTTTATTCAAAACATGGACGTATAAAAGAGACGATTTCTTACTAACACAAACTGTTTACTTGTACATATAGGTCCGCAGTCCGCACATACAATTCACTCACTATACAGCCAATACATCTGTACGTGCTAGTGTATATGGACCCCCAAATACGAGGCCCAGTTGGGGGGATAAAGTCATGTCTTCTATCAATACTATCCTTCCGAGGGCTCATCCGGAACTCCTGGCCATAGGCAGATTAATAGAAGTCCGGTTCGGAGGAGGGTATCCATGACCGGGGGCCTGAAGACGGCGGGTGGGCTGCTCGCCGTCCTTACAGAAGCAGGTCCAAGACGTCGGCATGACGTGAAAATTTTACTCACGCCTCATGCCCCAAGAAGCGGGATAGTACCCGAACCAACCCCCAAAGAAGCGGAATAACACCCGAACCCTAGATGAGGCCGCGGTGGTAGCCAAACTCTGCCGGGGGCGCTGGGACATCTTTACCCGTGGCGTCCGGCAATAGACACTTTGTCGGTCCCCGTCAAAGTGTCTATTGCCTATGTGTGTGGTTCTAGCCGGTTCGAGTCCATGACAACCGAGGGGATTTCACAGGTTTAAAAAAAAAAGGAGGCCGGTACAGCATCCATGAGCAATTTCACATGTAAAAACAGGCCTGCATATCGATATGAATTTTAGCCAACTGTGAGTTAAATTTATTGAAACATCGATATGTAGCCGCCATTGCGGTGCCTCAGTTTGCTGTACTGCGAGTTCCGTCCGCGTTTTTAAAGTTCCGTTTCTACTTACATCTCATCATGGTAACCACTTAACCTCTAATCATTGACCGTGTGATGATCACGACTCAACATCATTGAATGTCAGTTAAATCCTTAAGAAACGTGAATTATCGTGATAATTAGCTTTTAAATCGTGCATTAGTTGCTAATCAGTCACGCCTCTATCCCCGAATACATACTATACGGCTATACGCCCACATGTAAGCAGTTTTGTTCGGTAATAAATAATTACTAATTACATTATTGTGGTTGTGGGACATTTTTTTACACAAAGCCCTTTAGCCTAATATAAGCTTGTGTTATGGGATCTAAACATACATACATATTTCTACATGATAAACACACATATATTTCTAAATACATACATATTATACATAGGAAACACCCAAACTCCGATACAAATATGGTTGTTTACGGTATACGGTTCAAAAGTAGCCGCGTTATTTTTTCTATGTTGCATTGCCGATCTCCATTTGTTTTTAATTAATTAGTTGTCGACACTCCTACCCCGCTTCCCTTTATTCCATTTCTCTTTCGCACCTACCTTGTTTCGCATAAAAGAAGAGTGAGACAGCTGTATTACGCGTCATCTAAAACTCCACCGCAGCGCTGTCAACTCACAGGCAGCGAGGACGGATTGAAAATTAGTTCTGCAATGGCCGCGCGCGAGCTCGCTCAAACTTTTCGCAATAGTTGTGTTTTCCATGGATAAATAGTGTATTTGTGCAAGGAAACCAGGAATTCAAGTCCAGGGACGCCCCCGGCAGCCTCCACCTCAGCATCTCGCAGCAGCAGCAAGGTAGCGTACCCATTCCTGTTACCATTTCTTTTTCGTCGACAACCGCGTGTAAATTTCATTTGTCTTACCCCGCAAATACAGTCCACTTCGAATTTATTTATCTCACCCGCTCAACCATTTTCTGGTCCTAACGATCCGGATTTTGATCCATTCGCTTTAGTAGTTTGCCAATAGAAACGCAATAGTTTTTATTCCATTGGGAATAAACGCATAGGTATAGTTTATAGTTTTTATTCCACCACGGAATAAACTCATAGGTATAGGTTATAGTTTTTACTCCATTCGGAATAAACGCATAGATTATAGTTTTATTCCATTAGGGAATAAACGCATACTTACCTACTGTTTTTCGCATAGGTAGGTACTAAATAGTTGGTAATTTCGACTGCACCGCATAGTAATAGGTAGACCACGCGGGCAGGTACCTAGGCCCGCGCGCGCAAGTACCTACGCTCGTTCGCCCCGCGTCTCGCTGTCTACCACCGCTTCCATTTTGATCGTTTTTCGTTAGTTTTGCACTGTAGGTAGCTATAGTTGTTTTGTTTTAACAATGCCTCTGAAAGAGATTCTGGATCCACAGTTAAAACTATCACACGCTAAGAAGGATAGCCTTTTTAAGCGTATGCAATTAATTTGTGATTATTCATCGAGGATCGCAGATGAATCAATAAAAGAATTGTTTTTATCCTCGATCGAAACCGTAGATACTTTGCGCTTAGATTTCGAAAATGTTCTCGATAAAATTAACTTGCTTGAATTAAAATTAAATCCCGATTTCTTATTAAGTTATGACGCCATGTCATCTTTTGAACATTTAATTTGTCGCATAAAGCGTCGCTAAGTCATTGCAAGCGCCCGTGCCCGTAGTAATCACCGATTCGAAACCCGGGCCAGCCGGTTTTGATTTGCTGAAACGGGACCGACGTAAATTACCGCCCATACAAATACCCGAATTTGATGGCAATATTAAAAATTGGCCTTTGTTTTTGCTAGTTTCGAAAATACGATCCATAATAATAATTCGTTATCGGATCACGAAAAATTACATTACTTAGTTAGTATATATGTATATCAGTATAACGCTTTGCGCCGAAAATTATATTTGAATACTTTGAAGGTCGAATACGAAGACAAACGCTTAGTAACAACCGCTTATTTGGATCAAATATTTAATTTGAACTTAGAAAAATTCTTAGATATTTTTGCATCAGCTGTGTTATATCGGTTTAAAGATATTAGATTCCGAAACCGTTGGTTTATTTGAAATGGATAGACGTGGCCATCAAATACCTAAGTTCGACGATTTAGAAACATTCGTTCGTCAACATATTCGAATTTTGCAACGAACTTCGTTAAACCACGGAGTAGCGAAAAATAGTCCGACTAATCGTAGTAGTAATAGTAGTAAGCCCACGAAGTCCACGCACTCTTTTGTTAATTTTGAACCCACAACTTCGCAATCGCAAGTGTTGCATTCGAAAAATTGTTCTTTGTGTCAAGGTCACCATGACCAACTTTATAAATGTTCGGACTTCAATGCGATCGCTACAAATTTGTTCGTTCTAGTAATTTATGTATCAATTGTCTCAGTAAGAAACATCGTGTTTCATTCTGTAATTCGAATATTTTTTGTCGCAAGTGTAATGGTAAACACTATTCATTATTACTCTTCGAAAACAATAACGCCATGTCCGGTAGTTCGTCCGTCGATTCCAGCTGCGCGAACTCAGTGCCTAACCGTCCGTCCGCTGTGACGTCACAGCCGCCCGCGCCGTTGAGTCGTGACGGGGAGCGCTCTCGCGTGTTTTTGTCCCCGTCCGTGCCTAGCGACGGCGGTGCCACTGCCGCGCGCCTCCAGCCCAATGATGTCGCTTTGTGCTCGCTATCAAGTTTGCACACAAGCCCTACTACGGTACTTCTGGCAACCGCTCGAGTTGTTGTTTACGATTCGCATGGTAGGGAACATAGTGTTCGCGCACTTTTAGATACTGCTTCTCAAAGTAATTTTATTAGTAAAAATTGTTGTAGTGGTCTTGGTTTGCATATAAATAACCGCCCCGCCTGTAATGTTGTGAAAGGTATTGGGGATTCCATTACAGCCGTTCAGGGTTCTGTAGGGATTAAATTCCACTCGCGTTTTGATTTTAAATAAAATAAAAAAATATCCATCACGCTTTATCCCCGAAGGGGTGGCAGAGGCATAATATATGCCCACTTTTCACCGTGTGGATTCCTGTCCTGATTTTAATGTTAGTTTTTCGATGGATTCGCTAGTCGTCGATAAGGTTACCGAACTTTTACCGACTGTCGCAGTCAATACCTCATTATTGACTAATTTTAGAGATTTGCCTTTGGCCGATGATACTTACGCCGTTCCAGGAGATATTGATTTGTTAGTTGGCGCTTTGATTTTCCCGCACCTCCTGTTGCAGCGTAAGGTTGAAGGTCACGCATCGCACCCCGCGCTGCTCGCCTTAGAGACGGTTCTTGGGTTTGTTATTGTTGGTTCCGCACCCGCTTGCTTTGATTGTAACTCGACAGTGTCATATCGTTGCGCCGTCGAGACGCTGGACTCCGCTGTCCGTAAATTCTGGGAGATAGAAGAGGTAAACGTCCCTCCTATGGTCAGCCCGGATGATAAACTTTGTGAAGAGTTTTATAGTCGCACGACTATTCGCGATAGTGATGGTCGTTATGTTGTCGCACTCCCCTTTAAGGGTGATGTTAATTCGCTGGAGATTCGTTTCAGTCAGCCGAAAAACGCTTCTTTTGTTTAGAACGGAAAATGCAGACATCTCCAAAGTTGAAGGAGGCTTACGATAGCGTAATAGTAGAATATTTGGATAAAGGTTTCATTTCACCCGCGCCTCCCGAAACCGAAGAGACGAAGCACGCGCCTTCGTATACCATCACCATGGAGTTGTCCGCGAGGATAAACAAGTTGCGCGTTGTTTTAGATGGCAGCGCTAAAACTAGTTCGAATGTTTCGGTAAACGATATTTTGCACAGTGGTCAAAATCTCCAAGGTAATTTGTTCGAAATTATAGTTAACTTTGGCTTATTCGCTGTCGCGATTCCAGCCGACATTAGACAAATGCTTCTTTGTATTGGTGTTCGCGAATCAGATCGCCGATTTCAACGCATCAATATAGATAGAATTTTCGCATTCTCGGACTCGACCGTCGCTTTGTGTTGGACACATTCTTCGCCCCATCACTGGGATACATTTTTCGCAAATAGGGTGGCAAAAATTCAGTCGGAATTGGCGCCGCAAAACTTTTATCACGTCTCAGGTACTCCCCTACAGGGTTGTCCCCTGCCGATTGTTTGTCGCGTGGGTTAGCACCTGCACAGATTTTGGATCATCCGTTGTGGTTTCATGGCTCTTCCTGGTGCCAAGCCCCACCTGATGAATGGCCTGTTAGTCCTTTCAACCCCGCTACTGTGTCCACGCCGCCAGAAGAAAAGAAAACCTCTTTAGTTACTACCGCACCGCTCGAAAAATCGCCTATTTTAGAGTTGGCTAGCCGTGTTTCATCGTGGTCTTTTACGTAGTGTTGTTTTTATTTGTCGATTTTTTAAAATCCTTCCTCGTCGCGAGCATGTTACCGCCTTTGACCTAAACAAGGCTGAGTTAATCGTGCTTCGTGAACTACAGCGATTTTATTTTTCGTCTGAAATTAGAAATTTTGAATTAAATAAACCTTGTAGTTGCGCTTTTCAACATGTGAAACCTTTTTTGAAGGATGGCCTCATTCGAGTTGGCGGTCGTTTGAGCCAGTCCGCATTAGAGTACGATCAAATGCATCCTATAGTTCTCCCGCGCAAGGATCATATCGTTGATCTTTTAGTTGAATATCACCATAGGGTGAATTGTCACGCTGGTCCAGATTTATTAATGTCGATTTTGCGCCAGAAATACTGGATTCTCTCCGCACGCAATTTGATTCGTTCGGTAGTTCATAGATGTATTCCGTGTTTCAAACTTCGCCCGAAGTCAATCGCGCCCGAAATGGCTGATCATCGTCCTTGTCGTGTTGTTCAGGCTGCTAAACCGTTCGTACACACGGGTACAGATTACGCTGGCCCCTTCAGGGTAACAGTTTCTCGTGGTCGTGGTATACGCTCCACGAAAGCTTATGTTTGTCTTTTTGTTTGTATGACGACTCGCGCCGTTCATATAGAGTTAGCTGGTGATTTGAGCGCGCCATGGCTGCATTTAAAAGATTTTGGTTGCGTCGGGGTTCCGTATCTCGAATGTATTCGGACAACCGAACTACATAATTTTTTGCGTTCCAAACACTTTACGTTTGAAGAGCTGAGCACCGTGCTCACTTAAGTCGAAGCCGTAATGAATACGCGTCCTCTTTGCAGAACTTTGTCTAGTGATCCCTCGGAGCCGCTTGCACTGACTCCAGCGCACTTTTTGAATGTTACACCGTTAAAATACTTACCCGCTTTTGAAATAGAGGAAGATCGACTTCATCTTCTTTCGCGTCATGCCTTATTGGATAAACTCGTTCAATCGTTTTTGAAGCGTTGGAGGACAGACTATTTGCATACGCTACAGTCACGTCAGAAATGGAATACTCCATCGGACCCTATTACTGTCGGTACTGTCGTAGTTATTTTAACTGAAAATATGCCCTCTTGGGGTAGTATAAGTTTTCCCTGGGTCAAATGGGATCACCCGTATAGTTCGCGTTAAAACCGCAACTGGTTCGTACTTGCGACCAGTTATTCGTCATTGTCCTTTGCCTAATCAACAGTAACTTCAATAACAAATTTAGCTTGTTCGATTAGGTTTAGTTTAGTTTAGTTCGATAGCATTTTGTTTAGTTAGCAGCTAAAGCTTAGTGGCAACTGTATATTCAGTTGTTCCTTTTTCGAAGGTAACCCTTCAAGCCGGGGGGGAAATGGTTGCGCCGGTATACGATTCAAAAGTAGCCGCGTTATTTTGTCTATGTTGCATCGCCGATCTCCATTTGTTTTTAATTAATTAGTTGTCGACACTCCCACCCCGCTTCCCTTTATTCCTTTTCTCTTTCGCACCTACCTTGTGCTTTAATATAATATTATTTACGATAATTTTCTAGGTGTTAAATTGTACTTTAAACACTTTTATAGGGTTTTATACTTTAAATTTTATAATTTTTCTATATAAAAATATACAGAGACACTGTTTACGTTACGGCAGTAGTGTTGCCAGTGATCAAATAGTGTATTCGTGCAAGGAAACCAGGAATTCAAGTCCAGGGACGCCCCTGGCAGCCTCCATCTCAGCATCTCGCAGCAGCAGCAAGGTAGCGTACCCATTCCTGTTTCCATTTCTTTTTCGTCGACAACCGCGTGTAAATTTCATTTGTCTTACCCCGCAAATACAGTCCACTTCGAATTTATTTATCTCGCCCGCTCAACCAAAATATGTGGGCCCGGGAATCGAACCCGAGTTATATTCGAGCAATTCCATTTATCTGATGCTCTGAATAGTATTTTATACCGTCAAGGACTACTAAGGTGTGGCAACCTGATCTTCAAGAGCTTCGGAAAGCCCATTAAGCCATTGGTCCCGGTTGCCAGTAACATGGCAGTCTTTAAGCCAAGTTGAAGGCTAAGGCCTTCTTAATAATGGTGGGCGGCTTGACAAATTTCAACAGCAGCTCTTCACAACCTGCGTCTGTTCATTTAATACGGCAATAGGCTCACCATCTGTTAGAAAATGCGTTCCAAATATGCGTGGTGGGCGTATAGTATACCTCTACCTACCTATAGTGGAAACAATTTCTATTGATGCTTGCATTTGAGCGAAGTAAATTAACTAACTTCAGACGAGACGAGAACAATCTCTTTGATGTTTATTTTGAATGTGCACCGAATACTTTCATAAATAATTTAACGAGCAAAGGGTGCTTTGGTATAGAATGCGCTTAAGGATTTCCGAACTTGATTTCCGAGTTGGATTATGTCTGTTATGTAACAACATAGATAATCAGATGTCTAGACCTATACCACAAGCTGACTCGGTGTTCTGTAAACAATCACCGGTTTAAGCAATTTTCGCTATGGCTATTTACGGATTGGGGACCGCTTAGTGGTATTTCCATTTACGAGCATTTCCGTGCTTCGGAAAGCATGTTAAGCCGTTGGTCCCGGTTGCCAGTAATATTACTCGTATTATGGATATACAAAGGCTTCGAGTAAACTATCACAGTAATGTAAAGCATGTGCTAATCGCACAAGTTCTCAACTCTTCCTAGTTTTCGACCTTCTACCAACGCGTCAACATAGATATAGTTTTATTTTTGTAAGTATCAGTGTACACGAGGTCTTAAAGCACTTACAAGGTGGACATATGCCAAATTATTTCCTACCAGTCGACCTTAGTGTTGTAGAGATAAGCTTAGACCTCATTCTAGGCAAACAATACAATTCGTCAACGTATTTCTGAACTATTGAACGTCCTAAATTGAGTGAATGATAATTTATTTGCATCGCAAATTGAGGCATCATTCGTATATGTTTTCCTGGTCAAGTTCATTAAGTACTTAAGTTAATAAACAACATAAGTGTACGTGACCGACAACATTGTTCAACTTTGGATTTTTCAATTATTTTTGAAACACATTGACGTAAACAAAATAACCGGTAAATAACTATGAAGGCCTTTTCAAAGCGATGTGTTCTAACATTGCCTTGATGCTAAATTCGCCTTCATACGCGTGCAAGGTCGTTGACCCCTTCCGTAAATAAATGCAGTATATAGATTCAACTAGGTGACCCTCACGGCTTTGCCCGTGCCATACCACAGAATAAGGCCATACTTCGATTCGAAGCCCCGTCGCACCAATTTAATCCCGTCGCTTATTACTTTTACAAAATTGTTTGATAATTATGATTACTGCTCCGCTCTCCTGTGTAGTGTGTATCTGTGTATATAGTAGCGTGATGTTATATAGCCAAAAGCCTTTCTCGATAAATGTAACCCAAAAAAAATATTTCAAATCTGACTAGTAGTAGTACAACCAAACAAAGAAACAAACAAACCCTTCAGTTTTATATATTAGTATAGTATGGATTCAATAATAGCAGTCAATATAAATATTGACTACATCTTATCTCAGCATACGTTTGCTGATCTGGTTGCAGCCAAACAGGCCACTTCGAAGTTGATGCATTTGATGCGCTTATCAAGGAAGATTTAATAGCGGATGCCGTTTGATCTGTCATGGCTTCAAGATCTTGGTGTACCCGTTTTTCACCCGGTACCTGTTTAGAAAGCTATAAAATACAACAGGGATATAATTAAAATACATTTATGACAATATTGATGATACATGCTGTAAAGAGATAATTTTGACCCAGTTTCTAAATTAAACGTTGCACACAATCATACTGTTTACATCTTATTAACTGTATTAACTTAAAAACAAGGGACCATAACACCCACAAGGTTAATTTTATATTGCGATACCTGCGTCATGTTATCATCTCTTTAAAAAGTTTACATCAGAATGACAGCTGTAGTACATTATGTATTACTAGTTGACGCCCGCGGCCTTGCCCCGTTTATAAGTTTTCCGTTTTCCACAGGAAATTGTTTCCGTGATAAAAAGTAGCCTATGTGATATTTTGATGTATCTTAATCTTAATAATATTATAAATGCGAAAGTTTGTATGGATGTTTGTTACTCTTTCACCTAAAAACTACTGAATAGATTTTAATGAAACTTTACAATAATGTAGCTTATACATCAGAATAACACATAGGCTACTTTGTATCCCGGGAAGAAGTTCCTGTGGGAAACGGGATCGGGAAAACTTCTCTACGTGGGTGAAGCCGCGGGCGTCCACTAGTAAGCTATATTATTGTAGTTTCATTAAAATCCATTCAGTAAATTTTACGTGAAAGAGCAACTAACATCCATTCTTACAAACTTTCCCCTTTATATAGTAGGATTCGTTCTGAAATATTCCTAGTGCATCGCAAAACGAGGCATCATTTGTTCATGTTTTATTTCGTCACATTGAATTAGGATTTACATTTTATTTTATTTTTTCCTGAAGATAAAGATGATGTGTCACCGTTTGTAGCATTTCCATTTAAAAGCGTTTTCGTGCTTCGGGAGTGTTCGGAAGGCAGTAAGACACACTAAGCAGTTGACCCCGGCCTCCAATAACATGGCACTCATGGCAGTTAACTTATGAGCGGCTTGCAAAATTAGGTAGCCACAAACTGCATGTCCTTTTCAACGCGGTACCTATTAGATGGGATAAAATACATTTGGTGAAATGTGGGTTTATAGTAAGTACATTTTATAGTATCGATGATCGCTTCAATATGCTACTAAAATATTAACGCATTGTAAAAGTGTTAGTTAGTTAGTTAGTATAAGTGTTTATTCTATTTGTAATTTTCTTGGAATAATACCTCGATTTTATTAAATCTGTGAATACAGTTAATAAGTATTTCATAATTAAATAAACATCTGTGACTACTATGAGGGTTTCTCACTTCCCAGATCTCATCCCTTTTATAATATGTAGAGCAAAAAAAAAATAAAGAACGAGGTCGACATTTGCTCATATTCAATGGGATTGTTATTTTTTGTTGCAGGTAAGTCCCGACCCAACGAAGATATTTTATAGGGTGAGTCATGGTATAATTATTATTTATCGTCTTCAAAAATGGTAGTATATTTGATATAATGTTTCCACAACATTTTACTTTTAAATTTCATCTCATGGCTCTTCTTTTTTTACTATTCCACTATTTTATTCAAATGTGTTATTTTCCTAGAGAGATTAAGATGTATGAATAACCTTTATTACCGAACACCACAGAAGTTTCCAGTTTTAGTACAGAGTCTATGTTTATTTTTTGGGTTCTATGCCCGTGAAATCGTGAAAAACAGGAGATATGGCACGCGCATGTCACGGGGCCTCTGGAATGTTTCCGCATGCCATTCTCCTGTTTTTACGATTCCTATGACCATACCGCTCGCCCGTACGGTATACGGCTATCTATCTGCCTCAGATACACATAACTCTAGAACTCGCATCACAAAATGTGACTCAACATTCCAGAACATTTCTCAATACTCAATACACGCTTGAGAGTAGATTTTATAAGGCAAAATCTAGCCTCAAGCGTCGATTGAATATTGAGATACGTTCTGAAATACGGCCCTAAGAACCGCTTCAGATTAAGTTTTCACTTTATAAAAACTACCCTCAAGCTTTTCCTCAGTTTTGTAATACGATACAGTAACGACACTAAGGAATTTTTTAGACATATTATGACTCTCATATTTTACAGTACTATAACGATACTAAGGGATTTATAGACATGTGACTCTCATTTTTATGGATAACTAGTATTATAGATAGAACAAAATATTGAGCATGCCAAAATTGACCATACAAAAAAGAACCAATAGTCACTAAACCAATATCCTTTAATGTATAAACTATGGTTTAGAATAATTTTTTTATTTTTTTAGCCTGGTTGAAGGCCTTATAGGCGGCTTAAAAAAATTTCAACAGCAGGTAGCCACAACCTGCGTCTGTCTATTTCAACACGGCAATGGGCTCACCACCTATTACGTGGGACAGGAATCCACACGGTGAAAAGTGGGCATATAACATGCCTCTGCCACCCCTTCGGGGATAAGGCGTGATGGATATTTATTTTTTATTTTTTAGAATAATTTATTACGTGAATTGAAATAAATGTGTATACCCAGTTAAAAAAAATTATAATGTATACTTTTTCTTCGTTGGATAGGTCTATCAAAAATGTTGTACCTAGGTATGCTAAATCATTTTTTTAATAATGAGATTCTCATATAGACTTACATATGAAGACCACGTGAGCAGATTGCTCAAAAACGGAAAGGTCAAAAGTACTCGGATACCCAGACGTACGTGTATGAAGCGATTGATGAATCTCCAAGAAGCGAAAGAAGTATGCATGGATCGCGAAGCCTGGCAATCTGTCCTCTCTGACTACCCCGTCAGGGATACAGCGTGAAGATAGTTAGATTCTCATAATATGAAGTTTTAATGTCTCGTTTAGAGCTTCGTGTCAGAGCCATGTGGCCGCCGACTCCTTATCATCAAGTAAACAGCATTATTTTAACGATTCTGTTTACAAAATTGTTAACCTTGATTACGGCCTAGACTTTATATACTTATGTACATGTATTATTTTATATATTTCTAATGTTTGTTATCATTGTAGCGCTGACGATTAAAGCATGATAATTTATATCTAATCAAATAAAAAGGCTTCCACATAAGTACTTACGACAAATTAATATTGTAATTACTATTTAGCCACTGCCGTAGTGTCTTTAATCTAATAAAGCTAATGTATTTTCATAGTCTTATTTTGTCTGTGACCTTTATGATGCCGTTATGTAAGAAGCGTTAATTCAATTTGTCAAAGTGGGGTATAATCCGCTGTGGCAGCAGTGTTACTTACATTGAAATAATTCACGCTGATACTTACAGTATCTAGCGATACCGCTATCAGTGATATGCTCTCCTGGTAATTGATAATATTTCGGTTAGATAGTCTATCGTAGACCTAAACCGCAGATATGGTAGGTAGAGCCCTGTAACGATAAATCAGTAGATAAACAAATATTACGGCGTCATATATAAAGTTTTTGAAAGCTTGTGCGCAGTGAATTATGATCGCAATGTTGCAAGTGAAAAATTTGCAATTTTAGAATATATAATAACTTTCTAGAGCGTTATTCCTTATAAGTAGCTTTGATCTAGATGGCACTGTGTAAAAAAATTACCCACAATATTTATTATTATGTATTATTAAACAGTTTTACACATTAGTAAGTTTCAGGATAGTTCGAAATTTACACGTGAGCGAAACCATTTAGTTAGTAATAATCTTGCAATATTATTCAATTCTCGTAACTAGGCAGCACCTTTTTCATTTGTTGTTAAACTTTATGGTTAGTTTCCTGGACACCTAGTGCAAAACATGGCAAAATAAATAGGTATCCTGACGTTTCAACTATGATGCACATGAAACATAACCGCGTTTATTTCCGTAAAAATAAATATCTACAGTTAGGGGCGATAGCGCGAGTTCTGCACCTCTGGTGATGCAAACGTCCATAGGCTACGGTGACCACTTTGTGTGAGCCGTATGCTTGTCTGCCACATCAGTGGTAAATAAACATCACAAGTTTAAAAGTTAACACGACATATTTTTTTACTACATCTTATAGATTAGATTTTCTTATCTTAAATGGCGCTAGTAGCAATAGAAATATGACGGGCGCATTGTGTCCCTTTAATTAAATACTAAGCCAGACAGCCCCCATCCCTGAACGCGTTTCAAGGTCACACATTTCCCGCCATTTTATGAGTCCCCGACGCGCCGCATTTAATTACCTACGTCTGTTGCAGAAACGAGCCGAGCCCTTTTAAATAGGGTGCTTGTTTAACTAACGGCTTTAAAATCAGAAGGGTACGTTTTTGTCAAAAATGTGGAGTATATAAAAATCGTCGTTACGCCAAATATTTTAAGTAAAAGCATAATATTTATACAGAGAGAACCTGTAAGACCACGCCTCTAACTTGGGTGAGAATGTCCGGTCTTACCTGTCTGTCAAGGTACTTGCTAAAAATACTGGTTTGGTTACAACTTCATTTTCAATAATCCTATTAGGTAGAAGGTACTCGAAGCCAATGATGGAAATCTCACTTATAGTTACTTTCTGCTATATATAATCTTGTCATTACGATGAGTTTACCCGGGGAAATTATGATAAACTATAAACGCCAGCACAGAAGGTCCTCTTTCTATTTCCTTCTTCAAAATCGACACTATTCATTGTATAAACGGGCTATCTGAGTAATGACTTTTTTACAATCAAGTAAGCTCAATGGAATGTTATTAGCATGACGGCCTCCTTCATTACGAATGTTGACGTGAGACAATGTGAGCTCATATTGCACTGACATGTGGGTGGCCAATAAATTCACATAGTACTCATAATATACCCTATATTGGACACATCCCATATCGTCATCACATGTGCTACAGATGATATAAATATAAATTACAAAGTACCCAGTTGACGAAAATTGTTGATATGAAAACGCCTCTGCCTAAACCCTCATAATAATGAGTGAATAGGTAATGCGTGAGTAGTAAGCAGTAAGTATTCGAAATCGAGAGTAATATCACAGGGTACTCCCGAATTCTATATTAATTATTTGATACAATATACAAAGATCTTAGGTGCCCATGCCACTTCATGCCGGTGCCTGGTACCCTATCTGACTAATCGTCGAGGTTCAAGGGTTGAGAGGAACTAACTCCAATGCCAATACAACACCAAATAACAGATGTATGTAGCAATAATAACAGCCAATCAAATTGAACCTCTTACAGTAGATATGCCATCGAATTTCAAGCAATGATGAAAGATCCGTTCAGATAAATTCAATAAAAAGTACCTCGAACATGAAGCTAGTCAACTGTAAAGCCGGTGTTTAAGGACAATGAGCGTTTGTAATCGCTATGTGCATAAACTACTTACCACAAACATTACAACCTAACTTCAAGTTGTTTTTTTCCACCTTCAATAAAAAGAGAAGATTTACTCTTTGGTAGTTTTTTTTTAGTTATCTGTGAGTTCCTCTATATATTAATCGATTTCGTCTTCTATTTGGTTTGATTCCATAAAGTTCTTCTGTGAAAATGAATCTCAACACACCTTCACTGCTCTATAGAGAGTACGATAATTCATTTAATATTAAAGACAAACAGACAAAGTGTCATTTTATTATATGAATCTGTAACTGTGTCACAATTTTATTTGTCTGACAAGAACTGCACTTGCAAAAATCTAATTCGTGTCAAACGATGGATGAAATTAAAAAAAAATTGTAACCTATTTTTTTTTATTGCAGACGCTTAAATTGAGTGCCAGTTTTTTATCTTTTGATAATAGTGGTTGGTTGAGCGGGCGAGATAAATAAATTCAAAATGGACTGTATTTGCGGGGAAAGACAAAAATGAAATTTACACGCGATTGTCGACGGAAAAAGAAATGGAAAAACAGGAATGGGCACACTACCTTGCTGCTTGCTGCGAGATGCTGAGGTGGAGGCTGCCGGGGGCCACCCTGGACTTAAACTCCTGGTTTCCTTGCTCGAAAACAATATTTATCCATGGAAAATACAATTATTGCGATAGTTGGTGCAGGCGCGCGCGCGTGGTGTAGGACAGACTGGTCTTCAGTCGTGGTCGCTGCCCGTGAGAGGCTAGCGGCGCGAGCGTAGGTACTAGCGTAATATAGCGTAATATAGCGCGTAATACAGCTGTCTCGCTCCTCCTTTATGCGAGACAAGATAGGTGCGAAAGAGAAATGGAATAAAGGGGAGCGGGGGAGTGTCGACAACTAATTAATTAAAAACAAATGCAGATCAGCGATGCAACATAGAAAAAATAACGCGGCTACTCTTTTATCGTATACCGGCGCAACCAATGGTGAAGTTCAAAAAGAATAGAAAGCCGAATAACTTAATCGAGCAGTTATTAAAACGAAGGACTCGCTTGGTAATACTCCCTTTTAATTAAACAGCTATAAAAATGAGTAGCTGGTATTGTCTTGTCGTCTGATGGACCTACAGTCCTGCGAAACACAATAAACACCAAATACCGTGAAGTGCCGTGTAAATCAACGCCTGAATACACACGCAACGTTAAAGAATCCATACGATTTGTAATTCCTTGGAACCTTTAAGCTGATCCAACACTAAGATATATTGCCATAAAACAATATATCCAAGAAATATCATCAAGGAAGACAGTGTGAGGTGATTGGATTTATTTACGTATTTATGGTACACAGGAATGTAATATTAAACGTAGAAAGAAATAGACACAATGGTAATATTTATTTCAATAAGAAATATCTACCAGCAGATCGGCGATGAGAACGTCAAAAAAGAACATACTTCTACTCTTCATTAAATTCTTTATTCTCCTGCTTACTTGCTTTTTCTTTCCCATTTTTATTGTCAAACCATGGAAGAGAATTTTAGTTATGCTGACATATTATAGCGTAGATATCAATGTTATTTTAATCACTCACTGTTAATAGCACTTTAAATAATACATATTTCCGTTATCTATATAAAAAAAAGCATTGCGTACATACCAGCAGCGGAATATTACCAAACCGTTAACAAAATACCATATAGCGACCTTGCCCTACTCAGTTGTCTCGACGAGGGCCTACGTGACGCCATTCACGAACATTTCTATTCCTCAATTTGTAGAACTCGCCATGCTGTTTTTGGGTCAACTACCAGCTGTGAGAGTCATTTCTTACGTACTTAACTAACTGCAGGCCATGGATTGATACCAGAGAGTTCTTTGAACTCCGTTTAGTCATGTTCTCCTGGTTATATAACGATAATAAATTATATTGGTATTCGTTCTGGTTTGTGGTTTATATTAATAACTAATAATTATTCACCTCTAAATATGTCTCTAAAGCTGTGTATACAGTTATACAGTTGCAAATGCTTATTTATACTGTCGTGATCATTGCCTAAAATAAAATTTTATTGTCAATTTTAAGATTATGTGAGATGTTCCTACCATAGCATACGTAACACCTGTTACTTATTAAGTGGGGTTTAAAATACAAAGACAGCTTGATCTTGAGAGATAACTTACCTACATAACAAGTTACAAAGTAAGATTGCGGTCACCTTTATGCAAATCGTGAGACTGGGATTTTCTCAGCATGCAGGACATTGTTGAAGATGTTATAAGGAAAACTGTTGACATAAAGACGGCTATAAAATTAATAAAAAATAACTCAAGGTACTTCAAGTGGTTAGCTATATTTGTAATGTACCTTTTTTGATCATGTGACACAGAAATAAAATATATTCTTTAAACAGTCTAGTACTAGATAATATAGTTCAACGAGTAAACTGTATAGCCTGAACATGAAGGTAAATTATAATACAGGGGAAACATACAGATAATAAACCTTGTAACATTAAACTCGAATTTATATAAAGAGCCAGGTCATTTCCACATATCTACTTTTCAACAAATACATAAGCTTTAAATTTAAAAGAGTTCTTACTCATTTATATTTTTGTTAGCAAACCTTTGCGACCTACAATAGAATCTTTTCGAAACTGTATAAATATCTCATAAGATCTCTCGCTAAACATAATTGTTTCTTACAAATTAACATTGGCACACGGTAAAAATGACAACTTTAAAAATTCAATTTTAAAAACAACGGCTCTAAATTCTTTTTACCATGTCCCAGTCGCTTCCAAACCCTATCTGAATTTGGAGGTTGGGGTTTGTATGTATTGACTGCTAGAAGCTACTGTATTTAGACGTTTGAGTTTCGGTATTTTTGAGAACGACTAAATGTCTGACTGATGGATTATTCCCAGAAGTTCTACGTTAGAACTAGTAAGCCTTTTTTTTCATCAGTTCTGCTTATCAGTTTGTTGGAATAGAATTATGAGAAAAAATGTCTTACTAGTTCTATCGTAGAACTATTCAGTAGAACTACTGTGAATGATCCCGTCTGATCTCCCAACCCGTTGTAGAAGCATTCCTTGGTTATAGCCACGCGCAGGTTTGGTTGACTTGGGGCTCCGAAGATCTTTGTGCCTTAGTTCCCACCAAGCTTTACAAGTCACACGTGCCAAATTTTATTTTCAACGAACAATACACTAATAAACCTTGTCAACATGACTGACTCTTATATAGTTTTAAACAGGCTCACAGGTATTATCTTAAAGTTCATTTTTCTGTGGCACTTCAGTGAGGATGAAACTCATGCGAAATCCATTTTTTTCCCCGAAGGTCGAGCTTGTTTACGGAAGAATGACGAATGATTGTCATGAGAATCTGCGAGATGTGCACCTGTATGACGTTCGCTGATCCAATCATTAATATGCGAAACGTGATAATATTATGGACTTGATCTTTATATGACCGCGAACTTTGCAACTCTGAATTCTCGGGCAATCTTTGATACTGGCGACTGGCCTTTACAATGTTTACAAACTTCTGCCAGCTTCCGCTGTCCCGCTGCGTTCTTATGATAAAGTAGTGCTGTAAACACAAATTAAAGTACTCGTGGTATTCTCCCATTTGATCGAGTAACCTAAAACGCAAGATTCCATGGACGCGTTACAGGAAGATTTATAAGGACCCTAAAAATTTGTTTGCCCTAAATAAAAAATCTGATTGCCTTTAATACAAGAATACTGTGAAGCAGTTTGTCTACAATACGAGATGACTGAGAAGCTATAAGTTTAAATTCACAGACCTACTTAAGGGCTGGTAAAATAAAATCCAAAAAGTTTGCTGGCCAAATTTGCTTTGTGGGTAAACATTTAATCTCTTATGCGATTTACTTTGTAGGCATCGACTTTAAGCAATCTGCTTCTTAGTCAATTTCACATTTTAGGCACTCTTCTTAAACGGCTTCTCATTCAGATTTTTAGGCAAATTTCATATTTCTTATAGCAAATTCATTATCATCTTGGCTTTACGATTACTGACGGTAATGTGATCAAAAGGGAGTATTTTAATGGGTGAAGTCATGTGCGTTTATTTTAATTTGACAACAATATATGTTGCAGACATACTTAATTTCTGGAGCAGACAATATGTGACTGACAACAGTAGGTCATAATGCATGACAAGACAACATGTAGTCTGAATGTATGCAATGCAGGATATACAAAACTTTTTTGAATAAAATCTGATGTCAAAGGACTCTTCCATCTATAAAAGTATAATGTTAAAACTTACACAACGTGATTGTAAATAGAAGGCACGTCCGTCCGTCCAAATTAATGTTTCCGCTGGCCATTGGAGGAATATATTTTACATAGCAAAACTTTCCATTCATAATATTTTAAAATGATATTTTTATCGGTGTCCGTGTCTTGAAAGTTCATCTCTTATCTGGTTATCGTTTTGAGCAAGGATAGAGGTAAATGTGACTTTTGTCAACAGTTTAGATTAATCTTGTATATTAACGCCTTTGTATATAAAGGCATGTGGGTAAGCAGAAGTCTAGTAGAATAGCAAACCCCCTCATGTTATTAGATCTAGCCATTTCCCAGTTGCCACTTTAGTACAAGTGCAGTCAATCCTTGACATAACTAACATAATTATCAAGACACAGCTAAGCTCTGGCGTGTGAATGAGAGCCTTTTGGGTAACTCCAGTTACCCAAAAGGCACACATTTAAGTTTATCTAAATAATGTTTACTTCTGTAGGGTGCGGATATTAATAGGAATTGCACTGATACCACAAATTAAAAATAAATACTTTAATTACTATAAAAAAAAAACAATAACAATTATTTGCAACACTACAATTAACAACCGCTACTATTTACATTAAACACACTCTTTTCTTAGATATTCGCACTGAAACACTCGCACTATTTAGCTTCGATTCTCTTCGCTTCGCACTTCCTCAAAGGAAACTGTCCAGTAGTCGCGAGCTGTTCTGGGACATTCAGGAGAATTCCTTCCGTACCTACACTCGCGTACATTCTCTAGAATGTTCCACACGAAACTTGTTGCTCCTTCGGTGTGTGCTAGAATGTTCTCGAACTATTGTTGTCCTTTCTGGTGCTATCTCTATCACATAGCTCTAGAATGTTCTGAGTGTAGCTGTCTCTTTCTAATAGTGCTATCCCTGTCCAATAGCTCTAGAATGTTCTGAGTGTAGCTGTCCCTTTCTAATAGTTCTATCCCTATACAATAGCTCTAGAATGTTCTGAGTGTAGCTGTCTCTTTACAATTGTGCTATCCCTGTCCAATGGCTCTAGAATGTTCTGAGTGTAACTATCTCTTTCTAATAGTGCTATCCCTGTCCAATAGCTTTAGAATGTTCTGAGTGTAGCTGTCTCTTTCCAATTGTGCTATCCCTGTCCAATGGCTCTAGAATGTTCTGAGTGTAACTATCTCTTTCTAATAGTGCTATCTCTGTCTAATAGCTCTAGAATGTTCTGAGT
Organism: Thumatha senex; assembly: GCA_948477245.1. Taxonomy (NCBI): domain Eukaryota; kingdom Metazoa; phylum Arthropoda; class Insecta; order Lepidoptera; family Erebidae; genus Thumatha; species Thumatha senex. The sequence continues at coordinate 20,180,478 of OX419744.1, read as the reverse complement.
GTAGCTGTCTCTTTCCAATTGTGCTTTCCCTGTCCAATGGCTCTAGAATGTTCTGTGTATGGCAGTCTCTTTCTAATAGTGCTATCCCTTTCACTCCTTTTTGAATTTTGACCATATACTGAAGTAAATATAAATAAATAAATAAATATTGTGCGACACTTTTCACAGCGCTATCTAGCCCAAAGTAAGTGGACTTCAAAGGACCATAAATGTTTCAGGCGCCTGAAAACAACGGCATATGGGGTGAAATTAGAATTATTTGGTATGTGATAGAGCCTCCTCGGAAACGGTCTAATACCGCTTTTCAGCCTACTGAAATCGCTTCCAAGGCCCTGAAAATGACGTTTGAAGTTGTTCACTAGTCCACCGGCGTAACAATAAAAAGATACTAAATCCTGATAATTCAGTTAGAGGAAAGTATGCACAAATTGGAAACTCCTTTTAGACATTTCTGTTCTACACGAGTAACATTTAGACTTGTTTATTTCATATAATTTACTAGCTGGTGCCCATAGCTACGCCCGCGTGGTGAAAAACGAAAACTTAACAAATTAAACATTCCATTGGTATTTTAAATTATCGCGAACAGACAGACAGACGCGGTGAAGGACTTTGTTTAAAAATATGTAGCGATTATGTCAAAAAGTACTATTATTTTAATAATTACTTTGTGCTCGTAGCCCTACTAACGTTGTAAACGGTTATTGTGTTAAGGATTTTGGGTGGTGCTGGTCTTGAGATGGGCTGCTGCTTTGTGGTATTTCCATTTACGAGCGTTACCGTGCTTCGAAATGCGTGTTAAGCTGTTGGTCCCAATTGACAGTAACATCGGTAAGCCACAACCTGCGCCTGTTCTTTTCAACACAACAATGAACCACTTTGTAACATTATCTTCACGCTGTATACCTGACAGGGTAATCACTACCGCGTGAAACAAAATGCAAATGACTCTCCGTCTACCACTTTGGGAAAAAGGCGGTTACTTTATGTATTTTTGTATTTATATTTTAAAGGTTAAAATAGTTATTAAACACTGTAATCAATGTGGCATTTAGTTGGCAATTAATTGATTTGGCATTTTGAAAAATAAAACACGTAATTGATTGATAATGATGAAAAAATTGGATAACTTGACATTATATTGTATACCCATGTCCATGCTCGCAAGTATGAAGTAAAAAAAATAATGAAAATGTTATGTATAATATAACCCCAGTAGCTTATGCTGTGCATTGATGAATTAATCACTCGAGTGAAATTAATATATTTATCTACTCTGATACTATAATACAAAGATTATAAAACTGATAACAAAATTATTATGATAAACATTACGTACAGGCCAAAAATAATAAAAAAAAAGTTTCATTACGATACAGGTCTTGTATGGACACCTGTATCATAATATAACTTTTTAATCATAACGATACACCTATACAACCTCCAGCTGGACCAAGGAGGTAGAGCGACGCTCACTGCCGCCCTGCCCGCCTCCAACACCCCGCGCGCCCGCTTGCCTCCGTCACACAATAACACGCAGATACGACACTCTAATGCATTTACATCTCTCATATTAAGGCGCAAACTATTGACATTTAAAAAATAAATTTGTTGTTATGTATAATTTTATTTGCAATATTGTTTTACGTATTATAGTATGAGAGTAGATAAAGTAGTGTATGATACTGTACATAACTTGGTCTTATAACACTCGTGTGATACTATAAAAAAACTCGCCTACGGCTCGTTTTTTTAAAACACACTCGTGTTATAAGAACCCTTATTATGCAACAGTATCATAAACTACTATTATATTTCATTATTTATGCATACGGTGAAATGTGGGCGTTTGGTATGCCTCTGCCTACCCCTTCGGGGATGGAGGCGTGACAATATGTATGTATGTAATTATTTATTGTTTATGTACAACTATAACTTGGTTGGTTTGGATACGTCCAACGAATGTATGAGGAACGATTGACGAAGAATATAATATTGTGCGAAAGTATTTCTTATTTATAAGTATTTATTTTATATTAAGTAGAAGGAGTCAGGGTAGGCCGAGACTTATAAACTAAGGCGACATGAGCAGTTTGCTCAAAAACGGAAAAGTCAAAAGTACTCTGATACTCGAGTCGAGCCTGTATGAAGCGATTAATGAATCTACAGGAAGGGATAGAAGTATGCATGAGTCGCGAAATTTTTACAAACTGAAAACCATATATTTTCTGAAAAAAAAAAAAAAAAAGTAACATTCCGTCAAATAGTAGAAAAAATATAGATATCTAGGAAGTGGAAGTTAATGACCTTTTATTATAATAATTGTTACCGGAAGCTTCTTGATATGGTTAAGTATAATAAAACATGCTTGTTATAAAACAAGTGGCAAATATGCTGGTTACCATAAATCGTCAAGGAAACATCGCACAAATAAAACAGTAGAGTTATTATAAAAACAAATCAATGTATTAGTCAACATATAATAACTTCATTTAGGTTATTATTTTTTATCTACTTAGGTAGCGAATAGGATGTCGCTCATCTGATTAAATCGGTCACCGTGATCTACAACTGTTTCCGCATATGCTTATCTTATAGAGACCCAGCCAGGACTAAAGGGACACCTATAAAAAAAACTGTATACTGGCAAATAACGGGTCTACTGACAGGTACACATTAAGATGTTGACTAAGGATAAGTCCTACCAAAATACACAAAAAAGAAACATTCGATCAAGCCGTTCCGAAGAAGCTCGATAACAAACATTTCGACCAACAGTAACGTATTGTTATATACTGATTTGATTATCTGATAGTCTCATCATTTGCCACCCTATCACTACTTAATCCCTAAACCGTATTTAGATAAAATTGGTATAGATCAATCGATCGATTAAAATAATAGTACTTTTTTCCTTCACGTCCGTGACATTGCAGACAAGTTGCAAGAGTGTCGCCTTCGTTGGTATGGTCACGTCTTGCGGCAACCGCCGGGCTACGTAGGTAACAAATGTCTGGCCATGTCAGCCCCGCCGGGTCCCGGTAAGAGGGGAAGACCCAAGAAGTGCTGGCTTGACGTCGTAAGGGATGACATGCGTGCCAATGGTCTCACTACAGGGGATGCCGACGACCGTGCGAAGTGGAGGAGAAATTGTAGGAAAGCGGACTCCGGGCGTCGCGAGACGCAACTGGGACAGACGCTCGGAAGATGATGAAGGTATAGATCAATCGATCTTAGAGACGCAGACGGTAGAAACTTGTTTAAGCTAAAGGCAAACTTAGTGCCTTAATAAAACGGTATAACGGAACTTTAATATTGATTTGTTTGACCTAATTCTCTAAAGAAGTTGTCTAGACTACAGGGCGTGGAGGATTTATGTCGCTGAGTGTACATTGGACTTCGAATGACTTCGATAGTAGGATAATACATATATTGAAATTGACTGCGTCCTTAATGTGTTTATCACGCGACTCTCTTGTGAATCGTGAGTGCATCGTGAACGGATACCCGTCAAGTCGACGACGACGATCCGTTAACAAATTGAACAATGGTTCCGGTTGTAAGGTCTATATATGAATGGGTACTATCCTTACTTATACTATTTTCTACTTGATTGCTTGTGAATGCGATAGAATGGATGTATGGCGGTTTGTAACTGAATTACACGATCTACAACGGGTGGATAGATTGCACTGGTATTTTTTTTTGTGTAAAAAAGGAAGATTAATTCTACAGTATTTATTTAGCGTACAGACATGAATTATATCTACTATACCTGGATGGTAGGAAATACTTTTTATCCAATTAATAATAAAATAAATTGAAGTGGAGTAACCAATCTTTATCCGGCCGGATACGAGAGTAGAAGCTGGCGGTTAAACCAGGGTCGCAGTTCTCATTCATACGACTGTCTGACTCTATTTAGAGACGGTAAAATATGTGACAAAAGACATTTCATCAATAAATTTACGTCTACGCTTTCAAATCGTTTATATGATCGAGTTTTGGAGACCTGCGCTTCTTGCCAGTTCTTCTTATGTGTCTAATTGTCAGGGAAACGTCGTGGGCTAGCTGATACCTCTTTTCTGGACTTTAAGTGTCATTAAGATCATTGAGACCTTTACTTTGGATGATAATGTAATTACATTGGAAACTATGTGAGCCAATCAGGAGGAAGCAACAAGAGCGATAGACTCAAAACTTCTTAGCTGCCCAGAGGATGACATTAAGTCAAGGGTCTCATCATCATGACATGCTAGAAACCGGCAAAAATGAATACATAATAGCAACAAGTAAACCCATAGCTGCGTATTGGGAGAGTTTGATTAAAACCAAGAATATCTCTCACAAGATCATGATACTTAAAACGAATAAACAAAGCAAAGCCAATCACAGTAATACAAGTTCAGCAGTTAACAGTTTTAAGCTTAATTTGTAAAGTAATTAATTAAGTAAATATACATAACTTGTTAATAATATCGAGATTGCTCGTGTTTGTTTTGACATACCCATATCGGCTGATAACCTAGTGCCTTTAGACCTTACTGGATGTTTCAAAATGGCATTTCTGATAAAAAGTCATTTATATCATGATCCTTTCACATGGACAGCTGTGTTGTACAAGGCCTAAACCAATGTTACTTCTGTCTGGCGATGAGAATGAGAAGTGTGAAGGGATTGGTAGAGTCGTAGAGTTGCTTTCAGCGATACCGAAAAAAGTTTAAAGATAAAACTTGTTTACTCATAAAACTGAGAATTAAATGTTATCAATCGTCGTCGAATTACATAACATTTTCGGCAAAATGTCCGCATTATTTAACTATAATTATCGGAAAATTTTCTTTAAAAACAGATTTATTTATGTAAAGTAGGTCGTATATAATTAGCATTGTATCTATGTCGCTACTATCAATATGCAGAAACGTCATCATAGTATATTTCATTGGCGCCAGTTTGTAGGCGAATACGTAGGCGAGATATCGTGCTACCGCCCACCACGAGTGGAGAACTGGAATAGAAAGCGTTATGGTGTATTATTTTTCACCGTATACATTTCGTAGGTCACGTACTGTTGGTATATTTATCTTATTATGTGAGACTAAAAGTACCACTAGACCATTGAAATCTGAGTAATAAATAAGTCAATAAACTTATTCATCAAGCGAGTCGCAAAAAGGCACATTTCTAAGCCAATATAATTAAATTGGCCTTTCCGGCTGTGATTTTGGCCCTTGACGTCAGCATCCAACAAGTCGAGGCGCGGCGGCAGCGGCATCATCTTAACGAGTCATCAACGGGTCATCTTGAATGAAAACATCTGTACTATTACACAGTATTTACTTTTTAACCTGATTGGTTTCTCCTTATGCTATTTTCAAAGGTTATACGGCATTTGCAACCTTTAAAATGAGAGATATAACAAAAAAAATATATAACATTATTCCTTTTAAGCTTAACATGTTATGTTTTTATAAACTTTTTAAATTTGTTATGGAGGTAGCTGACACTGGATTAACTCGCAGACAACTTTTTATTCTGAGGTCAGGTATCCTCTGGGAACTTCATCGGGGCGGGCGGAGCTGCTGGCATCAGTTTGTATCTAATATAACAGAATAATTTTATGTTCAGTTCTTACAAACCTCCAGAGCTTCACGAGTAGTTATAAAACTGGTAACATTTTGTACTCGTTTTATTAGCAACAGTAAAACTGTGTAAGCGCAATACCATAAAAATGGTTTCTTTATCACTTTCATTGTACTATGCAAGTGCCGCGAATCACCATAGCGACAGCATTTCCTAGTGAATGCAACTCCGCGACCTTCGCAAGCTACGATAACGTTTCATACCACAAAGTGTGTTGAATAAGCATAGCAATAACATTTTTTCATATACTGGTGCTAATTCTGTTGTTGAAACCACTACACTAAATTTCTCATAAATTTGCCAAGTGCTATTCTGTTATTACGTCGAACTAAACTTGTTGATATTATAAACAGCACTAAATTTGTATCTGACATCATTAAAATTCCTTTTATGTGATAAAATTCAACAAAACATGTATTTAAATGCCGACTAACTTGGTGATTGAACTGTCTATGTAAATTTTTCACTTTTTGTTCAATTTTATCTCATAAAATGAATTTTAGTGATGTCAGATACAAATTTAACGTCACACAAAATTTAGACGTTTTTACTAAAAATAGACGTCACCTATTTAGGTGACGTCTAATTTTACTGAAAAGACTAATTTTAGTTAGACGTTTATTATTTTTAGTAACCGTTTGAAACGTGAAAACTTTTAAAACGTTAAAACGTAACGTGTAAAATGTACATAGGCAGTTCAAGCACCAAGTTAGTCGGCATGTATTTACATTCGACTGACTTTATACATTTTTCACGTCTTGTTCAGGTTGTAAAAGGACCTATTTAATAAGATTTTTTATCAAATTTTAGGGAAGTTTATTAAAATTTTAAACTAAACAATGTATTTGTGGTGATATACCATATATTTTATATAAGGGAAACGCACAAACGGATTCATCTGCAATCTTCTTTAAACTTACCTTGTTTTTGGGATTTGAGCGAGGTAATCCCCTTAAGAAATTGCGTGGATGGATGATGATACAATTTGAAACAGTTAAGTTTATCTGGAGAAGAAGTGCACAGCTATTTTTGTGGGATTTTTTTCATTTGGTCGAATTTTGTCAATTTCAAAGGGCGACCACTAGTAATATTGAAAATCCTGTTAATTATATGAAAGTTAGCATATTTAGCAATTAGTATGCCTAACTTTTAACTTAATAAATCAATTTATTAAAAAAATAAATAGAAATACAATCGAGTATGTTAGCAATTAATTTTAAATATATTATTGTATGTATTGGATGTCATTAAAATTTAAGTTTAAAACAGAATTGACATTAGTACCTACCACACGCTTTTTTTTACAATGTTTGTTGTAATTCTCGTTTTCTTTTTAATTCAATGTCATTAGAATATTTTTTTAGGATTTTAATTGTTTTAAATCTTTACTTCTAACAATAGTTTTATAGCTTAGCTAATGTTGTACGTTCTGAAACAGGTTCTACGAATTATAGTTTTTTATCTATCTATTCCGTAAACAGTTTAATTAACAATAAACCTAAGCAACTCACGACAATCGCAGGAAAGGAAACGTTTACCATTGATTTTTCTTCACGCCAATTCTTATCGTCGTTGCTAATTGTATTAACATTCCTTTGGTGTTGTGTAATATTGCCTTGACACCCTGTACCAGTTTTACAGAAACATGTTCAACTAAAAAGGTTTATTTTTTAAATTTTTCGTCAAAATTTTTCTAGTAAACTAAGTATTTTGTGCAAAAACTCGACAATGACTCGGCCGATTTATATTTAAATATTCTTTTTTTTGTTTTATTCTCCCAAATATGAGGGTGGTTGAAATAACTTAGGAGCTTAAAGGAAATGTCGAAATACTACAACAATTCAAAAGGAATTTGGTTTTTTGGGTGTTAAAACGCTCATCAAGTCGTCATTTCAGTCCGCGTGACCGCGTCCCTTATAGACTATTTCTTTTGGTTTAAAATGTTTTTATGGCTACTAAAGTCACTATATTTATTTAAGAACGTGAAAGTATTAGAAAATATTAAAAACGCCACAAAATGAAAACACTTCACTTGTGTAATAGTATTGATGGTTTACCTACATCTAATACGTACTCGTATGTGCAATCAAGTTCTATTCAATTCAGTCGTTTATGTGCCAGTAAGTATTACGAAAGATATTTTAATTGCCTTTTCTGCGTGTACAACGTGACCTTATAAAATATTTTACTGTTGTACCGTAAAATGTAGAAATTTGTACTTTAAACTCTGTACCTACACATAATGTTTAAATGATATGGCCGGATCTCTACCTCAAAACCTTGGTAGTAGTCCTTCAATGCACATTATGTGAAATGTTAGAAAAAATATTTCTTTAGTTTGGTTTTCAAGTGTTATGTATGAAGTCACAAAGTGCAATGAAAATATTATGATCAAATGTTATCCTTATTGAAGAAACACTCGAGCCACGTCTGTTGACAAAGAGTATACCAATGTATAGTGTCTAGCAGATTTCTAGGTAACTTGTCTATTTGTCTTTGAGACAAACATCGAAACCAACATTGACAACATAAATTAGGATATTATTAGAAATATTAGTGCGTTAGGATTGACAAATCGAGGGTGTGTGGTGGGATCCTCCTCCCCTCCTTTATTATCGTTCTACGATGGATTTCCGCCATGTGGCGCCCGATTCAATTAGTTAGACAACATAAATTGTTGATTTTTAACTATGTAATTCTAGTTTCACTATTTTAGGAACTTTGTTGAAATAATTGGACTATGGTATAAATATTGGTTTATGTGAACAGTCGCACCGTCAGCGTTTAGAAAAACATGTGTCTGTCTCATATTACATTATTTACGTTGATCAAATGATATGTCGACAAATCAACGTTGTCTTTCTGATGAAGTCATGCTTCAGTAATTTTTGTTGCTAAAATATCACATTCAAAAAATCTAAGATGGACACTTTTCCATCCTTTCTAAACTTTCAGTTCAGGGTTTTGCTTTTTAGAACTGTCAATAAAGTGAACTTAAATTTTCCTGAATGTCTGTTCACTCTGTTGTTACTCTGATGTAGAAACAACAAAAGAACATTATCTCGAGTGAGTTTAATCTTTTCATCGAGTTGGAATTCCTACACTATTACTGCTTTTACCTATATTTTTAAATTGTAAAGAGGAAAGATTTGTAAGTTTGTTTGGAATGAATAGGCTCAGAAAATATTGGGCCGATTTCTTTTCACCATTTGAAACTTCATTCATTGAGCGTAACATACATTGGATTGGCTTATATTAGATTTTACAAAAAGTTTAGGGTTCCGTACGAAATCTCGAATAGGAAAACTTCAACAACCGGGTGAAGCGCAGGCATCAGCTAGAAATAAAATATATCGAGTCAGTCGCCAACGTCCAATTTGTGCAAAAAAAATGCATACTTTAATTTATTGGCTAAAGCAAAAACTAGTTGTGAAGCAAGTCTCATCCCACGATAATTACCAAACAATGTTATCATAACATAATAAGTGGTGGGAAAGAAAAGTAGCTCATAAGACATAATCGACTATGGAAGTGCCAGATTGAGGTTTTTTGTTGCGAAATCAAGTACGGGTGTACGCACGCGCCTGCTGACGTTGCACAATTCATAGCGGGCCTCTACTCGTAACGAACTAGAGACGTGGTTCAGACAGTCCCGCCTCCCCCGGCCTTCGCCCCCCGCCGGCACTCTACGCCCCTTGCCGTACCACACCCGTCACCGCGGCTTCAGTTGCCCCGCAGCTGCCGCGCGTTTTCGTCGCATACTCCATGCGACCCCGCGACTTATCTACCGTAATATGGATATACACCAAATCATCGTTCATATTAACCATCAGTTCGATCATTTGTGGATCTGCGAAATCTTCGACAAATATAAATGGATTATTTTGTGAAGTGCCACGAGAAACTATTAGTTTTTTAAGGTCCGCATTGGAATTTCTAATATGGCAAACCGTGGCGCGCCGACGTGTTCGTCACATGGCTTCATAATAATATGGTGCTTGTAGAATTACGTCAGGATTAACCACTATAATATGTGCCGCGATAAAGCGAGAGTGTAAATATTGTATCTGTAGTCGGTTCAAAGTACACCTTTTCCTTTTAATTACATTCAAGGAATGCTTGCGTCGCAGCATGGCGCACTCGTGGCGTCCACGTTACGTTATGGCGGGTTTTCGTTTTCTAGAACGGTTGTTCCTGAATTTGAATGAATCTTCATTGTTTAGCCAACTATACAATATCACGAGATACCAGTAATAATTATGTATGATGGTTTATAGCAACCAGTTTTAATGTTATGTGAGTTATATTAATGAGCAAATTATTTCATATTGTATATTTAAATTCAGCAAATTATAATAATGCCGTTTCTTGCTTTGTTCCTACAGCAGTGCAAAGTACGATTTCGACCGAGGTCAGTGGCTCAGGAAAATGTTAGCTAATCATTTTATTTCACACATTTGCGTGAATTGTACAAAACAATCGATATTATACTTAATTTTATTGATATAAGACTCTTATTGGAACCGTACTTCCATATGACGATAGGACGAGGTATATCTATTTGTGAATAGGAGCGCTTTACCAGTGAATAAAACTATAAAGTTCCAGGAATGCAGTGTATGTGTCTTTATAATTTAAATCAAGTCAAACCAAATTTAAAACAAAAATTGAAACGACTGTCTAATATGGCGGCGAATCTGCAGTCAATCTGCAGAAACTGTCTGTGTGAGTTCAGTGCTTATGTGTGGGTGTAGTAGCAAGTGTAGTGCAACGTAGCGACATTCCGTAGTACTAGGTACTACTACGGATAAATTCGAGGTGTAGACGAACATATTCATTATTATATAGCTTATAAATAAAACAAATTAATTATAGTCATTAACATTTAGTAACTTGGTCAGATCAGGCTCTATAAATTTGAATAAACTTAAAGAATTTACATAATATGCTGTTTCTTGTCAATTCATAATGGAAAAAGTCAACCAGATTGAATTAGAATCCGTAGTTGTCTTAAACTCAGGAAATCTTATTATTTGTCAGTCGACCTGACACTGACTCGAAAGAGAATTATGTCCTTCCTTAAAACTTAAGACAAGCCGTCAATACTGTCTTTGACATAAGCAACCTTTGCCACAAGAAGTATAAAGTAGAATGTATAAACTGTGAATCAAATGCAAATTAGAGTTCGTTTACCTGCTTCGGAGATATGTTAATCCACGTCAACGATACATTTAAATGAACTTTTTATCTATATGCCATGTAGACAGGTGTAAATGTATACATTACTGCGGTTCCTTTTAATGGGATACGACACTAGGAGACGTGACTTTAAGGAATTTCTTATCAAAATACAAGTAATCTTTTTATAGAACAATTTACAATTCAAAAAGAATTCATTATAGCGCAACTGACGCGAATTTTGAATTCTCAGTAGTGCAACGGGGATACCAACTCACTGCAAGAGCGTGAAAGCGTCTTTGAGTTTACTTTATTCCAAAATTGCTGTTATTCTTTATTTTACTAGATGGTAATGACTGGCTTTCATCCACTTCTTTAATAAAGCATGAAAAAGAATATATTCACGATGAATGGTGCAACAGCTTGCTACTGCCCATTTTTTAAAATAAGGGGGATGTACATGACTGTAATAGTCCGAAACTAATGTCACATAGTATGAAAATGGAAGGGAAAGTAATAGATAGACGACAGAGAATAGAGTAAATTTTCACCCAGTCAGTTCGGTTTTATGCCTTGTCGGTTTCAGTATTCGCCAATAGTGCCAAAAATACAGGAGGGCCCACAAATTTCCCAGACACCGGTAAGGCATTCGACCAAATATAGTGTTTGGTGTTCTGGTTCTGCGCCTAACCCCAAATAAATTGGGACAAGGGCAAGAATTGGATGACATTTTGTACGGACTTTTTTTAACGTGTGGAAATCCCCTCGCATGTCACCTAGGGTTCGGGTGTTATCCTGCTTCTTTTGGGGGTTGGGTCAGGTACAATCCCGCTTCATGGGGCATGAGGCGTGCGTGAAATTTTCACGTCATGCCGACGTCTTGAGCCCGCTTCTGTAAGGACCGCGAGCAGCCCACCGACTAGCGTTAAACGACAAATCTATAAGACACTAAGCTTGTCGTTGAGCGTTTTCTGGGCTTCTCTGAGAAAGCAATAGCTTTATATACGAGTACCTAATTATAATTAAATTATTAAAAAAATCTACTGGTGAATATAGTACTCGACAGGTATTCGCTGCAAGCTGAATAATAATTTAATGGAAATTCTAAGACATACAATGAGCAATCTTTTATAAAAATTTAGATTCATGCCTTCATAGAAAAGTGTGCAGATGTATTCAATGATGGTGTATCTAAAGTTGGCCTTCAGTGTTTATGCATAGCATACCACTGTAAGGACATACATTCTACAATTATATTCCAATTTGAAAATATCTTTACCGCATACAGCCTCATAGATTTTAAGGTTGTTAGCGGAGGCCGCCACGTGGCTGAAGTCTATACTGCGCATACCATATGTATTCAATGATGGTGTATCTAAAGTTGGCCTTCAGTGTTTATGCATAGCATTCCACTGTAAGGACATACATTCTACAATTATATTCTACTTTGAAAATATCTTTAGCGCATACAGCCTCATAGATTTTAAGGTTGTTAGCGGAGGCCGCCACGTGGCTGAAGTCTATACTGCGCATGACCACAACGACATCTCAGCTGAGTTCAGAGAAAATCGTTACCACCGTCCAACGCACCCACAGTCTACCACGTGATACGTGCAAAGCTTTAATCTTTAAAAAAAAAAGAGTGCTATTACTTATACAGTTACATGGTTTCACAATCCTATAAAAATAGAATGGATTACAAAATAATTTTATTGTGTAAATATCATGTTATAAATTTAATGTTATCATGGGCACCTAATTTTGATCGTGATTATGTATGTTGTAATCTCTTGAATCCATATCTGTAAATAGTTAAGTATTTATTTATTTCAGACATGGCTATATCTGCTGTCCCCAAAACATACCTTGTTAAAGGGACGAACCTATGAAAAGGCTTAAACTATACGTTCAATTTTGTTCTAACCAGATGTTGCTAGTTAATTATTAATATTGTAAGTTACTATTATTCTCTAAACTCACCATCTCTAAGTTACGCTTTTCCTTTTGTTTAGGGCCGTGATTGGAGCACGCGAGCGCGTCGCGTGTTTGAGCTACATACAATTATTTTATTATCTGTACCTAGCTAAGGTCGTTTACAATATTCAGTGATCAAAATGTAACGGATGCATCTATTTGCTATGCTATCGAGTTAATGCAAGTTGACCTTTGGCAATGTTACACATGATTTCATCCATTACTGTACGTGCATCGTGCATGCCTAGTTGACTTTCACTATTATAAGATATATCTAATTTAATAAATTTTCCATTGATATAGATTACTGCAAAGCATTCATTCATAGAATAAACCAATCTAACCATTGTTTCGACGTTCGTCGCCTTACGAACTATTGTAAACTTACATTGCCTAATAGTTCATAAAAACTTACATTCACAACGTTACGCTAACTGTATCTACGTCGTCTCGTCGTCACTATCTAAACCGACTTAGAAGACGGTCCCACACAGGTCCACACAACACTTTCTAGTACCCAATCTACACTTGTGAGCTGTTGTTTCCCAAAGTTGTCTGTACCAGGCATTTATTTTAAACCACAAAGGAAAATTTTATATCACGTGGTGAAGTGCCAAAATAAATGTGGTTGCAAATAATATGTAACATCAAATATTATTTGCTATCATTATTTATTTTATTTTTAGATGTACTGTTGCGTTTTGCTGTTTCGACCTTGATCGGTCATGTCTGAACGACCTTGCCGTCAGAGATTGTCAATTCTATGTCCGCTTTAATTAATAACACCTAGGTCATGTTATTCTGGTTAATACATTTACCATCGTTTACTTTCATAGAATAAGAATAATCTGCAATTTCATCAGGGAAATCTAAAATTTTATCAGGGAAGCAAATGCTTCTTATGCGGAAGGATTATCTTTGTGCTTAAGCAGGCAAAATATACCTATTTAGAAGCACAGTGACTGACGTGTATAATTAGCTTCGTTTAGAATTTAATTGTGGAAAATTGTCTTATTAGACGTCTCAGCTAACTTTTATACGACCTTGTATCATATAATATGCTGTTGCAAATATTAATTAATCCTTACATTCCTCATATACTTAGTTTTTTTATTACTTACTATATGGGTAGTTAAAATTTTGTTCATTGTCTGGAGATGAAAATTCTTTTAATTCACTGAGCTTGTTGTTTTGTTTTTAACTTTTTAAGTTCTTTGTGAGTATGTTTGTGTGTACTTACTAATTGCGTTTGCAAAGGACCGCCGTGCAGGTGAAGGTCATGGTCGAGACGACGGCGGCGCTTGGATGTGGAATGGCTCACATGACTAGTTATTTGTACGTAGCGCCGCTTATACTGACGTCCGCGTGTTCGAACGCTATTGGTCGGCTTTCTCGAAACTCGTTACATAAATGTGTCTATCTCTACTTGTTAACTTTAATTATATATTTATATTTTAAACATTAAATTTCTGTCATATTTTCGACTTTATTTCTTTGATTATGCTATTACTTTTTCTTTATAGCTAGTAGTTCAATCGAACACAACGTATATACATTGCTTTACTCTTGTTTATCTTGAATCTTTTTCTCTTATCGAGATCTTACGGATGATGTCGAGATGTAACATGAAGGTCGCATTGATAAACTAGGTACCTGGTAATCCTTGCTGCCGTGACCATTCATACTGATTATACGCAACCGACAAATTCCGGTATTATGTTTTGTTACTGATGACTCAGATATCATTGATGTCATCTTTTCAACGTTTTTTATGCATAAATCTATAGGATTCCAATTGGAATAAAATTGTGTATTTTTTGAGAAATCTTTTCATTTCTATTTGTTAAACTATCTTTATGCCCGGAATTTTTGAAACTTTTGCATAATAGACTCAGTGTTAAAATTCAAATTTTTCAATTCAGAAACATAGCCAGCGGAATTATTAATTATTGAATTCCAAACTTGCCTAATCTTTGTAATTTTTTAATATTATAATCTATACCTATTCTATTTCATATATGTTGGTATCTTATTTCATTGTGGTGATTTTTAGGTGGCGTCCCAGCAGTAGGCGTCAATCAGCTAATGTTGATGATAATTTTGTAAATTTTTCTTCTTTTTTATTGGTACCATAATATATATCATTATACTCGTAATAACATAGAAAAATATTATTGCCAGAAATTACTGTTGACTATCACAAGGCAAGTCCAATAAGGCATAAATATTTTATGCTCCGTTTGTATTGTATCGCTACATGATTTCTAGCCGCAAGCATGTCGGAAGAGATAAATTTATGTTTTTACAGTTTCATTGAATAAACTCTATATTTTGCACTCAAACAGATAAAGGGGAAAATGACACGACAATGAGACTGCCTACGCTATATCTTATAAACATGGCAAAATTTTAGGGATTTACAGATATATTTTCTGTTATTAATATAATGTACATTCTTATCTTTCTGCAAGTTAATTCTCTACCACTATGTTATATCATAGTGGTAGAGAATTAACTATTCAGTATTAAGTCCACCTCTACCTACGGCATTAAATCCACATCTGTTCAAATTTTGTAAATAAATAAATAAATATCCATCACGCCTTATCCCCGAAGGGGTGGCAGAGGCATATTATATGCCCACTTTTCACCGTGTGGATTCCTGTACCACGTAATAGGTGGTGAGCCCATTGCCGTGTTGAAATGTACAGACGCAGGTTGTGGGTACCTGCTGTTGAATTTTTTCAAGCCACCCATAAGGAATTCAACCAGGCTTAACGACTGCCATTTTACTGGCAACCGGGACCAACGGCTTAACGTGCCTTCCGAAGCACGGAAACGCTCGCAAATGTAAATGCCACAAAGTGGTCACCCATCCGAGGACCAGCCATAGTGAAAGTTGCGTAACTCAGTGATCGTTTACAGAACACTGAGACCGCGGGCCACGAGCGCTTCTTCAAATTTCAAATTTTGTGCATAAGGTTTTTAAATAAATAAATAAATATTGAAGTAATATTTAAGTGCCGATTTGCCAGCCAAGCCAGCTTCTTTAATTAAATAACATCTATATCGGTATAATTAATTACAATCTAATTTCATAACAAGCTAGATAGTCAGTTAACTTATTATCTCACCAAAAAAACGTATGCCAAAAAATATTAATAATATTAATCCGGTATTTAAGATTTTACAACACTGCCTTTCGGTTTTCAAATTGCCCAAATTTGAGATCAGTCCCATACGATTTTTTTGAAGCAATTACTTTTTAATACATTATTTTGACATGAAGATGCTCATTGAGAATATTGAAATATTCCATAAATTAATATTAACTATATCATAGACCTAACTATCTTCACGCTGTATCACTGACGGGGTAGTCAGGATTGCCAGACTTTGCGATCCATGCATGCTTCTTTCGCTTTCTGCAGATTTATTTTACATTTCCGAGTACTTTTGACTTTCCGTTTTTGAGCAATCTGCTCACGTGGTCTTAATACACCTAGGTCACTTATATTGTTATTGCATATAATGTCTTGAGTAAGTGTATTACAACTGGTTTCATAGAGTTTATATAAATGTAAAGTGTATCATAATATAATAAATTATACAATAAGTGCTAGTTCGAGTTTTTATTCTTTACAATATTATATACACTACTTAGTAAACAAGTATCAAGGATGTTTGCTTTTTTTAGTAGCGACTGGTTTTACTTGATATGCCACAGTACTGTGATTGACGAGTTTCAAGTTTTGCATCAATCATAAAAGAAATGTAAAACTTTGAATCAGTCTGTATTTTCTAAATAATAAACAAAATCAGTTCTAGATCCAATCCGATAGAATTTTCAATTTTCAACTGGGGTTTCTTATATCAGTCTAAATAACTGACCCTTATAAACTCATATACTGTGGTGTCAAAATAACTTACATTTACACCTGTCACAAAACTTTCCGTCAAAAAGGTATCGGGAAAAGATAATTCGTATATTGTTCCAGATTCGATTTTATTTTTTTAAAAAAACTTTCACAAAACTTTCCGTCAAAAAAGTATCGGGAAAAGATAATTCGTATATTGTTCCAGATTCGATTTTGTTTTTTTATGTTTATGCCAGATTGGCACAATGTTATAAATTTTTTGTAGTTGCATCTGTTGTTTGGATTAAATGTTTTCGTTAGATCATATCTGTATCGTATCATATCTGTGTGTATTGCTAATGTAAAAATGGACAAAAACATCGAACAAAGAGTCTTTAAATTTTACATCATTACAATTTTAAAATTTTACATCGTCGCTTGAATTTCATTATTTCTTTGACGTTTCTTTGATTTGTTGTGCAGTCAGAATTCTTGGCGAAGGTCAAACGGTAAATAAAGATTATTTGAGCGTTATGCTGCGAAATTCGAGGAAAAGAAAATTCTTGTTTTTTTGCACCAGGTTAATGCGCCTTCGCACAAGGCTAATAAGTGTTTTGATGATTGGATTATTTGTTGTCGATGATTGTCTATTGTTTCGAAAGGAGAATACTTTAAAAGGAATTACATAAAACATACTGAAGGACGATTATAGATAACTAGCTGATGCCCGCAGTTCGCCCTCCTAGTTAATTTATCCTATTCTAGATTTCATACGAAACCCTAAACTTTTTGTGAAGCCAATATAGCTTATGCTACTCACGAAGAATGTAGCTTTCTAATGGTAAAAGAATTTTTAAAATCGACCCAGTAGTTTTCTATTCATTATTATACAAACAAACTTACAAATCTTTTCTCTTTATAATATTAGTATAGATATAGGGTTCAGGTCGATATCATAAACTGTTGATCTCCCCTGCTGAGACGAATCCGACCTGAGCAGTAGATTACATAACTTAAGTATTGCATTGTCACCGAATAAACTAAGGTTTTCATAATTTTTGCTCAGGAATCCAGAAAAAAAATTTGGAATACCCAAAAGTGCACGCCTCACACTCTTTTATAATATTAAAAAAAAATAGCATTACAAGCTTACAAACTTTGCTATGAATTAACGCGTAGGGGTTATGAAAAAAATAAAGTAAAGATAATAACAATTAAACCACATCGAATCAGACCGTGAAAATTGAAAGGGTTCTATTCCTAATTATACTGAAGCGTAAGAGAAAAAAAAAGACTCGATTAGTAAAGTATTTCGGTCGTTATCGTGTTAACAAGAAAATATCCGTAACATGCAGACAAACGGACGTCCAAGACGGAACTTTTTTAAACAGTTTTTTAACTAGTTTAAATAGCAAAAATGGCATCAAAAATACCATGACTGTTAAAAATAGTGTTATTTATTGATATGTGTGTGTATATATTATTTTACAAGTGCAATATATGATAAATAGAAACATTTTAAGTTTGAAAAATCAGATGTTATGCGCGAAGTGACAGACCTGTGTGAACCTGGCACCCTACTTGCAAAAATCAAATTTTTTTTTGCGTATTCTTGATAAGGTTGGTAAGTAGTTGATTGTAGTAAAAAAATTTTTGTTTGTAGTTGAACCGAAAAAATTTTATGGATAAACCAAAAATAGCCAACCCCCGGATTTATAAAAAATCAATTCTATCGGTTGATTTGTATGAAGAATCGTTAGTAGTTGATTGTAGTGAACGAATTTTCGTTTATAGTTAATTATAAAAAAAAAAAAAAAAAAATTTGACAATAGTTACTTGTTATTAAACCTTTTACCTGATTTGAGGTTTGTAGTGAAAGAACTTTTAAGTCTGTTAGAAGAGAAATTTATTAGAATCGATGAAGTTGAGTAAAACTCGTTTTCGAGCGATCTTCACTGAATTACTCCGGTTGTGAAGATTGGACGACTACTACAAACGTCAAATATGACTCAAACATGCACGTAGAGGTTTGTAGTGGAGGAATTTTCGATTGTAGTAGGACGAAAATAGATTGAGATCGATCATGTTGAGTAAAACTCGTTTACTCATAATCTGGACTGAATTACTCCGGTTGCGAAGATTGGACGACTACTACAAACGTCAAATATGACTCAAACATGCACGTAGAGGTTTGTAGTGGAGGAATTTTCGATTGTAGTAGGACGAGAATAGATTGAGATCGATCAAGTTGAGTAAAACTCGTTTACTCATAATCTGGACTGAATTACTCCGGTTGCGAAGATTGGACGACTACTACAAACGTCAAAAATGCCTCAAACATGCTCGTAGAGGTTTGTAGTGGAGGAATTTTCGATTGTAGTAGGACGAAAATTGATTGAGATCGATCAAGTTGAGTAAAAACCAGTTTTCTCAGAATCTGGACTGAATTACTCCGGTTGCGAAGATTGGACGACTACTACAAACGTCAAAAATGACTCTAACATGCTCGTAGAGGTTTGTAGTGGAGGAATTTTCGATTGTAGTAGGACGAAAATTGATTGAGATCGATCAAGTTCAGTAAAACTCGTTTTCTCAGAATCTGGACTGAATTACTCCAGTTGTGAAGATTGGACGAATACTACAAACGTCAAAATGGACTCGAAGATGCTCGTAGAGGTTAGTAGTGGAAGAATTTTCGATTGTAGTAGAACGAAAATTGATTGAGATCGATCAAATTGAGTAAAACTCGTTTTCGAGCGATCTTGACTGAATTACTCCAGTTGTAAAGATTGGACGAATACTACAAACGTCAAAATGGACTCGAAGATGCTCGTAGAGGTTAGTAGTGGAAGAATTTTCGATTGTAGTAGAACGAAAATTGATTGAGATCGATCAAGTTGAGTTAAACTCGTTTTCGAGCGATCTTGACTGAATTACTCCAGTTGTGAAGATTGGACGACTACTACAAACGTCAAAAATGACTCAAACATGCTAGTAGAGGTTTGTAGTGGAGGAATTTTCGATTGTAGTAGGACGAAAATTGATTAAGATCGATCAAGTTGAGTAAAACTCGTTTTCGAGCGATCTTCACCGAAAAACTCCGGTTGTGAAGATTGGACGACTACTACAAACGTCAAAAATAACTCAAACATGCTCGTAGAGGTTTGAAGTGGAGGAATTTTCGATTTTAGTAGGACGAAAATTGATTGAGATCGATCAAGTTGAGTAATACTCGTTTTCCCGGAATCTGGACTGAATTACTCCGGTTGCGAAGATTGGACGACTACTACAAACGTCAAAAATGACTCAAACATGCTCGTAGAGGTTTGTAGTGGAAGAATTTTCGATTGTAGTAGAACGAAAATTGATTGAGATCGATCAAATTGAGTAAAACTCGATTTCGAGCGATCTCGACTGAATTACTCCAGTTGTGAAGATTGGACGACTACTACAAACGTCAAAAATGACTCGAAGATGCTCGTAGAGGTTAGTAGTGGAAGAATTTTCGATTGTAGTAGAACGAAAATTGATTGAGGCCGATCAAATTGAGTAAAACTCGTTTTCGAGCGATCTCGACTAAATTACTCCAGTTGTGAAGATTGGACGACTACTACAAACGTCAAAAATGACTCAAACATGCTCGTAGAGGTTTGTAGTGGAAGAATTTTCGATTGTAGTAGAACGAAAATTGACTGAGATCGATCAAAATGAGTAAAACTCGTTTTCGAGCGATCTCGACTGAATTACTCCAGTTGTGAAGATTATATGACTACTACAAACGTCAAAAATGACTCAAACATGCTCGTAGAGGTTTGAAGTGGAGGAATTTTCGATTTTAGTAGAACGAAAATTTATTGAGATCGATCAAGTTGAGTAATACTCGTTTTCCCGGAATCTGGACTGAATTACTCCGGTTGCGAAAATTGGACGACTACTACAAACGTCAAAAATGACTCAAACATGCTCGTAGAGGTTTGTAGTGGAAGAATTTTCGATTGTAGTAAAAAAAATTGATTATGATCGATCATGATAAGTAAAACTCGTTTTCGAGCGATCTTGACTAAATTACTCCAGTTGTGAAGATTGGACGACTACTACAAACGTCAAAAATGACTCGAAGATGCTCTTAGAGGTTAGTAGTGGAAGAATTTTCGATTGTAGTAGATCGAAAATTGATTGAGATCGATCAAATTGAGTAAAACTCGTTTTCGAGCGATCTCGACTAAATTACTCCAGTTGTGAAGATTGGACGACTACTACAAACGTCAAAAATGACTCGAAGATGCTCGTAGAGGTTAGTTGTGGAAGAATTTTCGATTGTAGTAGAACGAAAATTGATTGAGGCCGATCAAATTGAGTAAAACTCGTTTTCGAGCGATCTCGACTAAATTACTCCAGTTATGAAGATTGGACGACTACTACAAACGTCAAAAATGACTCGAAGATGCTCGTAGAGGTTAGTAGTGGAAGAATTTTCGATTGTAGTAGGACGAAAATTGATTAAGATCGATCAAGTTGAGTAAAACTCGTTTTCGAGCGATCTTCACCGAATTACTCCGGTTGTGAAGATTGGACGACTACTACAAACGTCAAAAATGACTCAAACATGCTCGTAGAGGTTTGAAGTGGAGGAATTTTCGATTTTAGTAGAACGAAAATTTATTGAGATCGATCAAGTTGAGTAATACTCGTTTTCCCGGAATCTGGACTGAATTAATCCGGTTGCGAAAATTGGACGACTACTACAAACGTCAAAAATGACTCAAACATGCTCGTAGAGGTTTGTAGTGGAAGAATTTTCGATTGTAGTAAAAAAAATTGATTATGATCGATCATGATAAGTAAAACTCGTTTTCGAGCGATCTTGACTAAATTACTCCAGTTGTGAAGATTGGACGACTACTACAAACGTCAAAAATGACTCGAAGATGCTCGTAGAGGTTAGTAGTGGAAGAATTTTCGATTGTAGTAGATCGAAAATTGATTGAGATCGATCAAATTGAGTAAAACTCGTTTTCGAGCGATCTCGACTAAATTACTCCAGTTGTGAAGATTGGACGACTACTACAAACGTCAAAAATGACTCGAAGATGCTCTTAGAGGTTAGTAGTGGAAGAATTTTCGATTGTAGTAGATCGAAAATTGATTGAGATCGATCAAATTGAGTAAAACTCGTTTTCGAGCGATCTCGACTAAATTACTCCAGTTGTGAAGATTGGACGACTACTACAAACGTCAAAAATGACTCGAAGATGCTCGTAGAGGTTAGTTGTGGAAGAATTTTCGATTGTAGTAGAACGAAAATTGATTGAGGCCGATCAAATTGAGTAAAACTCGTTTTCGAGCGATCTCGACTAAATTACTCCAGTTGTGAAGATTGGACGACTACTACAAACGTCAAAAATGACTCGAAGATGCTCGTAGAGGTTAGTTGTGGAAGAATTTTCGATTGTAGTAGAACGAAAATTGATTGAGGCCGATCAAATTGAGTAAAACTCGTTTTCGAGCGATCTCGACTAAATTACTCCAGTTGTGAAGATTGGACGACTACTACAAACGTCAAAAATGACTCGAAGATGCTCGTAGAGGTTAGTAGTGGAAGAATTTTCGATTGTAGTAGGACGAAAATTGATTAAGATCGATCAAGTTGAGTAAAACTCGTTTTCGAGCGATCTTCACCGAATTACTCCGGTTGTGAAGATTGGACGACTACTACAAACGTCAAAAATGACTCAAACATGCTCGTAGAGGTTTGAAGTGGAGGAATTTTCGATTTTAGTAGAACGAAAATTTATTGAGATCGATCAAGTTGAGTAATACTCGTTTTCCCGGAATCTGGACTGAATTAATCCGGTTGCGAAAATTGGACGACTACTACAAACGTCAAAAATGACTCAAACATGCTCGTAGAGGTTTGTAGTGGAAGAATTTTCGATTGTAGTAAAAAAAATTGATTATGATCGATCATGATAAGTAAAACTCGTTTTCGAGCGATCTTGACTAAATTACTCCAGTTGTGAAGATTGGACGACTACTACAAACGTCAAAAATGACTCGAAGATGCTCGTAGAGGTTAGTAGTGGAAGAATTTTCGATTGTAGTAGATCGAAAATTGATTGAGATCGATCAAATTGAGTAAAACTCGTTTTCGAGCGATCTCGACTAAATTACTCCAGTTGTGAAGATTGGACGACTACTACAAACGTCAAAAATGACTCGAAGATGCTCGTAGAAGTTAGTAGTGGAAAAAATTTCGATTGTATTAAAAAACAAATTGATTAAGATCGATCAATATAAGTAAAACTCGTTTTCGAGCGATCTTCACCGAATTACTCCGGTTTTGAAGATTGTACGACTACTACAAACGTCAAAAATGACTCGAAGATGCTCATAGAGGTTAGTAGTGGAAGAATTTTCGATTGTAATAGAACGAAAATTGATTGAGATCGATCAAGTTGGGTAAAACTCGTTTTCGAGCGATCTTGACTGCATTACTCCAGTTGCAAAGATTGTACTACTACAACAACTGCAAAAATGACTTAAAGATGCTCGTAGAGGTTAGTAGTGAAAGAGTTTTCGATTGCAGTAGAACGAAAATCGATTGGAATCGATCAATTACTGTGGTTACGAAACACAAAATTCGTATTCAACATACCAAATAACCCATTAAACGATAACCAACATGATATTTTATAACCACGGCGTGGCGGCCAAATTGGATTGCAAAATTAACACGATATTCGTACTCAGCATACCAAAAAACCCCTTATACGATACCCAACATGATATTTTATAACCACGGAGCGGCGGACATATTGGATTGCAAAATTAACACGATATTCGTACTCAGCATATCAAAAAACCCCTTATACGATACCCAACATAAAAATATATACCAGTGGCGCGGCGGCCATATTGGATTGCACAATTAACACGATATTCGTACTCAGCATATCAAAAAACCCCTTATACGATACCCAACATAAAAATGTATACCAGTGGCGCGGCGGCCATATTGGATTGCACAATTAACACGATATTCGTACTCAGCATACCAAAAAACCCCTTACACGATACCCAACATGAAAATTTATACAAATTGCGCGGCGGTCATGTTGGATTGCACAATTAACAGAAAATTCGTATTCAGCATACCAAAAAACCCCTTTCACGATACCCAACATTATATTTTATAACCACGGCGCGGCGGCCATAATGGATTGCAAAATTAACACGATGTTCGTACTCAGCATACCAAAAAACCCCTTATACGATACCCAACATGAAAATTTATAAAAACGGCGCGGCGGCCATATTAGATTGCAAAGGCGTCACGTTAATAGTAATATTTCTCTATTAATGCTGAGGTAATAGTACTATTATTTATTCTGTGCTAATAGTTACAACACATTGATTAAAATACGTACTTCGTACAACAAAGTTAATAGCGATTGAAAAAAACTACCCTATTATTTGACTAATACCCAGTAACAATACCATACCGGTATTATTATATGACTAAATGAATATATTCAGTAATAGGAATATGAAAATTTCACCCTAATATAACACCTCTACCGTTTGGAAGAATACCCTTAAGAGATAGACAAATAGCGTCGCGGACTTTTATGTGGACCTATATTAGATACACAATTACACAATACATTATTTTGTTATATCTCAAAGGGTTTAGGCAGCGTTTTCGTTAAAAGCTCCCAGACGGTTCATATTTTCCGACACCGCCTACATATATCGTTATAAGTAAGTTAATGTATACAAAAACTTAACAAAATATACATAAAAACCTTCTATAAGAATCACTCTATCTATTTAAAAAAAAACTGCATCGATAATCGTTGCGTATTTTTAAAGATCTAAGCATACATAGGGACAGACAGCGAAAAACGACTTTGTTTTATAATATGTAGTAATAGTGACTGAAATCTCCCCATGAAAAAATATGAACGGAGAAAAATTCTTCCACCACTAACCTCTACAGATCTTCCTCACTCGATTCTGCCCTTTGTAGTAATCGTTTATCTTTTTGAACGAGAACGGCATCTTGTTCATTGAAATGAACAAGATGCCAAAACAAGTTCATCTTTTTTTTACCACCTAGATTTAACTTTTTTTAACAACTATCAAAATTTCTCCCGCTCCTATCGGGATTTTCTCAATTAATTTTAACGAAATTCAAGTTGTTTTAGAACTATCGAAAATTATTTAATATTCGGGCATGTTTGAGTCATTTTTGACGTTTGTAGTAGTCGTCTAATCTTCACAACCGGAGTAATTCAGTGAAAATTGCTCCAAAACTACTTTTACTCAGCTTGATAGATCTCGATCAATTTTCGATCAACTACAATCGAAAATTCTTCCACTACTAACCTCTTCGAACATCTTTCAGCTATTTTTGACGTTTATAGTAGTCGTCCAATCTTCGCAACCGGAGTAATTCAGTTCAGATTCCGAGAAAACGAGTTTGAGATCGATCAGAGGATCGATCTCAATAAATTTTCGTTCTACTACAATCGAAAATCCCTCCACTACAAACCTCTACGAGCATGTTTGAGTCATTTTTGACGTTTGTAGTAGTCGTCCAATCTTCGCAACCGGAGTAATTCAGTCCAGATTCTGAGAAAACGAGTTTTACTCAACTTGATCGATCTCAATCAATTTTCGTCCTACTACAATCGAAAATTCCTCCACTACAAACCTCTACGAGCATGTTAGAGTCATTTTTGACGTTTGTAGTAGTCGTCCAATCTTCGCAACCGGAGTAATTCAGTCCAGATTCTGAGAAAACTGGTTTTTACTCAACTTGATCGATCTCAATCAATTTTCGTCCTACTACAATCGAAAATTCCTCTACTACAAACCTCTACGAGCATGTTTGAGGCATTTTTGACGTTTGTAGTAGTCGTCCAATCTTCGCAACCGGAGTAATTCAGTCCAGATTATGAGTAAACGAGTTTTACTCAACTTGATCGATCTCAATCTATTTTCGTCCTACTACAATCGAAAATTCCTCCACTACAAACCTCTACGTGCATGTTTGAGTCATATTTGACGTTTGTAGTAGTCGTCCAATCTTCACAACCGGAGTAATTCAGTGAAGATCGCTCGAAAACGAGTTTTACTTCAACTTCATCGATTCTAATGAATTTCTCTTCTAACAGACTTAAAAGTTCTTTCACTACAAACCTCAAATCAGGTAAAAGGTTTAATAACAAGTAACAATTGTCAAATTTTTTTTTTTTTTTTTTTTTTTTTATAATTAACTACAAACGAAAATTCTTTCACTACAATCAACTACTAATGATTCTTCATACAAATCAACCGATAGAATTGATTTTTTAGAAATCCGGGGGTTGGCTATTTTTGGTTTATCCATAAAAATTTTTCGGTTCAACTATAAACAAAAATTTTTTTACTACAATCAACTACTTACCAACCTTGTCAAGAATACGCAAAAAAAAATTTGAATTTTACAAGTAGGGTGCCAGGTTCACACAGGTAAGTGACAGTAGTACCCACCCGCTTCGCTTATGAGGCGTGCAATTGGTTGAACATCATTTGAATTTTTCGAGTTATGAACAGCAAGCTAACATTTTTCCTTAATATTTACAATTCCCAAAAACGACAAACGTTACAATAGGACAGTCACTATTATATTGCCAATAGCATAGCACAATAGTATCAACTGTCACAACCTGGGAATCCCGCAAACAATTACAAATGCCGACAAGTCTAATGACAGGTCCAATCAATTTGGTCATACTTCAAACGCATTTACACTCAAATGCGTTTGAAGGCCGTCAGTGAAGCACATCTATTTGAGTTGTTGAAATCGATATAGTTCGATTATTAACTTGTTAATTTTTTATACACGGAATGGGAATCTGGATTAATAGTTTTAATTTCATAGGATTTGACAAACTGGTCAACCATGATGTTTATCGATCTCGGTGTGTAGACGTATAATTAATTTATGGTTTTCCTTAAAAACCCGTCTAACAAGAATTGATGCACCTCATACGTTTTCCCGGTTCATGTTTTTGTCTATATAGTTCAATAACGTAGTACACGTTAATTTCTGGTCTGCTACAAAACTGCATAGCAATTTAAACATAGGTACCTAACTCATGTTTCTCCCGCTGTGAAACAAACCACAACTGACTTAATTTTTCAATGACAAAAGTAGATTTCTAACTTTAAATGCTGTATTATGTTAGGCCTAAGACTGTATTTCCTGCGAAAATTAAGTTGTTGCGTATGTAGCTCGTAATATGAGAAGGCTGGTGAGCGGCAACAGCGACAACTACACCAGCCTGCGGTTCAGAAATGTGATATGCGACCGTTTTGCTCACTTCTCTTTATTCCATTACTTTAATATTGTGTGTTTAAACTGTCGTCCTTTCTATTTATTTGTTGAAATTATGTCTTTCGATATTTGCGTTTTTATTACGTAAATTGTTCAGTTTTTTGTAAATATTATATTGATTGTTTAATTGCAAACTGCGGAAAGTGTCGATAAACGTTGTTACAGACCTCACTTAAATGTTTTGTGATCAATGTTGGTTCAAGCTAAGTTCTTGGAGTTAGTCACGCAATTTTATAGGTATTGACAGACAGACAGGATTATATTATTTCGGTCTTAATCCTTATAATTAAGGCGCTATCTGAAATCGAGGGTCTAAGAGGACTATTGTAAGAGTCCAAATTGTTTACGTGTCTTTTATTCTATATAGACAGATATTCACAGATATTCAGATGGTGAAGGGAACCCTCAACAAAGTATCCCATATATACCCGGAAACTCCGTATCCGGGAATAGTATTTGAAACTGCGCCTTGGGTTTTGTCATTGATGTTTGCTTAATTTACAATTACATAGATTTAACAAAGCAAAAAATAAAACATAAATAAGAAATCCTCACCAGGGGTATATAGTCTGACAGATGTGCAAATCGGTTAAGCGCCGTGACCGCATTCTTTATGACGTTACACTGCATTGAAAGTGGAGCAAACATCCGTTGAATACTTGTTAGATTCCAATTGGTACCTCTTGTTCCTTTCACATCTCCTAGTACCTAGTATTTGAAAATTTGAAATTAATAATGATATTATATGTAAAAAAATGATTGACTCATCTCATGGGGTGTAATAGTTTAATTTGTGTTCAGTCTATGATTCCGTCAATTTAGGAGATAAAAATTAATTTTAGATTAATTTGGCAGACGCATTTACTAGACATTCACCTAATTTTGTAATGCATTAACACGGTTCTGCGTATTTACTATATCATAATTTACTTTTGAAATTTTGACAATGGTCTTCCACTGTCCTTTTTATCACACAGCTTTACTCAGTTGCATAACAAATTAAGCATTAAATTAAAGGCTTATTCTAATTCTGACCAACACAATAGTTGTTTTATGACCCGCATGACTAGTGAAACTAAATTCATTCAATTTCACTTAACTGTATAACTTCAAATATACGGAAGTTCGATTAGGTCTTCGATCTAAATTATATCTTCACATTGGTAGCATCATTGCATTGCATTACTTGCACTCTGAAGTTGGAAAAGACAGTTGCATATTATGGAATTTATTATATAAACTCACCCTTAATTTTAACGTTGAACTGAACTTTATATGTAAAAATTAAAATGTATCTGAAATACTTCTGATGAGATCGAAATTGTCATTTAAATTTTGTCTACAAACTAATATTTTTAAATACCCTTTTTTTTTTAATTGTAATCTATCATACATAAAGGCTATCATACATAAAGGGTTACTTAATAAGCGTTAAAAATTGAATTTAGGATAACTCGTCGTTAAACAGAAAATCCTATATGATACAGTTCAATGGCCCCTATAGACTTTTGTGTGCATCAGCATTCATTATTTGTCAATGATAACAAACGCTATTGAATGACAATAAACAAAGATACTTGTAACAATAAGAAAAGCAAGTGTTTTAGTTTCTGATAACGGAATAATAGGTGTCTGTATGGAGCATGTCGATGACGTCAAAGCATTGTTTGTACAATACATATCATTACAAACGGCTGTGTGCGACTAATCACTGTTGCTAATTGAGTTAATCATCTCTGATATATATTTTCGATCTATTTTAGTCTGTTTGTCCATAGAGTTTTTCAACTGTTTACATGTCTTAATTTTTTTATCACCTAACTTATAAGCTCTATCATATGTCAAGGGACCTGGTGTTTTCCTTTGAGGACGCACCTAGGACTCCCGGCAATATACAGGTTGAAGAACAATGCTTGATTTTTGTCGATAGGAGGAGTCTGGCCTCCATGAGTTTTCCACACGTAATAAAAGCTTGGACTCGCACATTACTTTTACAATCTTTAACTTCATACAAACCGTTCCCAAGCAATAATTTTTAAGAAAATTTGCTTCAGTTGTGAAATTAATTTTAACTAAAATTTTATGCCAAAGCTTTCGAGGTGATGCATAACTGTATGAGAAGTTCGTAGAAGGATTCTCACCGTGTTTTAGTAGAACGCCAGTCGACGCCACATCTCTTGACCGAACCAAACTTGTAACCACAGTGCTTAAGTACGAGTTACTGAAAACTAAAGTTTGTAAATCTTTTGTATAGAAACTACCATGGACTTATTCCATGGGATCCATACGATTTGTCGGATGTGAACCAATCAAACCGCAACTTCAACTTCTTTTGTCATAGGTTTGTGGAATGACCTTGCGTTGAGATATACTATAAATTTACTTAAGATGATTTAATGGTTGATGATTATAAATGAATAAACTATCCATTAAAATAAAAATCACAAAGAATCTTAGAAAATATTTACTTTGTGAATAATTCATTTGGAAGGATAAAAGTCATTTAAGGTAACTCCTTTACGATTTATGGAATAATTTGCTCTATTAGACCACCACACGAAGCCTCTAGCTAATCGTTTCTGTTATTAAGCACCATACTATTATGAAAGGCTCCAACGAGCAAATTTACACATTGAACTATTAAACTGAATATTGGATTTAGAAGTACCTAACTTAAATCTCCATAAAATTGCACAAATAGTTAATTACTCTTGTACCAAAAACGGCAGAAAGATCCTTATTATTTTTCTCGAAACAATTGATTTCTGCAATGCGTGTGACATTAAAAACTTTTCATGTTACGAAAGAGGGTGTCCCGTAAACCTCGAAATTTCGCATAATAAATAATCAGTAGAACGTACACCAGCAATTATTATATAAGTAATTTGCAGCTCCTAAGTTCTGTATGTTGATAAGAATAGTATTATTTTAAAGATTGCCACGTCAACAGACATCAAACTAGCTACAACTAGTCACAACCACCAGAAGAGCAATTTTATCCGTAATTACTATAATTCTGGTGTAATAGCCCATTGCAATGCTGTTACTTTACTTTTATAATGGTATGTTATTACGAGAATATCTTCTTAAACCAGTTGTTTGGTCTGTTTTCAAAAATCTCAATACTACAATATGGATTTCTTTTAGAATGTAACTTTTTATTGAAGACAGCATTCTTATCGATGGTTTCGAAACAGCTGAATACATCGCTGATATGATAACTGATACCGAGAACGGCGGTTGATTGATTACAATCACAATCGTGGCGTCAAAATCGATAACAGAGGCATTTTTCCTTATTTTATGACTCTTTCTCGACTTTGGCTCCTATAAGTCGAAAGTCTTAGCATCTTTGTAATTTAGGTGTCTATTTAAAACAGGTTCGATGTTCATTATTACCATCTTGGTAACGTGTTCTATTTAACATGTAATTTCATGTCACTCTATACTTATATAATTGTCACTTACAATGCAATTGCGTCCGTTTATCCTTCAATATACAACATAACCAACCTAATGAATATTATCTTTGTAATTTTGTAAAGATAACTGTACGTGTGAATGGTGCAAATGTGATCATATACAAGTGTAGTGAATATTTAAACATATTTATTATTTAATAATATAGATTGTAAATGAGGACACAAAACATGGAACGTTACAAATCTCAAGCGTATCGATGGCGTGCTTCCAACGACAGTGATTTAAGATTAAACTAGTGCATAGTGCTCGTAAAGTCTGATTTTTAGACTGCAAATTATTTATTAGTTAGTGTTTATATTGTGTGGATTATGCTGATCAATACATATTTGGACACGGAAGATTTCGTGCATCTATATTACCCTGAGGATGAGCCTACGGCTGCACAGGGCTGTGGCGCCGGTGCGCGGATGGCCTCCAAGTATACTCCGAGACCACCCTCGCCTGAGTACTCACAGGTTTGTAATACCTTAATACTTCTGTTTCCATAGTGTAAATATATTCCCGGCGACAATGCGACCTTGATAAATAACAGAAACAACAAAATGCATCACAGCGATTAATTAAAATCATATCGCATGATCTATCAGTGTAATAGGATTTCATAGGAAACAACACAAATTGATATCTGATAATAAATAACACCAAATCCGTAACAGCCAGCCGCTAGGCTAGGACCTGCACTCATAATTTCGTGGGAGTGATCATACATGTCATACAGCCACCTTGTAGACTCAATGCGGAATGACAAACGCAGATTGTTGCTTAAACATTTTCAAACAATCCATAAAGCTTCCCAACTTTTGAGAGCTCTCGCGATGAAGAAATGTATACACATAACACAGCCCAATGTCAACTGTTGGGCCGCGGATCACCTGGCGTGATCATCTTGCCTGGTCGGAGGATCTTCTCATTGTGTTAAAAGAAAAAACCCACAACGTTCCCCCAGTTGAAAAAGTTATCGAACACTGCGATATTAAATATTACAGTTTATGACCATATTTCACCTTGTATTACAAGGCTAAGCAAGCTATGGAATTGTCTGGACCAAACAATTATCTGTAAAAGACCACCGCACGTTGCACGCAAGTAACACGCGAACTAAACAGATCACGTTTATCGGCTCTTGGATGAAACTAATTGATAGAATACTTACTTTAAGACAATTGAGATGCTCAATGTTTACATTGACCTCATCGGAATAGCATGTAATATTCATAAAATTACCGGGTGACTCCGACTCGACGCGCCCAGCTAAAAACCTTACACCTAGGAACTTGAAGATCTTAGATTGAGTTGCTCTTATAATGTAAACAATGTAGGTAGTATGATGGTATGATATAAAGTGACATTTTTGTAGCTATTTCCGCAATATTCAGTCATGAAACGCGATATAAGGGTTGTTAGCTACAAAATTTTTAAAAAAATTACTTCTACCGAATTCGATATTCGACCCCTAAGGGGTTAATATAGGAGGTTGAAGATTATAGTGATTTTGAAAATGGTTAGGGCAGTACTCTATTTTTTTAATCACTCACTATCATCTGAGAGCATAAAATACAGCAGACTGTACCTAAACTGCTGCTATCTATAGTGATGGTATTTAGGTCAGTGATATTAACCGTATGCGAAGTTTACGGACGGGCGCTGTCATTTCTGTCTGGCAGACAACTAAATCAGCATTATCGCACATTATAGTTCTTTGGACCGTCAGACAATTTTCTAAAGCTATTTGTTCAAAGTTACAGAGTTACAAGTTGTGTGTAAGTATTGGAACTCTCATCCCTGAGATCAATTCACTAACATATCCAAATCTCTATAATATATATTAATGAGTAATAATTATATGGCGCCATTACATAATGCAAACCTTACGTGTTCTTGAATATAAATTCGGTTGATCAGCATACAAAAAAGTAGCGGATGTGTTTGTTTTTTATCGCGTAGTTATTTTACAGAGGATATCTGACGTTTGAAATAAAAAAGGACCATTTTTCTATTAAACCTAATACTTAAAGAAAAAATCCGCTCAATCTGGGCCGTATCCCAGAACGTTTATCAATACTCAAGAAACACTTGAGAGTAGTATTTATATGGCAAAACCTAGTCTTAAGCGTCGATTGCGTATTGAGAAACGTTCTGGAATTGCATCTAATATTCATAAAATTAAATCCCATTATTTATAATTAAAGCCCTTAAATCGCAAACTTGTTTCAATCGATTGTGTTGGGTCTGTGTATTTTGCCACTTGTCTTTTCAATTTAGCTATGAATTTATTCAAGTCTTGTCAAACCCAAATATTGTGAAATAATTAAGGCTATCTCTATCCTATTACCTCGCTCTCCTGTTTTTAATTATCTTTCAAGGTTAAATTTCCTGCTTAACGTTCATAAAAAGTGGGTGTTGTTATACCATGGTTTTGTTCTAGATACTGATAAACTCGTGGTTATATGTAGTTAAATTAGGATATACCTTTACTTATAATATTATCAGTAGTTTGTCCAAATTTCCTGCTTAACGTTCATAAAAAGTGGGTGTTGTTATACCATGGTTTTGTTCTAGATACTGATAAACTCGTGGTTATATGTAGTTAAGTTAGGATATACCTTTACTTATAATATTATCAGTAGTTTGTCCAAAGTACAACTACACTCCCGGACACCTAAATCAAGCCACCTTGATTTTTTTGGTTTGGAGTACTAACTAACGATCTTCACGCTGTATCCCTGACGGGGTAGTCAGAGAGGACAGATCGCCAGGCTTCGCGATCCATGCATACTTCTTCCGCTTCTTCGAGATTCATCAATCGCTTCATACACGCACGTCTGGGTATCCGAGTACTTTTGACCTTTCCGTTTTTGAGCAATCTGCTCACGTGGTCTTCATATGTAAGTCTCGGCCTTGGTTTGGAGTACTGTAACTTATAAAAGATGTATGTAGAAGGAAAATGTTTTGATGCAGTTTTGCAGCTGGTATACTCATCATTCATTTAGAGTGCCACTGTTCTAAATTTGAACTACAGTTTATTAAAAAAGTTGAGTTACGTTGAAACAAGTCCATTTTAGCTTTTTTCAAGGAAAAAAATCTAATCGATTTTTAAATAAAAACATGTTTAACATGAATAGAAATGTTTATTTAGTAACTTGTATTTCCTCCCAGTGCATTTATGACAGCTTTCATACGGTTTGGCATAGAATTAATCAATGTCGTTATGACATGTTGAGGAATGTCCTCCCATTCTTCCAAAATTACATTTTTGAGCTCCTGCATGGTTTGCGGGGCAGGATGATGAGCTCGAACACGCCTTTTCAGCTCATCCCATAGATGCTCTATAGGATTCATATCAGGACTTCGCGCTGGCCATCTCATAACAGTGATACCAATGTCATTTAAGTACTCCCTGACGATTCCCGCAGTATGGGCCCTTGCATTCATCATGCATTAAAACGAAATCTTGGCCAAAAAATCCAGCATATGGCATCACGTGGTGCTCTAAACATTGGCGAATGTATCTATTGCCATCTAGGGGCGGCAGTCGTGGTCCCGTCACTGCCTCTAGCTCAGTTTTGCCTTCCATAGAGATTCCTCCCCAGACTGTCCATTATCCTCCACCATAACTCACTTTCTCGTCAATACAGCATTGCGCGCAACGCTCGTTCTGTCTTCGGTACACCTTACTCCTTCCGTCATTACCGTATAGCATTATCTTGGACTGATCTGTGAAGAGAACCTGGCTCCATTGATGTCGAGTCCAATTTAGATGCTCGCGCGCAAACTCTAGGACGGGCTATTCGGTGTGCTCTTGTCAATTTGGGTCCATTGGCTGGCTTATGGGGCTTTAAACCACGTTCATTGAGTCGCCTTCCAACGGTCCGAGCACTTACAGCCACTCCGTGAAAGTCCCTGAGCTGTTCTTGTATCTGAACAGAGTTAAGGCGTCGATTTCGTAAGCTAGTAGTGACAATGTATTGATCTTGTCTTGCCGTTGTCACTCGGTAACGAGGTCCTCCTGTTCGCCGAACGAAGCCGCCAGTCTCCAAGTATCGGTGGTACACTCTTTGAACAGCGGAACGACTTATGTCAAGTTGTGAACTCACATCTCGCTGACTTAGCCCAGATTGAAGAAGTGCTACAGCTTGCAGGGCTACTTCAGGTGAAGTATCCATAATTTTATAGCCAAAAACGGTTCAAATTATAGAAAAATAACTAAACTAAACTTTGGTTAACAACAATTGTGAAAATTCAAACCAAATCGACATCAAACTGCTTCAATAGCAACTTTCAACAGTCATTATTTTTTTCAAATCAGTGACAAAGCTCGGCTTTTGTTCTTTATTTTAAATTCTAAAATTCAAATTTGGAATAATACATACGGGAAATTCTCCGATCCAAATTCAAGTGAGTGATAGCTTTTTTCAGATTGATGTTCAAATCCGAATCTTCTCTTAAGTGTGCTTTGTTTACGTGAGACGAGCTCGTTTGACAATTCAATAAATAAACGTTCCGTTATATTATAATATGAAGCAGGGAAATTATATTTTATTACTATATAAATATAATATTAATATTTCATCAATAGTATTTAAGTGTAGGCGAGCAACATGCTTGTTAATGAGTTTACATCGCTACAATAGGCAATATTTTATTACATTTATTCATATTCACAATATATTATTTGTAATAGATTGATTTTCGATAGCATAATTGCGTGATACGGATAATTAAGTTGAAAATGTGAAAACAAATTAGACAACAGCATCAAATC
Source organism: Thumatha senex (assembly GCA_948477245.1). Taxonomy (NCBI): domain Eukaryota; kingdom Metazoa; phylum Arthropoda; class Insecta; order Lepidoptera; family Erebidae; genus Thumatha; species Thumatha senex. The sequence goes on along the minus strand of OX419744.1, from coordinate 20,145,197 downwards.
AATACTTGAAATTAGTTTCAGGTGAACAAACCCTAAGTCACATTCTATGATAAGATGGATCCTTAAAACTTGATCTGGTCTTAAAACTAATTTCATATGGTCACAGTTCAAACGATACTTCAGATGTCTTTTAAAACACGGGCCTAGTCTTGTGACTCATTACGGAAATATGTTTACGTTACGCTACACTGTCATTGGGGAACAGATGGTTTCAATGTTGTTGTTGTTGTTTTTTAGGGTTCCTCTGAAGGCAAGAAATAACATTAATAGTATAATCTTAATGAGTGAGGAACGATTGACGAAGAATATATATTGTTCAAAAGTAGAGGGTAGAAGGAGTCAGGGAAGGCCGAGACTTACATATGAAGACCACGTGAGCAGATTGCTCAAAAACGGAAAGGTCAAAAGTACTCGGATACCCAGACGTGCGTGTATGAAGCGATTGATGAATCTCGAAGAAGCGAAAGAAGTATGCATGGATCGCGAAGCCTGGCGATCTGTCCTCTCTGACTACCCCGTCAGGGATACAGCGTGAAGATAGTTAGTTAGTTAGTTATCTTAATGTCGTCGGTGTTAAACCATTTATAAGTCGAAAAGACTTAACCTACTCACGTATTTCAATGCTGTGGAAATTTCAAACATAATCATGACCATTCGCAGGTATAACAAAACCCATTGGGTCGGACTTATAATCTTGAATTTTGTGAAAAGGTTTTGTCCGAAAAGTTTTCAGATTTTATTTGAGTTTTTCGATTAAGTTTTCTGATTGTATGATTTTGGGTTCAGGACGGTTAGTTCCACTAAATAGTTCCATTGATGGGTCCATTGTTATCTTACAACTCCGTTATAAACCGTACCATTTGAATTTTATAACTATTCTTTAGTACTCAATGAATTCCTTTCCAAGCTTTTTGTGAAAAAAATATACACTGGATTTTTTTTATATTATTGAAATTTTTGATCCATACCTACTTACAAGACACTGCTTATAATAATTATTATTAAGAGACAGCTCTAAAAGCGTCACGTATTTGAACCATAAATTTAAGCTAATTTGTTTATACCAGGGAATCATAACAATCAGTATAGTAGCTATAAACCTTGAATGAGCCTTTCAAAGCAATTCATGGCCTCCATTTGGGTTGAATGACATGAATGGATTGATTGAACAAATTGTGAATCTTGCATTCATTCACTCAGTGTAACAATGGCTAGTTTGACCGACTGCATATGGTGAGTACAACAAGAAAGAAAATAAAGTAATGAGTTTCATAATATTTCTTCGAAGGAACCTCTTCGAGTACCTGCTTACCTAGTCAATAGAAATAAGAGTCGACTCGTCTTTTTATGGTTCCATTCTTAAAGTTTTATAGTGGCAAGCCTTTGTTTCGCCCACTACTCATTTACTCTCATTGTTACGATGTTTCATCGTATGGCGTTATATATGTATACAAAATTACAATAGTACGTGTAACTTTAGTCTCATTGGGCTTTAAATACGAAAATAACTCATGATTCAACAACGCCATGAGAAGAATTGCAAGTCACGCAATACAAAATGCCCTGCCGATAATAAGCTCTTTGCAATTTTACATATTTGTATCGCTTCCTGGGATGCTGTCCACACGTTGACTTCGAACGACCTTATTTCTACAGCCTACACACAGTACAGTTGCATTAGTCACAGTGTCTATTGCAAGCTTAGGTTTCTCCCTCCCGTAGTATGTCGGTTGGCTAATACAAGACGCTTGGTAGGTAGCGTTTCAAAAGCAGATTTGATTGTTAAATATAACGATTCTGTTGCTTCTTTGTTATTCATGTCCTCCTAGTCATGACACATTATGGACATGGCTTCAAATGACTGTTTTTACGTAATGTGGCGTTCAAGAAATTGCTACCAACTAAAATTTTATTTATCCTCAATTCTTTAAAAATATAGTTACATCAATTTAAATTTACAAATGACAAAAATTGGTAGAAATAAATAAAATTTATGGAATTATCAGTACCATCTCTGGGAAATACTTTATCAAACCAATTAAAAACAATATATGATATTTCTCAAACAATAAAAACTTTTTTAAGTGAAGTTGGTTAATACAATGTGTGAGCTTATAGAGATGTCAAGGTAAGTAATAATAATTGCCTAATTGAATATTTTCACACAGGCAGGACGGAAGCCACGACGACATAAGACATTATAATGATGGATATAATGCTGAGAGTTTTGTTTTACTTGGATATTTTTTTTTTTTTTTTTTTTTTGCCGACCTACAGGCATTAGTCACTAATATGAAAGAGGGGTGTGAAAGTAAGGGTCTCCGCTTGAATGCAAGTAAAACTAAGGTTCTAGTATTTGAAAGAGGTGACGTAAGAACTAAATGCGAGATTAGAGTAAACCAGGAACGTCTAGAGCAAGTGAATGAAATTGTGTATTTAGGAAGTATGTTTAGCGCGGATGGAAGATGTGATTCGGATGTAGAACGGCGAGTAGCTGCCGGAAACAAAGTTAACGGTGCTTTGTCCCAGTTAGTAAAGCGACAAAGCATCGTAAAAGAAGCACGAATGGCGATTCATAACGCAGTGCTAGTGCCAACTTTGCTTTACGGTAGTGAAACCTGGGTATGTCAGCAGATGCATGAAAGTAAATTGAATGCTGTGGAGATGCGATCACTTCGAAAATTGTGCGGCGTTACCTTGGCCGACCGAATACGTAACGAAGTGATACGCAATATGGCAGGTTTGAATGAAAGTGTCAGCGTTAAGCTGGAAAAGGGCGTGCTCCGTTGGTTTGGACACGTCCAACGAATGAGTGAGGAACGATTGACGAAGAATATATATTGTTCAAAAGTAGAGGGTAGAAGGAGTCAGGGAAGGCCGAGACTTACATATGAAGACCACGTGAGCAGATTGCTCAAAAATGGAAAGGTCAAAAGTACTCGGATACCCAGACGTGCGTGTATGAAGCGATTGATGAATCTCGAAGAAGCGAAAGAAGTATGCATGGATCGCGAAGCCTGGCGATCTGTCCTCTCTGACTACCCCGTCAGGGATACAGCGTGAAGATAGTTAGTTAGTTAGTTAGTTGGATATTTTTTGGATCGTTTGGTAGCTTGTTGCTCGGAGATTACACTCCTACGGTTAGCGTACAACCAGTGGTTACAACCGGTTGAAGTAGATACTTCAGGGAGCGTAAAAAGTCACCTCAGTTACTTTTCCACATTATCACCTTGATTAAGAACACCTTTATAGGTGATGGGACCCCCAAGATTTTCTGGGCCCAAACGACCTCACCTGCTAGTGGTGCACCAACTGACTAACGGGCGAGGCAATGAACCAAGTACAGAGGGTTTAGAAGGTCTAGACTGTAGTCGCTCCAAACAATGTCAAAAATCAAAAGATAGCTGTTCCTAGCATTCAAGTGGCGCACCAACTGATTAACGGGCGAGGCAACGAACCAAGTACAGAGGGTTTAGAAGGTCTAGACTGTAGTCGCTCCAAACAATGTCAAAAATCAAAAGATAGCTGTTCCTAGCAATCACCGTCGCTAATCACATACTACCCTAAATGGCATTGGTGAATCACGAAAACTGATTATTATTACCCAGAAATACTATTCAATAAAACTGATTACCTACCAAGCAAAACAAACTTGAATGACTTGATATAGATTTGAATCGGCATTTTTATTTTAACAATCAAATTAGGTTAATAGTATAAACAGGTTACATGTTTAATGTTATAAAAAAAACGTCAGTATGGTTTAAGATGTACACAATTATAATTCGGTATGTACAATATGAAATCTACAAATATAAATATATCAGTATTTTTACATTTTTCAAATACCTACTTAATTTATTACGCATATTTTCATTTATAAATTGGTAGATTTTCCACTGCTGTTATTTATAACAGCAGTGGAAAATTTTGATATTTATATCTAATTAAGTATATTAGTACAGGCACAGAGTTAGTCCGCATAAACCCGCATGCATATGATTATTAGACAACTATTAGGTATTTCCTTATTTAATACTACAGTTCCAGCCAATTTACAGATGAGACGAACGTTATAGCACTCTCAATAAATTTTAAGGCTATTAATGACAAAATAGTAAGACTAGCTACCATCCATTAATTTAATTTAATGTTTTGCATCGGAGAAATAACTCAGGAGGGAGTCCTGCAGCTGTATGGATATGATCTGGTGGTCTGGTTCAGGATAAGAATAGACATCTATCATTTTTGTACATCTTTTCAACTCAATGTATCCATAGTTGATTTGGAACCGCTGAGGAGATTGCAACGCAGTCCAAGTATCTATCGAATCAAAAACAGTCTCACCACAAACGGTCGGTTTAAGTCTTCTGTATCACCTGTCGCAGCTTATTAGTGTGGTGTATGTTACTGAAGCTTTTTCGGAAACCGGCTTGAGTTGTTATTTGTAACCTCTGAAAGCCTATTAGATTAGTCGATCAGAAACGCAGACAGCCACTCAGTTGGTTGTCTGGTGTGTTATTGTTATTCAGCTGTATCAGAGCTTCAATCTCGTACAATCTGCCGTCTGAGATATCTTCGTCGTATTCTGGGTCCCGGATATTATCACATTTAATTTCAACATGAGAGAAACTTATCTAGTTCTAAGTTGTGTAAAACTTACATTTTTCGAATTCAGAATATTAGTCTTATGTATTTAGAATAATCCTATAGGATGATAGTACGGTACTATTCAAACTAAACGCCAAAGTAATATTGATGCTATTAGGACCCCAGTACTCTTTTACAAGATTTAGACGTAAAATTATAATAAAAAGAATCATGTTTTCTGATTACTACAACCAAACCTGTTTACATAATTATTTAGTTAAAAAACTAGCTTTAGCAAACTTTAAACACATACCTTTTTTAGTATAAATTTTTAATGTTTACCATCCTTGTGCGCAATAATATGAGGTGAATAACCCACACTTCAAATTCAACGAGTATTAACCAAACAGTATCGAATGTATCCTTACTCAATCGAAAACCATAAAACCGTGGGGTTATACTAGCTGGATGGATTATTGAACGAGTCTGTACTAGGAGCCCACACGCACAGCTTTGATGACTCTTTTAATGATCCCAAGTACGTTTTAGTACTGCTGCTTCTATTTTATACGAGCCATAAAATTACGTATATGTATAGCACTATTTATGGTTTTCAGTATTCTTTTAATTACTGTTCTTTAATCCAATTTTGTAATTAGGCAACGGAACAATGCCGTATGCACGACAAGAAAAAAATGTGGTGAAAAAAAACGATCCGGCACCATTTATTAAGCTTTGCCGCATAATATCTACAAATTCACGCCATTTCTGTCTTATTTCATGTAAGTGAAGCGTACAATAGACTAAAATGTAGAATTACAAAAAAAAAAATGGTGGAACTGGTTTTAGTGCGCAAAAGTTATGTAGTTCGTTGAACTTGGTAGGGTGAATGAGCCGGGTAATTCGTGGGTGTATGACGCCTACAATCAAAGAATGTTTTAATGCTGATATACCCTGATATATAATCCTTAGATGAATTAGGTTCATCCACGTCAAAAAAATTAAGCATACTGCAACAATTTGTCTGAGACGTTCCATACAATTGGCGCCCAACGTGGGGTACCAATTATAACCCGGGGGCTAGATATCCAAGCAAGCAAGGAGCTCTACAACACAAACCTTGGTAATTTTGACGAAATTGTATACTGAATAGTTATGTTACATTTGATTGGAACAACCAGAACCGTCTCGACTCCAAACTACATGAAATTGAAAAAATAAGATTGCGTGCAGATACATTATTAGGCGTTTTGTAGTTAGTTTCACGATTTGTATATATTTCTAAACCTATACATACAGTTTTAACTACTCAACATCAACTATGCGAACAGAAGTCAGACAAACATTTCTTTACGACGAAATTTGTTACTTTCTACGATAATATTTAAAGGTTATTGTTTCTCATGCTTCCTTAGTACTTACATGTGTAGACGTAAAGGCATGAATATATCAAAGTATTCTACTTACTTCCTTAAAGTAAAGGCCACACACAGCCAAACAAACGCACGACCTTCAAATTCCGTAGCTATTGAAAGTCTTACCGATATTATATAAAATGTGATTTTTTTATTGTGTTCCTTGATATTTTATACATGTAATATTATACTTACAGATAGCTTTACATTACAGATCATTTTGACTGACACTTTGTTTCCTAGATTCGTTATGAATAAGATTCTATGAAGTACATAGTACATGTCTTGTTACTGTAAACAAAGTCACGTTTATTTTATTTTAAGATCTCCGTTGCCAAATATGATTGCTACGACAGTGTCAGTACATCTCTTGTTACCGTAAACAAAGTCACATTTATTTTATTTAAATAAATGAAGCGCTCGTGGCCAGGCGGTCTCAGTGTTCTGTAAACGATCACTGAGTTACGCATCTTTCACTATGGCTGGTCCTCGGATGGGTGACCACTTTGTGGCATTTACATTTGCGAGCGTTTCCGTGCTTCGGAAGGCACGTTAAGCCGTTGGTCCCGGTTGCCAGTAAAATGGCAGTCGTTAAGCCTGGTTGAATGCCTTATGGGCAAAAAATTTCAACAGCAGGTAGCCACAACCTGCGTCTGTCTATTTCAACACGGCAATGGGCTCACCACCTATTACCTGGGACAGGAATCCACACGGTGAAAAGTGGGCATATAATATGCCTCTGCCACCCCTTCGGGGATAAGGCGTGATGGATATTTATTTATTTTAAATAAATACCTCCTTTATTCCTGAAGTCTCGTTCTATGAAATAGTTTCTGTTTGTCAAATTAGACCTTTAGACTAAATGCAACATTTACAATGTGAAAAATATCTCAGAAAAAAAATCGCTGTCTAGCTTGGTTGTATTTACTATCATGTTCTTGAACACATGACACGTTTTCTGTGAGTTATACTCGGTTACATGTTTTGTAAGCAAGGTCGCTTTCTAACAAGCTCTAGTATCTGGTAAAACAAGTCAAACATTATGACACCGAATGTTGTAAGCAGTTCAGCAAATCATAAAGCCGTATCTGATTTTAAACTTGCACGCGTGTTTCCCTTGGTCTTACAATGCGGGTCATGAAATTGTATCTAGACCAACTATCAGTCCTTTAAGCCTATCATAGATAATGTGAATACCATAGTGTGTGCCCTTGTGAGTGGCCTTTAATTTTAAACACGTCTATTTTAATTAATCGGTGTAACTAGGACAACATACTGTAAGCGTTCAATTATAGATTGAATACATAAAGTTTATTAATATTGTTGCCAGTAAAATGGCAGTCGTTAAGCCTGGTTGAAGGCCTTATGGGCGGCTTGAAAACTTCAGCAGCAGGTAGCCACAACTTGCGTCTGTCTATTTCAACACGGCAATGGGCTCACCACCTATTACGTGGGACAGGAATCCACACGGTGAAAAGTGGGCATATAATATGCCTCTGCCACCCCTTCGGGATAAGGCGTGATGGATATTTATTATATTTATTATTTAATATTGTGAAAAACAGCAATTGTTAAAACAGCATTTCAATCAAGCGTCATCAGTGAATCATATGTTCGAAGAGTTTATTTACGGTGTTTGTTAGTAGTTTGCATACAAAGAGAAAATATCAAAATGCATCTGGTTTTACTTATCACACCTATTATAAATGCACAGAAATTTAAAACAAAACTGCTTAAGTTTATCTACAAATATTCTATAACCTTCTATTGTTCCTACAATATATTAAAATTTATTCACAAATCTTTCTCCTTCAAATTCTTAAAGTAGTGACAAAGTACAGACGGAAAGAGTACCAGGCAACCAGAAGTTTCCAAGAGAATAGTTAAATAGAGCAGTTACGTTATGACACGCTTCTAGTAACAAAGTGCTACGGCGACTGTGTATTGTGTGTCGGATAGTAGTTTCGGTTATATTCCGATACCGCATATCAATAAATAAATATAACAGAAAGAGAAAACTTTCTTTGTCTCGCTTCTGTCTCCTTGTAAGAACCCTTAAAGGATAAGACCAGTGAGATAATAATTTAGTACTAAATTAAACGTGTATAATATACCTAATTGAGCAATTCTCGGGTTAGTTTCAAAGGACATTTGGAAGGTGCCTTTGTGTGTAGTCTTAGTGCTTTTGTGTTAAGCGTGTCCAATGCGTTACTTCAGAAGATATTACTTCAGTGGATACGATTATGTCTCGGACGTTTCTTGTTACAACATAGGTCATGTGCTGGAAGTATTATGCGGAATGGGAGTAAATATTTTTTTTTCTTTATTTTGTCTTCATATAGTAGTTGTTTATTTTGTAAGGTCATAAACGTTGAAGGAATCCGAAGTTCGTATAAAACGCTGTTATGCTTGACTCCAAGGCATACTGGATACGTTCAGATCATGGGTATTGGTACGTTATTATCATAGTGCTAAGTGCAACAAAAGTGAAATATTAAATGTGCATACAATAGATTCTTAACATTCTACGTTATTTTTGCCTTAACTCCTGTACTAGGATCTTCAGTTATATTCACAACTCAATATTTGTAGACACTAAGCACGAACTGGCAAGAGATTAAGAAAAATTAAGTGTTTTATCTTTGTGTAAAAAATATACAAGAAATGAAAGAAGTTGTATTCTTCTGTTATAAAGCTACGCTAAAGTTAGAGAAAATATAATAAAAAAAAAGAATGTCATGTCATACATTTTTGGAATTGAATTTGAAATGAGCGCTTGCCTTAGCGCAATGCTCGTCGCGGCGTGGCCACTTCTTTATTATATTACGGATATGACTATCTAATGATTACCACTTTGTGGCATATAATACGAGTATTATGAGTATACTGAAACCCTAAAAAAATAAATCTGTAACTACATAACAAAAGAAAACAAAATATCTCGTACGATGTCCTTTATACAATCTTATCTAATATTAAAGAAAAAAGTCGTAACCAGTTTTCCCATTGTCCCCAGGTTGTAATTCCCTCACCAAACGAGATGAGCGACCGCGAGCGCTACAGGGCACCTCCCCAGCCTGAGCCTCCACCACACCGCGTGCGGGCCGCAGACTCGCACCCGCGCGTGCGGACGCAGTACGATGAGCCCGGCTTGGATGCGGGATTCACTCCTATATGTGGCGAATTTGTACAGGTAAATACACATTACTATTATATTAAGTACCCGTGAGATTTCGGAACGTATACAGATGTGAAACCGGATGGACACATTTGCATCAGCTGATCCCACCACTAAGGCCCGTATTCCAGAACGTTTCTCAATACTCAATCAACGCTTGAGAGTAGTATTTATAAGGTAAAATCTAGCCTCAAACGTTGATTGAGTATTGAGAAACGTTCTGGAATACGGACCGACCTCTGTTTCATTAATTTCTATATTTTTTTGTTAGAAGACTTAGAAGTTCACATTCCATTCCCATTCCACCTACGATCCTTTAGATTATATTGAGCATACATAACATACTAACTGTGAAATATGATTCACTAGGAACACGTATTTAGATGGTAAATACGTGTGTGTGTGTACTCCATACTTACTCATAGTGATGCATGAATAACCTAGTAATATTTAGTCATACTATTGATAAAACCTTATGTAATTATTTCACACTTTCTCGTATTTGATAATAATGGCCACCAAGTTTTGTTTATCATGAAATTTGAACTTATTGCATGTCTCTACCTACCATTCGGGGCGAGGCATGTATAAATATGTAAGTTTTGTTTATCTGAGTGGATGTAAATAGAAACATATAGTTTAAAAACAATATTGTACATACACAATGGATGATTCGAGACATGTTATTTAATACATACTTATCCAGTAGATCGTGGTCTGGTTTGGCTAATGGAAGAAGCTTATTATTATTTTTTGTCAGTTTGTACTTCCAGAATAACAGCTTTGCATACATACATACATACATATCGTTACGCTTGTCTCCCATCGGGGTAGGCAGAGACTATGGCTTTCCACTTGCTACGATCCTGGCATACAACTTTCGCTTCTTCCACTTTCAAAAGTGTTTTCATACACACACGTCGGTTAAGGGTACTCTTGACCTGACCTTTTTCCAAAATGTCTTCTATTTGATTGACATATGTACTTCGAGGTCGCCCCTTACCAGTTTGCCCATTCACTCTCTTCTGAGAAATCTGGCTTAGTTAGCCTACTTTCATCCATCCTCTCCACGTGTCCGAACCATCTAAGCATACCTTTTTCTATCTTAGTCACTACTTCTTCTACTATACCGCAATGTTCCCTTATCACACTGTTCCTTTCTTTGTCCATCAATTTCACTCCAGCTATACTCCGCAGACTTCTCTGCTTTACATATGAAAGTATATATAGCAACTTCGTAATAAATAAATTATAAAATAAATAGCTGTAACACAACAGGTTAAATGATTCAGAATTATCTAATCATTAACTTTATTTGCGATTTTTTTACTTGCAATAAAGTGCAATTTATAGGTTGGTTGTCTTTTTGAAAAAACCTAGCGTTTTACAAGCAATAAGGAAAACTAACAGATAGATTATAGTTTTCTTATTTATTTATAGACATAACTCCATTTACGTAATTTGCATTTGAAAGTGAAGTGACCTTATTTTATTTGTCGGGTATGGTCAGGGGTGGGTTAATCAGTAGGGAATAGGAGGGTGTAGCCATTCAAGTGACATTTGTATTTCATAACGCTTTATATTGAACCTTAAATTTAAATTATATTATTTGTAATAATTGCTATATTATTATTAATTAATTAAGTACAAACTACTATTACTATTTATTAGTTATTACTACTACAGAATATACTATTGATTTATCCGATTACAACAGACACGCGTGTTTATACGTTGTCAATTAAAAGGCGCAGTCACCGAAATGATTCTCGATAAATATTATGTAACTAACTGACCTCTACGACTTTGATCCTTTTAAATCTATCGTTTATTATTTTTTCAATAATATACCCCTGACTACCCCGTCAGGTATACAGTTTAAATATAGTTTAGTTAAGTTAATAATTTATTATAATTTGCCCGATTTCTTGACATTTATGATTACTGCTCCTCTCTCCTAGGTAGTAGCGTAAATATATACTATATTCCTCAGTAAATGGGCTATCCAGCACAAAATAATTTTTCATTACGAAGTGGTAGTTAGATAAGCGCGTTTAATTAAACAAACTCTTCAGCTTTATAGTATAGTAGGGACAGATGTCAACCGTATTTTACAACCAATTATGTAAATTTGCGAGTTAATAAGCAAAGTAAATGATAAAACGCACATATTAAGTAACTGGCCCTCTAAGGTTAGTAGGTCCAATGCAGCTGGTTCAATGAACTTCAGGCGACGTTCTGATAGTATTTTAACTTCGGTCTAGTTCTGTCTGGTAATTCTTTGCTCTCTCTTTGTATTTTTTATTGGTCTAAAAATAGGTTTATATGGCTGCGAAGCTTGGCTGATATTCAGATAAGCCGAATTTATAAGTATTTTATTAGTAGAAACTAACTGACCCCCGCGGCTTGCCAGTGATTTTCTTTGAACCCCGTGGCACCCCATTTATTCCCGTCGTTAATTAATTTTAAACGAATTTATTATTATGCCCAAATTTTTCTACTCTGCTCTTCTAGGTAGAAGCTTCCTCAATAAATCGGCTATCCAACTCAAAAATATTTTTATAAATTCGATCCAGTAGTTCCTGAGATTTAACTGAAATCAACTAAACAAACAAACTCTTCAGCTTTATAGTATTAGTATACATTAATATCAACGCATTTTAAAAGTACTTTAAGATCTTGTCTTGTGCTAAAGAGGTTGATCTATGAATTGAATGAATTAATGAATCTGCAGGAGGCGTAAGAAGTATGCATGGATCACTAAGACTGGCGATCTGTCCCCTCTGACTAATCCGTCAGGTATATAGCGTGAACATAGTTTATCAGTTAGTTATCTATAAAATCCTGGTTATTGATGTCTGTAAAGCATGGTTAGCCTTCGGATTCAGCTGAATTAATTACTTTTTATTAGTAAAGATTAACATCAATGCAATTACAAAGCACTATGAGACCTTGTTTTTAAATGAATGATAAGTTGCGTGAGATCGAAGCTGGGTGTCGTGACTTCTCTAATTATTACGCTCCAGTCTCTTTCTCTTCTTGTCTGATCTGGTATTGCGGTTGGTATTATGAACCTGGGATTGTTTTCAATGAAATGAAAAAAAAAGTAAAATAATAATTATAAATAAAAATAAATATCGTTGGGACAACTCACACAACGCCATCTAATTCCAAACTAAGCAGAGCTTGTACTATGGTAACCAGATAACTGATAAACATACTTATATACTTCAAAATACATACATATTATAGATAAATAACACCCAGACACAGAATGAACCATCGAGCTCATCACACAAAGTTTAACCTGGGTGGGAAATGAAATAAAAGGACAATAAAAGTAAGTAAAATAGAACTTCCGAATTCCTCCAGAGTTAAGATAAATGTTATAAGTGGGTTCACGACTGTGGTCAATACAATGGCCGTTGAAATCTAACCCATGCCTTCTTATCCAATATTGTAACTTTTAAACTGACCAATTAGATTCTTAGCTGGATTTACATAGTAAATAATGAATATTTGTGTTCGCAGTGGGTGGGCCGCACGGCAGAGGGCGGCACCATCGCAATGTCTAACTACCGACTACACGTCCAGCCTCGTCGCCGTACAGGCCCCGGCGTCTCCATCCCGCTCCGCGTCATCGACACCGTAGAAATACGTGAAATTCTACACATCCTCGTGCAATGTAAAACAGGACGCCTACTCAAGTGAGTACTCTGTCGCAGGGCTGTTACCTTGGTACACTGGTTTAACATGGGTCCTATTTGTCCTCTCTCTTAGGGTTATTCCCCGGTTACATCCAAATTCTCCAATTTACAGCGAAAAGCTTTGATAATTATTAGCTGTTTTTGTATTTTTGGGAGCTACATGCGTTTGACCTACTCCCAAATTACCTATTGCCTACCTGTGTGTGTGTATTTTTTAAAGAATTTAGTAGCTAACAATTATAGTATTTTCGTAATTCCCTTGAGGTCAACCTAAATAAATGCGTGTTCATATGAATTATGTAATAACCTATGTTTGATCTACATTTCATCGCAAGACTGACTTTTAACTATTATTTAGGCTAACATTGTTTCACTATTTCCTTTTATTCAAATACCCCAAGTATTTGAATAATAAATTATAATCCTTATCAAGAAAGTCGTTTGTTGTTTAAGTACTCGGCTTAGTAACTAGATAGAACAAATTTTGTTGCTATAACATTAAAATGGGGTTAAAAGCTGATAAGCACACGTCATAAAGAAAGCGATATAAATTTTTCCTTTAGTAAATAAGATAAAGATTGTTTAAATTATTTTATTTAATACATTGTGTTACTAAGTTGGGAAAAAGTGGAACAAATATCCTTTGTTCCTGACCAAAGCCGAAGGAAATAATCTTATTAGTCCAATATTCCAAAGAGTCTCGCTTTCAAGTATGTCATACTTATTCTTAATCCTGTAGCAACAATAAACTATTCGGAATATCTTCTGTTTCCTAACGTAATTAATTTCGCTCTCTGAATTATAAATTTGTATGTTAACAAGACTTTTGATACATGTCTGGTCCGATTACAGCTGCCTTTTCCAGCCACTCTAAGTTAGCCCCGGGGCCAAAATTACCAAAACTACTTGACTTGTATTGAACTCATGATATGCTGATAAGCAATGCTTACGTAGTCCAGAAGTTCTTGCCATTGACATTTTTAGAAATTAGCCTAAACTGGACTTCTTAGTGATATTTTAAATTTGGCACATATATCATAATCATCGGATCGTTAGTTCCGGTTGCATCTAAAGCTAAACCAAGCTTTGGGGATTGGAGTACGCTTTACTACTTCACTATCTTTCTCTCGACTTAATTTTAATTTATAATTAGTTTTAAAACTTATATCGGTATGTTTGACTACAATTTTAAGTATGCTTTTTACAGATGCACCTTTAGTTCAGGAGACCAGTGCATGGAATGGTTAAGGAGATTGAACACTGCCCTGGTGCCCTTAAGATCGTGGAAAGATACTTTCGCTGCGGCGTACGCAGCCTGGGCAAAGGAACAACCACCGACTTCCATACACAGAGCTCTTATAACAGCATCAGAAGACAGACCACGACCCTGGTTCAGAACAGAAGTGAGTATCTCTTTGCATGATTAAAGTTGGGCACCTAATAACATTAAAGACGTTTTTTCAAATAATAATGATGAATGTTAGATTTTTATAGCTTAAAATTTTTGACTGATTCTCAATTTTTACATAATTAAAATTATGTAAAACTTGACAACCTACGTATCTATTATCTCAATCCAAAATTTAATAATCCCACTAGTTATCCAGTGGGATGATTTGATTTTAATAAAAAGAATGAAAAATAAAAAGAATTAATTACACTAAGCAAGGACTGTGATCCATCATCGGAGGGAGAAGCGCCGCCATTTTGAGGTCTTTTCGCTACGTATCGAAAGTCCAGTCCAGTCTTAGATTGGTAACCAACCAAAATAGTCTCTTTACAGCACTTAATTTTCGTTTCGATTTCTTTTTCAGATGGAGAGATTAGGTTTCAATACCAGCACTGCATGGAGAGTGACGGAAGCTAACGAGGATTTCAAGTTGTGCCCCTCGTATCCACCTTATCTAGTTGTACCTGCGTCTATCAGCGACGAAGTATTAGACACCGTTGCCAGGTATATTATTGATTTTAAAAACATAAATTGTATATAAATGTTTATGATAGATTTTTTAAACAGTACCCGGTTTTCATATTTATTTCTTCTTTAAATTGTTTTTAATGTTTGTCAGGGTTACTGATGACTAAAAGTAGTAGATTATGTATTGTGTGTACTATGTAAATTGTTTCAATCAACCACCGACTATTATATACAAGACATATTTTATTTTGATGGCATAATCGTTTTAATAGCTCCTTATAGATTCAGAGACCATGAAACTTCTTGCGATAGAGATAAAGCCTTACAAAGCCGAAACTCATTTAAGCTACAAGTACTAGGGTCGCAGAACATACCTAGCGATGTCTAACAATTGATGATGTTCGTTCAGGTTTCGAGCGATGCGGCGGATTCCCACCGTGGTGTGGCGCCACAGAGGCAATGGCGCGGTGATCGCGCGGGCATCTCAGCCTGAGGTGGGCTGGCTGGGCTGGCGCTCGGCCGAGGACGAGCGCCACGTGGCCGCACTCGTCAGCGCCTGCAACGAGGACCGGGGCATGCACCCGCCCACGCCCAACAGGGTAACTAATCTTGTTCTACTTCTTCCCCAGTCCTTCCCTGTCCAACAGGGTAACTACACTTCTTCTCCAGTCTTTCCCAGTCCAACAGGGCAACTACACTTCTTCTGCTTCTTTCTTAGTCTTTCCCTATCCTACAGGGTAACTACACTTCTTCTACTTATTCCCAAGTCTTTCCCTGTCCAACACGGGAACTACACTTCTTCTACTGGAGACTGCAGTTGAAGATGTTCGCAAATATGACCAGACCCCTTCAATTGAGATTCCATTGACCGACAGAGTACGAAACGAATAAAAAAAAAAACGTGTGACACTCGGGGACTGCCGCGGTAAAGCTATTGCATAGCATTTTTTATCAACTTATGCAATTACAATAAATTATTGAGCGAAGCAAAGCGAAGCGAAGCTCCCATGGAGCGACTTCAATGGCGTTTGTAACACTGGGCAGAACTTCGCCATTTCTTATCCGTTTTCGGATTCTGCTACGGAAATCTATTAAAATTATGCAGGTCGTTACGTAGCCCGAATTTCAAAATTCGTACTAACAAAAAAGTTATCCGCAAAAATCAAGTTGTCTATAGGAAAATACTTAGTTTGATTTAACGATTCGCCGAAATTTATGCTGCTAGCATAGGTTACACTTTTGCGACTGCGGCTACCTAGTTTATACTGTACTAGCTGACCCGAATAACTTCGTTAGCGCCACTTAAGAGATTTGTTACAAAAAATGTGATAAATGAAAAACCGCTTGACCGATTTTGTGCAAACTTCACATAAACCATCTACTAAATAGTCCGAACAAAGCCTAAACAGCCTGGACAGGTGAGCCCGTTTTCGAGTTATAAAATTACAACGAAAAGTGACATTGAATTTTATATATATAAAAACTAACTATCTTCACGCTGTATCCCTGACGGGGTAGTCAGAGAGGACAGATCGCCAGGCTTCGCGATCCATACATACTTCTTTCGCTTCTTCGAGATTCATCAATCGCTTCATACACGCGCGTCTGGGTATCCGAGTGCTTTTGACCTTTCCGTTTTTGAGCAATCTGCTCACGTGGTCTTCATATGTAAGTCTCGGCCTACCCTGACTCCTTCTACCCTCTACTTTTGAACAATATATATTCTTTGTCAATCGTTCCTCACTCATTCGTTGGACGTGTCTAAACCAACGGAGCACGCCCTTTTCCAGCTTAACGCTGACACTTTCATTCAAACCTGCCATATTGCATATCACTTCGTTACGTATTCGGTCGGCCAAGGTAACGCCGCACAATTTTCGAAGTGATCGCATCTCCACAGCATTCAATTTACTTTCATGTTTATATATATAGATTATTAATATATAAAATATACCCCGTCAGGGATACAGCGTGAAGATAGTTAAGTTTTTAAGTAAAAATATATATTAGTTCTACAGCTCGTCTCGATCCGTGCGAGCTTTGTACAGTCGTATTATATACATACACGTTAAGCTCGGCCGTGCTCGGTGATGTTCGTGTGAGTTCGGGTGTTAGGTTTTTTTACGTTACGGAATTTCTTGATTAGGTCGCCGCGCTCAAAGCCCGCGATAAAAACTATGCAATAGCTTAAAAATACAAGAGAATCCGGAATTTCTACAGTTTTGATTTATTATTAAGTCATTATATGTATGGTTGTATTAAATAATTTGTTACAGCAAATGAAAGTGCTCCTCATTGATGCCCGGTCGTATGCCTCCGCCATTACCAACCGAGCCCGCGGCGGTGGTTGCGAGTACCCGGCGTACTACGTGTCGGCTGATATCCAGTACATGAACCTACCCAACATACACAACGTCAGGAAAAGTTTCCAAGCGATGAGGACTCTAATAGGGGAGCCTAGCGACTTAGTTAAGTGAGTAGCCTCTTTTACTTTATAATTCTCTGGTCATCCCCGCTTATGCATAATGACGATTTTATGGAAAAGGCGTTTTATGAAAGCTTCTAAGCGATGAGGACTTTAATAGGGGTGCCTAGCGACTTAGTTAAGTGAGTAGCCTCTTTTATTCATGATTGCCTGGTCATCCCCGCTTATGAATAATGACGATTTTATGAAAGCTTCCAAGCGATGAAGACTCGTAATAGGGGAACCTAGAGACTTAGTTATGTGAGTAGCCGCTTTTACTTCATGATTGCCTGGTCATCCCCGATTATGAATAAAGACGTTTTTACGGAAAAGGCGTTTTATGAAAGCTTCCAAGCGATGAAGACTCGTAATAGGGGAACCTAGAGACTTAGTTATGTGAGTAGCCGCTTTTACTTCATGATTGCCTGGTCATCCCCGATTACGATTTAATAGAATAGGCGTTTTTATAGCAGTTGGGGAGGTCAGACAGTACACGTTACCAACCAAAAGATAAAGATATCTTAGGGTATTCTCAGTTGTTTCCAAACTATCTGAATTAGGAGTTTGGGGTTCATATTTATTTGAACCTAGTTGGAAAAGCTACTATTAGACAATATTACCACTTTACGATTGCCTAGCCATTCCTGATTATGACTATTTTATAGAATAGGAGTTTTTATAGCAGTTAGGAGGTCAGACGGCGCACGTTTCCAACCAAAAGATAAAGATATCTTAGTGTATTTTCAGTTGCTTCCAAACTATCTGAAATTGGAGTTTGGGGTTCACATTTATTAAAAACTATTAGGAAAAGCTACCATTAGACTTTGGTTTTCGGCATTGTTAGGAGTGACCGCCGTCTGATCTAACCCCGTAAAGGTTGAAATATAAGATTCAACCATGGAAGTAGTGGTGGGCTTCTCGGTCAATACTAACAAAGCAATCAACGAGGTCAATACTAGTGAAACAGGTGTTACATGGCAGAAATTCATCGTAGGGCGAAATTAGTATATTGACGAGTAAAAAGTGTGTGATGGTTCCTTTCCCTGTTTTGTCGTAGTTCAATCGGACTAACTTAACCTGAATCACATCCGCATTATATAATTCTTGATCCATAAATCGCCTAATTTTGACAATTGGTATTCAGTATTGTTTAAAATTTTAAACGCATTCTCGCTTTCGCTTTACTTTCACGGAATGTTGTGTGGAGTATGTGCCCTGAATTGTGAAACACATGTTCTAAGTCACACCCACGTTTAACGGAAGCGACACTAGATACTAAAATTGTCGGCAAAAGGTTAATAACTCCATTCATACATCACATGTGCAACTATAAATGGGCTATTAGAAACCTTATCTTCTTAGATACTCGTGGCTATATATAGACTTTATAATGCGAGTGTTTTTTTCTGAATAGGTAGTATTCTATTTTATTTATTCTCTAAAATATTTAATAAAGCCAAGGCTTGACATTCCCACAAATTCACTGGAACATCTTACCTTTGATAATGCAATTTTGTTTTATAAAAAAAATGCCACTTTCAAAATACAATACGTAAAAATAGATTCCGCAAATTTTCCGTAAGAAATATTGCGAACGCGAATAACAATGCTGTTCAGTTGGGCACCGAGCCAACTAGCACGGAAACGATTCACCCAAATATCAAAATTCACCTAAATTCTTTAAATACAGTACTAGTATACGGCAAACGTTGTTCAACGATTTAATTAAAGGAACACCCTTATCATTTATTATAATAAATAGCCTACAGCCTATTCTCAAACCAACTTAAAATACAAAATAAAAGAAAAATTGAAATCGGTCAATCTATTTCGCAAGAGTTTGATAACGAAAACTGTGACACAATTTTTGTATATTTATATAAATATGACGTAGTATTTCAGTTAAAACTCCTGGTTTGATTTAGATGATAATATCCGTCCTGATGCTCACTGACTGCCTAGGTGTACCATGAATTCTGAAGACTGTATGAAATGGGTCTAGGTGCAACCTCATCACATGAATCTGTGTATCACTTACGACTTTGGGTGCATATTGCGGTTCTTTACAATCCACTGAATGGAAATGTTTACCACCAGGGCCGTAATTCTCATGCCTTCGAAACAGTCTCGATGTCGAGATAAATCTCGAATTCGAACTTTATTCGAGTTTTATTGACGTTTAGCTATTCTGAAAATCTCGAACTCGACTTTTCTCGAAGGGAAGCCACTCGAGTTGCTTCGAATGGTGGGTAGCAGTCGAGACGCAGATTTCGAAGTCCAATCACTATGATCTTTGGACATTTCTTAAGTGACCGACCCTAAATTAGCATTATATTAGATTTTACATTTAATAAATATCAAAATGAGTAATGAATTAATAGTTTAATACGTGCAAAACACATTGCAACTCGCTTCAATTTCAATCACGTCGTCGCCGATGTTTCAGCAATATGGAAATTTCAGCAATTTGATTTGTGATTACAAATAACACAGTCTTCAATAATATAGACAACACACAGTGACAGTGACACATTCAGATATTTTTCATTTTACGGGACGGTATAAGCAATTTTTAAAATATACATTAAGTAACATAGTCCAGTCATAACGCCGGAAAAATCGGGTTAGAAATGCAAATGAACCGAGAAAGCCAAATTTTGGATATTACGTGGGGGGAGGCTAGAAAAGCTTAAGTTCAAATTGTCGAACAAAATAACCTGATGGGTTTTCCGCCATCTTGAAAAAAGTTATATTCAGTTTTTTCATCATAACTCGGTTCCCCGTTGAGATACGAACATTTTTTTTTTTTACAATTTTATTATTATTTATTTTTTTTACTTTTTACTGGACTATATGCAGTTTACAATATTTTTTCCTTTAATAATTACTATTAAATACGTAATTATTCTTTAAACGTGTAAAATAAGTTTAAAAACCTTTTAGAACATTTTATAAGAGTAGTCTTGTTGTAACCGTTTTAAAACCGGATGAAACGTGTCGAACGGAACGCATCGTAATGTGAAATGGTTCTTAAATGGCAACATTTCACACAATAATCTCGAACTTTAGTTCGAATAGTGGTGAGAATAAGACATTCGAAAAAACCATCTCGATTTACGAGATTTTATGGTCGAAAAAGGATTCGAAGAGTGAACTCGAATTCGAGATTATTTCGAAGAAAACGAGAATTGCCTCCCAGCTAGGATTTATTGTTAAAATTGAGTATCAGTAAAAAATAATACATACTAAGAGACACCAAAATAGTTGCCTGACATTCCGAATGTTATGTTTATTAATCTCGCCTTATTCTCGAAAGATACTCCCAGTTTTCACATTGCGTATATCTGTCCCACGTAATAGGTGGTGAGATGATTGGCGCTTTGAAAAGACAGCTGCAGGTTGTGGCAACCTACTGTTTGTCTGAAATTTTTTAAGACGCCCATAGTGCCTTCAACTTCGCTTACCGATTGCTATGTAGTAACATAGCAACCAGGTCAACGGCGTAACGTGTGCCTTCCGAAGCACGGAAACGCTCGCACCCATCCGTGATCCATCCGTCACCCATCCGTTTATCAAGCGAAAGTTGCTTAAGGCAGTGACGAAGTTTTAAAGGTCGCAGGAAACTACTGTACATGAAGGCCTATGTTGTATGGGGAGCATAAATTTGCTGAGCTGACGATCACGCTTTCGTTTACACTTGTGTTTCAATATTTATTTATTTATTATAAGGTACAACAACAGTATGTATATTCATCTTATACATATAGTAAACGTCAGTATGGGTTATTAACACAACACTCACCACACAGGTTTTTACAATGATGCAATCTGAAAAAAATACACAATGTCTATATTTATATCTATAAATAGCATAAAGTAATAACATACAAATCTTAAACCTATAACTCCGCGAACTTCATCAATCACAAATAGTACTAATTGTCAAGAAACTCATTAAACAAAAATCTACAACTACCTTTAGTCAAGTCACAATAACCACCATTAATATATCAGTCAAAAAAATCAAGTTAGTAGATTCGGATACCCAGACGTGCGCGTATGAAGCGATTGATGAATCTTGAAGAAGCAAAACCTCTCTGACTACCCCGTCAGGGATACAGCGTTAAGATAGTTTGGTTTTTTTATTTTAGAAAAATATGTAGTCAAATGAGTAATATTGATTGTGTGTGTTGTTGCGCAGCTACCACAGCAAGCTGGAAAGTTCGCTGTGGCTCCAATACGTATCAGGCTGTCTGCGTGCCGCTACAGTAGTGGCACGTGGCGTGGCGGGGGGCCGCCCGGCACTCGTGCACTGCTCGGACGGCTGGGACCGCACGCCGCAGCTCACCGCCACCGCGCAGCTCATGCTGGACCCCTATTACCGCACGCTCGAGGTCAGTACCCACCACTATCATACACCTCACTCACTCCATACATGTCTATATCAACACCCGTATCGTAGAGCACAAGCTGTACTAATATCACATCCTAATCAATAATATCGCAGCCTAATCATTAATATCACAACCTAATCAATAATATCACAGCCTAAATAATAATATCACAACCTAATCAATAATATCACAGCCTAATTAATAATATCACAGCCTAATCATAAATATCACACACACAGGTAAGAAGTGAAACTTCTTTACGCCATTTTTTACAGCAATAAAATTTCTCTCATACGTCGATAAAGAAGTTACACTTATGATAAAGAAGTTTCACTTCGAAACGACAAGGCGCGTCACCGAAAAACGTGACGGTGGTTTTTTACAGCTATAAAATTTCTTTCAAAGTCGATAAAGAAGTTACGCTTTAATAAAAAAAAAATCTTTATAACGCTTTCAGGGTTTCCGCGTACTCATCGAACGCGAGTGGCTAGACTTCGGCCATAAGTTTGCGGACCGCTGCGGCCACCAGTTCGGTCCGGAGGAACCTAACGAACAATCACCCATCTTTCTTCAGTGGCTCGATATGGTGCACCAGATGATGTTACAGTTTCCTTGCAGCTTTGAGTTCAACGAAGCTTATCTGGTAAGACACTGAAGATAATATCTTACTAGCAATAAACATGGCATATTTATTTTTGAAAATATAGAGCATTCTAAGAAATAAAATAAAATATTTTGTTATATTAACCGTATTTAACATTTCATTCTGTATTTAATATTCAAAATTGTAATTTAGCAATAATTTCATCAGGGGCATAAGGATCGTTAGGCCTTTGCCTTAGAAAATACTGTAAATAATGTGTGACACTGCTTTTTTGGTGTATATGTATTTATGTTCATAGGCAAAGGCTACATCAGTAAAGATGACGTCATTTGAAATTTAAACAAAGGTTGTTTACATTTAATCTGAACATCATTTATGCATTTCTACGTCATAAATAGCGATCACTAACCCTATTTTTCGAAATGGTTTTTGATTTACAAAAGTCCTCAGTTTTTAAAGTTTAGTATGTGTGTAAGGTTTAGTATAGTTTTCGTTATTTTTTAATAAATTGAAAAAAGAGTTGTCGGGTAGCTCGATAGATGGTTCTGGTCATACTCTTAAATAACGATTAAAATATGGTGAAGAATTTCAACTCTATTTGATACGGTTCGGGTAGTTCAGTGACTAGAACATTGCCATGGTTAGGCAAAGGTCACGGGTTCAATCGCCGTCTCGAATCGAATTGGCTTTTTTTCACTTTATTAAAAACTAGTTGTCGCCCGCGGCTTCCCGTTTCCCACAGAAACTTGTTCCCGGGATAAACAGTAGCCTATGTGTTATTCTGATGCATAAGCTATATTATTGTAAAGTTTTATTAAAATCCATTCAGTAGTTTTTACGTGAAATAGTAACAAACATCCACACAAACTTTCGCATACATAATATTACTAGTTGACGTCCTCGGCTTCGCCCTCGTAGTTAAGTATTCCCGTTCCCGTTTCCCACAGGAACTTGTTCCCGGGATAAACAGTAGCCTATGTGTTATTCTGATGCATAAGCTATATTATTGTAAAGTTTTATTAAAATCCATTCAGTAGTTTTTACGTGAAATAGTAACAAACATCCACACAAACTTTCGCATACATAATATTACTAGTTGACGTGCTCGGCTTCGCCCGCGTAGTTAAGTATTCCCGTTCCCGTTTCCCACAGGAACTTGTTCCCGGGATAAAAAGTAGCCTATGTCCGTCTCCTGGCTCTAAGCTATCTCCCCACCAATTTTCAGCCAAATCGGTGCAGCCGTTGTTGAGTTATAAATAGTGTAACTAACACGACTTTCTTTTTTCTATACGAGTATATAGATTAAGATTTAGCATAATAATTGCTTTAAAAATGTATCCATAGTATATTTTTGGTTGGTAGTAGTGTAACGCTGTGTGTGGCAGGTAAAGCTGGTGACGCACGCGCACTCGTGCATGTTCGGCACGTTCCTGTGCAACACGGCGCGCGAGCGGCGCGACCTGCGCCTGGCCGCCACCACCCCGCACGTGTGGCACCTGCTGCACGCTTCTGCCTACCGCAACCACCTGTACTCGCCGCGACAGCCCGACCAGGTGAGACATACCACGAGGATTTGCGCGGGATCTTGCTAAATGGCGGAGCCCGGCCGCTTGCTGTATATTATTTTCCAAAACTAATGCATTTATCTTGTGTTAAAATGGTAGTTTCTTAGACATAAAAGTTGTGTAAACGTGCTATAGTGAAATACAGTGATATATAGCAGTGAAAAGCTATTTTACAACTTGTCGTGCAAATTCCACTGAAAGCCTCAATAACGCTCTACCACGTTAATGGGGCAAGGACACAGGACCTATGACTGGACTTGACATCGACAAAGGACTGGACATGACTAAATTAGAAGATAAGATTGAAGTAATTATGATATAAAAAATAAGATTTGGCTAAAAGGTCTTAGTAACCAGGCCATAAAATAATTACAAAAAAAGAGACACACCACTACGCGAACATCGCCGCCACACATTACTGATGTAAATTGACGCGGCCTCGTTGGCGCAGTTGACTGCCGCACTCTCTGGTCTCTGGTTCGGGTCGGAACAAATATTTGTAAAATACAAAAAATTTGGTTTCAGAATTTGGGTGTTTCCTATGTATAATATGTATGTATTTAGAAATATATAAGTATATTTATCAGTTGTCTAGATGCCAGAACACAAACGTAAAGCTTAGTTTACTTTAGATGGCGCTGTGTTAAAAGTGTGCCATTATATTTACCGTTACTGCCGCGACTGAGGTCCCGGATTCGATTCCGGGTCGGAAAAATATTTGTGTGATTCACAAATGTTTCTTTTGAAGTTGGGGTGTTTCCTATGTATATGTATGCATATAGAAATATATTATTATGTTAATCAGTCATCTAGATCCCATAACACAAGCTTGTATTAATTTACTTAGGGCTAGAATTTTTAATGCACGTTTCTTTTAGGTTAACAATGATAATTAGCTTTGTGACTTCATTCTAAATCCAACATGAATTAAACTTATCGCGACTTCATACAATTTCCCGTAAACACATTTCACTGTGAGTAGCGATAGGTGCCCACTAAAACTCATGTTCATTCATCTATGCACTCCGCACTCTGGCCCGAGTACAGAGTGCGCTGTGTGTAATCAGTTATATAGACGCGCTCGTGGTCCCGCTGACTTAATGTTCTGTAAACGATCACTGCGTCAAGCAACTTTCACTACAACTGGTCACGGATGGGTGATCACTTGTGGCAATTACATTTGCGAGCGTTTCCGAGCTTCGGAAGGCACGTTAAGTTGTTGGTCCCGGTTGCCAGTAAGGCAGTCGTTAACTCAAGTTGAAGGCCTTATGGGCGGCTTGAATAATTTAACAGCAGGTAGCCACAACATGCGTCTTTCTATTTTAACACGGCACTGGGCTCACCACCTTTTACGTGTTGCAGGAATACACACGGTGAAAAGTGGGCATATAATATGCCTTTGCCACCACTTCGGGAATAATGCGTAATATATAAATAAATGAAAAAATCGTTATGCGCACAAGTGATAAAGTACTAGGCTAGCATAAGTGCGAGAAGCTACATGTGTGTTGTCCCTAGGCGATCTGGCCGGAGTACAGCGTGCGGTGGATGCGCGTGTGGGACGCCATGTTCTGCGCGCTGGACGCGGCGCGCGCCGACGCCGACGTGCCGCCTGCGCCCCCGGTGCCCGCCGCGCCCGCCGCCGCACTCCACGGTACGTGCCACACCAACACACACTTCACATCCTTTAGATAAAGTGTGTGTGTACAATTCAAACAAGGCAGTAGTAAAACTTCACAAAATGATGAGATGTATAGAATATCAGGAGTATTAATATATATACTTCTATACTATAATATTATAAAGCTGAAGAGTTTGTTTGTTGGTTTGGTACTTGGCACGCTTGGCGCTTTACGTCCCATAGAATAATCCTGATTAAATATTGTAAAAAAAATGTAAACATGTTTCAGTTTTTCTATTATTTCTCCTCTCTCTATCTTCACGCTGTATCCCTTACGGAGTAGTCAGAAGACAGATCGCCAGACTTACCGATCTATGCATACTTCTTTCACTTCCTGCAGATTCATTAATCGCTTCAAACATGCACGTCTAGGTATCCGACTACTTTTGTCTTTTCCGTTTTTGAGCAATCTGCACACGTGGTCTATGTCTGTGTGTAATGTAAGTCTCGGCCTGCCCTGACTCCTACCCTCTACTTTCGCAAAATATATATTCTTCATCAATCGTTCCGCACTCATTCTATTTTATTCTACGTGGACATAATCTATAAAATCATTATCAGCTTAAATTGAACATGTTCCTTTCAGGTGCTATGCACAAAACAAGATCCTGCGACAACTTACTGGGTGAAGGCGAGAGAAGAACTGCTCAAAGAAGATGTAGTGATCCCAGTTTGGCTCCTGATGTTATGTGAGTTCATACATTTTGTTTTAGAATAGCATTTAAGGCATGTTTTTACTGTATGATAATATTTAGTCTAATATTTTTTCCAATTCTTCTATAAAAATAGAATAAAAAAAATTAATATACAATTGGCTTTCCTTTTACAATCCTGGTTTTTGTGGGGTGTGAAAAAGCGGTTTTTTTGGGATGGACATATTCTCCATCAGGCATCAGTTTTGACGAACAGAAAATAAACAAAGTTGGGAGTCAGGGTAGACCAAGGTTCACATACGAAGACCGCGTGGCTTTGGACGCGCATATATGAAATTATTGAGGAATGTGCAGTAAGCGTAAGAATATGCATGAAATGTGAAGCCTGGACATGCGTCCTCTCCGGCTACCCCGCCAGGGATACAGCGTGAAGATAGTTAAAATGAAACCATGTGCTCCTTATGTTTCCAGGAAATTGTCAATGGTGGTGCCTAACGGGTGCGACAACCGCGGCGAGTGCAGCCGGGCGACTCTGACGGATAGTTGCGTGGATGACCTGCCCGTGCTGCCCCTCAACAACACCAACGCAAACGAGAACGGGAACGGAACCGACATAGACCAAGTGAGGACCCGTCTGTGGTTTAAGTAGTATACTTTTATAGGGGGATTTGAAAAAACCTCCAATATCAAAGCGAGGGCCATGGAATCTATCTATATATATAAAAATGGATCAAAATTTCCTTGGTCACGACATCACGCGTGAATGGCTGGACCGATTTAAAAAATATTTTTGTATTGGATAGCCCATTTATTGAGGAAGGTTCTAAGCTATATTTCATCACGCCATGCGCCACTACACAGGAGAGCGGAGCAGTAATCATAAATGTCAACAAATCGAGGAAACTTTCATACATTTTTGGAAAAGTAATAAGCGACGGGATTAAATGGGTGCCACGGGGTTGGAAGTATGTCACGGACGAAGCCGGGCAGGGCAGCTAGTTTGTTATAAATTTCTACTCTCAAATATGAGAAAAATAGGGATAACTTTGCTGAAAAAATATTTTAACACAGCACACACATACTTTTTATTCACGTGAGCTTGTGAACCTCTTCCGATTTTTTTTTATTCAGGCAGACTTTGGTCCCTGAGGTTCATTTTTATTGACTAGGAGCAGCTATGATAAAGTTTTTTTTTAAGTTGTTGGAACCGACCACCCATCCCTGTAAACAGATGCGCCTGTATCAGTCTATTTGTTAGCATATGCATCATTTGCATTTCATATCAGTCTCAGTATACTTGATGTGACACATTCGCTATATCCTGGGACTTTTCTATCATCGCAACGCTGGACATAAACAGGATGTTCACATTCACACTCTACGCATACGGTTAGGTTCGATAGGGGCTTTCTTCCGCGTACGCTCAGATTGTGCAATTAACTCCTTATTTTGGTTTTCCGAACGTCTACGGTATGGAGTCCTTCAAAATGGGTCTTGGAAGGTTTTTGCAGGATCGACAGTACGAGTGCTGAAGCTCTGGTGTTGCAAATGTCCATAGGTTAAAGTGACCACTTTCCATCAACTGGGCCGTATGCTCGTCTGCCACCCAAGTGGTATAAAGAAGACATACCCTCATGCCGCATTCCCCCTAATCTCTCCGATGATATTCACGTTGATTGTGACGTCATCGCGATTCTTAAAGTGTTGGGTCCAACACACTGGGACATTCTTCTAAAGAGTTATTAAGGGCGCCGTTACTGAAAACATAGTTCGGGACCTAAAACTACACTAGGTCCGTATTCCAGAACGCCTCTCAACACTCAATCAACGCTTTAGGCTAGTTTTTGCCTTATAAAATCTACTTTCAAGCGTCGACCGAGCACTAAGAAACTTTCTGGAATACGGCCCTTAGTCTGTTCGATTCAAAAAAAGATACAAAAAGTTCTTAGCGTGTTTATTTAATGTGACGATTTGAATACCAGGTGGACGGACTGCACCCGGACCATTTCGACAACAGCGGGTCAGTGACCCGCGACCTGGCCAGCGGCTCGTCCTCGTTAGAGAGGGAGTTGGGCTCCGTGGCCCCCGGAGCCCCCGGAGCCCCCGGGGCCCACGGACTCAACGGCGCCTCGCCCGATGTGGACACTCCCGACGAGCCGCCGGTCTTTGTGTGCAACAACTACACGGATCTCATGAAAATGCAGGAGGTTAGCGCTGTTTAATGATCTTGCATCTCCTGGTTGCTATTGAATCTTGAGATCTATTTCAAGTAAAATTCGTAGATGATGTTTCAAGTGAGATGCGCTCGTGGCCTCGTAAGTGCTCTGTAAACGACGACTGCCGCTGTGTTAAACAACATTAATTATGACTCGTCCTCGGATGGGTGACCGCCTTGTGGCATTTACATTTTCGAGCATTTCCGTGCCTTGTAAGGCACGTTCAGGCGTTGCTCCCGGCAGTCGTTAAGCCTAATTGAAGAAGAAGCTATGGGCAGCTTGAAAAATTTCAACTGTAGGGCGCCACAATCTGCGCTTGTCCATTTCAACACATTGTACAAAAATGCACACAGTGAAATCTGGGCGTATAATAAAAAAAATGTGAGTGTACCAGTGTCCACAGGTAAGAAGTGAAACTTCTTAACGACAATTTTGTTTTACTGCTTTAAAATTTCTGTCATACGTCGATGAAGAAGTTTCACTTATAATAAACAAGTTTCACTTCAAACCAACATGGCGCGTAACCGAAAAACGTGACGTTTTTTTTTTTTTTCTTTTGCTATAAAATTTCTCTCAATCAATAAAGAAATTTTACTTCAACAATGTTTCAAGTTGCCCCCATTCGATGCATGTCACCATAGTTATAACTCTGGATGCCATAAAGTGACACTACGAAAGTTTTACCACTTAAAAGTATATTTCTGTATCTTTTCGCTTTGATATAACTTTTGCTCTATGATGACTGCGTTAAATTTAAGTTGATAAATGTATGAATTCACATAATATCTGAAGCCAAACTAAAATCACTGTAATCTTCTTTGAGCAGTAACTTTTCCTATTTATGATTCCAATGGTTTGGTAGAAATCCACTCTAAATTCACGTTTTATCATTGTACTGATAGCCTTATTACATTTAAAGATAATAGGAGGTAATTGAGAAAATGTTTCCTACGTTTGCTTGCAGGCTGCCCGCGAAGCGAGTCGCACCCGCAACATCAGCATCACGTGGAGATCTCTCTCCGAGTCATCGAACCAATCGTCCACGGGGTTCGAGGTTCATGAGGGAAGGGGCGAGCCGGCAGCTTCCCGGCCGACCTCGCACGAGGCTTCTCCCATCGACAACCATAATTGCACGGAAGGCGACCGGGCCAACCACAACGTGCTCATCGACCCGCCCCGGGGACACAACGGACTCACCAATGGGAACGGGTTCAACGGCGTCGAGGACGTCGCTAACAAGTTTTTGGAAGTTGATCTGAATGGTATGTGCTCCCTTAGTAATGTATATCTGTACAGAAAAAAAAATTAATAGTTTGACACTAAATGTATATAAAAAAAAAGGTTTGCAAATTTTCTCTATTTGTCTGTCTATTTGTTCTGGCTAAACCCTGAAACGGCTGAACCGATTTTAACGGGACTGTCAATGGTAGAGAGCTGATATTACAAGGAGTATTTTAGATTACTGAAAATTACTTTTACAGAAAAGACATTTATACGGGATCTATGCCTAGTCCTCTAGTATTCAGGGTGAATTTTTCAAGTGGGTCGTCAGGGCCAAATACTAAACTATAAGGAATATCGAAAAATGCTCAAAGGAGTCGCGAGCCCGATTTTTATGAAAATCAAAACTGCATCATTGGAGTTTTGAAAAATTAATAATCCTAGCCAGGAATCAAACCCAATGATTTTGAAAAAAAAACACACCCTTTAGGATTTGGCCCAGAAGGCCCACTTGAAAAATTCACCTGTGTAATCATAATAATATTATAAATACGAAAGTTTGTGTGGATGTTTGTTACTCTTTTACATAAAAACTACTAAATAGATTTCAGTCTCGCTCGTGGCCCCGCGGTCTCAGTGTTCGGTAAACGATCACTGAGGTACGCAACTTTCACTATGGCTGGTCTTCGGATGGGTGACCACTTTGTGGCATTTATATTTGCGAGCGTTTCCGTGCTTCGGAAGGCACGTTAAGCCGTTGGTACCGGTTGCCAGTAAAATGGCAGTCGTTAAGCCTGGTTGAAGGCCTTATAGGCGGCTTAAAAAATTCAACAGCAGGTAGCCACAACCTGCGTCTGTCTATTTCAACACGGCAATGGGCTCACCACCTACTACGTGGGACAGGAATCCACACGGTGAAAAGTGGGCATATAATATGCCTCTGCCACCCCTTCGGGGATAAGGCGTGATGGATATTTATTATTTTATTTATTTTATACATCAGAATAATACATAGGTTACTTTTCATCCCGGGAACAAGTTTCTGTGGGAAACGGGAACGGGAAAACTTCTGTACGCGGGCGAAGCCGCGGTCTTATCTTATCTTATCTTTTCCGGGGTCGGTAGATACCGCGGCACGGCGTCCCTTCCGGAACTATTGTACCACACCCCATCGCGTCACCCATCCCCCCAGCGCCTATGCAGCGCCTCCATGAAACCAAAAAGCCGCGGTCGTCAACTAGTAGCGAGTTATATGTGAACGTGTATGTTCCAGGCGGCGCCACGTCGAGCAGCATCAGCTCCGAGAGCGAGGGCGAGACGCACGTGTTGCCGCGCCGAGCGCCCCCCACGAGGCCGCGTCTCGGCAGTCAACTCACGCTCTGCCCCACCTCGCCACGCAGGGGCGGCTGCTCGCACTGCGCGCGGCGGACTAGCGCCACCAGTGAGTCGCGCGTCTACATGTCTATGCACTCCTAGTTATTAAACAAAATATATTTATTTAAATTATTATTTTGTTGCTTAGATAAACTGTCAGACATTGCTGCAATTTCAACTATGGTCAGCATCATAAGCTGAAAAGAATCTGCAGACAGTTCTTCATACCTATGCACTCCTAGTTATTAGACAAAATATATTTCATTTAAATTATTATTTTGTTGCTTAGATAAACTGTCAGACATTGCTGCAATTTCAACTATGGTCAGCATCATAAGCTGAAAAGAATCTACAGACAGTTCTTCATACCTATGCACTCCTAGTTTTTAAACAAAATATATTTCAAATTATTATTTTGTTGCTTAGATAAACTGTCAGACATTGCTGCAATTTCAACTATGGTCAGCATCATAAGCTGAAAAGAATCTGCAGACAGTTCTTCATACCTATGCACTCCTAGTTATTAAACAAAATATATTTCATTTAAATAATTATTTTGTTGCTTAGATAAACTGTCAGACATTGCTGCAATTTCAACTATAGTCAGCATCATAAGCTGAAAAGAATCTACAGACAGTTCTTCATACCTATGCACTCCTAGTTATTAAACAAAATATATTTCATTTAAATTATTATTTTGTTGCTTAGATAAACTGTCAGACATTGCTGCAATTTCAACTATGGTCAGCATCATAAGCTGAAAAGAATCTGCAGACAGTTCTTCATACCTATGCACTCCTAGTTATTAAACAAAATATATTTCATTTAAATTATTATTTTGTTGCTTAGATAAACTGTCAGACATTGCTGCAATTTCAACTATGGTCAGCATCATAAGCTGAAAAGAATCTACAGACAGTTCTTCATACCTATGCACTCCTAGTTATTAGACAAAATATATTTCATTTAAATTATTATTTTGTTGCTTAGATAAACTGTCAGACATTGCTGCAATTTCAACTATGGTCAGCATCATAAGCTGAAAAGAATCTACAGACAGTTCTTCATACCTATGCACTCCTAGTTATTAGGGGCCGTTCAAGTATTACGTAAGCACCAAATCTCTGTTTTGCTTATTTTGGATGACATGGGGGGTGGGGGGGTCTAGATGATGATTACGTCATCGTTAGTTATTTAAGTTTTTTCGGGGATTCCCGCAAATAATACATATGCGTAGGCACTCGCTTTGAGAACTGATTAGGGGAATTACCGCGCATTAGGGAAATTACCGTGCGCTATTCACTTGTCTAATAATTCACTCTCGTGCCGGCCGGCTGCAAGTGCGCATCTATCAGTATTGTTTTGTTTGGATTCTAAACGTATTGTAAGCATTGAAAGTTATCATTTGTGTTTATGTTGATGCAATTAGCCAAAGTTTAACGTTTTAATTATTTAAATTTAAATATCTTATTAGAATGTCATATCATATAGACAAATCCAAGTTATACCAAAAACTGTTCGAAAGTTTTAAAAAATCTCATACTGAGACGAAAGTGCAAAATGTACAAAAATTAGTTAACGAAGGTTGGCGAAATTATAAATTACAAGCAAAGTCAGATAAGGAACTAGATATTATTGTATCTAAGAGAATTGAAGAAGAATTGCAAGCGGCGACTAAAAATAAATCCAATCTGCTTCATTTTTTTTCCAAGGTGAGTAAATATAAGTACAAAGTTTCTCTTTACGTTCTGTAACAATTAAAACGATTTATGAGTAAAAAATATGATGGCCTATCTCAAAGTAAAAAGATAAATGATTGATATTTTATTTCTTAAGATCGACTCCGGCAATTGGTCACAAAATACACGATGTTTTCAATATCTGTATGTGAAGGGTTTCTGTGGGGAAAAGCTTTCAATAATATTTAAACGCTGGTTTTATTAAATACGGTGAATTTATGTAGCTTAATAAGAGAATATCCAGCAGAACTCTTAGAAATTTTTCATTTTTAGACAACGTCTTCTACCAGTAAACCTGCAGAAAAAACACAAATTATACAGCCATTTTCTAACATTGAAAAACAGAAAGAAGATAAAATTAAAACCGGCAATGAATCACAAGAGCAATGCGAAAATAATAATAATGCAGATAAACAAAGAGCAAAACCTTCTCAAGAAGCTTTGAAAAATAAGATTACTCTACTCGAAAAAAATCTGAACGCTTTGTATTCTGCCAGAGATACTATGCCAAATTGCGCTGAAGTTGATAAACAGATCATTAAGTTGCGCGAGGAACTAAAAACAGCAAAAAGTTGCCCAGAAGAAACACAGGGATGGTATGAAAAGAAAGTTAGAAGATATTTATTAGGAAAATCCTGAAATAAAAAGAAGACTATCTCTGAGGGATTCAGTAGGACATCCTAAACTTGAAAGCGATCAACCATTACTATTGAAAACAATTGCGGATATAGCTTTATTTGGGAGTGCATGTGATGACAGGAGACAAACGGAATCTATTCGCAGCGTAAAAATTCTTGACGAACTCACACAAGAACTGCGTAAACTAGGATTTGACATTAGTCGCAGTGCGACATATCTTCGTTTGATTCCCAGAAAATCGAATTCTACAGAGGGACGAAGACATGTATCGACAGTCCCTGTTAGGCTCATTCGTGCTCAAACTGATCACCACAAGAGCCACTTAGATAGCAAGTTCGCTGAAACATCAATCCATTATTTAGAGAACATAGCATCCATACTTGGACCAGATCAAGTATTTTTCTTATCTCAAGATGACAAAGCTCGAGTCCCTATTGGCGTCACTGCGGCAAATAAGCAAGCACCTCTTTTAATGCATATGGAATATAGAATCAAATTACCTGACCACGATTGGGTAATCGCTGAGCGTCATAAATTAATACCATCTGTTTATGCTGGTATCAAAGTTACTTCCAATATGCTAGGACAACCGCAAGCCGTCGGATATTCTGGGCCAACATTCATCGCTATTCGAAGTGGAAAGCATAGTTCATCTACTGCTAATACTCATGCTCAGGATTTCGAGACGCTTCTCGAACTTGAAGAGTTTCGACCATTAGCAAAAACTGACCATGGACTAGTAAAACCAGTAGTAATTATGACGGTTGATGGAGGGCCAGATGAAAATCCGCGTTATCAAAAAGTCATAGGGTTTGCTATACAACATTTTAAACGACATGATCTCGATGCATTGTTTATAGCTACCAATGCTCCTGGAAGGAGTGCGTATAACAGAGTAGAGCGAAGAATGGCTCCTCTGAGTCGGGAACTGGCTGGTTTAATACTGCCTCATGATCATTTTGGGTCTCATTTGGATGAACGTGGCATTACAATTGATGAACAATTAGAAAGATATAATTTCGAATTTGCAGGAAATGTATTAGCTGAAGTATGGAGTTCAATGGAAATTGATGGCTATAATGTTACTGCAAAATATGTTGAGGCTGATGAACAAGATGTTCCTGAATTTCCAGACATTAAATGGTACTCAGAACATGTGCGTGAAAGCCAATACTTGCTTCAAATTGTAAAATGTAAAAATACAGAATGCTGTCGTCCAAGAAGTGGCCTATTCAGATTACTAGACAACAGGTTTCTTCCATCACCTGCAAAAGTAAAACAAACAGTTGATGACTTGGTTTTGGATGAAGGAGGACAATTTCTTGATCTTCCAGTCAATTTAGCTCTACGCTTGAGTACTACCCTCAAAGATTTTTTACAAATGCCCTACGATTATTTTTGTCCGACGGTAAAATTGAGGCTCTCAAGCCGAACATGCAAAACGTGTGGTCTTTATCATGCTTCCGTCAAATCATTAAATCGTCACATCGAGAAGATCCATAAAAAAGTAAACACGCCCACAGAGGGAAAAGTTAGACCTGTAAGAGTCGCTGCTCGTCGTGCTAATGAACTGATGTGCATTATTCAAAATTTAGAGCACCAAGATGTTGAATGGCTCGATGAGAGTCACGTAGACATTCCAAAATCGGATGAAAGTGAGCAAACTCACAACACTGAGCAGCAATCCAATGTCATCGATAACTTAGAATCATGGATTCAGGTTTCATGGACTGAAGACTGTTAATGTGTTCCGAAAATATTCTTTATGTTAGTTATGTTCTTTATTTCTGATTATATTTTTCTATAACTAATTGAATCCGGCGTTACATTACATTACATTATATTTTTCTGTCATTTACTCTATGTGTATCAGTTAAACCTAATATTTTCATGAATTTTCCTATTTTAAAAATAACAATATAAAAAAACATTTATTACTAAAAATGTTTACGTCAGCATAGGGGGAGGGGGTAAGTGCTTTGCTTACTTTTGATGACAAGGGGGGCGGGGGGGTAAAAAATGGTAAGAAATCTGCTCACGTAATACTTGAACGGCCCCTTAGACAAAATATATTTCATTTAAATTATTATTTTGTTGATTAGATAAACTGTCAGACATTTCTTTCAAATGGTCAGCATCATAAGCTGAAAAGAATCTACAAATAGTTCTTCATACCTATGGACTGATAGTAATTAGAAAATATATATTACATTTAAATTATCATTTTGTTGCTTAGATAACCTGTCAGACATTGCTTTCAACTGTGGTCAGCATCATAAGCTGAAAAGAATCTAAAGACAGTTCTACATACCTATGTACTCCTAGTTATTAGACACAGCGAGCACAACTCATTGCTCAAAATTGGTCAATGGGATCCAACAGGGTAACTCATCGACCTCGAAAGTGTCACGGGACACAAGGGAGTAACGGCGATCCTTGGGAGTCGTATACCCGATATGAAGCGTCGATTGATTGAGATAATGATGATGTTGCTATGTAGATGCTATTTTTGACGTAAGCTATTTAAAAAAGACAAGTAACTTTGAGATTATAAATCAATCTTAACACGAATATTAAAAAACAGTATAGGATAAATATTACGCCTTTATCTCCGAATGGATAGGACAGGCATACTCTACGCCCACATTTCACCATTTGCATTTTTGTCCAATGCAGCAAGTGATGAGCCGAAAATGGACAGGAGCAGATTGTGGCTAAGGCCTCAACTTGGCTCAACGACTGCCATATTTACTAGTAACCGGAACCACCTTAACCGCTTGTAAATGAAAGTACCACAAAGCGGCCACCCATCTGAGAATCAGCCATAACGAAAATTACTTAACGCAGTGATCGTTTACAGAACACTGAGTTAGCGGGCTTACAAGTGCTTCTTTATTCGAAAGCAAAACTAAAATTTTATTAAATTTGTAATATATTACCAGCAACATTTTCTTACGTTACATTGTATAGTCTAAAGGAGTACAATGTGTGTGTCAGGTGGGATTGAAACGTCGGGCGAGTCCGGCGGCAGTTCAGACGCGTGTTGGTGCAGCACATGCGGCGGGTGCCGGGTGGCGACCCGCACGCCGTGCGTGTGCGCCGCACCCACCACCGCGCGCCTCGACCCGCTCGACGGCCTGCCGCCCGCGCTGGACCCGCTGCAGGCACGCCTCCATCAGATCATGATCTACCAAAGGGTACGTGCGCCTTATGCACTCCTGGTATACACACGCAGTACTTCCACACCGCACCATTAAGATAAAGAGCAAACCTTTCCCCCCCCCTGTCCCCTGTCACCGCACACATGTCGCCTTTTCGCATTTCTCTTAGAGTAAAAAGCATAGAAACCTCGTTATGCAAAAAAATACGAGTGTATCTTAGACCACATGACTAAAGTAAAACTCTTTAGCTCTATCTACGACAGCTAAAGAGTTTTACTTTATATATGAGAGAAAGAAAATATGTGGTCGCGCCTATTTCTCTTGCCCCTACAGTAAATACAAAATGATACTCTGTCTCATTCTATCTTCACTAATTTCTCTAAAAACGTTTATTTTGCCTCGCCCAGTCACACTTTTCATCATGAAACGGATTCTTACCAGCTTACGCCCCAATCCAAAAGTGCGTACAGTGTTTTACTTTAAAAAATGCTTACGGAAATACATGCCCATACTAGCGGGCTATATATTCCTACTACAATTTTACGTTGTTAGGTATTCGTAGCAAGAGGCCCTACCAAAATCTCCGGAGCCCAAGTAACATTACCTGCTAACTCGAGGTACCGACGCAGACATCGAGTCTGGGAGGTCAGACGGCAGTAGCTTCGAACAATGCCAAACTGGGAATACACAGATGAAGCACAAGGCACTCGTAGTAAACAAGAGCCCTTATGATTCCAAGTCTCCCAAGCCGGTCCGTCTGTTCGCACTCAACCCATAAGGAACCCATAGTAGAATAAATGGCAACATATTCACAAGTCAAATTAAAAATGTTAATCAAATAACCCGGCCCTGACCGCTCCGAGTCCAAAGGTGCCCATAACACCAGCCACGTTACCATGTTGAATAGCTATAGTCAACCTTTGTACCAGAAACGATCTTGGGATGGTTGGAATGGCAACACAATATTTTATCTATCCCATACGGGTTCGGCGCCAACGCGAGCGGTGACGCACGTTTGTTGTATATTATTTTCAAAAACTAGTGTAAAATTCGTGTTTTTGTGTTTAATAATGGTGGAATATTATACATAAAGAGTTCGGAAAAGTGCATTAGTGAACGAAAGTGATATATTGCAAAGAATAGCGGTGTTGTTTGTGTTAGTGCCAAATTTCCAAAGAGAACTGCAATAAGGGATCCACTGCCTTATTGGGGCACGGACTAGGACCTAGGACTGAGGACCTAGGACTGAGGACTTGACATCGACAAACGACTAGACAGGACTAAAACATAATAACAAGAAAAATAAATACTGAAGACCAGGCTGTATGGACTAAGTTTCCTTTGCCTGCCCAAGATGGGCGAAGACAACTAAAAAAAAAAAATCTATCCCATACTGTGGCATATAACGTGTTTTTTTTCTATACTACGTTCCGTACCAGGAGCGCAGTGTGGCATCAGAGGTAGAGTAAGCCCTACGGTGTGTTACAGAAAGTAGTGGAGGACTTGAAGGACCAGTTGCGCGAGGCGCACGAGGCGCTGCGGCTGCGGTCTGCCGGCGCGCCCTCGCCCTGCCTCCCGCCGCCCGCGCCCCCCGCCCCTCCCGCGCCGCCCGCACAGGTAAGAGACATGTACGTACCCGCCGCTTCCTGCTCCTGCACCATATGCACCCCTAGTACCTGTACACAGCCTCTCTGCACTATCTAATTCTTAGGCAAGTATTACACAGTCAATAAATTTTGCGATACTTGCGATCTCGCGATATTTATTGATGTGTAACTGAATCTGAAACTTAATAGACGATATTGACAAAAAAACTGGATATTTTGTGATCCATCAATAATAATCAATATTTATTGACTATGTGAGCGCTCGTGGATCGCGATACTTTCAGTACTTCTCTCTCTTCTCAAATGAGTATCTTGTTTGGTAACATATGGCGGTATGCTGTCTAATAAATTGTCAAAAATAGATTATAAATAAATTATTCATACGAAAGTAATTTCTAAAATCTTCAGAGTCCGACAGTTTTATTTCATATAATTAATAAATTTAAATAGGCATGTATATTTATAACGCATGGACATCCACATTTATGTTTTCCCTACATTCAATGCTAACATAATGGCGATACAAGCTTTTATTTTTAAATCCATAATGTAATTGTAGGTAAACCTATTGTAAACACGTTTACACGGAACCAATGAATACTGACAAATTAGTTGTCAATATTTATTGAAAGTGTAATTCGCTATGAGATTCAATATTTACTTAGACCGGTATCACGACATTGGATTGCGATATTTATTGACTGTGTAATCCTTGCCTA
Source organism: Thumatha senex (assembly GCA_948477245.1). Classification (NCBI taxonomy): domain Eukaryota; kingdom Metazoa; phylum Arthropoda; class Insecta; order Lepidoptera; family Erebidae; genus Thumatha; species Thumatha senex. Next base: position 20,106,352 of record OX419744.1, on the reverse strand, counting down.
ATCTTCTATGTAATAATAAAGTTAAAAAAGATAACTCGGTTAAGACTGGAATTGAACGCCTGACCTTAGCCGAACCAGGCAACTGCTCTAAACCACTGAGCTACAGAACACGTCGAAACCAATTTGTCTTTTTTCACAAAAATCGTTTGTACTTCAAACCATACGACTGAAGTAAAACTTTATTGGCTACGTCTACAGGCTACGAGAGAAAGAGACAAAAAAATGTGTATTAGTACCTCTCTCTCTTGCCCCTACAGTAACTCATTCCTGAAATTATTCTTCAAGTCAAGAGTGCGTAAAGAAATTTTACATCAAAAAAGTATTTAAACAACTGTCGCTATACGAGCAATTGTCCACTTCTCCTTTGGCTTTACTTGATTCTGCACATATGTTGCACTGAGATATGTAGCAACACTTATCACTAATGTAGCGTTCACCTTTTCTTATTACCTAGTACTATCCTAGTTGTAATTCAGTATCATCCTATTTTTGTCTAGCCTAAGTGGCGACTGCCTCTGTGGCGTACTGACAGTGTATGCGACTGCCGTGCTGATGTCTCGGGTTCGAAACCCAAAACACCTGGTAATCGAACCCGCGACCTCATGTGCATACACGCATACACAACCACCGCGCTACCGAGGCAGTCTCTTTCTCCAATTAATGTCAACTCAATTAAAACTGGCGACCACAAAATTATTCAATAATCAAGAAACGGTCGTGTCAGATGTTGATGAATGTTTGTGGTGCAGCAGAGACCGGCGGGCGCGGCAGTGACGCAGCCCGCGAGCGGCAGCAGCAGCGGCTCGGCGTCCGAGGTGGAGGTGGGCGAGGAGGCGCGCGGCGTCGTGTGGCTGCCGGACAGCGCCGCGCAGCGCTGCCAGCACTGCAAGAACCACTTCTGGCTGGCGAGGAGAAGGCACCACTGCAGGTACAACACTCCGCTGTATTTATGCTCTCCTGGTACTTACGGTTAGACAGAGTTTGCAAACATTGCGTAATTTCGTGAGGTTTCGGTTGCTAATTTGACGACTGGAGTTCTATCTAGCTAGGAGAAGGCACTACTGCTGATACACCACTCCGCTGTATTTATGCTCTCCTGGTTCTTATCGTTAGCCAGAGTTTGCAAAATTTACATAATTCATTTGAGCGTGAGGTTTCGGTTGCTAATTTGGAGCCAGTCTTTTTGATTGATTTTACTTGTGTTTGACTTTTATTTTGGTATTTTTGGAAACAACTGCCGTTAGAATTTCCAACCCTACTGTTCGTCAGTCACAGGTATGCCAATTGGAGATGAGATTAACTCGGGTCTTCTGTTTAATTGGATGGGGTTTCGTCCTCTGTAAATAGAAAAGCTTTATCGTATTTATGTTTATTATAAAATTATGTAAAGTTTTAAGTAATTGTCAAAAATAGAATAGTTGTTTCGAATATAGATTTATTTTTTTAGGTAGTATAATACGAATATTTATGTTTTTGAATACTTCATTGAGAATGATGTCATCAGCTTAAAATATTCTTAAACCTTGTATGAATAATTTTAATATAAATATTTTATGGCCTGATTACTTTTCATGGCAAGGACACATGACCTATGACTGGACTTGACGTCGACAAATGACTAGACAGGATTAAATTAGAAGATAAGATTAAAGAAAGGTGATATAAAAAAATAAGTTTTGACCAAAAGGTGTTAGTATCCAGGCCTTAAAATAAATACAATAAAAATGTGTGTGTGTTGTGTGCAGACACTGCGGCGGTATCTTCTGCGCGTCGTGCTCGGAAGTGAGCGCGTGGGGCGCGGGCGTGCCCGTGCGCGTGTGCCGCGCGTGCCGCGCGCAGCGGTGACGCGCCCCCGCTGGCTGCGCACCCTCGAGCCGCACCTCGAGACGTCGAACCGACCCTGAGCGCTCCCTGGACGGGGACGGATTTACCTCCTGTGTCACATCCACATACTGAACTATATATACTAACTTTTCGTTTGCGACGCAAAGTATGTTAGCGTTGCTTTATATACCTTCTGTGATTGTGATCGTTGTTTCGGTCGTCGCGGGTGCACGTAAGCTGACAGAGAGTACGTTGAAAATGGTTCGATTTGAAGTATTATAGTATATTCATGAAATGAGATGAACCTTGTTCCTGTAGGTGTTGTTTCAGGAGATTAAGTAACCTAGTAAACGTGTCGGCTTACGTGTATTTTTGCCGTGGTGACCATAAACCGAGCGGCATCCTTGAAAATCGACGTCAAAAAATACCTAAATAAAATTGCCTAATAAATTCATCTAGAATCACAGTATTACATGCGAGTGCATTTAAACGGGTAATATGTGACGATATCACCGTGCAGGGACTGCTCTACATCGTTCCTATGATACTATGCCATAGATTAAACCGCGTAATGTAGCTAGAAGTCTTAACGGTTCGCGTTGGAAACTAGTCAGGACGCCTCGATAACGAGGATGGCTCCGAGACGCTATTCGTTATTGACATTCAATAATTATATAACCTTTATATTCACACCAACGCTATGACATTACATTGTCGGAGCACGAACAAGCACAAGCTCTGACGTGTTTATGATGCCCTGGTAGCAGTTGCTGGTTACATTCCGCTTAGTGCGTCATGCAACGTAACATGTAACAGTAGCAGCTGTGGTAACATCAACGGTATTGCCACCTTTAAGGTAGAGTTGCCAATTCTGTAATTATTTTTAGAAGTTTGTCGTACATGGCGCTGTGTATGGGGAGAGCGGACGAGCGGCCCCGCGGGAGGCCCATAGTGTTGAAGGAAGCTGAGGTAGTTAGGGAATGGATTAGTGAATCATTGTTACGCGAAGGCTGACTTTCTACGATAAATATTTAAAACTCTTTTTCTACGACTGTTTTTTTTCGGTCTCTTATAAATAAATTCAAATAATGTGTTTGATGATTATTATTATATTACTTATTTTCAAGTTGTTGTTCAATTGACGATAGTTGCGGCGGACCGGGCCCGTCGGAATTTGTATAAATTTGTTTTTTTTTTTACTTTTATTTTGTACAGTAGTGTTCCGTTTGTTTTAATTATTTTTGTACAATAAGATTTTGTTTGACACTCGGTCGGGTTCAGGCGGCGGCCATTGGGCGCCTGCTCGGTGACCGCCGACTTATATAAGACTTAATTTGTATATTCGACATTTTCCATTAATTTGAAATGTATAAAATACATTTTCTTTGTACTTTTAAAATATTCGACTGAATTCGCTTATGGATAAGTATAGATTACGTATGTATCTCGGACATATTGATTTGTAAAATCCCTACTAAGCTTTATTATTATGTTGATGCGTTTATATTTATACTAAATTGCCGCGCAGTTTTAATTTGGTAGTGTTGAAACGTCAGAATTCTCTATTCTTCATTTGTGATATTGTGATGATTTTGTGTAACGTTTAAGAGTTTAAACACGTTGTTACAGTTAAATTTTACACGTGATTGTGTTGAATACCCTTGGGGTGAGTTTATATGTTAGGATCGCTCGCGTCAACGTCACGTCGGTACTGACGTCTCGCCAAGCGCGGGCCAGTGCCACAGTATAACTATTAAATATACCAAAGTCTCACTCGGAAACACTCGAATAGCTTCAAACAACTACGAAAAGTAACATTAAACTGATAAGCAATCGATGTACTAAATTATATGTCACCTCCTTACTTTTAAATTCCGTATCCGTTCAGAATCGAGCATTTGACCTATGTGTATCAATAGATGTCGCTACATGTTTGAATAAAAACGATAAGTCTGGTATATTATTATTATTCGTTGAAAACCCGAATACTATACAATATAGCTCATTATTTATAACGATGTAACGAGATTATAAAATTAATAGTTGTTGAAATGTGTATTACAGGCGAGCAAGCAAATTTCAAATGATTATATTGTTACCAAGTAATTGGTAGGATTGTAAATGCCTTGCAACCTGATACACTATTTGTTAACCAATAAAACGCAAGTATTGTACAACATGTTATTTGAGCCAATTTATAAGCTAAGATACCGAGTTTAATATTATATTCATACTCCATAAACAGTTACTATAACATAGCAGACAATTGGACGACATATGCAGTAAAACTCATCCTACATTTTATAATTTGAACTGCAAACGTGAGTGTCCACCAAACAGCCCGGGTTAAGATATTGAATGCCTGATCGGAATTCATTTTGATTCCAATTTCGACTCTTTCATAATTTTGAAAGTTGTAAGGTGAGCCTATACACTTATGGCCTGGCCCTGATCGGTGGAGACCCACTTTGCATTAATAATACGAATGGCCCGCGCAAAAGCGTCACCGCTTGGTATTAACATAATTTTGTAATTTATTCATGAATGGAGGGATTGTTGTAAACTGCATATATTTTATATTGTAAAGCAAATGCGCGGAGTAACGTGTAAGTTCTATTGTCGAAGTGCAAAACTTGTTTGTGACCAATGAATATTGACACGATGTGAAATAAAGCATATTTAGTTTTATGTATCAACTCTTTTATTTGTCTTTAGCTGGTGTATAAGAGTCTTAAATCCCGCGCGACATCGGCTTAACAGGGGGCCGAGTCTACTATTTTTAAATAGAAAGTCGTTCTAGTTCTATTGTGATTAGTCCAAAACTTGGTAGTCTACTAAAACTATTATTTATATCACAATCACACTTCTCAAGCTGCAGAACAGTGACAAAATAGCTGTTTTTAGCTTTGAAAATATTAATTTAGTCTACCAAAAATGCAAATTAAGACTTATTTACAGGCGCTACACGTGTTAATAACATTTTACGGGCCGGCCGATAGAATTCTATTGGAGCGCAATTGTAATAGTAGACTACGAAAACTGTATTTATTTTCTGTCGGCTCTCTATTGAGCGACGATTTCTATTCTCTTCTGACTCGATTGAATTAGGAGCGACGATTTCTATTCTCTTCTGATGCAATTGAATGAGTAGACTTGGCCCCCTGGTCGCGTTGTATTAGGGCACTCCATCGATGTGTTTGAACATATGTGTCAGTATTACAAACAATTGTTTTATCATGAGTTTGTACAACTTGTGTTTAATTAGGAATCGATTCTCAAACATCGACGGGGGTCGCTAGAGTAAATGAACAAGACTTGTCTGGTTCTGCAGGATTTCCTTCCAAAGGTATATATAAAACGACGGCTAAGCCTTTGTTATTTATTTATTATAAATCTTTTACATATTTCTATTATATATTGCCCCACAAAACCGTGTTATATTCATGATGAATTTCCTTTTAAAAACGCCACCAAGCCACGACGATCACGGCTGGTCAGGGTCAGAGAGGGGTTAGCTTCCAAGAATATATTATAGCACGACGTCCAAGGCTGATGAGGGTCAGAGGAATTTCCTTCCAAGGGTATTTAACACTCGGCCAAGCTTGGTCAGAATCTTAAAGAATTTTCTTCCAAGGGTAAATTACACGACGACTAAGGATGGTCTGGGTCTGTTTAACCAGAGTGTTGACCACCTCCACATATACAAATTAATCCAACCTTTTCAGAGTGTAGAAGATGTAGTAAAGAAATATAATAATTTTTCACCTTTTTAGTGAAGTTTTCCGTACGAGCTTGCTACAGAAACCTGTTCCCGGGATAAAAGTAGCCTGTGTTAATCCAGGGTGTCGCAGCAGCTACCTCTACGTCAAAATTTATCTAGTCGTTTGAGCGTGTCTGAACTAACATACGACGTTTCAGTATCACTCATTTTTAACATTAAGTATATATATTTCACCTATGTTTGTGAAATGTAGGTGTATCGGTGGGTACTCCTCTAATTTCTCGAAAGGCAGGCTGGTGTACACGATAAAAATATCTCACCAGCTGGAGCAGTTTCTATTTAATGGCTATCAATAGTAGTGTTTACGGTGAACTGTGGTTCCTGAAGATAAGGGGGGTTTTAAGTGGGATCACCCTGGTGGCCTTCGTGGTCATGAGATGGACACGGAAAATGATAATTATATTATGGACTAGCTGACCGCCGCGGCTTCACCCGTGACATATTTCAAACCCCCGTCGCGTCGCAGCCATTTAATCCCGTCGTTTATTACTTTTACAATAATGTATGAGAATTTGCCCGATTTTTTGAAATTTATGGGTACTACTCACCTCTCCGGTGTAGTAGCGCGATGATATATAGCCTTCCTCGATAAATGGGCTATTCAACACAAAAAGATTTTTTTCAATTTGGACCAGTAGTTCCTGAGATGAGCTCCTTCAACCAAACAAAGAAACTGCAGCTTTTTATTTGTATGGCAGATAAGATATAAATGAAAAGAGCAGAGTTTGAAAATTAGATACAATTTAATTATCTTTGTAGTACTTATAACTAATCAATAAGTTACAACAAATAAATGCTATCATTGCCAAACACGGCAGTAAGTATAACAAAAGTAAAATTACTAACTAGGTATAATAGTTGAGATTCATTTTGAACATTGATAGTAGTGTAGAGTGAGTAAGCACGTGTTGCAGCGTCCGTGGTCGCAGCTGGACTCTATATCCAGCCAGTCAGTCTCAGTCATCAGGGCCCGATTCTACTATTGACAAGCCATAGAATAGAACCAGAGTCGCGGTTTAAGCTGTCAAAATGTTAGTAGACTATCAAAAATGCAACTGACTAGTGGCCACTGGCGCGGTACGTATTAGAATTCTATCGGCTGACCGATAGAAGTTTATTGGAGTACTATTGTAATAGTAGACTACGAAAAACTGTCAAAAGTGTACCGGGGGCTTTCTATTGAGCGACGATTTTATTCTACATTTTTTATTTTATTTTTTTTAAAACTTGTTTTATTTTGTTTATAAAATAATTAGTGTCTCATGTATGCAAATAGCTTTATCACTGCATAATAAGATGATACATCTGTTGTTAGGGGGCCTGGTAAACCGTGTGACAGGGTTTCCTAGTGCGGATATCAGTCTCCCACAAGGGATTGTTATTGCGCATTTTCATGTAAATATAAACACTTGTACCTTTGTGAAAGAGAAAAATAAATACATTATTATAATTCCGGTACGATTGAAATAGCAGACTCGGCCCCCTGTTCTCAGTCCAGCCGTGGCCACGGACCAAAGAGTATAATAATATATGCCACGGACGCAGCAACGCGTTTGAAACGTCGGCGAATGTAAGTAGAATTTTGTTTCGCGTGAAGACCCGAGTGGTATATAAAATATGAGTATACACCGCGAAAGTTTAAATATAACATTGATATGAGCGTTGAAACAAAACCAACTTGACTGTGCATTATGTCGAATTATCACTGCTACCGGAGCATACAATCATGTTTTCTTAAAATATTACAATTGCATACTATAAAGTACATGTCCCGGTTATAATGCACATCTAATTTTAGAAAGAGACATCCGTAGGTTTTTTTTTGACAAGTTTCTTTTACACAAAACTTTAACAGTCTGACTAAAGATATAAAGGTAGTGTACGAAAGAGATGACGCTACACCTCCTTTCAAAGTTCTATGTGCATTTTCGCCGGGTACTATATCAACCCTTTTAAAACGGTAATCGTAATACAAAGTCGAATCCCCTCGAAGTCTCGTCTACCAAATATTTATTGAAAATAGTAGACGCGTTATAAAATGTCAAACTAATTGCTACAACAGTATAAAAAATATAGTAGGGTTGTACACTTATCAACTAATGTGATGATACATATCTATTTGCTATAATTTATGGTATCAAAATTAATTAAAGCATAGGTTTATTCAAGCGTAAGGGCCCCCAAAATCCCTGGGGCCGAAATCACCTGCAAACTGGTACCTACATCTATTAACAAATATGGCACAGGTGTCCCTACTTAATAGAACAAACAAACTACTAATAAAGCGGTAAGTACAAAATTAAATTAATCCATTTAAAAATAAACGTTGACCCGGGACTAGTAGTAGATATTTAACAAATTAAAAAAAAGTAAAAGTAGTAGATATTATTAATAATACATAGATCTATGGTATGACTCAGATATTGAATCTTTCAACAAAAGTTTAGGAGGGTTTCAGTACTTACGCATCTACGCCACCCCAGACTAGACAGTTTTAGCATCGACAACCAGCGATTATGTCTCTTTTTAGAAGCTAAATACATCGATACAGTCACAAAATTGCCGGTTGCGGATGCTAAAAGTTAGGAGTGTGGGGTGTCCCTTAACTTTCTTGCTTACAAAAATGTATTCGAAACAGATTAAGGGTCACTTTTATTATCCGCAACCGGCGATTTTGTCTCTTTTAGAAGCTAAATACTAATAATAGTCTGCAGAGGCCCAAAGGGGTCAATAATAGCATAGCTTCGTTTTAGCGTATAATCGGTATTAATTTGCTAATTAGGTAAACAACTAAATTGAACAAACTTTGCAGTGCACATTTTAACCACGTGCACATTGGACATTATTTTTTGAACTATGGTTTACGTTCGTTGATTACTTTTCTTGATTGTTGACTCACACTACTATAGTTGAGTCATTTTAATAGGCCACATTAAATTGTAAATAGACCATCAAAAAAAAACCGTCCTAAGTTTCTTGCCGGTTCTTCTCAGGTGGGCCGCGTTCCGAACCGGTGGTCGCTTAAAATATTTTAAATGGTGTATGACATTTTGTAAGCGCCGTTAAAATGGTCTATGCAAAATAAAGGTATTTTTACTTTTACTTTACTTTAATATAATATGTTTAATATATAATAGGATCACTAAGCACTGATGTGTGCAGCGCTGGATACCTAGAGCACTGGAAGTGGAGAATAGTCTTCCATGTGAATAGCGAGCTGATTTGATTGATGATGATGATTTTATGACTAGAAGGTTAAAAAACTTATTTTATAATAAGTTGAAAGAACTGCATTAGGATCATATTTTAAGTGGTTAGGAAAAATTGTGTTCAAGGGGCGATGTTGCAAGCAGACTATACCTTAAAATGTTATACCTAATTATTAAAACTTAACTATCTTCACGCTGTATCCCTGACGGGGTAATCAGAGAGGACAGATCACCAGGCATCGCGATCCATGCATACTTCTTTCGCTTCCTGTAGATTCATTAATCACTTCATACATGCACGTCTGGGTATCCGAGTACTTTTGACATTTCCGTTTTTGAGCAATCTGCTCACGTGGTCTTTATATGACTGGGGCTACCTTGACTCCTTCTGCCCTCTACTTTCGCACAATATATATTCTTCGTCAATCGTTCCTCACTCATTCGTTGAACGTGTCCAAACCAACGGAGCACGTTAAAATGTTATGAACCCAAATACTGAAATAAAATCAGTAAACCTGTCAAAATAAGAGAAATTTTCGATTTTCTTGGTAACGTCCCTAGTGTTTAAAATGGAAAAGGGTTCACTGCCGGAACGTTGTAGCGACGTTCAGTTCTTTAGAACAGAAATTGTTTATTTTTTTTACAATGGTTTATTTGTGAAAGTCAATAGTAAAATTGTATGCAAAGGTGTATGCAAAGGTTATAACGGCACGAATGCAAGAAAAGTCTGAAAGGTATTTATGGGAGGCTCAATGCGGATTCCGACGTGGAAGAGGTTGCATGGATCAAGTGTTTTCTCTCCGCATGATCGCGGAAAAGTTTCTGGCTCTTAGCCAGAAGGTTTTCTGCGCTTTTGTGGATCTAGAGAAAGCAGCTTTGATAACGTTGTGAGAGAAACGCTGTGGGACTTGCTGCCAGGATATGGTGTGGACGGCTCGCTACTGCGGGCAATACAGTCGCTTTATAGGGACTGTAAGGCTTGCGTGCGAGTAGGGGGGGATGTGTCACCTCTTTTTGATGTCTGTACAGACGTCAAACAGGGATGTGTCATGTCCGCCTGGCTGTTCATAGTGTATCTGGACAGTTGCCTGCAGAAGTTGAAAGATTTTAATATGGGTGTGAATTTGGGTAACTTTACAGTAAACTGTCTGCTGTACGCTGATGATGCGGTGCTCATGGCCTCATCAGAAGCCGACCTTCAGGCATTAGTCACTAATATGAAAGAGGGGTGTGAAAGTAAGGGTCTCCGCTTGAATGCAAGTAAAACTAAGGTTCTAGTATTTGAAAGAGGTGATGTAAGAACTAAATGCGAGATTAGGGTAAACCAGGAACGTCTAGAGCAAGTGAATGAAATTGTGTATTTAGGAAGTATGTTTAGCGCGGATGGAAGATGTGATTCGGATGTGGAACGGCGAGTAGCTGCCGGAAACAAAGTTAACGGTGCTTTGTCCCAGTTAGTAAAGCGACAAAGCATCGTAAAAGAAGCACGACTGGCGATTCATAACGCAGTGCTAGTGCCAACTTTGCTTTACGGTAGTGAAACCTGGGTATGTCAGCAGATGCATGAAAGTAAATTGAATGCTGTGGAGATGCGATCACTTCGAAAGTTGTGCGGCGTTACCTTGACTGGCCGAATACGTAACGAAGTGATACGCAATTTGGCAGGTTTGAATGAAAGTGTCAGCGTTAAGCTGGAAAAGGGCGTGCTCCGTTGGTTTGGACACGTCCAACGAATGAGTGAGGAACGATTGACGAAGAATATATATTGTTCAAAAGTAGAGGGTAGAAGGAGTCAGGGTAGGCCGAGACTTACATATGAAGACCACGTGAGCAGATTGCTCAAAAACGGAAAGGTCAAAAGTACTCGGATACCCAGACGTGCGTGTATGAAGCGATTGATGAATCTCGAAGAAGCGAAAGAAGTATGCATGGATCGCGAAGCCTGGCGATCTGTCCTCTCTGACTACCCCGTCAGGGATACAGCGTGAAGATAGATAGATAGATAGACAATAGTAAAATTACCTTCTTTGGGCATTTAGACAATAAAATATGTAATTTTAACTGGAAAAAGTTCAGCAATTGTGTAGTTCTAACTTCGAAAAATTTAATAATATTATATACCCGCCGTTACAAGGATACGCTGGTGATTTTTGAAGAAGTGTCAAATGTGGCCTATTAAATTAACTCGACTATACATAATATACTTTATTAAAACAACTCTTCTACATTCTTTAATATAGGTACACCTAGTTTTTAATTATTGCACTAATATCCCTTATAAGTTAACAATATTAGGCCTTAAACTAGGAACACTCATTAAAACACTTGAAAAACAATAATAATAATAAAATACTGAATAGTTTCATAGGAATATTGAGCTAGTTTATAATTATAATGTATGGCCTGTGCGCTTGAAGGCATTAGCTACACAGTGGGCAAAGGAGATATGTATACAGGGCCACTCTATAAAAAATATTTTTTTAAACTTCGCACGCTTGACTTGGTAAGCTGGTGAATGCGTGACGAGAGCGTTATGAACAGTTTGATCGAACGAGGTGAATGGAAGTTTAGAGGGAGATATGTTAGTTAAGATAGAAAGAGAGATACATGTCGTATATTACTATACTAGCTGTGCTCCCCGGTTTCGCTCGTGACATTCTTCGAACACCCGTTGCGCATCACAAATTTAACACATGCTCTTTATTAGTTTTAAAATACTTTCATACAAACTTTATCCCCTATTTTACACCCTTAAGGGTAGAATTTTGGCAAATAGTTAAAGTCGTGTTTATTATTTTTTTAATTAGAAGCAGGTATACGAAATACTTGCTAATTTGAAAATGAAGAATTTTCCATAATAGACTGACTTAGTGCCCCTATTTTACTACCTTAGAGGTAAAATTTAGATTTACCATTGCTTCGCTCGTGACATACATTGTAAGGATAGCTTACAGGGTGGGCGTTGATTATAAGAATGAGTCACTTTATAGGTAAAATATAGCAATACTGCGATACACGTGTCCATTTATTTGTAATCATGAACCGTTGTCCGTAATTTCATGTCTCTAACTTTGAAAATTACAAACTTCCATACAACCATTTATCTCTTATTTTACCCCCTACAGGGTAGAATTTTGAAAAATTGCTTCTTAGTGGGTGCCTACATTATAAGGGTAGCTTACCCTACAGCTTTCAAGTTACTATGTTTAAGGGTTTCGGTTGGACGTTCATAGATGAGTGAGTCACTCCGTAATTTTATTAATATAGATGGGCAAGGGAGAAGTGCGAACACACTTTTTTTTTCTATTTTTCTCATAGACAGTGTGGTCTAAAGCACACTCGATAGTTATTAAATGTCTGTAATTTAATTGTATAATCGAACAAAACCTCAGAAAAATATATACAGGATTTTCTAAGAAAAATCAATTGTTATAGGGCTGTATACGTATCTCCTTTGCCCACTGTAAATAGGTATACCTTTTCACTTTACACATGAAATGAGCTATGAAAGACATAATTTGACACATATTTGGGACTAACACACGTAATATATACATCACTTCTCATAAATAGCTAGTATTTTTGTGGACACAATTACTCGTATTTTATGTGATCAATCTTTAACTATGATATAATGATCTGACACCCCTCTTCTGATGGACCGAATCACCTTTTCAGGTGGCAGGGAGGGTTTGAATGCGGAAGGCGCAAGATCGTGTATTGCGGCGTGAATTGGGAAAGGCCTATATCAAACATAGGACTTTCGAGAGACAGAGAGAGATAGGTTTATTCCTGCACTCAGCTTTTGTCAAATTGATAAAATATGTCTGACATATATATTTAAGAACCCTCTGGTTGATTATTATGTAATAAACTACACTATAATGGTAGCTTTACCTACGTTAAGAAAACCTCAATAAATTAAAAAAAAAAGAAGTAGAAATAACATTCAAGAAAAAAATATAATAAAAAATTTGAGCCACATAAAAAAAAATGCTATAAAACTCGCTCCACACATGCCCACGATAAACTGTGGTGACTTACGCGGTTTTCTGCGAAAACGTAGATTCACGCGCGTGTGTGGAGCGGAGCGCCCTTTAAGAGCTTCGAGTATTATAAAAAAATTAGAATATTAAGTACCCATATGTACCTTCATAAGTACATTATATTACATTCAAAATATAACCTTAGTTCGAGTAACGCTATAGCTCATTATGTACCACGATACTAAAACTTCGGTTTCGAAAATTTCTACCACAAATTTATTGATTTTTTTAATACATACATACATACATATTCTCACGCCTTTATCCCCTAAGGGGTAGGCAGAGGCATATTAAACGCCCACATTTCACCGTATGCATTTCTGTCCCACGTAACAGGTGGGTGAGCCCAGTGCCGTTTTTTTAGTACACCACTAGTTTTTTTTCTTTTTATTATGGACCTATGTCTAACGTGCAATGTAGCTTGCTTTGAGCTGTAAATTTGACACTAAATAAAAATATGGCAATTTTAAAAATAAATATGGAGTTTAGAAATTATATCATGTGGGTGCCTACATTATAAGGGTAGCTTACCCTACAGCTTTCAAGTTACTATGTATAAGGGTTTCGGTTGGACGTTGATAGATGAGTGAGTCACTCCGTAATTTTATTAATATAGATGGGCAAGAGAGAAGTGCGAACACACTTTTTTTTTCTATTTTTCTCATAGACAGTGTGGTCTAAAGCACACTCGATGGTTATTAAATGTCTGTAATTTAATTGTATAATCGAACAAAACCTCAGAAAAATATATACAGGATTTTCTAAGAAAAATCAATTGTTATAGGGCTGTATACGTATCTCCTTTGCCCACTGTAAATAGGTATACCTTTTCACTTTACACATGAAATGAGCTATGAAAGACATAATTTGACACATATTTGGGACTAACACACGTAATATATACATCACTTCTCATAAATAGCTAGTATTTTTGTGGACACAATCACTCGTATTTTATGTGATCAATCTTTAACTATGATATAATGATCTGACACCCCTCTTCTGATGGACCGAATCACCTTTTCAGGTGGCAGGGAGGGTTTGAATGCGGAAGGCGCAAGATCGTGTATTGCGGCGTGAATTGGGAAAGGCCTACATCAAACATAGGACTTTCGAGAGACAGAGAGAGATAGGTTTATTCCTGCACTCAGCTTTTGTCAAATTGATAAAATATGTCTGACATATATATTTAAGAACCCTCTGGTTGATTATTATGTAATAAACTACACTATAATGGTAGCTTTACCTACGTTAAGAAAACCTCAATAAATTAAAAAAAAAAAGTAGAAATAACATTCAAGAAAAAAATATAATAAAAAATTTGAGCCACAATTAAAAAAATTGCTATAAAACTCGCTCCACACATGCCCACGATAAACTGTGGTGACTTACGCGGTTTTCTGCGAAAACGTAGATTCACGCGCGTGTGTGGAGCGGAGCGCCCTTTAAGAGCTTCGAGTATTATAAAAAAATTAGAATATTAAGTACCCATATGTACCTTCATAAGTACATTATATTACATTCAAAATATAACCTTAGTTCGAGTAACGCTATAGCTCATTATGTACCACGATACTAAAACTTCGGTTTCGAAAATTTCTACCACAAATTTATTGATTTTTTTAATACATACATACATACATATTCTCACGCCTTTATCCCCTAAGGGGTAGGCAGAGGCATATTAAACGCCCACATTTCACCGTATGCATTTCTGTCCCACGTAACAGGTGGGTGAGCCCAGTGCCGTTTTTTTAGTACACCACTAGTTTTTTTTCTTTTTATTATGGACCTATGTCTAACGTGCAATGTAGCTTGCTTTGAGCTGTAAATTTGACACTAAATAAAAATATGGCAATTTTAAAAATAAATATGGAGTTTAGAAATTATATCATGTGGGGTATCGTATAAGGGGTTTTTTGGGATGCTGAGTACGAGTTCGTGTTCATTTTGCAATCTAATATGGCTGCCGCGTCGTGGTTATAAAATTATCATGTTGGATACATTCATAATTCATGGGGTTTTTTGGTATGCTGAATGACCCAACATAAAATTTTATAACTACGGCGCGGCGGCCATTTTGGATTGCCAAATTAACACGATATTAGTACTCAGCATAGTAAAAAAACCCATGAATTATGAATGTACCCACCATGATTATTTTATATCTATAATGCGACAGCCATTTTGTAAACGATTTCTAATAAAAATAACTATCCAAACGACATGAACAAATCTTAAATTTCTTCCGTGTGCGGCAATTCATGTCGCAGATTCTTATTTTTTCATTGCGAGTGCAAGTCAATAAATAAGTTATAAATATTGTATACTCGTCTCGTGACAACCCTACAAGCATCACTGACTAGACGTCGTCGACATTTGTGTTGACTTCAAAGGCGTAACTTAACTGGTAGGTTTTCTCTCTTTATATGCTGTGTATATATAGAGAGATGTGTGAGCAGTGATGTGTGAGCGAGATCGCGTTATGGACGCTGTACGCGAGTGACTAGAGATCAGCAAAACACTGCATATTAGCCAAGTTTAACTATTACCATTTTTGACCTGTGATCGTGCATTTATAGTTTATTTGATAGAAGGTATTAGAAAGTGTTAATATTTTTTTAGTCTATGTTTAAACATTTTTACTCATTCCAAGTCAAAGTGTAGGAAATTAAGACACCACGCTGCGTTTAAATTGTTCAGAATAACATGATAGAAGTCTTGATATACATAATAACACATTATATTATTTTAACAATAACATTTAACTGTATTCATTCCTATTTCCTTAATTTTATTTTCACATGCACACACACGCACACACACACATTTTGGCTATGTGAGTACGATTTCTTAAATTGAATAGTTTCATATTATCTACATGAACCCTCCCTACACACGGGCGCCGAAAATCGCCGGTATATTTTTTCACAACTCCGTACGATAAAGCCGTTAATCCCACTGTAATGGTACCTGTATAAATTATGTGATACCCTAAATACCTAGAATTTCTTTGAACGATAAGAAAATAAGACCTTTTTAAAGTAACACTCGTTGCACAAATACTTTTGTATCGAACCGGTCGGAACGTCGAGGAACAAATAAAAAGGTATTCAAACCTTTTATTATAATATAGTGCTGCGCAAATTCCCGTTCGATACTAAAGTATGCAAAATCTATCGGTATTATCATAGCAGTGTATAACTTATGCATTTTGAGTTAAAAAAATATACCAAGAATAAATATGCATTGTGGTAACACCGCGCCCGTATGTAGAAGCCTTTGCATTTCCTAATATCGATCAAAAACCACTAGGTAACACTTTACACCATTATATTCGTATCGAAGTGGTTCAAAGAGACGATATCACCGCGTTTCCTCATGTAGTCCATGACCATATTGAACACATTGGTCCTGACCTCGTCTAAGGCTTTGTACATTTCTTTACTGAAGGGATCGAAGTCCTGATGCTTCATCTTGCGCCGGTATATGCCTTCTTTGTACTTTATAGCGCAATCCATATCCGCCTGCAACAATATGTGTCATATTTTTAAATAGATTTTTTAACCCTTTTAAAGTCAGTATTTAAAATCCAATTACGAGCGTTTCCGTGCTGCAGAAGGCACGCTAAGCCGTTGTTATTTGTTGCCAGTAACAATGACATGGCAAGATAAATAAAATATAAATAAATAAATAAGATAATTAAGTTAAGTAGGTAAAGCCGGATTGAAAATGTTCAATAGCAGGTAGAGGGTAGTAAAAAAACTATGTTATATATAATATAAATAAAATATATGGTTCTAAATAAATAGTTTTAACCAACCTCCGTAACATTTTGGTTTAAAAATGTCAATATCCCTTGTAACGTTGTCTTCGTATCCCGTACCAACATTTCATAGAACACTATATGCAGGGGACCCGAAAATTTGGTGAGCCACAGTTGATGTAGCGACTCCCACACTCTCAATTGGGTTGACACATACATCGACCAGTCTGCTGGAAAGATAGGTAACACCATGGAACGAGAAACACGAAACAGGAGTTGACGTTATATTTTTTATACGACTGAGGTGGCAGACAAATATACGGCTGATCTGATGGAAAGTGGTCACCGTAGCCTATGAACGTTTGCAACACCAGAGGTGCAGCACTCGCGCTGCCGACCCTAAAAACATTAGTTATCTGCCAGTGTAAGTCGCGTTAAAATTGGTCCAAAAAACGGAGAAAATTTTAAAATATTATTCTTTTAAATAAGTAGCTATCTATACTCTATACTAATATATAAAATTGAATAGTTTGTTTGTTTGGCTGAACGCGCTCATCTTAGGAAGTACTGGTCGATTTTGATTTTTTTATGTGCTGGATTGACTATTTATCGAGGAATTTGAGGGTTTAGAAATCTAAAATATTAATAGTTAGTTGCATGATCGTACACACTGTAGTCATCGCCTAAATGGCATAACCAACTGAGTTGAATTTATCACAGACTAATTAACGCCCGCGGCTTTGCCCGCGTAGAAAAGTTTTCCGTTCCCGTTTCCCACAGGAACTTGATCCCGGGGTAAAAAGTACCCTATGTGTTATCCTGATGTATAAGCTATATTATTGTAAAGTTTCATTAAAAAGAAAGAGAAAGAGGTGACGTAAGAACTAAATGCGAGATTAGGGTAAACCAGGAACGTCTAGAGCAAGTGAATGAAATTGTGTATTTAGGAAGTATGTTTAGCGCGGATGGAAGATGTGATTCGGATGTGGAACGGCGAGTAGCTGCCGGAAACAAAGTTAACGGTGCTTTGTCCCAGTTAGTAAAGCGACAAAGCATCGTAAAAGAAGCACGACTGGCGATTCATAACGCAGTGCTAGTGCCAACTTTGCTTTACGGTAGTGAAACCTGGGTATGTCAGCAGATGCATGAAAGTAAATTGAATGCTGTGGAGATGCGATCACTTCGAAAGTTGTGCGGCGTTACCTTGGATGGCCGAATACGTAACGAAGTGATACGCAATTTGGCAGGTTTGAATGAAAGTGTCAGCGTTAAGCTGGAAAAGGGCGTGCTCCGTTGGTTTCGACACGTCCAACGAATGAGTGAGGAACGATTGACGAAGAATATATATTGTTCAAAAGTAGAGGGTAGAAGGAGTCAGGGTAGGCCGAGACTTACATATGAAGACCACGTGAGCAGATTGCTCAAAAACGGAAAGGTCAAAAGTACTCGGATACCCAGACGTGCGTGTATGAAGCGATTGATGAATCTCGAAGAAGCGAAAGAAGTATGCATGGATCGCGAAGCCTGGCGATCTGTCCTCTCTGACTACCCCGTCAGGGATACAGCGTGAAGATAGTTAGTTAGTTTCATTAAAATCCATTCAGTAGTTTTTATGTGAAAGGGCAACAAACATCCACACAAACTTTCACGTTTATAATATTACATTAAGATTAAGATAGTATAGTACACTCTGTTACCATAAATACATTACAGTGAGAGAGCGTACTGTACTCTGTACAACACCAGAGGTAAATCAAAATATTATACCTGCTTTTTTGTATTGATGGTATTTCTGTTTAAAGGCTGCTTTTGGTGCAGTACCAATGTGGCCTTTGTGTAGCCTATTGAAATCGGCCTGAAACATATGCATACAATAAGCAGTTGAAATTTATGTCTTTTCTCTCTCTATTTATGTTGGCAAACACAATTTCCTGCTCTTGCCTCTCATCGAGCCACCTATTTTGAAAATATAGAGCATTTTAAGAAAACTACTTTCAATATTTATGTTATGATTATTTAGTTAAATAATTTTATTGCTTTTAATGAAGATATTTAAAATAATTCATTTACAATAATGTCATCAGTGGCACAAAAAAGTTAGGCCTTAGCTTTAAAAAAAATCTACACAATAAATTACTATTATATTGATTATCAGCAGGCATTATCAGTTGAAACAACTGATAATGCCTGTATCCTGCTAGTAAATACAACTAAATGTACTAAATGCTTCATCATTGTGGTTTACTAGATATTCATCTAGTTTGTTTTTAAATTGGTATATATTTTGCTCCAGAGATCACAGCTTCTGGTAACCTGTTTCAAACTCTGACAACCCGATTACTAAAGAAGTGCCTGTAGGGGTTATTATTAGAAAAACTGGTGCACAACTTAAGGTGGTGGCCTCTGAGGTGGAAATTTTCATTGCATATAAACATTTTATTAAACCTCGCTATGTCATAGTATCCACTCAGGATCTTATGTCTCTGTCAGGTCACCACGGTCTCTGTATGCGAATGAGCTTTAAAACTTTAAGGTGCTCCTAATAAGGTAATCATTTCAGAGTATGCAGTGTTTTGGTGAAGCCATGCTGTACCTTCTCTAAAAGATCTATAAATTATTTGACATTTAGCTTTTGTTGTGCTTTATTACCGTTTCTAGACTAACACATTCTGTCGTAATGCCGATGATGACGTCATTTGAAGGTTACATGAAGGTTGTTCGCATTTTGCCTTTAAATACCTAAATATCCTTCAATATTTTTGAAAATGGAAATGTATGAAATGGAATTAATGGAAATGGTACAATGCCCATTGCAGGTTTTAATTGCTGCTGTTACAAAAACCCTATTAATAGCCTGAAACTGTTAAGTGTATACAGCCTGTTTAGTGTAATAATAAATCTTTATTCATTTAGGTCACAAAGTAACACTTATGAACGTCAAGAATATTGCTTCTACATTTACATTTACTGCCAGATTCGCAAAGCAATAGGTAGAGCCTGAGGAAGAACCTGGCAATAAAACTCATGGCCACTCTTTTCTAAACGCCAGTAATTACATTAGTTTGATTAACATGATATTTGACCAATTATATAGTAATGAATTTATACAAACAAAAAAAAAACAAAATCAATGTTGTGTTTAAATCATATCAAAATTAGAGCGATTATAGTTGCCGGTTCTAAGGGCAGCCTACCCTTGAAGAAGAAGAATCTGGCAAGAAAGTCAATGGATGCCATTTTAAAATGTAGGAATGGCTTACAACATTAAAATTACACTTACATTGTTCCTTTGGATTTATGTGAGAACAGTTGACTAAACTTAAGTTTACCTTAAATATAAATAAGATTATTTTTAATAATTGCTATAACAGCTATGAGCTGACCAGTCCCAACGTATCCACAAGATAGGTAAAACCATTTGCTATAGCTAGTGTTTATATAAAGTAATAATAATAATTACCAAACTATGAATATCTTCAGTAACATCAGCATTATTGGGATTAAAGTATGTGGTTACGAATGTGTGTTATATTGCAATGTACAGTTAAAAATAAGGCATTTCATTTACAACTGCAAACAAACTGAAAACAATACAAAACAAAATAAGATACAAAGCATATCAAAAATACAAACATGACTACTATTTTAACTACTAGTCGAAGCTAAGGTATAGCCTAATGCTATTCACATGATTGCTCAATACCATGCTATGCATTCCATCTTCTAAAGCTAAACTATAAGAGCTACTAACAGAAGTAGCAAGTTAGCATTACTAGTAGCATTCTTATTTTTGGCTAATATTTAGGTTGAGAATCTCTGCTTCTCAATAGATAAACACCAAGGTGGATAAGTCATTGCCTTTTACATTATTATATGGCATATAAAATAAACCACTCATATTGTAGTAGAGAGTCTAGGTGTAACAAGATCTTTATTAAATCTGCAGGGAGGAAGTTATGTGAAACATTCTTACACATGCAAAAAACAACAATCATTTCAATATTATAACAAAAAATTACTGTAATGAGAATGACTTGGTGCCAATAGGACCACATGAAGATTATGCTCTTCTCTTCCAAATAAAAAAAGAATTAAGAATCTGTTCACAACTAGGTGAAAAATTGGTGACAAAAAAAAGAAGCAGTCGCACGTAGTAGGTTCAACTGATGATACTATGACTAGGAGATGCTCCTGTTTTGGAATTGTTTAAAAGACAAACCTGTCAAGTTTCTTACCAGTATGGCATCTCTAGGGTTCCTTATCAGCAATAAAGCAGATTTGAATTTATCCAGCTCTACAGGCGGTGCTTCATGTGTTTTAACTACCAGCACCGAACCATCTGTAACATTTTCAGCAGGAAAACCATGCATTCGCAAACCATAGTCCATGTATATTGAACCTGTTACCATGCCTGAAATAATAAATAACAATAATTTGGATGATGCTAAGTCTATGATACACACTACTCACATAACAAATGTCATATTAGTCATACTTATATTTATTTGTTATGACAGTAAGATTTTTAAATATTCTAATTAGATTGCGTTATTAAAGGTGTTACCAAAGCAACTAATATTGTATTTATCTATCACGCCTTATCCCCAAAGTGGTGGCAGTGGCATATTATATGACCACTTTTTACTTTTCTACTTTTCAAATTCCTGTCCAACTAATAGACAATCAATCAATGGATTGCTCTATATTATAGATAGTTTCTACCACACTGATAGATTAATAGTAGTTCTATGACATGATTCCATGTTAGAATGGGTAAGTTTAACTTTCGTTTGTCGGCCCTTTAATGTTAGAATATTTGCTGCATTCAAAGTCTTCTACATTTGTGCGTCTGTTATATTTGTACAAGCAAGATTGTACTGGTCAAAAGCATTATCTTTTTAATATATTTAGAAAGAATCTATGAATAATATGGGTAATCAATTGTTGTTAATTGATATGTAATTGGTATACTGTTTAATGAAATGATGCTTGTGAATCAAACAGAGCTCAATTAATTGATTGCTTTGGTATGGTAACATCTGTGAATGAACCTCTAGATACTGATAATTTTTATCACATTTTTAATCAAACTACTTTTGGAACAGATTAAGTAATATAGAGATCAACTTTGTGAATCTCTACCTGTGATTTGTTGTAGAAGGTATCGCAGCCATGTGTTCCCACTGCCTGGATAAGACACCAGGGCAACCACATCAGGAGAAGGTGGATTTCGCCATCGAAGCTCTTTGCACCAATAAATAGGAGGGTCATGTCGAAATCCGAAATTATTCATGTATCCTCCCCTATAATATCCATTCTTAGTTCTATGTAAAGGGTTTAACATAAACAAAATAATAGAAAAGTATAACACAACCACCAAAGCGACTAGCACTAATATTGAACGCCGAACCATTGTGATGGCTTATATTAAGTAAACACCACAGTCATGCTCGCCGTCAGTGATCGTATTGGTATCAAGATTCTAATATCAGTATCATTCAATTCAATTATTTTTATTGAGGCCTTTGTGCTCTTAGCAGCAACTCGCCAGCCTCCAGTGTTATAGCATATACGTCAACATTTCCATTGCAGTAAACTCGTGATAACCTATCGGTCTCATTTCCTTATTCAGACGTCTCATATTCAAACATGTAACTTAACAATCAAACATTTAAATTGCAAATGTAAATATAAATTTAAAGATTTACAACATGACAACAAAATATTTGCTTTTTTTTCTTTGTTGTCTTCGCCCATATTGGGCAGGCAAAGGAAAATTTGACCATACAGCCTGGTCTTCGGTATTTATATTTTCTTAGTATTTAGTCCTGTCCAGTCTTTGTCGATGTCGAGTCCTCAGTCCTAGGTCATTGTCCTTGCCCTCAGTATAATGGTAATTCTTATACGAAGTTTTCAGTGGACTTTTCGCGTCAAAAGAGAAAATAGCATTGCACTGCATATATATCATTGTCTATCACTATAGCACGTTAACACAACTTTTATGTCCAAGAAACCACCACTCAAGCACATAAAACAAGATAAATGCACTAGTTTTAGAAAATAATATACAGCAAGCGTCACTCTCCCGCCAAAAGTCCCAAAATATTAACTTTTTTTTTTTTGCCTATATTTTTCAATTATATTTTTATGGCCTGGTTTTAAGACTTTTTAGCTCAATCTTATTATATTGCTACAATCATGTTTTAATTAAGTCTTAGTCCTGTCCAGTCCTTTTACGATATCAAGTCCAGTCCTAGGTCCTGTGTACTTGCCCCATTAGCATGGTATTGGTAGAGCGTTTTTGAGGCTTTCAGTGGAGTTGTGCAACAAGATGTAAAATAGCTGTACAAACTAGCTATCCCTGACAGGGTAGTCAGAGAGGACAGATCGCCAGGCTGCACGATCCATGCATACTTCTTTCGCTTCTTGCAGATTCATAAATCGCTTCATACATGCACATTTGAAAAAAATTGCTTTTCACTGCAAAATATCACTGTCTTTCACTATAGCACGTTTACACAAGTTTTAAGTCGCCAACGCAAGCTTCGTCGGCCAACGTTATAATCTTTCGGCTGTGCGAGATTAAATTACAAACGTTTGAGCGTGCCGGTTGTTTGTATTCTCGATGGTGTAAGTGGTGGTTTAAGCAAATGCCACGGTGAGATCTCGGGTGCGATTCCAGGGGTCGGACTAAATATGTGTGTAATCATGTTTCAGGGTTTGGGCGTTTCCTATTTATAATATGTATACGTAGACATATATAAGTAGAAGTGGTTGCGCCGGCATGCGATAAAAGAGTAACCGCGTTATTTTTTCTATGTTGCATCGCTGATCTGCATTTGTTTTTAATTAATTCGTTGTCGACACTCCCCCCGCCTTCCTTTATTCCATTTCTCTTTCGCACCTATCTTGTCTCGCATAAAGGAGGAGCGAGACAGCTGTATTACGCGCGCAAGTACCTGCGCTTGCGCCGCTAGCCTCACGGGCAACGACCACGATTGAGGGCTGGCAGTCTGTCCTACAAACACCGCGCGCGCGCCCGCATCAAACCTTTCGCAATAATCCCGCACCAAATATCGCAATAATTGTATTTTCCATGGATAAATAGTGTTGTCGTGCAAGGAAACCAGGAATTCAAGTCCAGGGACGCCCCCGGCAGCCTCCACCTCAGCATCAAGCAGCAAGGTAGTGTGCATATTCCTGTTTTTCCATTACTTTTTCCGTTGACAATCGCGTGCAAATTTCATTTTAGTCTTTCCCCGCAAATACAGTCCATTTTGAATTTATTTATCTCGCCCGCTCAACCAACAAGCTTTAGCTTAGTTCGGGCTAGATGGCACGCAAAAGTGTCCCACAATATTTATTTAGGTCCATCCATAGTTCCAGAACTCAGCTGTTTGCTGTTACTAAGGTTTGTGAATAGTCCTCTAGCTAACTAGACTCTAGGGAGTTTAATAATTATTATTGTGAATCCATGTGCAGATGTTTGGTAAGCTATACATAATTCAGTTCAGTGTTAACTGACACAATTTTTTTCTAACAGTTTGTACTTCAGCAACAAAACTACAACTGCACCAACACATTAGCAATAAGAATTTCATAACATTGCAGGGCATAGAAATCAAGAACTCAGCAGTCACATTGCCAGATAAAATGTACTGCTTATGTTCTCTTTGCACAAGGCTTAGTGGGCTAACTATATATGCATTAATAAAAATACCTGACTACCCCGTCAGGGATACAGCGTGAAGATAGTTAGTTAGTTAGTTAGTTAGTTAATAAAAATAAAAGCAATAAGAAAATAATACATGTTTATGAAGTTACAAAATTTTAATGAACATAAAACACTATGACGCATTATTGAATCTAAGTTTTCTTAGCAAGGTGTGGCAGTTTTCAATGTTACCAGTACAAATTTCCAAATACATCTGAAGTGGAAGTACTCTATGAGAATTTATTTGCAAAAGAATTTTTCTCGCTGTGACCAAATCACCTCGTAATATATGACAGACTGCTGCTTTTGCCCAAACACTAACTGCTATCATATCTTTCATTTGATATGGCAGCACAGAAACTAGGTCATGGATCATTGGCGGGTGTAAATGTTCAACAGCATCAGCTATTCGGTCCAAGTTTATGAGTGCTTCGGCTGCATAGATATGCGCCCAAGCTTTGTGACTACTGGATGCATCTGGCTGGTTTAGAAGTTCATTAGCACTCATTAAAGCCGACAATGGGTCTTGTAAATGCAATAATACATAACTTTGTAAAACAAAAGTAGAATTTTTTAGGTCACATCTCTGTTTCCAGTTAATAGGTGGGCCTGGTGGTGCTTGGATTAAAGGTGCAGTCACATCTGTTGGCTGATCTTGATTTGGTAGTAGAGTTATAGCGTTTCTTAAACACAATGCAGCAAATTCTAATGATAATGATGGAATTGCAAATGATTCTCCTGAAGTTGAATACTTGTCTTTGCCTTCCTTTGATAGTAATATTCGAGTATGTGGCCCACTACCAAGCTTTTTTACAGTATATTGCTGAGCGTCTTCACTGCAGCATTTCTTTACACAGGATTCTGCTAAATGCAACCAGATTCGAGGATTATTTGGGTAATGTCTTGCCGCTTCCACTAGGCATTCAAAAGCACCTTCTGAATTGTTGGCTGCTAATAAAGCCAGTCCCAAGTTAAAAACATACAATGGCCGGTCTCTACAAGCAATTAATTTATCACTATCCTCACATTCCATAGCTTTGAAATGCTCTTTTACAGCATGTTGAAAATACTTTGATGCTAAAAATGGTTTTTTAATTGATAAATATATGACACCAAGATTATTGTTGATTGCTGCCCAGATATCTTCACCTTGAGATTTTAAATCATAATTATGTGTAATAGTCTTGTATTGGCCTAAAGTATTTGCAGCTGCTTTGACATCTCCATTCAAATATTGTTGTTGAGCTATGATAAACACATTTTCAATTGTATCAGGTTTCAAATTTAATTTTACTTTTTGTCCCAAAAGCAGCTGAGCTCGACTCACAAGTCGTTCCAATAAATCACTAACTTCTGAATTAGACTTTAATGGTTCACCATAAGTTTTTGCAACTTGTATAGTTTTGTCAAATGTGCGTCTGCACAGTGTACTTTCTAATAATAGTAACACAATTTGCTGAAACAATTTATTGTCTTTTACATTCTTACATGTGAGTAACCTCTCCAGAAGGACAGCACACTGGTAATAATATCGTGAATGATATAATAACACAGCATAGTTGTATAATAAGAATGGTGAAGTGAGGTCCTTAGATTCAATATCTGGAAAAGTCAAACCAGTAAGTAGCGCGATGGTCTTTTTGAAATTATCTACATTCTTCATATCACTAGCCATGAACTCTACCACTGCTTTATTATGCTGTACTCGTTTATTGCCATTTCCAACAAGGTTTTCTAATTCCTTTAGCTGTTTTAACGCTCCAGTATAGTCCTTTTTAACATAACACTCGTGTGCTAATACAACTGGTTCGTCCTTTTGGTTCGCCATTGTAAATTGTTATAAGTTCTTAAAGAAATTGAACAATAAAATTAGAGGATTACTGTTAATGAAATCGGGCTATCCTAGAAAAATAATTCAGCCGTAATAATCCGTATAGGAAGCGTAAAACTGACTGACGTGACACACCAAAGAGTATAATAAATAATATTGAAATGACACACTTATACACACAATTATACACACTCGACAGGACAATGTGACAATGAGAATGACATGAGAGACATGACAACAACAACAGTTTTTAATTAATTTATGGCCTGGTTATTAAGACTAATTAGCCAAATCTTATTTCATATTTCTTCAATCTTCTTTCTTTTTATCTAAAATGTCCCCATCCTTTAAGTCTTAGTCAAGGTCAGTCTCACCTCAGTATAATGGTGGCTGAGTAAACAGCGGTGTTCTTAGCGTTAGTGCCAAATCTACATAGAAAAACCTAGTACAGATTTTACAACTGTGCTGGGCCGAGGATTTGGGACTATTTGTCTGCGAAAAAGAATGACATCAAATAACAAACTAACTATCTTCACGCTATATTTCTGTCGGCGAAGTCAGAGAGGACAGAAAAGAATAAAAATACATATGCCCAAGAGAAGCAAAATTTACTCCAATTTTGTTGTTGGCGATTCTACGTGGGAACATTGACAAGAGTGGACCCTTTCATAATATTTTCTAAAACTAGTGCATTTATCTTATTTTATGTGCGAGAGTGGTGGTTTCTTGGTCATAAAAGTTGTGTTAACGTGCTATTGTGAAAGATAATGATATACGCAGGGAAATACTATTTTCTATTTAGCCGCGTAAAGTCCACTGAAAACCCTAATAAAACAACCATCATTATATTGGGGTGAGATTGAACTTAAGACTACATTTGACTAAGACGTAAAGGACGGGGATATTTTAGATACATATTAAGAAGATTGAATAAATATGAAATAATAAAAGGTCAACCACCACTAAAAACCAGGCTCTAAAATAATTACAAAAAAAAAGGAATGTTACCGGGTTAAATTTAAACTTGGAATTGGAATTTGCGCGGGACCTTCTCAAATGGCAGGCGCTGGCTGTATCTAGGATCAAGCTGTATACTGTATATTATTTCCCAAAACTAGTGCATTAACCTTGTTTTATGTGTAAAATTGGTAGTTTATTCGACATAAAAGTTGTGTAAATGTGTTATAGTGAATATCACAGTGATATGCTATTTTACATCTTGCCATGCAAATACCACTGAAACCCTCATTCACGCTTCTACCACGTTAATGGGAAGTTTGAACAAATCTATACATGAATACACTGCTATCTACAAGAATAATTTACTTCTTTTGAAAGAAGAAGATTCATTTATTATCTACTATTAAAATGGTCACTTTTGAAGAAAAATGTAATACGGGAAGATCGATAAATTTTGTTTTGGTAATCGCCTTACCGTGCGTAGCCAAAATTCAAAATAATAAATTAAAACTTTACCTAAGCACACAAGTGTAACAAACTTTACAAAGTAGGTATGAACCTTTTGTAACTTTTTGAATTTATTTTCAGAGTGCACTTGGCAGCTTTCATCTTTGTAGACCAGAGATCCTGTACCACGACCTCTTTATGCCACAGACAGTCCCGCTAGGGCTCTTCGAGATCTCTTAGAGGCATGCCATTGACTGCCTAAGTGGTGTAGAGGTGGTAATTCTATGCGACTGATGTGCTGCTTTCGGGTTCAAATCTTGGGGAACAAATGTTTGTGGGATCCGCGAATCTTAGTTTCGGAGTTTTCTATGAACATAATACCTATTTTGTTTTATGTAGTTTGGCCTGTATGCCTGCCTATATAGCCGGAAAACTGTACTCAGAAACTGCTGGTCCAGATTCTCTTTTTGTTGGATTAGCCCATTTATCAAGGAAGGCCATACCTTCCTTGATAAATGGGCTATATACTATCAGTTACTACCCAGGAGAGTAGAGCAGTTATTATAAATGTCAACAAATCAGACAAAATTTCATACAATATGTATTGTAAAATGAATAAGCCACAATGTTCGAAGTTTGTGACGGGCGATGCCGCAGGAGTCAGCTAGTTAATACAATAATAAAATATTCCAGATACAGGAAATCATAAAAGGACCTGTACTGCTGGATTGGCTGTAGAGGTAACACAGTAACCACTAGAACAACAGCTATTTGCCACAAGACAGTCCCTCCACCTGGAACTCCCCTGAATTTCAAGATTTTTTTTTGTGTGGAAATCCTCTGAGTCCTACCGACTAACACCACATGTTACCCTACTATTTGAAAAAAAAAAACTGAATTTTAAGATAACTAATAATTACATTCTTTAAGTAGCAGTAAAATCAAAACTCGCTATATATAGAACCAAGCACTGTGATCTAGGGCAAAACATTAAATTTTTTTATAACACTCAAAATGTACTTCACAGTCAACTCATTAAGGCTGTCTTAATACACAAGTCAGACTATACATAATGCATAATGCGATTGTTGAAGGCTAGATTGGAGTTTTAATATAGGCTATTATATCCAAAATGTTGATAGCATAGGACTGTTTGGATTTGAGTAGATGGCAAAGGCGGAGTAGGACTCATCGGCTAGTTATTATATAAGTGAGATTGAATCTGATGACTTGATGATGATCTGATGAATGACTTGCTACTCCCACAGCAAAATCGATATCATACCAACAATTAAATATTCTCAACTCAAGTTAAATGTAAAAAATAAAGATTAAAGTACTTAGTAGGAGTCAGGGTAGACCTAGGCTTATGTACAAAGAGATGGAATGTGGAATTCCTCAAAATGGAAAACTCAAATGTATTCAGATACCCTGACACACATGTATGAATAATTTGATGAATCTGCAAGAAGCAAAAGAAGTATGCCTGGATCAAAGCCGAAGTGATTGATGATCAAAGCAATCTGTCCTGTCTGATTAGACAACCAAGGCCACCGTGCAAAAGTAGGAACAAAATAAAACTATTTATTACTATAAATCTGGATGAATATGGCCTTTTATTTTTTTTGTTGACCTTTCAGCTGGTCGCACACACAAATGTTTACCAAATAATGTTACTTTGTGATTATTCAAATACATATCGAACACACATTCCCTTTTAGGTATAGTCGTTATTATATTGTTCTCAGATAAAAGTTTGAATGTGCTTTTAGTATCCATTATACAAATACCAGTTTTGCCAACATAGCTAGGGCATTTTGATCTAGTTACTGTGAGCACACTTCCATGGAAATCAGCTTTATAAAGTGTCATTGTAAAGTTTTCCCATGATTTACTAGTACAGTTGGGAATGGGTTTATCCAAATCTAGCAATTCATTCATATAGTTTATCCATATTTTATTCATTGGTATAAAATCATTGTACTTAACCCCATCTCTGGCAATGGTATAAAAGCCTAATGATTTCTTTTCTTTCCTGGTCAGACTTCGTACTTTCTTGTTTTTTCTCCTGATTTTTGGATTTTTACTTCTTTTCTTGGCGAGAACAAACTCTGTTTTTAATTCACTTTCAATATTTGCAATTGTATTCTTAGGTACATTCGATTTTAGAAATCCAATAATTGCTTCTGCAGCTTCTTTTTTAAAAGTCTCTTTTGATGACATTATATATTCTACAGAATAATGAATTCAAGAACTTTACTAAGTTTATTATTATTTCATAATCTGACTTTACTTTTAGGCAGTGTACTAATTTCACTGTAACTTTAATATTCAGTATTATTCAGATAACCACTGAGATATCCCACAACCCACTAAACAAATCTCCACAAACTTGTCAGTTGACAGGATTTTTTTCTGTGCTTCACGTGCTTTCTTTGCTTGTGGCAATACTTGGTTATCTGTCTGTAGGCATGTCGATTCATTTAAAAAAATATCGGTCTCCGATTCGATTCAAATCGGACATACTAGAATCGATTCTTGTTTAAATCGAACATTAAAAGATCGATTTTCGATTAATAGACCCAATTTCAAACATGACTAATTGCCTAATAAAGATACAGGACATTATTGATGACCATTTACTGCAAATACAAGTAATTGGATAGAAGTATTATTAAATTAATAAACAAAATATCACGCCTATATTCCTTCGAAAGAATAGGTAGAGGTGGGAATCGAACCCAGGATCTTTTGCTCAGCAGTAGTGCTTGCGACCACTAAACTAATGTGGCAGTTTAAATTTGTAGTCTCACCTAAGTACTCGTAAGACAGTTAATAAAATAAAAAATAAATATCCATCACGCCTTATTCTCGAAGGGATGGCAGAGGCATATAATATGCCCACTTTTCACGTCAAATATATTTTTTTTCAAGTCAGTTAATAAATTAATCAAATTTTAAGTTTATAAAATTTTATTAAAGTTAAATTCAAATTAAACAAGAAATTATATTTCCCAGTATTTGAAGTCGAGGGACTTTTAAAAAAATTAACTTATCTAATCGCTCAGGATCTAAACGACTCCTTTCGTCAGTAGCAATATTTCCCGCAACAGAAAAAAGCCTTTCACATGGAACAGATGTTCCAACTATGCAAAAGTATTTGTTGGCAATCGGCGTTATTGAGCTGTACAACGAATTTCTTTGGTGATACCTATATGTAATAGGAGCCGTCGTTTTAAAGTCGACGACAGGCTGTGTTAAATAATATTTCAATTCGTCTTGTAAACCTTGTCCTTCAGTTTCTGCTTGAAATAATTGTAGCTGATTTTTTACTAATACGTTATGGAATTCCCAAATGTTAGATTCTTCTGCTTCCTTCAGCTGGCATTCCAAATTATTCTCTGAATCTTCATTACTTAATTTATTCTCCAATTGTTTTTTTGAAGCTACAATCATACTATTAATTTTATCAATAGCTCTGGAGCATGCTATTCTGTCAGAAAAATGAATTTTCTTGAATCTTGGATCCAGTAGTGTGGTGATAGCTATCACATGTACTTGTTCCACTGTACCAAATCTCTTTTTTAATTCTTCCAATATTAAATTTTTGGTTGCAGCACCGACATCTGTTTCCGTCTTCATTGTACTGTATGTTTTCAAAAGACAGGAAACTATTGGTATAATTTTGCTTGACGTTACAAATTTCTCTACGGATACTTATTTCGTCACAGCTTCCTTAGGTTTTAAAATATTTATAAGATCTTTAATCCCATCTAGTTGACTGGCTGTTAACATAGGTGGAGCTTTCGGGTAATTGAGTAATATCGGGGCAAGTAGCTCAGATAACTTTACAAACCGAACTAGCTGATAGTAAACTGAATTCCATCGTGTGCAAACTGACTGAAGCAATTTGAGTGGTACTGCTATATAATTTTGCGCTTTACGAAGAGCATCAGCTACATTTACATTTTGTTTACAGTATCTAGTTATATCCTTTACAGTATTTAGTAACTGTTTGGCACTTTCAATACCAGCTTTTTCTTCAAAAGGTTTTTGAGCTACTAAATTCAAAGTGTGGGCGAAACACCAAAAGTGTTTTTGTTTGCCAAATGCAATTGTTACGGCCTAGACGATATTCGCACCATTATCAGTAACAACTGCTGCAACTTTTTCTGGGGTTATTCCCCATTTTTCAGTCATTGTTATTAATATTTGACATAAATAATCAGAATTATGGGGCTCAGTTAAATGGGACACACCAAAATTTATACTAATCAGTTCACTTTCATGTATAAAATGTCCTGTTAAACCCATGTAGCTTCTAGTATTATGTGTATCTGTCCATATATCTGTAGATAAACATATTGACTCTACTTCTAAGAGCTTTTCTCTAAATTGCAAAGAAAGAACATCATATTTGTCATCTATCATTTGTGTAATTGTCTGCCGTGAAGGAAGCTTATATAAAGGCACTGCTGTTTTCATTAATTATGTGAAACCTTTTTCAACTGTATTTAATGGCAACGTATCCTTGCAAATCATTAACATGATAGCATTATTTAGTTGACCATTCTTCTATCCGCTTACTGAAAAAAAATAAAATAAACCATGACCATAACAATATCGTATATAATCATACAATATCGTCATTTGGAGTTAGTCATTACAATATCGCAGAGATGGAGTGAATATTATGGAAAGATGTATGCAAGAAAAGACAGAGATGCCACATCGGGAAGTGGAGCTCACTTCGATGCTCCGGATCCCGATGTCATTGAAGTCATTAGTATGAAAGAAATAGAACAAGCGATAAGAAGTATGAAATGTGGTAAGGCTGCGGGAAAAGACAGAGTTACTGCTGAGATGATCAAGTACGGTGGGTCGCGTGTCTGGGACACACTATATCTGTTATGCAACTTGTGCTGGCGGACGGGTGAGGTCCCGGATGACTGGCGGGTAGCAGTTGTAGTACCTATTTACAAAGGGAAAGGCTCGCGCCAAAACTGCTCCAGCTACAGGGCGATCAGCTTGGTCAGCTTAGCTAGTAAGGTGTATGCAAAGGTTATAACGGCACGAATACAAGAAAAGTCTGAAAGGTATTTATGGGAGGCTCAATGCGGATTCCGACGTGGAAGAGGTTGCATGGATCAAGTGTTTTCTCTCCGCATGATCGCGGAAAAGTTTCTGGCTGTTAGCCAGAAGAATTTCTGCGCTTTTGTGGATCTAGAGAAAGCATTTGATAACGTTGTGAGAGAAACGCTGTGGAACTTGCTGCCCGGATATGGTGTGGACGGCTCGCTACTGCGGGCAATACAGTCGCTTTATAGGGACTGTAAGGCTTGCGTGCGAGTAGGGAGGGATGTGTCACCTCTTTTTGATGTCTGTACAGGCGTCAAACAGGGATGTGTCATGTCCGCCTGGCTGTTCATAGTGTATCTGGACAGTTGCCTGCAGAAGTTGAAAGATTTTAATATGGGTGTGAATTTGGGTGACTTTACAGTAAACTGTCTGCTGTACGCTGATGATGCGGTGCTCATGGCCTCATCAGAAGCCGACCTTCAGGCATTAGTCACTAAAATGAAAGAGGAGTGTGAAAGTAAGGGTCTTCGCTTGAATGCAAGTAAAACTAAGGTTCTAGTATTTGAAAGAGGTGACGTAAGAACTAAATGCGAGATTAGGGTAAACCAGGAACGTCTAGAGCAATTGAATGAAATTGTGTATTTAGGGACTATGTTTAGCGCGGATGGAAGATGTGATTCGGATGTAGAACGGCGAGTAGCTGCCGGAAACAAAGTTAACGGTGCTTTGTCCCAGTTAGTAAAGCGACAAAGCATCGTAATAGAAGCACGCATGGCGATTCATAACGCAGTGCTAGTGCCAGCTTTGCTTTACGGTAGGGAAACCTGGGTATGTCAGCAGATGCATAAAAGTAAATTGAATGCTGTGGAGATGCGATCACTTCGAAAATTGTGCGGCGTTACCTTGGCCGACCGAATACGTAACGAAGTGATACGCAATATGGAAGGTTTGAATGAAAGTGTCAGCGTTAAGCTGGAAAAGGGCGTGCTCCGTTGGTTTGGACACGTCCAACTAATGAGTGAGGAACGATTGACGAAGAATATATATTGTTCAAAAGTAGAGGGTAGAAGGAGTCAGGGTAGGCCGAGACTTACATATAAAGACCACGTGAGCAGATTGCTCAAAAACGGAAAGGTCAAAAGCACTCGGATACGCAGACGTGCGTGTATGAAGCGATTGATGAATCTCGAAGAAGCGAAAGAAGTATGTATGGATCGCGAAGCCTGGCGATCTGTCCTCTCTGACTACCCCGTCAGTCATACAGCGTGAAGATAGTTATAGTTAGTTAATTCTTCGTTCCGTTTACTGAAAAAAAAATATACCATGACCATAACAATATCGTATATAATCATACAATATCGTCATTTGTCTGAAAAGGATTATGTTTTTGTATTCTATTATTATTTCAAATTACAAAATAAATACAATAAAAGGATAAAAAATGCAAGAATATACAATTTTCAAACAAGCATGCATTAATAAAAAAGGCATATATTGTATTGTAAGGAAAAGGTACGGGTACACACTCCAGTTTTTTTTTTGTCGTCACCAATACCATCATTTGCCACCACCAGTTTTCGTTGACTTACGGATTTAATAGATGGATGTCTTCGTAGTAAATGGTTGCGTAAGTTTGTTGTATTCCCGCATGTTTTAACTTCGATATGACAATACTTGCATACGCCACTTGATCCCTTTTTTACAAAGTGATACCATGTATCACTTTTAGTTGACATTTTAGGCTAAAAAGAATAACAATACTTTAACAAAAATGCAAACTGCAACGCAAACGCACATTTCTCGATAAATCGATTACAATCAATCTAATCACTTACTATTTTTAAATTAAAATAAATGCTATATGAACACGATATTATTTATTTCATTACTATAAATTTTTACAGTAAAATAATATTAATCCACAGTATATTTTTGATAAATAAACTCACTCACAAGAATAGATAGGTTAGGTTTGACAGCCGGATAGTAAAATAAAATGTTTTTTTAACGCAAGTAACGCCACCTTCGAAAGCGTTCATAAATATGTACTCTATGATGCGTTCAAATTATTGACCAAGTACTACCAGTTGCTTTTGCGTCCGACAATAGCAAAAAATTAAAAAAACTAAATACCACAGCCAATTGAGGAATATTATCGCTAGTTCTTTGAATGGATCGGTCTGATTCGGGAGGTTTATGAATCGATTCATTGAATCGATGTAGGGTTCAAAATCGATCTGAAAAATCTATTATTACTACTCTAAAAAATCGATTTGTCGATTAATCAATTTCAAATCGACTTGCCTAGCTGTCTGAGGAGTTTGGCGCTAATTCTTCAACGTGAATGACGGTTGCCGTAATTTTTTTCAAAACTAGTGTATAATTCGTGATTTTGTGTTGATTAGTGGTTGATTATGATACATAAAGTGTTTGGAAAGTGAATGAGTGAAGGAAAGTGAAAAGTTTGCAGTGTTCTTTGTGTTAGTGCCAAATCTCCATAGCATGCCCTAGTAAAGGGTCTACTGATTTACTAGGGCAAGGACCAGGGCTTTGGACTCCTCAGTCCAAGGACTTAGAGAAGATCGACTTCGGCAAAGAACTAGACATGATTAAAAAACAAATAAAAAGAAAATATAAACACTAAAGACGAGGCTGTATGGACTAAGCCACCTTTGTTTGTCCAAATGGGCAAAGACAACAAACAACAACAACAATCAGCTGTCTGCTGTGCTGTCACTGCTGTCTGTCTGTCTGACTGACTGTAATCTAATCTACAATTCCAAAGAGTATGTATAATAAGTAAAATTGAAATACAATTGTCTACAATGTGCCGGTTCTCATATATTAGTGTATTATCTATGGTGCCGGTCTCTTTAGGTCTCAGCTCAGGCGCAGCCGCAGCTCGCAGCTCCAAAGACTACAGTAGTAAATCTGATACGCAGCTCTAATACACCATACGCAGATTTGCAATATTGAAGAAAGAACTAATACGATAGATATTTCTTGAATATGGCATCAAAGGTTCCGAAACTGAAAATGTCTAGCGGGTACGATATGCCTGTGATTGGACTGGGTACTTACGCAGTGAGTATTGCTTTTAAAACATTTTACAATATGTAGGTACTTGCACAATTACATGGTATTTTAAAAAAATGATTTTGTTAAGCAATTATTAAATCAAAACTCGCTATAGGTATATAGAATCAAGCACTGTGATCTAGGGCAAAACATTACATTTTTTTATAACACTAACAAAATGTAGTTCACAGCCAACTCTTTAAGGCTTTCTTAATACACAAGTCAGACTATACATAATGCGATTGTTGAAGGCTAGATTGGAGTTTTAAAATAGGCAATTATATCCAAAATGTTGATAGCATAAGACTTTTTGGATTTGAGTAGATGTCAAAGGCGGAGTAGGAGTCATTGGCTTTATTTATATTGGTGTTATTATATAACTGAAATATGCCTATGCCTGTGATTGGACTGGGTACTTACGCTTTTAAAACATTTTACAATATGTAGGTACTTATCTTAACTTTTCCGGGGTCGGTAAATACCGAGGCACTGCGTCCCTTCCGGAACTATTGTGCCACACCCCATCGCATCACCCATCCCCCTAGCGCCTATGCAGCGCCTCCATGAACCTCAATATGTTCCCTAGGGGGATGTGCCTGTAATCTTCCGGAGACGGGTATGCTTGACCCAGAAGAGTCATTCTTCTTGCACCAAGTGCCACACATTCGCACAGCAGGTGGTGCATGGTTTCGCGAGCGTCCTCACAGGCCCTGGACGTCGGGTCTTCCGTGAGCCTCATCCTGTGGAGGTGCTGCCTCGTTGCATAATGCCCCGTGAGCGCTCAGGTGATTCTTGGCAGCTGCTCCCTGGTATGTGTCCACAGTTTCTTGGACCATCCCTCTCTGATGCTTCCCAGAAACATATTTGCGTGTCTTAGACCTCTTGTCGACTGACACTGCTTTTCATGTGCCTTAGCGGCTGCCTCCTTTAGTATTCGTCTTATTACTCTATAATCGAGTCCGAAGAACGGCTCCGGTCCAATGAACCCTTCCTCCGAGCCCTTACTTGCGAGGGCGTCCGCCCTCTCATTACCCTCGATGTCTGTCCTGAATTTTATTGTATTGCGTCTTCGCAGCCTATTTAGGCTTTTAATGCACTGCAATATCAATCCGGATTTCACTTGACATGATGTGAGCGCCTTGAGTGTAACTTGGCTGTCACTCATAATATAGACTGTCTTATCAGTGACCCGTCTATCTAACATTTCTTGCACGCATGTCAGTATAGCATAGGTCTCCGCCTGGAAGACCGTTGCATACTTGCCCATGCTTTGACTAATGTCGCTGTAAACCCCTGCACCTCAGCCGGTTTCCATCTTGGATCCGTCTGTGAACCATATCTGGACATTTCTGTCCTGTGTCTGCATTCCACACTTCCACTCCTCTCTCGTGGGGATGTGCACACTATAGTTCTTTTTAAAGTTATAGACCGTCTGTATTCTGTCTAGACTCATAGTCATAACCCCATGCTGCATTGCTTCAAGCGCCAAATGCCCGTAGTTCCGGCTTCGGCCTTCAGCTCCGAGCCTGTGAACGGCTTTCCTTGCCTCCAACTCCGCCTTCTGATGTGCAGCGGTGTGAGGTTTAGAAGTATCTCCATCGCCGCCGTAGGAGTGCTTTTGAAGGCTCCTGTCATAACCATGCATGCCGTCCGCTGTAGCTTGTACAGGGTTCGCCTGCAGCTCTCCTGTTTAGTCTTGGGCCACCATACTATACTCCCGTATGTTATTAGTGGCCGCACCATCATTGTGTAAATCCATTGAACCACTTTTGGTTGTAGTCCCCATGTCTTACCGTAAGTGGAACGGAGCATTCCAAAGACTCTCATTGCTTTGGTGGTTGCTGTTTCCACATGTCGATTTCATGTTAGCTTATTTTCTAGGATGACTCCTAGATACTTCGCTTCCGTGGACAAGCAAAGCTCTTCGTCATATAGCCTTAGCGTGTCCATTCCTGTTAGGATTCGCCTCTTTGTGAAATTAACTATCACCGTTTTTTTGGGTTTAATTAATAAGTGGTTTTGTCCACACCATCCCTCGACTGTATCCAGCTCTTTTTGCATGATGTTTGAAACGGCACTTGGTACTTTTCTATTGATTAGTATCACGAGGTCGTCAGCGTAGCCAACTGTTTGTAGTGGCCCTCTGTTAAGTCTGCCCAGTAGGTCATCTATCACCAGACACCATAATGTTGGGGATAGAACACCGCCCTGTGGGCAGCCTTTTGTGACTTGAACTTCCACTCGCTCCCCCAGTAACTCCGCGAGTATTGTTCTTCCTTTGAGAATCTTATCCATCCATACACATATTGTGGATTCGATACCATGCCTTTCTGCCGCTGCCTTTATGGTTCCGAATGTGGTCCTGTCGAACGCTCCTTCCACATCCAGAAATGCAGCTAAGCATATTTCATGATTACCCAGTGCCAACTCCGCCCTACTCACCATGTGGTGTAGTGCCGTTTCGGTTGACTTCCCTGGTTCCATGCGCATTGTATTTTGTGAAGAGGATATTTCGTCAGTGCTTTCCCTCTAATGTGCTTATTAACTAGCTTCTCTAGTGTTTTGAGGAAAAACGGTCTGTACGATTTTGGATCTCCATAGTCCGCTTTGCCTGGTTTCGGCAAAAATATGACTTTTGCACGTCCTCCAGCATTCTGGTGTGTAGCCAAAGGCTGTACACGCCCTATTTAACCTACATAAGTGTGGGTTTAGTATTGTTTCCGCTTTCTGTAGTAGTATCGGATATACGCCGTCTGGTCCTGGCGCTTTAAATGGTTGAAAGCTATTTATTGCCCATTTAACCCCGTTATGTTCTACTACTTTCTTGGCGGTCACCCAGTCCGCTTTTGTGGTACGTCTTCTTTCCTTTTCACCACTAAAGCCTATTTCATTTGCTTGTGCGCTTATTGCCATTGAATCTGGAAAGTGTGTCCTG
This sequence comes from Thumatha senex, assembly GCA_948477245.1. Lineage (NCBI taxonomy): Eukaryota > Metazoa > Arthropoda > Insecta > Lepidoptera > Erebidae > Thumatha > Thumatha senex. Next base: position 20,067,682 of record OX419744.1, on the reverse strand, counting down.
AGCATCACTCTTAGTGTTTCACTCCCAGTTTCCGTATATCTACCATTACAGTCCTTAATCGTAGTTAAATGGTTAGACCTTGTTATTGCCATTGCCTTGGTGAGACGCATGCTCTCCGGGATGCTACTTATGTTTGCGCAGTGTTCCCTCCATGCCTTCCTTTTTGCCTTCCGTATGGCCTTGTAATACTCAGTGAGTTTCCTCGCATAGTCCTCGAAGTTGTTCGATTTCTTTGCACGATTGAAGGCTGCCTTTCTAGCCTTCCGTAGTTTCGTCAGCTCGGTGTTCCACCAAGGTGATTGTTTAATACCGATCTCTTTTTCGAGGCATTTTTCAGACCAGCTTTTGTAAATGTTCCGCTACCATCTCGATGTCCAGTGTCGAACTTAAGTTCTCCTTGGGGTCCCTAGCTCGGCTTTCAAATCACTCTTGAAGGCCGGCCAATTGGTGTTCCTAGGGTTCCTTTTGACTTTCGCCTGTTTGTACATCATCTAATTGAAACATATGTACCTGTGGTCCGAACTGGAGATTATGTCCGGCACGTGCCAGTCCACTATGCGTTTACTGGCCTGGTTTGTTGCTAGCGTGATGTTGTTGACCTCCGCCCGTGTTTTCGTTACAAACGTTGGTTTGTTACCTGTATTTATAATTTATAGGGTGAACTTACCAGATAATCCAGTAGGAGCTCCCCTTTGTCATTCCAGTCAGTGCTTCCCCATGTTACATGGTGAGCATTGGCATCCCAGCCCATGATGAGATTTTTCTTCTCCCGGCTGCAGTGTTCCACCAGGACCCTGAGTTCCATTGAGATAGGGTCCTTGCCCTCGTAGGGGAGGTAGGCCGATGCTATTACTAGCGCTTCAGCTTGACTAGACTTGACTAGACGCCAGACCCCAGTTGTAGCCCGCTTCCTTGATGACCTTGGCTGAAGTGTGGTCCATCAAGACGATTCGGCGCGTGTTCTCCGCCGCCACCTCGGTCTGGACCACCTTCCACTCCTCGGTGTGCAGTTTTGGGTGGACCCGCTGAATCAGCCGCAGCAGAGACGCCACGTCCGAACCCTCCCACGTCCGCATTCGCCAAGCCATTTTAACAGGCTTTGGCAAGTCCCACGCATCTATGGCTTTTAGCTTCACTCCATTTACGGTTTTACCGTCATTGTTGTGAAGCTACTGCACAGATACAGGCCCCTTACATATGGCATGGAAAGCTCCACCAACCATATGGAGAAAGCTTATATTGGGCAAGGGGTCAGGGGTGTCCTCGATGGCTCTAAAACGGTGGGCCTGGATCGCTCCCAACATGTAGGTACTTGCACAATTACATGGTATTTTGAAAAAATGATTTTGTTAAGCAATTATTAAGTAAACGTTGATAGATAATATTAAAAAAGAATATAACGCATTCGCCATACCAATGGTTGGGAGCCCTTTCGATCGCATAATCTTTTTCAGCGCAATGTAGTTTGGCATAACAGTTTCAGCATAAAGTTTTCTCTCTCTTGTCTCTTGTTTTTTATAAATTATGATAAGCAGAGTGTTATAAATGCAAAATGGTTTTATTGGCATAACTTTAGGTTACTGTAATTTTATTATCATAATTTTAATTAGCATACATCTAAAGGGTATAATTGTTATATGTCTAAAGATAATTTATCATAAAATACAAAACTCAGAATAATAAATTTGACTAAGAACATTTAAGAAATGATAAGACACAATTGTAAATAATCATCTCACTCATAGCCAAGTTTGTAAGCTGTAACTATGAAAAATAATTTTAGACTAGTCTTGAGCAAAGTCGTAAGTAGATACAACGACAAGCGAAGCGAGGAGGAGTTTTAAGTTACTTGTGACCACAACGCGCGAGCCGAGCGAGCGAATGGAGCGTGCCGTGTCAGCGGCCGGCGATGCGCCAGAACTGAATCGCTCGTTTTAATCTAGTTACCTACTTCTTTGTATTTTAAATACAAGTGTTGACATTTTGAATTTCAGTATAGTGACTATAGACATTTTTAATCATACATAAAAATTATATTTAGACATAAAAATATGTACTTGTTAACATTATAGTATTCTATATGTATGGCTTGTAATCTTTATGACTAGTATGAAATGTTATGATTAGTAATCATTATTGTAAAAAAAATATATGTAAACATTTTACGCGGGTTAGAATTATTATTCTTATTTTTTTTTATTATAAAGTAGTTATGGGAAAGTAAAGTATGCGTAATGATTTATTCTGTTTGAACGTTATGCAAAACAAAAAGTATGGCAAAAAACGTTATGCAGTTTTAAGTTATGCCTCTTAAATGTATGCAACCCAATACGGACCCTATGTAATCGTGGTAAATTACAATATTAAGAGATATTTAACTTGTGATAGTTTTTTTTGCATAGATCACTTTAACGGCGCTTAAAAAAAAAGCTTTGGATTTACAAATTAATATTATTAGTCAAGGATGCAAATGTGCACAAAATTCGATTTTGTGCAGCCTTATATCCTGCACAAATATGCACTTTCCTCGCAATCAAAGTGAAAAGCAGAGTTTATAACTTGTCCACAAAACAATTTTATTGTCGTCCTTTCCATCCTTATATAAAAGTCTCCGATAAAAATTATTTGTTTGGTGCACTTGTTGTAAAATCTACTATTACATAGCCAGCATATCATTTCCAAAAATACTCTCTACACCAGTGTTTTCCCACTCAGTGTTTTCCCAGTTGCTTCAAAACCCTAACTGGAATGGTTGTCTGGGGTCAGCAATTATAGTTGCTTTTTAATTTTTGGTATTGTTGGGAGTAACTACTGTCTGACCTCCCATCCTCGTAAGTGCGCCTGCATCATTACCTTCCATTAGTCAGTAGGCGCACCCGTAACACAACCCGTAACGTAACACAACGTAACCCGTCCGTTGGGCCCTGTAGATCTTGCTATGGTGAGGCCCTCTTACACACCAAAGTGAAATAATACTGTTACGAACAGGAGTGGATTTAATAAAGAAATATACTCACAAACAACTTAATTATTTATTTTACAGCTTTTAATTAATTATTTAATTAAGTCTAAAATTTATTATTAAAATTGGAACAAATCTCCAGCACTTTAGCAACGATTCAACTCACACGAATTCACTTAATCACACGTACAAATGATCACAAAAGGAATGGCTCACGTATCCTTGGTATTGATGTCTCGGCGACCAGCAAGCAAAAAGGGCTTTGCTCGAATTGGCGCGCCCTTAAATAGGGCGCACCGTCATACACAGTAGATAGCGGGTATACAGCTAATAATACTATCACAGGGTATCCTCTACCATTAACAACTTCTGATTTTAATGGGAGTTCAAACTGCTGTCTTTCCTGGTTATATGTAATCGTTCAGCAAAAATACTTGTACAGCAAAAATACTAGTTTTAATAGTGAAATAATAATATTATTATGCCCTACTTGACGCCCGCGGCTTCGCCCGGGTAGAGAAGTTTTCCCGTTTCCTACAGGAACTTGTTCTCAGGATAAAAAGTAGCCTATGTGTTATTCTGATGTATAAGCTAAGCTATATTATTGTAAAGTTTCATTAAAATCTATTTACCAAAGTTTTTTTTTCCTTGTGGCAACCCCAGGCATAACAGCTGATTTGAATTGGCTCCGTATTTTATATTGTTATATTGCAAAAATAATTATAATTTTAACTAAAAACCAATTCATCATTGCCAAATAATACCATATTGAGTGTTAAATAATCATTTTCACCATTTATTGTGCTAAAAGTAGATAAATATAAACTTAAAAATTGTACCGGTGTAGTGACAGTTGAACATCGGAAAAATTTTCAATATTTGAAATTATTACTTGGTTTTGGCAAGATTTATAAAACTAATAGTTTTTTCAAACAAGGTTTGTGAGTTTATTTACTTTTACATCCTCATATGTCCATTAATAGTGCGATTTTGTAATTTTTTATGAATAAAACATAACCTTGTTTTGTTTCGCATTTCTTTGTTCTAAGTCAACGTTTCCCAAAGTGGGCGATAACGCCCCCTTGTGGACGCTGCAGGCCTAAAGGGGGGCGGTAAGTGACCCAGAAAAAAAATTGGGGCTTCGGACGGCGCTTTGTAATTTCATCTAGCTAGGTGGACTCTTAGACACCGACAGAGCTCTCGACTCTCGGCTACAACTTGTGAACATCAACTAATATATATTAAGAGATTGCTCAAACTCGGTTCGATATTTCTCTCCGTTTAGTTCATGTATCTGTCCAGTTTTATGAAATAAATAGAAGAAAAATCATGCCAATCGGTCGCTCCGTTTCGAAATGAAAGTAGACACAAACAAACAAATAAAAAGGCAATAGACACACTTTCGCATTTTAATAGTTATTAGTATTCCTAGATAGGTAATTTTCGTAGATAATAGACCGCGGGCAATCATGTTTTAACAAGTTTTTGTTAAATAACCCGATTATGAATCGGCTGATTCATAGAATACTTGTTCTTACTTGTTGAGTACAATTGAGCGTCGAATGAGATAAACGAGCTAATACATGTTTGTCTTATTCCTGTCGGTGCGTGCTGCTTAGGCAATCCTATATAAACAACAGAATATTTATTTTATTTACATTTGCGGTTTCGCGCGTAATAGATAAGCAGTACTTAATTTCAACACTTACGTATTTCTTAAAACAAAACAATGTCGGAAGTAAAAAAGAAGCGACGGCAATACTCTGTGGAATATATTAAATTCGGATTCATTAAAAATCCCAGAAACCCATCGTCGCCTCAGTGCCTTCTATGTCTAATAACATTTTCGAATGAAGCAATGAAGCCTTCAAGACTGCAAGATCATTTGAATAAAATGCATCCAGATAAGAAAGACAAGAATGTAGCACATTTTCAAGACCTAGAGATGAAGCATAATACTCAGCCAAGTGTAGCAAAACTATTTTCGGCAGCTGCCAACCAAGATGAGGACGGACTTTGAGCTTCGGAGTTTGAGACCGGCCGCAGGTATTATCTGAAAAATTGCTTTGAGTAATAATTCTGTGCAAATACGAATTGATGAAATGGCTGAAAACATTGAAGGATCATTGTGCAATCATCTCTCAATTCAGCTCGATGAGTCCACTTTACCTACTAATGAAGCATTGTTGCTGTCTTACGTGAGGTTTATTAAACATGAGAAAATATGTGAAGAACTATTGTTTGCTAGAAATTTAGAGACCGATACAAAAGGCGAAACCATATTCAATTCATTGGAAAAGTTTTGTGATGAGAAAGTGATTCCCTTGAAAAATATTATATCAGTTGCTACGGATGGCGCTCCGGCTATGACAGGGTGCCATATAGGCTTCAAAGCGTACTTAAAAAAATAAAATTCCAGATGTACTTGCTGTACATGGCGTTATTCATAGACAACATTTGGTTGCTAGAAACTTAAGTGAACTACTATTTCAATCATTGCAATATGTCATCAAAGCAATCAATAAAATCCATACCAGCTCTTTAAATGATAGATTCTTTCATCAGCTTTGTGTTACTAATGACGAAGATTCCAACCGTTTGTTGCTTCATACTGAGGTTCGTTGGCTATCAAGAGGCAATTGTCTGACTCGATTTTACGACCTGTTTGACTCTGTGATAGAGTTCTTGGAAACTAAAGATACAGAATTGCGCAGCAAGCTCATTACATCAAAAAATGATATACCTTACATGACAGACCTGTATAAATTGTTCAACGACATGAATCTCCAACTGCAGGGCGATGAACTAAATTAAAACGAAAAATGTCGATGCTGCTTTCGCAGCCAAACTGCTTCTACACAAAAAGAATATGGGCAGACGTGAGTTTCACAATTTTCCGAATTTATCAGTATCTTGCAGTAACGAGGACTTGTTTGCCTACTGCCAACATTTGGAAAACCTCCACATTGACTTTACCGAACGATACCAGGACATTTTGAACTTTGAAATACCAGGCTGGGTGTTAGATCCGTTTTCAAATGTCAACATAGAAATGTCACCTCAGCTGGAAGAAGAACTTATAGAATTGACAACAAACGAGGAATAAAAATCAAATTCAAAAATGGCTATCAAGAAATTTGGCTACAAAAACGTAGCATTCTCATCGTCATATTTGTGTGAACGTGGATTTAGTGCTGTGGCAACGCTGCTTACTAAAAAGAGAAATCGTTTGCATGTTACCGAACGTGGCGACTTGCGGCTGTTCTTAAGTAAATTGGAACCTGATATCAACAAACATATTAAACAGCATCAGATGCATCCTTCACATTCGTTTTTAAATAAGAATCGATTATTTTTGTTTTATTTTGATTAAAAGATACTCTGTCTGAATACTATAAAGTTGCGTTTCAATAATCATTCTCATTGGCAGGTGTAGCCCGTAAGAGTTAACTTGAGACCTGAGCGTCGTTTTGTACTACCTACTGTGCTCAGGTCTCAATTTAACTCTTGCGGATTATAGTAAAAGTCTATTTTAGAATGAATGTTTAATCTCCGCTCATATAGCTCACAATAATTAATTAATTTAATATGAAGTTATAAGTAGGTGAAAAAATGGGGGCGTTAAAAATTTATTTAGTCTCAAAGTGGGCAGTAGACAAAATAAGTTTGGGAACCTCTGCTCTAAGTCTACTTTGCTAATAATTACTGATTCTGTAGTACGTAATTGTAACAAAATTTCGAATACTATTAACATGATAATGACGCGTAAGGCCTTGGCTCATCAGCAAGAGACAAGGCTTCAATTAACGTTGAAAGAGTTACAGATTTTGAGTGAGAAGTGCGATAAACTGAACAAGGCATGGGACGAAAATGAGTTAGAACTACAGGTATTTTAAGTAAGAACGGACAACTCAAGAAGGAACTGGCACAGTTGCATTCACTGTATACTGATACCTTACAGGATCGGGATAGGTTACAACTTATAGTTGACAGTTTTGACTTATGTAGGATCATTATGAACAAACTCTGCACCAAATTAGAATACTAAAGGAGGAGCTACAACGATCGGAGATCAAAATATCGCAACTAGAAGACGAGAAACAGAGCACAGTGGTTAAAGTGGTGGAAACCGGGGGCTGTTCTAAATCATTAAAAAATATTAAGTGTAGGTAGTAAGAATAAGTGAAAGAAATATTTAAAAATAAAAAAGTGAATTACTAAATCTAAAAAAATGACACATAAATACAAGTTTTTTATAAATAGCATGTCACTTAATAGACAGAGATTGCAACTGATTGACCAGGTAAATATGTATATGTTAGAATTTGATACTGTCGCACAACAGTACAAAACTGATACACAGGCCCTTCAATGTCAGATTGACCGACTTCAAGACTCTTTGAAATCAATTACATATAAATATGAAACAGCAGAGAAACAGAGTAGGGAACAGGTGTTAGCCATAGGTAAATTAGTAAATTCATGTCATTGTCAAAATGACCAATTGATATCCGCAGGCCACGTTCCCTCCTCACCCTTGAGTTGTGAAAGAATTAGATGCAATGATGAATTTTCACCTATTTAAACTGTGTGCAGTGTGGATAATAGTATATTAAGTTCAAGTAGTACTTGCGAGGCATCTATAATAGAAAAGTTGCAAATAAAAAGTGATGCAAAGACCATAGTCTATTGCAATGAAATAGGTAAAAAATTTGGACATTATTTATCACAGTTAGGACATTCTGTAATAAATCATACATATCCAGGAGATTCATACTCTCAAATTATAGTTTTTATATTGACTGGTACACACTGCATGCAGTCTACTATAGTGGTGCTGGTTGGTAGAAGGGGCAATATTAATAGTGACAAACTTTTAAAATTTTTTGATAAGTTATCAAGTCTGCAAGTAAAGCAAGTAATTTTGTCTACCTTGCCATACAGCACTGCTATGAGCCACAAGGAAAATCACTTAAGATACAAATTAAATATGGAACTACATACCATGGTATCATATTCCAAAAAAATTGAATTGTACGATTGGAACATAATTTTCTAAAATAATAGTTTGTTGACATTAGATAGATATTTTCTATCAAAATTTTTACAACGAAAGGTAGCTCTGTTGCTATCTAATTTTTTTAATTTTTCAAGCCAAATTATTGGCAAGTTCAACTGCTTTTATTGAGCAGGATAGTTTTGACACTTCACATTTGGAAAATGAAATTCCTAAATACTAGTTTATAGGTCAACAGATAATAAATCTGGCCAGTTGACTTTGGCCCTGAATAATCTTAGTAAAAATATTGTTTTTATAAACCTGGTGCACCATAATGTTAGAGGTTTAATAAATGGTAAAGATTTAGAGTTAGAGCTATACATTAATGCAAATTCTATTAATATTTTTTGTGCTACAGAGCACTGGTTAAAATATCATGAAATCACATTATTAAACTTCGTAAATCACCAAGTTGCTAGCTCGTTCAATAGAAAACATTCTAAACGTGGAGGCTCTTTAATATTAATTAATAAAAACTTAAAATTAAAAGAACGTAAAGACTTAGTAGCCCTCTCCATTGAGCGAGTTATTGAGATTGTCAGTATTGAGTTTGAGCATTTCATCTTGTTAAGCGTATACGGTCCCCCTGATGCTTCTTACATTAAATTTGAAGAAAAGCTTGAAGAAGTACTGAAGGCCAATTCTCGTAATAAAAGCACGGTTAAAGTTAAGTTCCGATCTAAGCTCAGACTCCTAAATCTTAAAAAAGGTATTCTCGTAACAAAGTTTTATGCATCTAACATTAACTGTAAGTTGATTAAATCGAATTGAGACTGAAAGTTGAAAATGACAAAATCAGTATTCTGCTAGTCTTATTCTTTGAGACTCAATTTTGAATGAAATGTATTTGGTATTCTCGTCATAATTTATGTGTAAAATTTGACATTTATATGAGTTTTAATGTATATCAACACTAGATCGACGGAATACTGCTGAGAACCTGTTTTTGTTCGGTTAAAACGCGATTCGTGTTAAATATGAGCGGATATTTACGACGGTGGCAATGAAATTCTATATTAATTGTCTCTGGGTGATGCTTAGCTGAAGTATGCAGGGAATTTGCGCAGGATGTTATCGGATAGCAGCCGTTTGCTGTATATTATTTTCAGAAACTAGTACATTAACCTTGTTTTATGTTTAAAAATGGTAGTTTTTTAGACATAAAAGTTGTGTAAACGTGCTATAGTGAAAGACAGTGATTTGCAGTGAAATGATATTTTTGATCTTGTTGCGCAAATTCCACTGAAAAAAGCCTCATTAACGCTCAACTACAATTTAAAAATTACACAAAAATACGGGTTGCACTCCGGGAGTGCCGACAGAAGTGAAAACTCAATTTATTAATAATTTATTTATCTAGACGCGTTGGTACATGCATATATGCACACACTATAGCTGCGTATCGTAACGGAGTGTAGCGAGTCCAGAGATTTATCTCATCTAAAAAATTGCGTACCGCGCTAAAAGAAGTTTTTCCTTTAAAAATTGACCGGGATCGACGTTAATGATGATGAAAAATAAATCTACACTGAAAGAGTCCTAATTGATTACACAGCATTATTTAATAAGACCTGTAAATGACCGGAATCAACGTTAGATGATGATGATGTTTATGGTCGCGAGTCCAGAGATTTTATCTCATATAAAAATATGCGTACCGCGCTAAAGAATATTCACTTCAAAAATTGACCGGGATGGACGTTAATGATGATGATAAAAAAATTCTACTCTGAAAGTGTCTTAATTGATTACACAATATTATTTAATAAGACCTGTAGATGACCGGGAATAACATTAGGTGATGATGATGATTATAGTCGCAAATCCAGAGATTTTATCTCCTCTAAAAATATGTGTACCACGCTAAGAGGCGTGTTCACTTAAAAAAAAAGTGTAGTTCATCTAGGGGTGATGGGTGCACTGTCTGTTTTATACTGTAACATGATGTTTTTATCGCGAGATTGACACGAGTCTGAACTGAAATCATACCTATCATTTAACTAAAACCTAACCAACATGCTATTGTAATTTTGGTTAGGAGAATACCGAATTTCACTCACTTCATAATTCAGTATAGATTCAATAACAGCTCATTCTGTGATGTTTATTTATTAGGAGAATTGGCCTTCTGTTCAAATGCCAATGTTCTAAGAAATCTATAATAGTTTGTGGAGATTTTAATGTTGATATATTAGATACATCATTAACTCCATCAGAGAGAAATAAAATGAAAAAAATATTTAAATCCTTTAATCTGCATAGTACATTCTTAGAACCCACTTGTATTACAGCCACCAGTGCAAAATGTATTGATAATATTTTTACTGATATTAATCCTATAGATAAAGGTATTGTGGATCCTGTAGAGTCAGATCATCGTGGCCAATGGATAAAGTTTCCTAAAAGTAGTAACAAAGTCTGCAAAAACCAAATTAAATATGTACCAATTAACCAAAGTCGTTTGAATAATTTTAAAGAAAATGTATTAAAGAGATTACCATATCTACCTAACTTCACTTGTGTAGACCAGTCATATAAACACTTATTTAATTTGATTAATGATGAGTTTGGCAAAGTTTTTACCTCAAAAACACTACAGATTGGTGGTCGTCCTGTTTTCAGTGACTGGGCAACACCAGGTATCTTTAAAGTAGAAAAAAATTATTTGAATTATATTCAGAAAAATTGTATAATTTTAGGCAAACCTTTCAGGAATATGTTAGAAATTATTCAAAGATATTTAAACAAACGTGTTATTTTGCTAAGTCAAACTTCATTAAAAATAAAATTTCTAATTCTGTGAATAAAATAAAAATGACTTGGAACATCATTAACTCTGAATGCGGTAGATCTTTGGTGACTGAAAGAGATTTCCACTTAAAAGTAAATGGTTGCCATGTTACAAGGGACCTGGTAGTGGCGACGGAGTTTAAACATTTTTTCAAAAATGTTCCTATACTGACAACAAAGTCTCTCCAAGCGTCTTCCAGTTCCGCTGAACATTTATTAGAAGAATCTGCTCTTTGTTGCAGGGATGCATTTGTATTCACAGATATTTGCGCTCAGGACATTGTAAAGACATTTAAATATATCGAAATTAAGAAAACCGCGGACCTTTGGGGATTATCGGTCAAAACTGCATCATGTATAATTGAGGTCATTGCGCCCCATTAAGCAACTGTGTTTAATGACTGTGTTTCTAGTGGTACATTTCTTGATTTAATGAAACACAGCAAAGTCGTTCCCTTGTTCAAGGCTGGCAGCGCTACAGACCCGTCTAATTTCCGACTAGTGTCGGTGCTGCCAACTTTGAGCAAAGTATTTGAAAAAATATTCTTGAATAGTCATAAAATATTTCATGCTAATCAATTTGGGTTTACGAAAGGGCGCTCTACTTCCGATGCTGGTGTTGAGTTATTAAAATGTATTCATGAAGCCTGTGAAGACAAGCACGATGCATTAGGTATATTTTGCGATCTATCAAAGGCTTTTGATTGCGCTCAACATGAAACGCTGTGCAAAAAAATTCACCACTATGGAATAAGAGTCAAAGCTCTCGACCTTCTATTGTTCATATTTGAACAATAGAATACGAAGAGGGTCGATATTAATGGTATACGTTCTGTAGGATCAATGGTTACAATGGGTGTGCCAGGTGCAAGGCTCGATACTTGGGCCATTCTTGTTCCTCATTTATATTAATGATTTACCATTTTATGTAGGGGACAGGAATAGGATTGTTTTGTTTGCAGATGACACCTCATTAATTTTTAAAATTAAAAGACAATTAGATAAATATGACGATGTAAACAATGCAATTGCAAGAGTAGTTCATTGGTTCAGCTCAGATAATCTTTAAAACAAGTTGCGGCCAATGTTCAACTGAATGGACAAGTGTTAGAGTTTGTAGAATCAACTGTGTTCCTCGGTATAACTATTGATGCCAATTTGCAGTGGGGCCCACACATAGAATAGACAGCCTCTAGGTTAAGTTCGGCTGCATACGCTGTAAAAAAGATCAGGACTCTTAACAGATGTGGATACGGCGAGAATGGTTTACTTCAGCTATTTTCATAGTATTATGTCTTACGGTATTCTCCTTTGGGGGAGTGCTGCAGATTTAAATATTATTTTTGCTCTACAAAAGCGGGCTGTACGCGCTATTTATAATTTGGGCCCCAGAGTTTCTCTCCGAGAAAAATTCAAAGAAGTAAATATTCTAACCGTACCATCACAATACATTTTTGCCAATCTTATGTATGTCCAGAAAAATCTATCACAGTTTTCTAAACTCTGATAAACATAATATAAACACTAGAAATAAAAATAATCTTTCAGTCCACCACAGTCGGCTTCCCTGTGACCTGAGAAATTTACCATTAAATAAATTTAAAAAGTTAATTAATAACAAGCTTTGTGAAAAAGGTTATTACTCCGTTAAAGACTATTTGCAGGACAGGGACGCCTGGAAATGATCTGCTGGCAAAGTAAAATAATATTAAATTGTAATAAGGCCATAAAAAAAAGCCTTCTTAAGTTTCTTGCCGGTTCTTCTCAGGTGGGCCGCGTTCCGAACCGTGGTCGCTTTAAATATTTTAAATAGTGTATGACATTTTGTAAGCGCCGTTAAAATGGTCTATGCAAAATAAAGATATTTTTATTTTTTATTTTATTTTATTCAGTAGTTTTTACGTGAAAGAGTAACAAACATCCATACAAACTTTCGCGTTTATAATATTATTAAGATATTATTTCTCAACAGTACCGGCCCCGATCAGTTATTATACAGGACAGCGTGTAAACTTTACTTACACATACCTACTAAAATTAAATAATGTAATGATATTTATAGTAGGAATAATACATTCAATAAATATAAAAAAAGAGATTGCTAATAGTGATAATACCTTATGTAGAACAACTTCACACAAAGTAATAACTAAAGCTAGTATCTACTACATAGTTATATTATGTACAATAAAGTGTTTATCTATGTATTTTAAACTTATATCAGTATCGGTGTTGACATAATAATCTTAATAAATTGGATCATATACCTACTTAAGTACACACATAACATACTTATAACATACTTACAACTACAATTTTTTTTCTGATGAAATGAGTAATCTTAGATTATATAAACACCCAGATAACTAATGCGCGCGACGAAAATGCTGCCAAAAAATAGGCACTAATTCGGGTAAGTCAGTCAATCCGCCCGCCAGTGACCGTATTGCGTCATCGCGAGTGCACATCTTCCGAACTGCGAGGCAATATTTCCAAAATGCCTACTAGTGCGGTGCAAATTTGTAAAAACTATAATACAAAAAAAAGATATTAATAGTGACATCACATTCCACAAGTAAGTATTTAATTTCACTATATCGCTGTCCGGCAAAAAAAGTGTCATTACACAAAAATGACTATTTTGAGATAACGAGACTTTTATGTTTTTTAACTACTTTCCACATTGATATTTTAAAATTATAGGAGTTATATTGCTAATTTTTTTTTTACAAATTGTATATTTGTATATTCTTCACGTAGCTTATCATTTTCAGAAATAATAGAATTTTTTTAAAGTAACCAAGAAATATTTAATGAGGGATATGTTATGACTGTTTATTTGGAGAAAGATGACTTATTTTGGAAAATAATACTCTTATTTATAATATTAAGAAATACTATGTATTTTAAAAAATCAAACTTCGTCTTACATTAACAAAATACTAGTACTACTAGATTCGGGAGTCGACGACGATGATGAATCGGATGATGTTGTAAACATGCTACGCTGCAGTATGCCTTTAGACGTAGAAGGAGTCGGATCATAGTTTTCTGTCATGCAACCGAATTGACAAGGAGTATCCGTACTTGCAAAAGGTGATTTTGTTGATTTTGTTCCATGGCCGAGAAATCGAGAACTCGTTTGACGTGCTTTCTTGCTGTTGGGCGACCAGAGCTCCTATCTGAGCTAGATCTTTTATTCATTCACTCAATCTCGAAATTCGGGTCTTTTACACTATCATCACTGTCTTCAAAATAAACATTTTCTTTATTTGATTCCTGACCTCCATCTAGAAGAACAAAATTAATTAAAAGTAAGTCTTGAACCTAAATGAAAAATAATCATTAGCTTAATAGGTACCAATATACCTACCATTGCAGGAAAGTTGTTTAACATCTATGATGCTTTGACCTTCACATTGGGTATTGATAGTAGCATTTTGTCTAACATATTCATGATTTCCGGAAGTAGACTTCTTATTCTTCGTACCTAGAAAATGAAAACCACAGTAACGTTAAGAAAAAATACTAAGACGACTCACCGATAACAATTAAAGTTAAATTTTGACAAAATCATAAAATATTATGATTTATTAATTTTGTAAGTACATTTTGTATTTCTACGATTTCTATAATGTACAGTAAGTACAAACGTGCTTATTAGTGTTAGAAACCGTAAAAAATAAACATAAGAGTGATAAAGGTATAGGTAAATACTAACCTGGATTATCACTTATTAAAGATATCTCTGAACCATTGTTTACTATTGGTAATGGTTAAGTATTACTCTAATCAGAAATATTATCATGTTTGTCTTTCCCACAGGCCAGTTTCACCAATAAAGCCCCGCGACTGGTATTCATGTTTTCCTTTGAAGAAAATATCAAAATTATTATAGTTAGGTCAGATAAATGAAATTGAAAAAGTAAATAATTATTCTTCGCCTCACGCATATTTTTAACGATAACACAATAGTCACATACATCTAAAAACTAGTTTATATTTATCCTGAAACAAAGACTGAATACAACATAAAACTCAAGATTCACTTTAATGTTCACAATAAAAATGTCATTAAATTTGTTATGCCTTTATTACATGATTCTCAACTAAAAAGTACACCTCAATCCATCTAAAAAAGAGTGTCTACACAGGTTATGACTGTTTTCTTTAAATAGTTAAACATTCTACATTTTTCTCGGAAAAAAACCGTTACAACACAATTTGATGCACTTTCGTTGTACTTATTCTAATAATAAACTTGTAAAACTTACCGGCAGAAAGTCACAACACACAGATACTACCTGATGCCCGCGGCTCCACCCGCATGGAATTTGGTCATTACACATAGTGCTTCCCATGAGAATAAGATGTTTTTTTTTCGGAATTAGAAGTACTATATGTATGTTAATCCAGTCAATGTTTTAGCTATATGCCGTTTTTTTATATCGGTTAACGCGTGTTTGAGTAACAAACATCTTCACAAACTTAAATATTATAATATCAGTAGAATTAAAAGATGCCTACGGCTCCGCACGTGTAAAATCCAGTTTTCTGGAATAATGTTGATCAGTTTATTATATCACTGCGAGAACATTATTTTCATAGCGATGATATTGTGGGATTTTTTTTTACACAGTACCCATAGTTATCTAATATAAGCTTATGGTAACTACTATAAACATACTTAAATCTTTCTAAATATATACATATTATACATAGACAACACCCAAACATCGAAGAAAATATTTGTAAATCATACAAATATTTGTTCCGACCAGGGAATCGAACCCGGGACCTCAGCGCGGCAGTCGCATTCACTACCTGTGCATCACCGAGACAGTCAATAACAAATGTTATTATATCTATAGATTTCCAGCCAATCCAAAAATGTTAAATCGTTGGACTGAAATAATAAGAAAATCCAGAAATGAAAGTTGGTGGTAACCCAAAACAAGAACATGTATTTGTTCAGTTCACTTTCATCTCGAAGATACTTACAAAACAAAGGGTGGTCATAAGAGAATAAGATCAGGTGCCGTTCCTACAAAGGTATTATTATTGTATTGCGAGTTGAAAAACTCCCCCTGTACATACTACTATAAACTATACAAACTTCAAACGAACCATTTAATTCAATACCATTGAAATAAACAATTTTTAAACTGTCACCTATCCACTCCAACGTCCATAAACATTCACGCTGCCAGAGCAGCGCATTTTTTGTAATTAACCTATGACCTAATTAACTAAAATCGTGATATCTTGGAAACTATAATATCTCTCATATACCTATGATTATAAGCTAAATCTCCCAATATTTGGGGTAAATGTTTTTACACGCTTTCTTTTGCACTACGCACACAAACGCAACGGAGTACGTAATAAACTCGCGCCGCGCGCGGCTTACCCACACATAGCTAAAAAAGTGGCAGCAACTTTGACGGTACGCGTTGTACTGGACGCGGTATCTAGGTATTTATATAATCTAAGTGAGTAATGCTATGCAATGGAATGCCTATCAAAAATAACTTAAATCTATTCCTATACTATTTGATGACCGTGACTTCGCCCGCGTAGAGAAGTTTTCCTGTTCCCGTTTCCCACAGGAACTTGCCCCCGGGATAAAAAGTAGCCTATGTGTTATTCTGGTGTATAAGCTACATTGCTGTAAAGTTTCATTAAAATCCGTTCAGTAGTTTTTACGTGAAAGAGTAACAAACATACATACAAACTTTCACGTTTATAATATTATTAAGATTAAGATATTCAGATTAAGATATTAGTAGGACAGTAGGATTACCTACCTATACCTGACAGCTATACATATAATAAAAATTAAAGTAACATTAAATATGTATATTACATAAAAAAATGTGGAGCCCTGGGGCTATCCTTCCGAGGGCACACCCAGGACTCCCGGTTATAGACAGATGGAAGGGATACGTGTGGTATTATTCGGTAAGAGTCCGGCATAGCATCCATGAGGATTTCCACAAAAAAAAAGAAAAAAAAAGAGAGTTGAGATAAAGTTTTAAAAAAAATCTATGGCTGTCATAATTTTTGTCTGTCTGTATGTTTAAAAAACTTCAAACAAAAATATGGAATTCCATTCAAGGAATTTAAATTATTTATGCTGTATAACTAATCACCAGTGTTTATTTCATTAAAGTCTATCTACTCTATCATAATTTATGATTAGAAGTCACATGTAAGTCATGTAAGTTACTATTTTGTATGATGTGGAGAAAGAGAATTTCACTGATGTGACCGATAGATGTCGCCATACCGTTTTTAAACTGCACTGATAAGTTTCTCCGAAACACAATCACCAAATGTGATTGTTTGAGTATTTGAGATAGAAATTCCAGATTGACCAGAAATCCAGTTAATTAATTATTTATTTTCAGCTAGCTAGCAAGTAGAATAGATAGGATTACCTGTCATCGGTTGAAACTGCCAACAACTCAGTGCTAAAAATTCCTTTTTTAAAAATGTTAGTCTTATTGTTTACACAGTGAAAGCTACAAAAAAGTGCAAAGAACTATTAAGTGCGGTGCTGTTAATGTTTGCAGACAATAAAAACCTCAAATCAGTGCAAAAACAGTAAAATAAATCCAAGACTTTTCAAAAAATAATTCTTCCCGTCAAAATTAATATTTTTATACCCTCAATTTATTCTGACATTAAATGCACTATATAAACAAGAGCTGCCTACAAAATAAATAAATACGACATACATTGCTTGTTTACTTGTTCCACTTAAGCTTACATTGCACCCTGAAAGGGTATCATACCAAATAAATACTTATTAACAAATTAAAAATAATTGGTGGGACCAAAACAAAATTAAAGTAAACAACGCTACAAGTGAACAATATAGAGTAAAATTTACCGCTTAAACGGAGAAAAGCATGGAAATACTGCTAAAAAAGCTGGACGAAAAGCTTAACCAACAAACTGTCCACATTACGGCATCAGTGACTCAAAGTGTAATGGAAGTTCTGGACCAGAAACTGAAAGTGGTCATGGAAGAAAATGCAGAACTCAAAACTAAGATAACTTCACTAGAACAAAAACTAACAACATTCGAAAAAGAAAGACTCAAACATAACCTAGTATTTTTTGGCATAGAAGAGAAGGGAAAAAATTAATGCGAATTAGTCGATCTCATTAAAGAAGCCATAATAGAATCAGGGACGCATATTGACTGTCACGAAATAAACAGCACTTATAGAATTGGCCGGCGCAACAGCGACAGAAACCGCCCGGTTGTACTATCTATCACCTCGTGGAAGAAGCACCTGATACTGAAAAACAAAGGCGACCTTCCATCAGGAATATTTGTAGAGTAGGTCTACCCGAAGAACGTCTTAGAGGTACGCAAGCAACTTCAACCACAAGTAGATGAGGAAAGGAAAAAAGGCAACATTGCATACATAGACAAACTGGTAGTGAAGAAACCAATAGACAAGACCAAAAGGAAGCGAGAAGACTCGAATTCACCAAACTCGGCCACTCAGAAAAAAGCAAACATCGAAAATAAAATACAAGGCAACAACAGGACAAACAACAAAAAAGTAACAAAGCCAAGTGTACTTAACTATGTGGAACGAGAAAGAACAACTTCACTAACTACATCAACCGGCTTGTCAAAAAACTGCCACTACCAATAACTACCCCTACCAACAAAATAAATATACAAACACTCTACAGAACATTCAAACGCAAACAGGAATCGAAAAGATGATAAGAAAACAACATTTACCACTAAAAACTAAATGTCTCCCAAGACAGCTGGTCTCTACGGGAGCACTAGACCAAAACCCTCCAACAATGAAAGAAAACAAACAAAGAGAAACATAAATCTATGTCGCATGTACAAACACTAAAAGAAATGTACAAACTCAATGTACAAACACTAAAAGAAAAAGAAAATCTTACAGAATTAACATACGCCTTGGAAAAAATAAAATGGGACATCACTGGATTAAGCGAAGTAAGGCGAATAGGAGAAAGAATAGTTTCCTACCCAGACTACCTGTTATACCATATAGGATCAACCCCAGGTCAATATGGAGTTGGTTTTATCATAAAAAAGTACCTTGTAGATTATATAGAAGGATTTCTAGGTATCTTGGAACGCATAGCATTGATGACCATTAAACTATCAGGCTATAAAGATTTATGGTCCATAATACAGATATACTCACCCACACAACAGTCTGACCTAGAAACAATTGACAAATTCTTCTTCGATTTAAATAAAACGATTCAAGAGCACGTTTACAAAAATTTAATAGTCATGGGGGATTGCAATGCCCAAATTGGACAAAGACGCCCAGGAGCCAATACTTGGACCATTCACATACAGTCAGAAACCTCTAAGGAGAAATGGAGAAAAACTTAGGAACTTCGCACTCGAAAACAACCTTATCATCTTGAACACTACCTATAAGAAAAAGAAAGAAAATATGTGGACTTGGCTTTCACCGGACGGAAAAACAAAAAACCAATTTTAGCGTTATTAATAAATTCAATTTCAATACTAACCACAGATTTACCAGAGCTGAATTGAAAGTATCAGAACCACGAAAACCAAGACCAAGGCAAGAGTTACGAAATACTACAATGAGCAAACATCAAATAGAACACTTAACAATCAATCTGAGAGATAAATTTAAAGACTTCAAAGACTAAACGAAAGATCTAGGTACATAAGAAAAATATAACTGGATAGAGAATTTCCTCAAAACCGAGTTACAAGTCACTGCAAATACTATAATCGATACAAAAAAATGTCTATCAACTAACACCTTAAAATTACTCGAACAAAAAAACCACCTCATAAATGACAGAGATTCCAAAGACAGAAGAAGACTTTTAGCGGAAATTGGCAAAAAAATCAAAAAAAGTTCAAGAAAAGACAGGAGAAAAAATCTAATGGAAACCATCGAGAAGTACGTTGCTAAAACGCGAGGCGTCAAAAAAGCCTACAAGGAGTTATAGAGCTCAAAGGACTGGATCGTAAAAATGAAAAACCATGTAGACGAATGGAAACATCATAGAAATGATAAATTAGAAATCGCCACATCCTACTACAAAAACCTGTACGAATACAATTCTCCACAGAGCGAAGCCGAATTAGAAGACATTTCGGACATTGCCAGCATCCTCCAAGCCGAGTGCCTCCCGTGCTAGTGCGTGCACCTGCTGACTAACGGACGAGGCACTGGCGCTGGCTTTCCCCTCTGGGGTTGGGAGGTCTGAGGGCGTCGCTTCCATAAAAGCCACCTGCCGAAACAAAAAAAAATAATTGAACAGTCAGAAAAGGGATGCTGCTAGGGATAGGGCGCCGCCGCAAAACGGCGCGCAGGAGCCCCGCCCGACTCCTGTGGCAAGTGGGCTAGGGCTGCCGTGTGTCGGGCCAGCACGGCTAAAGAAGTTAGCCCCAACCCGAATCCGCTTCGCATCTTGGAACATTGGCACGCTGACTGGGCGTGCGGTAGAGTTGGCCGAAGTACTCTCCAGGCGGAGGGTGGACGTGGCGTTCCTGCAGGAGACTCGGTGGAAGGGCAACAGAGCCCGGCCCTTGTATTACACGGGTGCGCCTGGTGGGGAGAACGGGGTGGCCGTTGTGCTCTCCGAGGGGCTGCAGAGTGGGATCTTGGAGGTGAAACGCTGTAGCGACCGGCTTATGATCGTGAGGGTGCTTATCGATGGGATTATTACCCACCTGATAAGTGCCTACGCGGCACAGGCCGGTTGTAGCGACGCCGATAAGGTGTCGTTTTGGGGTCAACTCGAGGGAGTGCTTCGGAGCATTCCGTTGTCACAGGGAATCGGTTTGGGCGGCGACCTAAACGGGTCATGTGGGTGAGAGGTGTGAGGAGTTTGAGCGTGTTCATGGTGGTTTTGGATACGGCACCCGCAACGCTGAAGGAGAAGCTATCCTCAGAACGTGTGCGGCTGCCGATCTGGCCATTGTGAACACGTATTTCAAAAAGAAATCCGAACATCTCATCACCTACAAGAGCGGGAGGCGTACAACTCAGATCGATTTCCTACTCACTAGGCGACACAGCATCGGCAAGGTGGCCAACTGCAAGGTCATACCCGGTGAGAGTCTTACTGCACAACACCGTCTCCTTGTCATGGACCTCTGCGTGAAGCCCAAAGGCAAACGCATCGAGCGGTGCCAGCGCCGCATCAGATGGTGGCTGCTTGATGAAACTAGGTCCCAGGAGTTCGTCTCAGCTGTCGGTGACAAGTGCACCGACACTGAAGGCGAACCAGTTCAAGATTACTGGGACAAAGTTCAGGCGGCCATCCTTGGAGCGGCAAAGGTGGTGCTCGGTGAGTCTAAGGGTGGACGCAAATGTGACAAGGAAACTTGGTGGTGGAACGACGCAGTCCAGAGGGAGACTAGGGAGAAGAAAGCCCTCTTTAAAAAGTGGCAAGCGACCGGATCTCCTAAAGACCGCGACGCGTACAGGGCTGCCAAGCGCGCCACAAAGAGAGCTGTAGCCAGAGCCAGACGTGACCACTTACAACCTCTGTATGATAAGCTGGAATCGTCTGAGGGGCAGAAGCTCATATATAAGCTGGCGCGCTCCAGGGTCAAAGCGGCACAGGATATATCCAAGTGTCGCTGTGTAAAAGACCCTGAGGGCAACCTGTTAAGCGAAGACCTCGCGGTAAAGGAGAGATGGCGCTCGTACTTCCACGAGTTGCTTAATAAACAGCACAAAGAGGTGCAGCCTCCGGACCTCCCTCCGAATCAGGGACTAGTGCCACCGGTAACGCCTGGAGAAGTCCTGACTGCGCTTCGCCGCATGAAGAATCGGAAAGCTGTCGGACTCGATGGAGTCCCCATCGAAGCCTGGAAGGCGATGGGTCCTCGTTGTGTGGGCATCTTAGTAAACCTATTTAACCGCATACTCAGCGGGCAGATCCCAAACCAATGGAGACTGAGTATTATTACTCCAGTCTTCAAAGGTAAGGGGTCAGTGCAGGAGTGCGGGAGCTACCGCGGTATTAAGGTGATGTCCCACACCATGAAGATCTTCGAGAGGATTATAGACTCTCGGATCCGGCAGGAGTGTACTCTCTCGGAGTGTCAATATGGGTTTCGCCCTGGTCATGGGACCACGGACCCTGTTTTTGCCCTGAGGGTTGTCGCAGAGAAATACAGGTCGAAGAACACGCCTCTGCACTGTTTGTTTCTAGATATGCAGAAGGCCTTCGACTGTGTTCCTCGTGCGATGATCTGATGGGCACTGCGGTCCAAAGGGGTTCCAGAGGTCTATATTGACACTATCCGGGACATGTACTGTGACTCCGAATCAATGGTTCGGACTGCTGTTGGCGACACGAAACCCTTCCCCATCACCGTCGGGGTACACCAGGGTTCGGTCCTTAGTCCGCTTCTGTTTAGTGTAATATTAGACGAATTGTCGAACAGCATCAGAAACCCACATGAGCAGCCTCCATGGTTGCTCATGTATGCTGACGATATTGCGCTGGCAGACGCGGACAGGGGCAGATTGGTGCGACGTGTAAAGGCGTGGAAGGAGACGCTTGAGAACGGCGGTCTGAAACTAAATGTGGCGAAGACCGAGTACTTGGCACTAAACTCGACAGATCCCACATCCGTCCGCATAGGCGGTGATTTGGTCGAGCGCACGGACCAGGTTAAATACCTGGGATCTGTTTTTCACACGTCCAGTGACATCGATTGCGACGTCAAGTCACGCATTGCTGCCGCGTGGGCCAAATGGCGGGAGATGACCGGTGTCATTTGTGACCCTAAAATGCCGATCCGGTTGAAGGGACAGGTCTACAAAACCATTATTAGACCTGTCCTTTTACATGGCAGTGAGACGTGGCCGATATTGGAGCGACACAAGCAGGAGCTGCGTGTCACGGAAATGAAGATGCTGCGGTGGATGTGTGGGGTCACGCGGATGGACCGCGTGAGAAACTCTCGCATCCGCGGCAGCCTTCACGTCCGTGACATTGCAGACAAGTTGCAAGAGTGTCGCCTTCGTTGGTATGGTCACGTCTTGCGGCAACCGCCGGGCTACGTAGGTAACAAATGTCTGGCCATGTCAGCCCCGCCGGGTCCCGGTAAGAGGGGAAGACCCAAGAAGTGCTGGCTTGACGTCGTAAGGGATGACATGCGTGCCAATGATCTCACTACAGGGGATGCCGAAGACCGTGCGAAGTGGAGGAGAAAATGTAGGAAAGCGGACCCCGGGCGTCGCGAGACGCAACTGGGACAGACGCTCGGATGATGATGATGATGACTACCTGTACCGCCTTATGTATGGCAGCGAAACATGGGCTTTAACGCTAAACACCACTAGCAAATTGGCAATCTGTCAACGCGCAATGGAAAGGAGTATGCTAGGCGTAAAGAAGTCAAATAAACTTAAAAAATCTCTCATAAGATACAAGACCAAAGTCATAGACATGACATACAAAATCAAAAGACGAAATGGCAGGACATACGATGAGAGGACAGGAAAATTGGAGCAAAATTGTAACACAATGGTACCCCAGAGAAGGAAAAAGAAAAAGTGGTCAGTGGAAAAGATGGGAGGACGATATCAGAAAAGTAGCGGGAGTGCCTTGGAACAGAGTGACCCAGGAGCGGCAAGAGTGGAAGAGGTTAGAGGAGGCCTTTGCCGATTGGCAAACAGATCTCCAGAAAGTAAACAAATTACAAATATTAGAGTAGATTAAGATAAAGTTAAAAAGTCTTATAGTTATCAATTTGTACAAATTTAGTTAATAAGATGATCTGAATAAAAGGCAATTTATTTTATTTTTTACTAGCTGACCTGCCCGGCTTCGTCCGTGACATACTTCCAACCCCGTGGCACCCATATTATCCCGTCGCTTATTACTTTTCCAAAAATGTATGAAAGTTTCCCCGATTTGTTGACATTTATGATTACTATACTCCGATTATTACTATATTATTATACTCCGCTCTCTTGTGTAGTGGCGTGATGGTATATAGCTTAGAACCTTCCTCAATAAATGGGCTATCCAATACAAAAATAATTTTTCAAATCGGTCTAGCCGTTCACGCGTGATGGCGCACAGAACAATAAAATAGTAGAAGTAGCTGTGTGTTTCGATTGCTCCGCCACGGTTTCCTAACAAAAAAAGCACTCCATCAAAAATTTGTCGTAATTTGTCAAAACCGAATGCAACAAATCAAAAATTTGTCAAAGTAAAAATAAAAAAGATATTAGGGTTTAAAGTTGGCCGCACGAACGAAACGTAAAGGATTGCGCGGCCACGGAGATCTCAGCAACTACATGGGTTAGAGACCTAATTCTTTTTGTCAATTAAAGATTGAATTTGTCAAAAATTATCAAAAAAAGAGTTATAAGCTTTACAGCAATATTTTACGAAATATTCGCCTTTGAAGTTATGGCCGCGCAATCCTCCACTCGTTGTTTCTTTAAGGTTGATTATTTTTTAAATCGTAAGATTTCATATAGTAAAATTTATACCAGAAGAATGATCTTTATTTGTCAAAACTAATGAAAGCAATAAATACTACTGAAGTTTAGTTAAACCTGAGATATCGGTCCAAAACAAAAAGTCCGTGGCCTCGCGAACGAAACGCTACTTTGTAAGCTGTTATCTCGCTACCTATAATTGCTAGGATTTTCGTGTAAACTTTCATTTATTCAGCATATTAACCTCATTAAAATGACGTATCGTTTTACCCTCAAAACCATTTTCAACGCGTGTTAAATCAACAATAATGATGTCCCATACAATGTTCTACCAGGGTGACCATAATTTCGATTTGATTTGGGAATATCTTTACATTTGCTATATAACTAGAGGACAGCTATGAAATTAAATAACATCTAGGTCATTCTAAAAACAAAAAATTAATGTTCAAATAAAAACTTGGATATTTCAATAATTAAATTATTTATTCATTAAAAATTATTAAAAATGTAGATAATAATGTAAAAATTGTAAATCTCAACAGTAACATTTAAAAAAATCAACAAATATAATAAATGCTATCTTTAATAGATTCGTGGTCTTGGCGTTTGTAACAGAACCGAAATGTCTGCTACTCGATGAAAGAATAATTAGTACATGGTAAATATCACAGTAGTAGTAGTAGTACAAAGCGGCGTATCGACTTTGCGCGGCATGCCATTGAACATTGGCTCCGCATAGGTACCACGCGCGGCAGCTCGAACATTGGCGCGTTAGACGAAGCCGCGTGACGTACCAGTCCGTGTCGTTTTTTGAGAGTGCAACAAAGAAATGTCAAGAGTTGTGCACGCGCAATATCGCAGGATAATGTTAACGTACTGTAGTTAACGAAACTCTAGTTAGCGAAAACATGGAGAAAGACAGATGTCGTACCTACTTTAATTAGATTGTATGGTACTAAACAATTTACATGGAACAGTAAATGTAGTGATTATCGGAACATATTTCACAATAATCATTGAATAATGACAAAAGCAGCAGCTGCACGTCTTCGACGTAAAATGTCCACGCGGTGTAACAATAACATGTCATGAATTAAAAATCTTTACAGATCTGTACAGAACTGTTTTGGAAAATGAATAATTGTAAATTAATTTCAAAAATCACATAACAGTCACGCCTATAGCAACAAAAAGGTAGGCAGAGACATACTGTACGCGCCTGTTTCACTATTTTGTCCGTATTTATCAAATCTTCTAATATATAAACTCGCGTCGCGGTGATTCAACCCTAAATTTTCACCTTTTTACCGCATATCCCGGTTTTTTAATAACTATATTAGTAATTTAACATATTTTAACTCTGGTCGATAGGTAACTGATCAATTAACACGATGAGTTATTCCAGCCAAGCTTCTAACGGTGTCACTTTGCACTCAGTAAACAGCATGGAGTAGGGGCAAGTAGGGGGGATGAGACTGAAGGCGGTCTTCTGTCTCTCACACACAATAAGCCTATTACTCCCTTACACTGTTTTCGACCGTTATTATTGTTTGTACACAACAATAATAACGTGGCAATAGCGTAGCCAATAGTGGCGTTTACAATTATCATTTTACTTTCTCAGTGAAATTCTCATTTAGATTATATTCTCAAGTAAATTTATTATTAACTAGCTTATGCTCGTGACTCCGCCCGTATGAAAATTGATTATTGCACAAAAAGTGTTTATCGAAGTTCCTTATGTGATATTCCACGACATGGTTTATCTATATTCCGATTTCTACCTAAATGTGATTAATAAAATATATAAAAAATCTGATATATAAAAACCTTTACAAACTTTCACGTTTATAATATTAATAGGATTTCATTGCACTGGAAATACCAGGAATTCCGTTCTTGCTGCTTTTATCAATTCACCAAATTTCAGGTATTTATTTTTTATTAGTTTGGGTTGTTTTGGTTTCACTCGCGTAGTTCCCTTTCCCGTGCAAATGTTAGGATTTCCTTTATTAGCGCTTCAATGAGATACTACCTAAAGAATAACACAAAATTATACGTTGTTATTGAAACGTTAACTACGCGGGTGAAACCACATACAGGATAAAGTATTCTATAGTTTTTTCAACCGTTTATTGTATCACCCGCGTGTCCCTTAGCCTAGATTACTAAACATAGAAACGTATAATTTGGTAAATGTAATCTTTAAGTACCTTGGATGAGTCTTAAAAAGGAATCTTGTTTGGAATGTTTGTTTTATAATAATAATTTTGGGTATACCTAGGTACCCAAAATTATTATTATAAAACATTAGGGGAAATTGATGTATGATTTCAATTAGATTGTGAGTTTTGATTGTTACTATTAAATATAGATACCAGTTATCATTAGGTATGATATAAAATGCCGTGACTTGAACTTTGCTGCCTATAATAGATGAGAGAGTGAAAAATGTGCTATCCAATAATTCTGGTTACATTTCTACAAAACCATATGTGAGAAAATGTATGAAAACTGGATTTATTGTGCTCTTAGTTACTTTGCTGTTGTTGTCGTCATAGCAAAGCATCCCAGCATTTCTTATAAAATTACATTTATAGTGACCTATTGTTCCAATGGTAGGAACAATATACTCAATAGCACCTATCAATTTATTAACATTTTGTTTAACTATAATAGTTTGGGGTATATCTTGCAATAACATCATTTGTGTGCCATTTAAATCAAAAGTTACTATTTTTGATAAAGTACAAGTATAATCAACTAATTCATTGCATTTTCTGCATGGTTATTCTCCCAATCTTGAATTAAAATTGCATCTTCTAAGTTATTAATTGTAAAAATGTTTATTATATCTAAATTTAACGGTAAAAATACGTAATAATTAAAATTAAATACGTCAAATTTCTATCCTTTTTATCTTCTAATTAGAAGAGAAGGAGGTGTTCGGGGTAACAAAGGGGACCAGTTTAAGAGACATGGCAAAAAAATGTGTAAAAGTTGGTTAGGTAAATATGGACCCGCTTGTGTACGATAAACCATAGGTTAAATTAGTATTACCACTAACGACGCTTTTACCAATACTACATGGGTCCAAATCGCGAAATATTCACATGTCTCGATAAACCTACATAAACGCCTAAAATTATGCAAAGTTTCAACTTCATATAAAATCAATCAAAAATTGCTCAGGTCTCGTTTTAATTTTTTCCCAAGTCCTAGCTCCTTAAAATATATATATCACTATACCTACCTACTCTCCCAACTTTCTTCCTCGGCAAATCTCAAAATATGGCACGAGCTAACTTTAAAATTTTAATAGTCCCGCAGATCCCCGAAGGCAATGGAAATTTTTAATGAATAAATAATTTAATTATTGAAATATCCAAGTTTTTTATTTAAACGTAATATTTTTTTCAGAATGACCTAGATGTTATTCAATTTCATAGCTGTCCTCTAGTTATATAGCAAATGTAAAGATGTTCCCAAATCAAATCGAAATTATGGTCACCCTGGTAGAACATTGTATGGGACATCCTTATTTTTGATTTAACACGCGTTGAAAATGGTTTTGAGGGTAAAACGATACGTCATTTTAATGAGGTTAATATGCCGAATAAATGAAAGTTTACACGAAAATCCTAGCAATTATAGGTAGCGAGATAACAGCTTACAAAGTAGCGTTTCGTTCGCGCGGCCACGGATTTTTTGTTTTGGACCGATATCTCCGGTTTAACTAAACTTCAGCAGTATTTATTGCTTTCATTAGGTTTGACAAATTAAGATCATTCTTCTGGTATAAATTTTACTATAAGATATCTTACGATTTAAAATAATAATCCACATTAAAGAAACAACGAGTGGAGGATTGCGCGGCCATAACTTCAAAGGCGAATATCTCGTAAAATATTGCTGTAAAGCTTATAATTCTTTTTTTGACAATTTTTGACAAATTCAATCTTTAATTGACAAAAAGAATTAGGTATCTAACCCATGTAGTTGCTGAGATCTCCGTGGCCGCGCAATCCTCCACGTTTCGTTCGCGCGGCCAACTTTAAACCCTAATATCTTTTTTATTTTTACTTTGACAAATTTTTGGTTTGTTGCATTCGGTTTTGACAAATTTCGACAAATTTTTGACGGAGTGCTTTTTTTGATAGGACACCGTGAAACGCACACGAAGTAGCTTATTACTTCATTAGTATCAGAACCAGCGTACCCCAAGTGCACACATCGATAAGATTTTGTATTTGCCAACACAAAGACATCTGTGTCGTGATTGGATATAAAATATTATGTCCAAAGATCTGGAAAATGTACCACAAATCTATTGCATTACAGTTTATTATCACGTATAACGTAGACATTTAGACATCTAGTGTTCAATAACGAAATTAGAAACATGAAAAAAGATCCACTGAACACTAGATGTCACTATAACAAATGTATTCAATTATATCTCTTAAGATCTTTGCATCAAGATTAAAATTGTATCAAAGGATTGCTACATTTTAATCACTTAGATAGGGATGTGGCTTATCAGTCATCGATATGTCATTTCATTTGTTAATATTTCGCAACGCACCTACACTCACGAACATCATGCAAAATGTTACATACTTAAATAAATTAAGCTAAATATAATTATTGAAGCGCTCGTGGTCCCGCGGTCTCAGTGTTCTGTAAACGATCACTGAGTTACGCAACTTTCACTATGGCTGGTCCTCGGATGGGTGACCACTTTGTGGCATTTACATTTGCGAGCGTTTCCGTGCTTCGGAAGGCACGTTAAGCCGTTGGTCCCGGTTGCCAGTAAAATGGCAGTCGTTAAGCCTGGTTAAAGGCCTTATGGGCGGCTTGAAAATTTCAACAGCAGGTAGCCACTGCGTCTGTCTATTTCAACACGGCAATGGGCTCACCACCTATTACGTAGGACAGGAATCCACATGGTGAAAAGTGGGCATATAATATGCCTCTGCCACCCCTTCGGGGATAAGGCGTGATGGATATTTAAATATAATTATTAGTGTGATAAAAATGTGTAGTTACTATGTTATTTATTCGAACGAAATAAAAAATCATTACTCATTAATTAATTTTATTAATAGGTTTACGTAAAGGTAGGTATTAATGATAGTAAATAAACTTAGCCGGCATAAAACTCGAAGGGCATTTAACATTCACACCTTCGTCTTTTTTAATATTGTCACCCAATCCAAATCCTTTTGAAACTCGGAATAAACTTCTGCTATTAAGGACAGTGAACTAGCGACTGCATGACATGCACTCAAACCGGTCGGTCAGTATCTGCACCAGCAAGCTGATAAGGATTAATTAAATCTCGAAGCTCTTAATAGAGAAAACGCCATTGTGTCCACAAATGTACCGATATTAACACATTGCATGCGAACATTTAGTCTGTAACTTGGACGGTCACGTGTAATACCAACGCATCAGACAACGCACGCCTTATTCAGGCAATGTGAGTAGTTAGGGACATTTACAGGCTAAAGTTTTCATACGAAAATTGACACTTTTTTACTTATACTCGTAGAGCAACAAAAGGCTAAGAGTCAAATGAGTATAAAAGAAACTGAGTCGGGATACACTTACTATCATATAGGCAGGTACCACAAAGATTTGGTTATAGTATTAAATTCAAAGATTTCAACAATTTCACTGTGTTTGTAAGAATATTCAATATATACTCTAGTCTCGTAGTGACCCTGACCTAATCTTGGAACCTAGAAGGTTAGGGTCCCCTAAACACCTATTAACATAGACCTCTTAGTTATATGGGCGCTAATGCAATTTGGAGGTCTAGTTTATTTGGAATTGTTTCAAATAAGGTACTAATTTTATTATAGCGGTACAATGGGTAAGAACGAAACCTTCGGAGCACTAGTTCGACTCGCGCTTGACCGGTTTTTGTTTAGTTCTCCTAAATGACACCACCCTGCCTAATAGAAAGCCTATATCTATCGAATTGAGGGTCACTCTCATAATCCACAGAGTATTTATAGTGGACCTCAAGTTGGAGACCCAAAGTTGTGCTCTTCATGCTCTGCTTGAATAACCCAGGGTTGTAAGAGGATTCAAACACTTGCGCTGACAGAGCGTTAAAAGTGTCTATCTGTTCTTTGGTTTTATTTTCCAATTTTATTTTCGATGTGGACATTGAGGCTATCTGAAATAACCACAAGCATGTCTGGCCTAAAAACTATTAACTTACTTTTAAAGTAAAAGAAGGAATATTATATTTGTGAAATTTATATACAGGTTTAGGTACATATTTATGAATCTGTAATACCAATGTAAAATTACCTTAACTTTTAAAATTATCGACAGTATTTTATCGATACCGGCAATCACTAAGCGAGTAGCTACAATAACGTAGATTAGATTTCATAGGAGGGTAGATGATAAGGGAATACGTCAAGTCGCTTTCTCTGGCTTAAAGCTACTTTTCACGATTTCTCATTGTTTTTTCTGGTTACAAGTGTGCCCCAAAAGTGTATTTGTGTTGCATGAGTGTGATGTTATAGATTAATTTAGTTTATATGCATGATCTGTTTTCTAGGGTAAGTTTTCTTTTTACATATTAATTTTAGGTTAAGTACCGGTGACATCATGGACGGATTTATTCCCCCTGAACCTCCGGATCCAGATCCCTTAGTTAGTAATTGTTTCTCGATCCCATCTCCAGCAGCATTTGTCGATTTTGATAACCCTGAAAGTCGAATCCTCTCCCCCACTAAAAGCAGTGAGTACTACAAGTCCCAAGAAATATATGAGAATACAATAGGGAAACGCAAACATAAGCGCAAATGCAAGAAACATAAGAAGGAATAGTACGAACAAATTAGTCCTCAACCGCCAAATCTCGGCCACTTCAACCTCTACCAACACTGATTTCGAAAGTAAACAATCTTCCTCAAAACTTAATGTTAATGAGTCAGTCCAATCACAGGTCTTTCCACTCACCCAGAGTACACAGTTGAATTTTAATGTTCCTGCTACACAGAGTACTCAAAGAAACCTTGAGGCCTCCCAGAGCCAGCCACATAGTAATCCCGGCAGATTGTATAATGAAACAGACATTGGCCCCTTCACAGTCCACATTCAGAGAAAGGAGGACCTGTCTCTGACTGGTACCACATTAAATGCAGTTAAATTTGGACATTTTCTTAAAAAAACTCAATATCGACAATTTTACAGACGGAGGATTAAAAAGAATAGGAAGAAATAGAATCTCATTGCAATTCAATAATTACAAATCAGCCAACAACTTTATTAATAATGAACACATCAATAAAGAACATAGAGCCTTTATCCCTTCCTTCCAAGTTTCACGACTAGGTGTAGTGAAAGGGATCCCCACAGATCTTTCAGAGGATGAGATAATCGATGAGTTATCTTCCCCTCCGAACACTTCCAAAGTCCTTAAGATAAGACGACTTAGATATAAAAATACTGATAATGGGGTACCTACCTGGGTAGACTCTAACACCATAGCCATTTGATGGTCAGGTCCTCCCACCGAAAGTCTATTTTTGCTATACGGTGTTACCTGTAGAAAAATATCAGGTCCCCACCATCGAATGTTTCAAGTGATGTAGATATGGTCATACACAGGCACAATGTCGCTCTAACTGGAGATGTGTAAAATGTGGATTGAACCATCCACAGGATACATGTAACATAGAGGAAATTGATTTCACCTGTATATTCTGCACAGGAAATCACAAAGCAACCAACTAAAAATGCCCTGAATACCTACGACAGATTAATATCAAAGCAAAAATGGCTGAACAAACATATCATACCTACAAATATGCAAACTGTTCCCCACAGTTAAAAAAAAATTTGTGGAAGTAACAGCATGTCCACCTCTTTCCACCGGTATGTTATCCGAGCCAAACAAAATACCTGGTCTACATTCCTCTCAACACACCTCGCAGAGCACTTCATATCGTAAAACAGTGTTTTTACCTCGCCGTCAACATCAACCACTTCAACCAGGCTACGACAAAAAAGCACACGACTCCCTCATGAATAACTACCAGGTCCCACAAGCCCCTAACGGCTGCGGCCTACAATCTCAAAACTCTCGCCATTCAACAAACCCTGACTATCTAAACATGATTATAAATCTAGTAAAAGTTCTTATTGATTCCCATATACTACCGTCCAACGCTGCCCCTTTAATAAATATGTTGATTCTATCCATTCAAAATATCTTTGAACACCATAATGCCAACAATTCTTCAATGGAACTGTAAAAGCGCACTAAGCAAATTAACAGAACTAAAATATCTACTAAATAAGAACCACACCATTGTAGCTGACATCACGGAATCCTGGCTTAAGCCCGATACACACTTTGTAGTGCCGGGTTTCAGCGTGGTCCGAGATGATAGATGCGATGGATATGGTGGCAGTGCTATTCTTATTCGTAAGCATACCCCATTTTCAGAGGTGAGCTTGCCATTTTTATGTAATGGATTGAACGCTGTTGCAGTTAGAGTTCAAGATATCACCTACCTTTCCATCTATATCCCTTATCCCACCATTAGACTCTTAAAGGTAACCAGAGATATTATATCCTCCCTCTCTAAACCCTATATAGTCATGGGCGACTTCAACTGCCATAATACTATATGGGGCTCCAGTTACACAGATGCTCAAGTCAAATTTCTACTAAATATTTTGGATGACCTCAACATATGCTTACTTATTTCTGGATCCCCTTCCCGCCGACAAAATCCTTCTCAATCATGCAGGATTTAACATTATGGACCAATAATTTGGCTTCAGTGCTGACATGGACAATCCTCTCTAGCAGTCATGGTAGTGACCACTACCGAATTGTGCTACCGTATCCTGGAACCTGTCCCAACCTCTGCAACAAACCTGCCATTAAATATAATTTGGATAAAGCCAATTGGGATAGGTTCAATGATGAGGTTAAATGCCAAATTCCTTCGTAATATTAAACCAGAGAATGGTCTCAAAGGAGTACAGCTATTTACTCAAGCTGTGCTATCTGCCGCCATGGAAGCTATCCCTCTCAAAGGACAAGGTAAGAATCGCATCTCTCCCCCATGGTGGTGTGCAGAGTGCACACAAGCTCTAAAAAGACGTAAGGCTGCTGAACGGAGATACACCCACGATATGAGTGAGGCGAACTATGCGGAGCTCCTTAAGATTGAATCTGAAACAAAATAAATTCTAAAAAATAAGAAATTATAAGGTTGACGAAATTTTTGCACAAGTATAAAACAGGATCAAAACCCTCCTTGGTGTGGAGAAACTTACGGCGGTTTAGATCATCAACTAAAAACCAAGCCCAGACTGGGGTTCTTCCTCCTGAGTGTGTAAGCATATTCCTAGATAATTTAGCTCCCCCATATTCACCTGCAGAGGCTGAACTACCTCATACCTGCATGATAGAACCACATAACCCATTGGATTGTCCTTTCTCCATTCAAGAACTTGATTGTGTTCTGGATCACGTCAGGGGCTCAGCGCCAGGACCAGACGGAATACCCTACTCACTCATAGTTAAGTGTGACCAATTTAACCTATCAATATTTCTCAACGTTATAAATAATCGATTCATTTATGGAACAGTCCCAGAGGCTTGGAGAGCTCAAAAAATTGTGCCCATACTTAAACCCAATAAAGATCCCAACTCCTGTTCTTCATACCCACCAATAGCCATGTCATCTGTACTTGCTAAAATAACAGAACATTTAATAAAAAATAGACAGAACATTTAATAATAAATAAGAAATAGAGTGGTTGGCAGAAAACCAGGGGCTGCTTGCTACAACACAATATGGATTTCGGAAGGGAAGGAGTACAGCTAACAACCTCAGTATCTTTACTACTGACATTAGATTAGCTCTCTTCCGGAATGAGTTCTTGTTGGCATCGTTTCTAGACGTCACTGCTGCATACGATAATGTATCACTTCCTATTCTTAGGCAGAAAATGCAAAAGCTAAGGATACCGCCGAAGTTGACTACTTTTATTATTAATCTCCTGTGTGACAGAACCATCATACTCCTGCTAAATGAAGATCCTACTCACTCCAGAAGGGTTTTTAAGGGTCTCCCACAGGGATCGGTCCTCAGTCCTCTCCTATACAGCATATACACATCTGACCTGGACCACTCAGCCTTAAACTGTAGAGTGTTACAATATGCTGATGACATTGTGATATATCAGATAGATAGAGAATTGCAGGAGTGTATCAACACTGTCACATTGTCTTTAAACTCCCTAAACAAATGGCTAAACGACCACCACCTACAACTCTCACCCGACAAAAGCAAAATTGTCCTTTTCACCAGAAAAAGAAAAAACCACCCTTTTCAGTTTCCTTAAATGATAGCCCAATAGAAATAGTTTCCCAAGTAAAGTTCTTAGGCCTAATTTTAGACTCAAAATTATCTGCAGTCCCACATCTAAATCAAGTTATAAATAAATGTGAAAAAAATATAAATGTGATTAGAGCTATGAGCGGTGTTTGGTGGGGTGCACACCCATTCACACTAAAACTCATCTATAATGCCCTGATTAGAAGTAATCTGGACTATTCCTCCTTTGTTTTAGAACCCTGTAACAAATCTTACTTAAAAAAATTAGACCAGATTCAATACAAATCTCTACGTAGTATTGTTGTCGGGGCCATGAAATCAAGCCCTACAAATGCATTACAGGTTGAGTATGCTGATCCTTCACTTTACTTACGTAGACAGTATATTAGCGACCGTTACCTGTTCAGAGCTGTCCAAACGTCCAACCACCCTATTTTTCCAAAATCACAACTCCTTTCTGAATACTGTTAGTCTCAAAAATGTACTCCGTGTCTTGTAAAGAGCTATAGATTTTTTTAAAACCTTAAGGATCCAGTTCACCGTTCCTCTTTCTTACCCCTGTTTGTAAATCTAAACATAAATAAGACTACCAATGAAGCTAACAAAGAATTCATGCAGATAATTAGAACCAAATTCCATGATTGGCATTTACTATTTACCGATGCTTCTAAAACACATCAACAACGATATGTAGGCTGCTCTGTTTATCACCAGAACTGGCAAATAGTTCAAAAGTCAAAGGCCCCACCCGAGTCCTTTGTGTTTACCGGCGAAATGCTTGCTATTCTCAAGGCAGTGCAGTACTGTGTATCCTTCCAGCTGAGGTCATCCATCATATTTTCAGATTCCCTGAGTTCTCTCCAAGCCCTTGGTCATAACCCCTTTTACAGTCAATCCACAACCCCATTATATTTGACATAAAGAAATTACTATACAATCATCAAAATTTCAGCATCTATTTTGCTTGGGTCCCTAGCCATGTAGGTATCGCTGGTAATGAAAAGGCAGATCAACTAGCTAAAGAAGCTATTACATGCGGGGATAAAGTCCCCTTCAAAATTTTTAGTTATGACCTGGATAATGTCCCTAAGTCATTTGTTCATCTAAAATGGACAATATTTTGGAATACAACAAAGCGAGAAAAAGGCAGACACTATGCTAATATCCAACCAGGCATTGCACACAAACCCTGGTTACAAGAAGGATCTACCCAAGAGAAGCACGTCAGTGATATGTCGTATCAGATTGGGCCACTGTTGTACTCCAGTTCATCTTAAAAAGCTTAAAATAAAAAACACCTCTGTCTGCGAATGTGGATTGGACGAGAGCACCGTGGATCACATTTTCTTTTCTTGCCTCTTATACAATAATGTAGATTTTATGAACTCCCTACTTTCTTTAGAAATACCCTACGTATAAATATTACTACCTTGTTTTTTCTAGCAACCAATAACAACCCTATATATAACTGTATATCAGACTTTGTTCTGTCCAATAACATCAAAATTTAACTACTCCTCTCCCAAATGTTTTTAATTTTTTTTTGTATTGTTTACAGGTAATAGTGGTCAAGGGTATATTAATAGCTCCAACATTCCTGTGTTATATTTATCTAACAAATTAACTAATACTAACTAATACTTGTGCTGGAAATGTAAAACAATCCAAAATTTTATTTTGTAACCATGACTTTGACAAGTTCCTGAACTTGACACTGTCAGTAATGGCTAACGTATGCCACTAACAAAAAAAAACGTAAGATTACTGATAGAATTTTCGAGAGTAATTTGTTCAATGCGAAGGAAAGTAGACCTTATCCACATAACAAAAAGTAACCTTTTTCAATAAATAACAAAAATATGATAACTCATATTTTTGTTATTTATTTTATTGAAAATAAGTAAAAATAACATTAACCCATGATGAGATATACATTTATTCAAAAAGTTTTTAGTGCTGCTATCGTTTTTGCCCTCTAAAATGGCACAATATGGTATGTATATATTATTTTTTTAGTTGTTGTCGACGCAAAAGTCGAACCAGACTGCTGTCACAAAATATAGGCGTAACTCAAGCATTTGCGGAGTTGCGCAAAGTCTGGGGTACGCTTGCCCCGCCTACTTACGACTTCTACTGTTTTTTCTATTCTGTGTGATGGCGTGACCAAGGGAAATAGGGATTCATTTATATATATAGATTTATTATATATAGATTTATTTTAGCGAGAATGTTCCTAAAAGTCTGTTTTACTAGATGCACTTTACTTAACAGAGATTACAATATAGTGGTAGTTCTATAATTTTTCGGGAGATCCTAAATTTCAGGCGACTGAAATCGCGAGCATACGCTAGTCTCGCTCATGATATCCCATTAATACAAACAAACGAACTTTGGTTTTCAAAATGGAGTGTGAATGTTACTGGATCTTACTGCTACAACAATAATCGGTAATTATTAAGACTTCTTTGATGTCGTTCACCAAACAGAACTGGGTAAACCGACTCTTGAAAATGCTTCATTCCTAGGTACGGTGGTCGAATGTTAAATTGCTTCCGAATAGCTATTTCCTTGAGCCATCATTATTTTTCTTCGCGCGTTGCTATCGATCTCGCCGCCAATGTGGATTTCGAGGTAATTGAAACGCAGAGCTTGCACTTACAATGTCCTTTAATTACTGACGTACAATTACTTGCATACATCTTCATTACATGGTTTTTCTACCCTCAACTTATTACGAATATCACAACTTTATAGGCCAGAGCCAACAGTTAACAGATATGAACTTATTTGTGTTTACAGAGATCAGCTAACCATGGCCAGGTGAAGCAAGCGGTAGAATGGGCTTTAGAAGCAGGGTATAGACACATAGATACTGCGGCAGTATATGCTAATGAAGCTGAAGTTGGGGAAGCCATCAACAACAAGATAAAAGAAGGACTTGTCACGAGGCATGATCTATTTATTACTACAAAGGTGATTATCATTTTTATTTTCATCTATTGAATTACACGAGGCAGTCTTTTTTTTATTTTTTTATAAATATAAAAGAGAGCTACTTCTGTAATTCAATTTTTTTTTTCTTATTTAAGTTAAACTATATCATTTCATATACATACGAATCTCGTAGTCCATTTTAAGATGGGTGAGTGGCATTTCATTTATGAACATTCCGTACTTCGGAAGGCATATTAAGCATCCGGTCCTAAGTGCCAGTGATATGGTAGCCTTTAAACCAAGTTGGAAGGCTTCACAGGCGGTATGAAAATTTTCAAAAGCAGGTAGCATAGCACAACCTGTGGCTGTCCCGATTCTACACCGTATTAGGATCGGTGGCGCTTGTGTAACACACGTGATGTTGCAATGTCTACAGACTACTGTAATATATCAGATGCGAATATCCTGCCACCTAGTAGTATAAAAAAATTCGAGGTTTCCTTCATGTCCGAGATTTTGCGGTCAAGCTGTAAGAGAGGTGTCTTCGCTGGTCAGTACCAACGAATGATACATGACATAATACATGACAGTTCATGTTTCAAGAAAACCGCCTGTCTACGTGGGAAATTATACGTGTCGGGGCCATACTGCTTCCACCAGATAGCAGAAGAGATGGAAAAACGTCGGGACTTGACGTAATGGAAAAGGACTGCAAGAGATGCTGCAAGACCGTTCAGGAAGAAGAGCACACAACAGTTTCCAGGGTTATAGGGTTTCGGACGCAACCGGTTTTAACGCTGGGATGATGATAGTGACAGTGTATTTTTTATACCACTGGGGTGGTACAAAAGCATACAGCGTACCTGGGGGCCAAGTCTACTAATTCAATTGCGTGAGAAGAGAATAGAAATCGTCGCTCAATAGAGAGCCGACAGAAAAAATTAACAGTTTTCGAAGTCTACTATAACAGCTGCGCTCCAAAAGAATTCTATCGGCCAGCTGATAGAATGTTATAAACACGTGTAGCGCTA
The DNA here is from genome assembly GCA_948477245.1 of Thumatha senex. Taxonomy (NCBI): domain Eukaryota; kingdom Metazoa; phylum Arthropoda; class Insecta; order Lepidoptera; family Erebidae; genus Thumatha; species Thumatha senex. Next base: position 20,029,040 of record OX419744.1, on the reverse strand, counting down.
GTAAGTAGCTCTTAATTTGCGTTTTTGGTTGTATATATTAATATTTTGATAGCTAAAAACAGCTATTTTGTCTCCATTCTGCAGCTTGATAAGTGTGATTGTAAAATATATAATTGTTTTAATAGACTACCTAGTTTTGGACTAATCGCAATAGAACCAATATAAAATAGAACTAAAAGGCTTCATTAAAAAATAATAGACCTTGCCCCCTGATGGAATGTGGTCACCATATTCTATGGACGTTTGCTATACTAGAGGTGCTGTAAAAACCTTTTAACCCCTTTTTAAAAACCCCATACTGTAGACGATTGGGAAAATCGAAGCAAGGAGCTCATTTAATTATACGAGTTGTTGTATGTCATTTAAAGTTGTTGTGTCTCATGTAAAGATATCGCCTATCAAAGGCTTAAAGATAATGTACAGAATCAGATAGCTAATCCCTGTCTATATGGTTTAATAGCACTTATTTTTTCCTCCACGAAAGTACCCAAACAGAACCGACGTATAGTACTCGTATCTTATTCGTTGTATTTTTATAGTAAACTTATATATTATAATATATTCGACATTGATAGGGAGGAATTCTTAGACGCCAATACTGGGTTATTAAAAAACGGAGTTTGGACAGGGACATTGTAAGTACATGAACATAGTTCCCAGTTTAAACCCCTTTTTTCGGTGGGTAAATCTAAATACTACGTATTTTTATTGAAATTTTGATCGTTACAATTGTAGAAATAGCAATTTCTTTTTTAAATATTTCGATAATATAGAAAAGAAAGCTATGTACGTCATCTATGTTAAATCTTAATCTTAATAATATTACAAAAGCGAAAGTTTGTCTGGATGTTTGTTACTCTTTCACGTAAAAACTACTGAATGGATTTTATTGAAACTTTACAATAATATAGCTTATACATCAAAATAACACATAGGCTACTTTTTATCCCGGGAACAAGATCCTGTGGGAAACGGGAACGGGAAACTTCTCTACGCGTGTTAAGCCGCGGGCGTCAACTAGTCATATTATAAATGCGAAAGTTTGGATGGATGTTTGTTACTCTTTCATGTAAAAACTACTGAATAGGTTTTAATGAAACTACAATAATAAAGCTTATACATCAGAATAACACATAGGCTACTTTTTATCCCGGGAACAAGTTCCTGTGGGAAACGGGAACGGGAAACCTCTACGCGGGCGAAGCCGCGGGCTTCAACAACTAGTACTGGAATAAAGTAATGGAGTGAGGCGTTACAAGGTGTAAAATCCATCGTTAACTGATAATATTTGGGCGTCCAGGATTACGACAAATAATTGTAACTGAGGAATGACGAAAACAGAAATGGGATCTATGGCAGGCAGAACATACTTAATCCTGCATGTGTCGTGGTCTTGAATGTGTGTGATGTGGTCATGAATATGTGTGTTGTAGTCATGAATGTGTGTGTTGTGGTCATGAATGTGTGTGTTGTGGTCATGAATGTGTGTGTTGTGGTCATGAATGTGTGTGTTGTGGTCATGATTTTTATTATGAAGAATGTTTTACCTAGAACCACTTCTTTCCAGGTCTGGAATGACCATCATGCGGAAGATGAAGTGGTGCCTGCACTAAAGGAATCTTTGGCTAAGCTCCAATTGGATTATGTGGACTTATATCTTGTTCACTGGCCTATGTCAATAACGGTAACTTGTTTAAATAATACGTACCGGTTAGTTCTTATATTCAATTGTGATGTCATGCCCTTTGTCTTGTAGCACCCGAAGTGCGGACGGATCAACTGCCTCAGTGACATAGAGATGTGTATGCGATCGACATCTCGACAGATTATGAGGGAGAAATGCGATAAACTGAACAAGCAAAGGGACGAAAATGAGTTAGAACTGCTAGGTATTTTAAATAAGAACGGACAACTCAAAAAGGAACTGGCACAGTTGCATTCACTGTAAACTGATACCTTACAGGATCGGGATAGGTTACAACTTAAAGTTGACAGTTTTGACTCCTGTAGGGATCATTATGAACAAACTCTGAACCAAATTACAATACTAAAGGAGGAGCTACAACGATCGGAAATCAAAATATCACAACTAGAAGCTGAGAAACAGAGCACAGTGGTTCATTCTAATCAGGGTTTGTTCGGTGAACTGATGGCTACAAGCATAGATACTGTTACAGCCCACCCTTCCATTGTCATAGACCTCACTTTTCATGATGAATCCGCGGGTTGTTTTAAGTCGATGAAAATTATTAAGTGTAGTAAGAATAAGTTAAAGAAATATTTAAAAATAAAAAATTATAGATATAAGTTTTTTATAAAAAGCATGTCACTTTTAATAGACAGAGATTGCAACTGATTGACCAGGTAAATATGTATATGTTACAACTTGACACTGTCATACAACAGTACAAAACTGATACACAGGCCCTTCAATCTCAGGTTGATCGGCTTTAAGACTCTTTAAAATCAATAACATAATAAATATGAATCGGCAGAGAAACAGAGTAGGGAACAGGTGTTAGCCATAGGTAAATTAGTAAATACATGTCATTGTCAAAATGACCAATTGATATCCGCAGGCCATGTTCCCTCCTCACCCTTGAATTGTGAAAGAGTTATATGAAATGATGGAATTGGTTAGCCAACAAGATCTTTTTCAATCCTAAATAAAAATATAGGCATAGTAATGTATCACTGCAGCCATACTGGGTCGGAACAAATATTAGTGTGATCCGGTAATGTTTATCTAATGTATAGCAGCGATCATATATATCTATAGCGACCCACCTCTTCTTTATACTTTCATTCTACTATTATTTAGAAGCGCTCGTGGCCCCGTGGACGTAGTGTTCTGTAAACGATCACTGTGTTTAGCAACTTTCACTATGGCTGGGCCTCGGATGTAAAAATACTATCTACGCGGTAAATAGAACCGTCAAAGAACGAAGGGTGATTTCGGCGAACAATAAAATTTAAAACCGCCTTCGGACGAAGGGTGTTTTCAGTAAACAGTTTGGACAAGGGTACTTCAACATTCGATTCTACAGTCCTCCTATGTTGTGTTCTGATTCCTGTTTGTTTCAGGCTAAAGATGAAGATGCTGATATAGATTACTTGGAAACCTGGAAGAGTATGGAGGAGTCCGTGAAGCTTGGCCTAACCAAGTCTATTGGAGTGTCTAATTTCAATTCGGCGCAACTCGAGAGGATCGTTAAAGCAGCAAACATAAAACCTACCGTTAATCAGGTTGAGGTAAGAATAAATATATGGAACTTGTTGACGCCCGCGACTCCGCATGCGTGGTGAAATTTTCCCGTTGTTCCCGATTCCCAAAGGAACTTGTTCCCGGGATAAAAAGTAGCCCATGTGTTATTCTGATGTGTAAGCTATATTATTGTAAAGTTTTTTCAAAATCCATTCAGTAGATTTTGCGTGAAAGAGTCCACACACATCCATACTTACAATCTTTCGCGTATATATGTATATAAATCGGAATTCATATTTCACTAAAATTTTTACAACAATAAAAACATTTTTATGTCACCGGGAACGATTTAAAGCGGGAGTCACCAGTTTTCTCCTTAGTTCTACGCCCTAACCTCCCAATAAGAGTCTTCACATATCATCTCATAGTCTCTAGTTTCCACAGCGATGTATGCACAAATATTGAGGCTCCAATCTGCATATTTCTTTTTCTGGATTTGTTTAATTATATTTACCTATATCTCAATTATGTTTCTAGATAAACCCCACCTTAGCGCAGCACGAACTGGTTGATGTGTGCAAGAAACTGTCTGTGATCCCAGTTGCGTATACTCCCTTGGGTTTAATATCTGAAGCTAGACCGGAGTTCAAAGGAATCGACGCTATTAAAACGGATGCTAAACTCGGCGATATAGCACAAAAATATGGGAAGACTCGTGCACAAGTCGCACTCAGATATCTGGTAAGTATTGAACAGTATTTATTATCTGGTAAGTATTGAACAGTATTTATTATCAGTACGTCAGTAGACTCGGTTTCGACTACACCTGTACAACTTCTCGCTGCATGTTTATTTAATACTTACAAGTGTTTCTCAAAGTTGTGATTAAAATGTTCACGTGCAAACGTTGTGATGTTGAAGCTAGGGATGGCGCCACTTGCTCGGTGTGTACGGGTCAGTTTGACTTCCCTTGTGCGGGAATAACTGAAGGTGGATGGAGGAAACTGGGGGACCGGAAATCAACTTGGAAATGCCCTGGTTGCAGATCCGTGGGTACTGCTAGTCCTAGAATCATTCCGGCAACAGCTTCAGATACCATCCTTGCCGAGCTGAAACGTTTATCGTCGCAAATGGATGATATACCAGCATTGATTGATAGCGTGAGGGCCATACAAGCCGAATTAATGGATCTTAAAGCTATGAGAGATGAGTTCTCGGACATGAAGGCGTCAATTGAATTTGTCCATAGTGCGGTCGAGGCTTTAACTAATAAAGTTTCAATTCTAGAACAGGAAATCCAAACTTTTGATAAGACTAAAGAAGATGTGTTGAGCCTTCAAGAGCGTGTCAGTAAGTTGGAGGAATTACAACACGATAGGGACCAAAGATCTCGCATAAACAACATTGAGATTAAAGGCGTCCCAATGGCCAATTCTGAAAATTTATTTAATATATTGGATAAGATTGGAAATATTATCGGCTGTGAAATCCAAAGAGAACAAGTCAACTACATAGCCAGAGTGCCCACGCGTAATGACAAGCTAAATAAAAACATAATATGCTCTGTCCATAGTAGTTACCTAAAGAATGACTTGGTGGCGGCGGCTAAAAAACACAAGACCCTGAAGGCGATGGATTTAGGATTACGAAGTGATAACAGGATCTTCGTCAATGATCATTTAACTCTAGAGAATAAGGTCTTTTTAAATAAAACCAAAGCCCTAGCAAGAGAACGAGGATTTAAACATGTGTGGGTCAAAGCGTGCAAAATTTTTTTAAGAAAAAATACTTCTTCTCCGATGCATCATATAAATACGGAACGAGATTTAAAAAAATATTTGTCATAAACACAATAAAACAGCATTCCGACGTGTTGCATTGTTGCATCGGCTCGTTAAGTTTGAGAACCACAGGTACATTCTGTTGCTATTCATTCCGATGTCAATGGGCTTTTGTTCGCTTATCTCTCGGCGTTATTGACCCTGTATTATTTTGCTATTTTTATATTAGACATTATTTATTTGTGAATAGAATCGCTTTTTGCTCAATCAGGCTGATATGTTTTTATCCTAAAAATTTTATATTTTATTTTACCCGATACCTATGCTTTGGAATTTGTGTACTTATCTTATATAGCACTATAGCTCATATTTGCGTGTTATTAATGCTACTATACATGTTTTTAAATCGCTTTGAATGTACCTTACATTTTATTTTTATCTTCCATTGCTATTTTTGTGTTAATTTCTTTTATAATGTTTATGATGGCGCCTCTTAGCATTTTTTATCAAAATGTTCGTGGTCTACGAACAAAAACAAGTACTCTCTATAGAAATGTATGTATTGGTGACTACGATATTATTTGCATCACGGAAACGTGGTTGCTTGGGGGTATATCTGATTCTGAACTGTTTGATGATCGATATCTTGTATGGAGACGGGATCGCAATTATGCTATAACGAAACAAGAGAAGGGAGGAGGTGTTTTAATAGCTGTTAAAAGGGACATAGTTGCTAACTTTCGAAGTGAATGGTTTTCATCGGCCGAGGACCTGTGGATTTCACTTACCTTAAGTCACGGGAAGCCAAAAGTTTCTTATAAAATACATATCTGCGTTGTATATATTTGTAACGAGAACTTAGGCAATACATTAGCAGCTCAGTTAACTAATTTTTCCAACAGCTTATTAAATATTGTACTTAAACATCCGTCTGATACATTTTAATACTAGGCGATTTTAACCAACCTCACATTAAGTGGAGTCCGTCAAGTAACTCTCCTTCCCTTAATCCAAGTAACCTAGAGGGTGATGTACAATGTAATTTTATTGACAATTTGAATATTTGTAATCTATCGCAATATAATAGCTTCCATAATATTAAAAATAGGTTATTGGATCTTGTCCTATGTAATAATGATATCTCCGTTACTTGCTGTGATGATCCTCTCGTACCCGAGGATCCCCAACACAAGGCACTCTGCGTTTCGGTCGAGTTTTTTCAATTGCACAGCCTGCCAAATCGTCCTCGTATACAGTACTTGTATAATAAGGCTAATTATGATGCTATAAAGTACGAGTTGGATTCCAAGAATTGGGACTATGAGCTAAACTCTAGAACCCTCCATGATGCCGTAGTATATTTTTATGAGGTTATTAATGAGTTGCGTAACACTTATATACCATCAAAAACTGTAACCGTAAATTCAAAATATCCTATCTGGTTTAATACCTCATTAATTAAGATAATCAAGGAAAAATCAAAATAACATACAAAATTCAAAAAATATAGAAATGTTTCGGATTATCATTCATTTGTTATTTTACGTCAGCGAGTAAAAGATTTAGAAAACGAGTTATTTGAAAATTACATTTCCAAAATAGAATCAAATATAAATCGTAACCCTTGTGCTTTTTGGGGTTATGTCAAATCGAAACAGCACTCCAGTTGCTATCCCTCTTTTCTACAATATGGACAGCGTTCCTCTGGTGATGGAGATGTTATATGCAACATGTTTAGTGACTACTTTTACTCGAACTTTTTAGAACCAAGCACTAACAATAACAGCTCATCGCTTCTCACTGCGGAATACGTTCGCGTGGGGGCGGGTTGCGTAGGCTCAGATATTGGGTCCATTGAGATAGACAGAGAGGAGGTCAGTAGATTACTGAAGCAAGTAGACTTGAACCAGTCTTCGGGGCCAGACAACATTTCCCCAGTTTTTATCGTAAACTGCGCTGATAGTCTCACTGTACCGCTCTCAATTTTGTTCCAATGCTCACTTACAACTGGAGTGGTGCCCAGTATCTGGAAGTCTGCGTATATAACACCTATTTTAAAAAAAGGCTCAAGAATCGTCGTAGAAAATTACAGACCAATTTTCAAGCTGTGCGTGTTCGCTAAAATCTTAGAAAAAATTGTTTATAGGCAGGTGTATTCGGCACTAAAGCAGAACTTTAGTGAACACCAGCACGGTTTCTTAAGAGGTCGTTCGACTACATCAAATCTTATCCTATGTAGTGATTTCATTTCTTATTCCATGTCGCAGAGATCCCAGGTAGATGTTATATACACAGACTACAGCAAATGTTTTGATAAAATAGACCATAACATACTTATGGTCAAGTTATCATCTATGGGTATCCGGGGCAATCTCTTTAGATGGTTTACGTCGTACGTAGAGAATAGGTGCCAGACTGTGGTACTAAATGGGTATTCATCGAGAGCCATGCGCGTCCCCTCCGGGGTTCCTCAGGGATCGCTTTTAGGACCACTTTTATTCAATATTTTTATCAATGACATCTCGTATTGTTTTCTATGGTCTAAAATATTACTGTATGCTGACGACATGAAAATCCTTAAGCAGATAAATACCCCTGCAGATGCTCTCCTTCTACAGGAGGATCTGGACCGTTTCCAAAATTACTGTGTAATGAACAAGCTAGATCTAAATGTTTCCAAGTGCTACACTTGCACATTTACGCGTAAACCACAGCCTTTGAATTATACCTATACACTTCGAGATACTCCATTAGCTAAGGTTACTTCTGTCAAAGATCTCGGAGTTACTTTTGACTGCAAACTTCTCTTCGATTTACACATTAGCAATATTGTTAGTAAAGCCACGAAAGCTTTAGGTTTTATTCTAAGAATCTCTGCCGATTTCAAGAGTGTTAAAACTATTAAAATTTTATATTGCTCTTTTGTTCGTAGTCTCCTTGAATATGCCTCACAAGTGTGGAACCCGATTTATAACACTTATATTGACCGTCTAGAAAGTATACAACGAAAGTTCTTAAGGTACATTCAATTCCGATCAAACTGTTATCTGCCTGATTACCATACCCGCTGTAAAAATTTCACATTTTACCCCTGGTAGAACGTCGTAAAATAGCAGATTTAGCATTTTTAATGTCTATCTTTAACGGATCTGCGGATTTGCCGGAGATGGTGTGTAGGGTAGGCTTGTACGCACCGCCATTGTTTCTGCGTAGGCCGAACCTACTGCACATTCCTATGGCAAGAACAACCTATAGGCAAAACTCTTATTTACTACGAGCATGCCGTGCGTACAATGTAGCATGTCGGGATGTTGATATAGATATATTTTTCAGTAGTATTTCTAAAGTAAAGAAAGTCTTATGTAATCAGTATTTTGTTGAATGAATACATTTGTGGTTGTATTAGGTGTGTATGGATTGAGTCTGTGGCATTTTTCTGACTTTTCTAAAATAATATTAATGTTATAAGTGAAAACTTTTAATTGGCCTTCATTATGTTACTTATATAATAATTGTATTTTGTTAGCTGTAAGTTTTCCAAAAACCTTAAAATAAAAATAAAATAAAATCATTTTTTTTTATATCACAGGTGGGCAGACAAGCTTACGGCCCACCTGATGGAAAGTGGTGACCGTAGCCTGTAGACGTTTGCAACACCAGTGGTGCAGCACTCGCGTTGCCGACCCTTTATAAACCTTCTAAGACCCTTTTTGAAGAACCCCATACTGTAGACGTTCGGGAAAACCCGGGCAGGGAGTTCATTCCACAGTCTAAGCGTACGCGGAATAAGGCCTCTATCGGACTTAACCGTACTAGTATGTAAGCGCTCCGGACGCGGTGTGTGAGGGTGAACACCCTGTCTATAGCAAACGGTGCGATGGTAGAAGGTAGCCGTGGGCATCGTGTCAAACAACTCCTCAGAGCACAGACCGTTGTACAGGCGATAGAACATGCATAAGGAGCGAAGAATTTGTTCGTTTGGTAGATCGCGCTAAACTCAAGAACTACTGGGCAATATAATATAGACGAATCTAAACTAGATCGTATGTAGAACTAAGCCGAATCTAGAAGTCTCACGATAATACTTATGAACATGTTTGCGGCAATCACATCTGACGACTTCCAATAACAGTCTTTTCAACTATTAACTGCGATATAATTATATTAGGGATAGGTGATATACTAAAATTGTTACTAGGATAATTTTAGCATCTATACTAATATTATAAAGTTGAAGAGTTTGTTTGTTTCTTTGGTTGAACGCACTAATCACAGTAACTACTGGTCGGATAAAAAAAAAACATTTTGTGTTAGATAGCCCATTTATCGACGAAGTCTATAAGCTATATATCATCACGCTACTACCCTGAAGAGCGGAGCAGTAGTAATAAATGTCGACAAATCGGGCAATTTTTTATGCATTATTTTAGTATTTATAAGCGATGGTATTAAATAGGTGCGACGGGAGTTCGAAGTAAGTCACGGCCGAAGCCCTGGGGTCACCTAGTTATCTATATATTAAAATCTATTAAGAATTCGGTGTAAATTTCTTCAATTTCTTTCAGATTCATCGTGACATCCCAGTAATACCAAAATCGTTCACCAAATCTCGTATAGAAGAAAACTTAAATATATTCGACTTTGAGCTAACCCATGAAGAGGTAGCGATTATGAACAGCTACAATATTAACCATAGATGTGTACCCGCTACGAAATATGCCGAAATGAAAAATTATCCCTTTTAAAAGATAGTGATATGGCCAAACTAATCTTGTTACGTTTAGTTTCTATCGGTGATTGTTTATCGTGCGTCTGTATCGTGTTTTGACAGCTGTTTCGCGTTTTGCGTTTTGATGCTATTTACTTGCCTCGGTGGCGCGGTGGGAGTGTATCCGACTGCTACGCAAGGTCGTGGGTTCGATTCCCACCCAGGATAAAACTTTGTGTGATGAGCACGATGGTTTATTCTGTGTCTGGGTGTTATTTATCTATAATATGTATGTATTTAAAAATATATAAGTATGTTTATCAGTTATTTGGTTACCACAGTACAAGCTCTGCTTAGTTTGGAATCAGATGGCGTTGTGTGAGTTGTCCCAATGATATTTAACTAACCTTTGCTTATTTTGATGTTCGTTTCGCGTTTCGCATCGTGGCATGGAAAGTTAGTGGTGGTATGTTAGACTATGGTCCTTACATCAAGCTCTTGAAGAGATGTGACGGTTTAAGTCATTTGAGATTGCCCATGAGTGCATTGTGCTGCAATAACGAAATAAATTATTAATTATTAATAAAAATATCATACAGTTGAAACGTAGCAAGTTTAGTTTGGGCATAGAAAAGCTCACGTTCACAAAAGACTGAACGTCTTTCTTCCATTTGCAGACAGAATAGTCTTATTGAAATATAGTTGCTATAGGTAAAAAAAAGGATTTATGGAACGTGTGATATTATATAAATATATATGTAGTTTAAACTAAAAGTTACAACTGCAATTAGAAATAAGATACTTTGTGAATTGGTACTGGTACCAGTATATATAATTCAAACCAAACTGGTGGTGGTAAATTTGTAAAATTATAACAGATTAAAATGGCAGTGAAGAGATTGATATTTTTATATATAAAGTTTATAAGGATAAAGAACAAACTATCTATCCATTGCTAAAGTTAACACAGTACAAAAATCACAAAAGCGAATATTTTTGATATTTCATGGTTGCTTTTTTATATTGTTAAACAAACTAGTCTACTATTTTTTATATAACTAATTGAATCAGGCGTTACATGGCGGAAATCCATTTTAAAAAAAAAATCTATAATTATTTTTGTTTTTAACTGTTATTCGAGACACTACACGAGGCATTATCAAGACTGTTTGGCTGCCAAACAGTCTTGATAATGCCTCGTGTGTAGGCGAAACACGTGTCGACATCGTACGACATTCTAAAAAAGCGGAATATTGCAAAAATAACAGATAAAACAAAAATAATTATAGATTTTTTATTTTTATTTTTTATATATTTATTTTGTAGAATCTGTGCCATGCCATGGATCATACCCGGAACCGGAACAGTCTAGTTCCTGGAATGGTCCGTTCCCGGAACGGGACTATAGTTTTTACTTTTTTATTGCATTTTTTATCCTATAAGGTAAGATAGTATAAGTTTTCAGTTGTCATATCGGTTTCAACGGTCTATATCAAAACTACTGTGTTGCACTACTGAGTACTAGTTAGGGCCGTATTTTAGAACGTTACTCAATACTTAAGAAACACTTGAGAGTAGTATTTATAAGGCAAAACTAGCCTCATGCGTTTCTTGAGTACAGTTCGAAACAGAAATTACGCAGTATTGTATTTACCGCCCACCTAAGGGTCGATTCAAACTAAGACAAATCGAAGCTCATTTTCTGTCGTAAAATATGTAAAATAGCAATTTCGTCCTTATTTCTATAGAGTCTATTATAGTATGAAAAGAAATATGGGTCTTATACTGTCGCGATAAGGTTGATATCGCTAAATTAACTTTTACAGTTGAAAAATCTAATTTTAGTCTTTATATGATCCTAATAGAAATTACGTAATAATATATGTTGTATTTATAGTTTTGTTTGGTCATTACACAGAAGTATTTTAATAAAATGTGTTGTTATTTCTTTCCAATCAGAAGTTCCTACTTCAAACAGGTCTGAATTAGTTTTTAAATGATTGTGCTTGCCTAGGTACAAGTATCTACTCTAGGCCACAATATATAGATGCTCACATCGTGTTCTGAGGCTGCCAAGCTGCATTCTGCGCCTATGTGCCTAATTCTAATTTGTGACGTCCCCAAGATGAGCAATTAATGATCCACAAAATCAAAATTTGCAACTAGCATTTCAAGGCTTTTTAAAAAGAACTGTAGGTTACCTATATGATGGCGCTGTGTAAGAAGTGTCCCACAATATATATTATTTAGATACATCTTGGTATTAAATTGGTACATTTGGTACAAAACAACCACGTTCTTTATTTCGTAAATAGCCTGAGCCTAAAAGTAGATGTTTAGGGAAATTGACATATTGGGAAGTAAACAATCTAGGAAGTGGTCGTTTCTGGGATGTGGTCCATTTAGGAAGTGGAAATTATGGTTCTAACGGGTGGCCGGCCATATATAAACCACATAGAGGCCTATTATTTTTGTTTATAGATTTAGCTCTCTGTGGCGACCAGCGCCACCTAGCGTAAAGCTATCGAACTACATTGATACTAACAATCCTACATCGCGCTATGAGAGTTCTCACGCTGAAGAATGATATATACAACAGCCCAACATCAACCGTTGGGCCGCGGCACGCCAGGCGTGATCACCTTGCCTGGTTGGAGGATCCTCCCTTTGTGTCGGAGGCACATCTCCACCCGTTCCTCCACGACGCCGCCCACCTGATGGCGTGGCGATATCTTGCAATTGAGAGCCACTCGTAGGCCACAAGACTACTGGCAAGTTGGCAGCCCAATGATGTGCTTCTTCATTTTTAGCTTGAAGAACCGGGGATTGTAGGAGGGAGTAAACATGTGCACTGGCGGAGCGTTCCAGGTTTTTATGGTTCCACTGTGAGCCAACATTTCTTGAAAGCTGGTACGAATACTATCCGACAGACGAGGCTCTATACAGCGAAACGCGATTGTTTGATGATCATTGTACAAATTTTACAAACGATCTGGCGATCATACTTATGGATTCTCAGAAAGTGTTATAAATGTTTGAGTTCCTATTGGTCGACGAATGCTGGTCGTAGTTTACTTGTGCGATGATTGCTAGCCGCGTTTATTGACAACACTAGATTTCCGTACTTACCAGTAGCCTTAGGCCATTTTCTTTATAAAAAATTGTGTAACCATATATCCTGAGAGGGACACCGCAGACTTAACTACTTTTAGCATTGGCGGCCGGAGATGTTGAGACAGTATCGAAGCTGCATCGCGTTTTGCTGACTGGCGTCCGAATGCTGTCAGATTCAAGCATTTGACGCGGTATTGCAGTCGCGCATTTTTAAGTGGCCGTGTGTCTAAATTGCCGGTCGCCGTTGAATATAATAGTTGGTCTGCGGCTGAAGCACTCGTGATCCCGCGGACGCAGTGTTCTGTAAACGATCACTGCGTTAAACAACTTTTGCTATGGCTGGTCACGGATGGGTGACCACTTTGTGACATTTACATTTGCAAGCATTTCCGTGCTTCAGAAGGCACGTTAAGCCGTTGGTCCCGGTTGCCAGTAACATGGCAGTCGTTAAGTCAAGTTGAAGGCCTAATGGGCATGAAAAATTTCAACAGCAGGTAGCCACAACCTGCGTCTTTCTATTTCAACACGGCAATGAGCTTCACCACCTATTACGTGGCACAGGAATACAAATGGTGGAAAATGGGCACATAATATACCTCCGCCACTCCTTCGGGGATGAAACGTGATAGATAAATAATGGTCTGCGGTAATACTTATTTCACATGCAAGTGCTATAAACGACCACTTTCCATCAGACAGTCCGTACACTTGTTTGCTAACTTATTGGCTATGGGAATATCTCTCTCTCACTCACACACAATCTCTTGTCTTCCATTTAAAAATAAAACGACATAATTATTTGACAATTTTAATTTTCAAAGTATAAATAAATAACATCAACATAACATAAAAAAAGAAAACAATACAAAAATAAACAGCTTCAGAGGTACATATTGGTTTCACTTCATAGTCTGGAATGTCTGTTTAAGACAGCTTAAGGTAGATTCATGTAGACCTAGGTCAACCTTAAGACACCTTAAATAGGATTCTTAAAAATTTAGTACAAAAGTAGTTGAAATGCTTTATGGAAATGTACGGCCTTCATTGCAGTCTGTTGCTGGTAATGAATTCGATATTCGCTAAGATTGGTCAAAAATATTGAAATCCATCAATATACTAACACTTTCCGTATACAGAATAAATAAGACCTCAATACTAGACTACTCGATAAAATAACAATGCAATTATTATTCTATGACCTTCGTGCAAACACGATCAAACAACATTACCGTATTTGAATATATGCCTTTATTCTTTTAATTTATGTTAAAGTAAGTCACTATAATTGCATTCTTATTATTTCCATGACACCTGAGAAGCAAAAAATGTGTTGCACATTAAAAAGGCCGGTCACGTTAAAAAGTAAATACGTGAAACAGCAGAAGTGTTTTCATTCAAGATGTGTCAAGTTTCACAAAATGCCATTTTTACTTGTTACTCAAAAAGTGGCATTTATTTTGAAAATACCGACAATTCTCGAAATATTTTTTAATAGTATTATTTTGAGAATTTTCGTATTAATTATGTCGTATTGCTGTATTAATTTTAATTAGAAAGTAAAAATGCCATTTGGGAATTAAACAGATTTCCATAAATCGTCAAATGTTATTTTTTAAGGTGACGGTAGCTTGCATTACTATAAAGTAGTAGAGTAAAGGCCATGATGAATCACAATTTTTATTGAGTCTTATAACAGGCGAAATCTTGCATTATATACCGGCCTGTTATAACGTCCTATTGTACGTTAGTACAATTATTATATTCTGTACTAACGTATAAAAACAGAGATAGTAGCGACGCGTCCTGCTTATTCTAAATTTGAAAATATGTTTGGTTTGGGCATTTGTAGTTATTATATATAGAGAAAAAGATAACTTGGTATCCTTGGTTTGCAGAGGGTCGATCCTGCAAGAAATACAAGTGGTTTTGATGTGTTTTCAATTTTGAAATGCACACTAACCAGTTGAATATCTTCTGTACCTTTCAGAGTAAGGTTATAAAATAGTGTAGACAATTAAGTGACAATTACACATATTATGTCATCATATTTTACCACATACATATTTTTTAAGTAGCTTTTAAAATATTATTGGTCAAATGTTCAGATATGTATATTTTTATTTTCTAAATCTATGTACGTACAAATAATTACTGTCTTCTTTATATGTATAATTACATTATTAAAATGTGTTTTGTTTTTACTGCGCCCTTCATTCAGGTATTGTGCACACAGATCCGGCCCAGAGCCCATTTATTTATAAATTTCTTTATTTTCAGAATATTTTAACAGGAGCTTGCTTTTACCATAAATTATAAACTGGCTAACTTGATGCTTTTTGCGTTTTACTTGACTCTTAGTCAGATAAGTTCAGACAACAGACTGCATTTTCAACCATTTGGAAATGATATTTAAAAGTTATTTCATTAACAATGTCAAGATAAAAAAATAATATTAAAAAAAAAATACAAATCAACATTGTTTTGAACTAAAATTGTGTTATTTAACAGTGATACACAGTAAACTATGTATCAAACATACTATATGAAAACTTTAAGTTATATAAAAAATATATTAAAAAGTCACTATTTACAAACAATCTATATAACATGGAACTTCCCTAAGGGCTACTAACTATAACAAATTGTTACGATTTGGTTCGCTGATACTGCACTTAACAATATTATAAAGCCATATGTCACACTCTATAAATTAAATAAAACCTCACAAAATACCCTCTACCACGTTTCGTAACGATATAGAAAACAAATGCTTACTTTTAGTGTGTAAAAAAATCAGGAAAAATCTGGCAAAACTAAGTGCCTTTTTTAGAGTTGTTCCACATCTATGTCATACAATTTTTATACAGAAAAACAATATTTAGGAAAACAAAAAATTTCAATAAAATGAAGTAAATAAAATGCTTTTCATTTTAAAAAAGAAAGTCATTACAATCAATCAATATGTACGGATTAACTGTATTTATAAGTGGTAACTCCATTTGACGCGGTATTTTTATTTTTTATATATTTTTTTGCAAAAATACTGCTTTGTTCAAAATTATTAAATTATAAGAAATAACTATTTGAGGCCAAAATACAAGGCAAATATGTTATTAAATATATATCTATAAAAAGATATATTTGTTTATATGTTCGTTCTGAAACCTATACGCGGTGTCTCAAAACTAACCAATAAATATGGCAGACCGTATGCTACTATTACAGTAGCCGAAATAAATCGTTACATAGCCGTCATTTTAACTTATATAGTTAACTCAAGCTCACTAAAGCATTTGTACAATTAAATAACATTCGTCCATTAGCCTTTTTGTGACGGCGCTATTACCATTATTGTGACGGCGCTATTACCATTATGGTAACGGCGCTATTACCATTATTGTGACGGCGTTTTCTAGAACTTTCTTACTAAGTAAAATAAGAATAGTACAGGATTATTCCGAAGGCTACTTTAGGCAAGAGATCTACGCACGTAAAGCTAACTTCTATACTTTTTTTACCGAATCTTGGCAAACAAAATGATGAATTTAAAAATTGCAACATTATTTCATTATATTTGCAAACATATATTCTCGTGATATATTCTGACTTTATTTTAATACTATGTATTAATAATTAAGTTATTATTATAAATAATTTGCCTTAAAAGCTTTTATCTCTAACATTGCTTATAGCACGGATCTTAAAGAAGTACACACGGAGTGTATTGTGTAAGTGTGTCACAATTTCATTTGTCTCACTCGCACAGATAACATAACCGTATCCAATTTCCGCCATTCTTTACACATCTCGTGTTTACCGATTTTCAAAAAGGAAGAGGTATTCAATTTGCCTTTTTTTTCACGTGTTACCTCATACCTCTTTCCGGGGTGAAACGTTTTGAATGATTTCTAAATTGTTTTAAAGATAGTGCTATTCGAGTTAATTTTATCAAAAAGTGACTGTTGTTTTGTAGTTATTCTTAATAGGGCAATTAAAGAAATTAATTTTGAACATACACTTACCATTTTTACGCATCACTTATGACAAGTCGTAATTTTTGGGGTCCTTGGCTTATTTAAACATTTATATTATTAATAATAGTGCATTTTAATTTGATTAGATCAAATCATTCACTTTAAGAGTATTTAATAATATAATTAAATACTCTTAAAGTGAATGTTAATTTTTTCGCGTCATTTCGTGCCAAGCTTCAATTCGAGTATAAATCTCAGTGTCAAGATTTAATTCTTATTGATACTTATATATTTATCGATATATCAAAATTCGAACTTATTTAAAGTAGCAATATTTGTATACATTTTACACTATATGTAGAATAAATAGCCCTAAACGTCACATGAAGCCTCAGCCGTGAGCCATAACCCCTTTCTAGTTCGTTCAGTCACCGTCACACATAGTAGATTTTACTTCCATACATAATTAAAAACATCCATAATAGAATCGTAAATAGTGAATGTGATAGCTACGTCGAAGACGACTCGGGATAGCCTAGGAACAGTGCCTTTGTAGAATGCTAAGGGTCCCTCAGCTTTCCAAGTTTTGATGAAACAGTCCCATGTGTTCTTGTATTTGGCGGCCTCGAGACCTTGCATACGAGTTTTGACTACGTCTATAGGCGTGTTGCCGAACACTGAGGCGGCTCCTGGTTGTAGGAAATGTTATTTTATAGTTTAGTAAGTATGTAAAATGCTAATTGGATATCATTAGCGTCATTTATGAAAAAAAAAAGAAGTTCTCATGGCCGCGCTAACTCAGTGTTCTGTAAACGATCACTGCGTTATGCAACTTACGCTATAACTGGTCATAGGATGAGTGACCACTATGAAGCGAGCGTTTCCTGGCTTCGGAAGGCACGTTAGTAAGGTCTTTGGTCCCGGTTGCCAGTAATATGATAGTTGTTAAACCAAGTTAAAGGCCTTATGGTTAGAAAAAATTCAAACGCAGGTAGCCACAACCTGCACCTGTCAATTCAACACGGCAATGGGCTCACCATCTGTTACGTGGGACAAAGATACTTACGGTGAAATGTGGGTATAATATGCCTCTGCCACCTCACCGGGGATTAAGGCGTGAATGATAAGTTATGTAGTTACATCGATACTACTGTCACAGCCAACAAATCAATTAGTTTTTTCACAGTATCAATAAAAAAAAAGCAATGGGGATGTGTGTTTAAATAATCCCAGCGACAACATTATCGACATAATGTACGCAGGAGGTCGTGGGTTCGATTCCCGCCTAGGATAATACTTTGTGTGATGAGCACGATGGTTTATTCTGCGTCTAGGTGTTATTTATCTATAATATGTGTATTTAGAAATATATAAGTACTAGTTGACGCCCGCGGCTTCGCCCGCGTAGAGAAGTTTCCCGTTCCTGTTTCCCACAGGAACTTATTCCCGGGATAAAAAGTCCTATGTCCGTCTCCTGGCTCTAAGCTACCTCCCCACCAATTTTTAGCCAAATCGGTACAGCCGTTGTTGAGTTATAAATAGTGTAACTAACACGACTCTCTTTTATATATATATATAGATGTTATCAGTTATCTGGTTACCATAGTACAAGCTCTGCTTAGTTTGGAATCAGATGGCGTTTTGTGAGTTGTCCCAACGATATTATATTATATATTATTATATACAGAGTCCTAAGGGCCTTCACAGGCTAGCTTTTTTTAGTATTCCAATCCATCGACTTTGTAGCTTTTTAGTAACCAAATGCAGCTACCGAGCGCTCTCCCCGCACACTTAAATATGCCAGAAGCGACGACTGAATCACTTTTCAAAATCGCGAAACAGTATGGGAGCAGTCGCCAAGACGTTGGACACCGATCAGTTAGGCGGTTCAGTAATTCTTCGATAGTGTAAGCCATAGTACTTTATTTTCGTAAATAATATTCGAATTATAAATAACATAAAAAAGTACATACCAGCGATACCGCCGAACATCGCGACGATGTACTTCGGTACGGGCTTGTTTCTGTCCCCGCCCTTGTACCAGTCTCGGAGCGACTCCATCACAAAGAAACGAATGGCCTGGTTGCTGCCTTGCTTCATCACAGTCGCAGTCACGCCTTTATACACGCCGCCCACACCTGGAAATATAATAAATATATAATACCAGCTGACCCGCCCGGCTTAGCCCGTGACTTACTTCGAAGCCCGTGGCACCCATTTAATCCCGTCGTTTATTAATTTAACAATAAGGTATAAACATTTTCCAAATTAGTAGATTACTTCTCCGCTGGAGAGTACGCCCGAAAGGCCCGGTCGAATTATGGTAACTCGAAATTAAGTTCTTTGCGTATTACTTAAATTTATATTTATTTAATTAAATCAATCAAGCAATCAATCACAAATGTTGGGTTTAACATTTTGGTCCTTCGAGCCGGATTTGAAGCTGCGATTTTTACTCAAAGAGTGACCGTGAGGTTTATAGTTAGGTTCTTTCTCAGGCTCCAGTCTCTACCTATTGCTTAGCGAATCTTGAAATAAATATAAACGCAGAAGGAATAATTTTGACGTATATATAAAATATGATTTTTTGACGTATATAATAAATATAAAATTCGTATTCTCAAACATCAACTTTAAGCATGTGTTAAATTTAAGATTAATTCAAGTTAGTTGCGCTCAGACGCCACTCAGTGTAAAATTCGTATACTGGAATGCCACTTAATTTAATTTAGCTGTCAAATGACCAGTCAAACAGATTTGAACGTCCCCTAAATTTAGAGTGGTCGAGAGGTCTCCTAAATCTGTAACTGAATATATTGAAGTGTAAAAATAATGTCTTTGTCTTAGCTATCTTCACTCTCTGACCATGAAAGACCGACCGTCTGTCGACGAAACCTAGACAAGCTAAATACATTCGAAAAATACAACGATGCGGAGTTTCCTGCTCTTTTCCATATCACCAATAAGACGTTTTATATTCGGATAATTTATTCCATGGGCGTACCCAGGGGAGGGCAGGAGGGGTAGCTGCCCCCCTTCCGGACATGGTTTACGATTCCTACTTTTGTCTCTAAAATTTAGTCTGGTAGAAATCGCTTTATGTGATAAGGCCGCCCATTGTACTTTTCCCACAGCTTACAATCTCAATGTATTGCCTGGGGCATGTTACGTATTGCATGCGTGAAATTCTCAAGTAAAGCCGTCGTCTTGAGCCTGTATATGTAAGGAAAGCAGGTAAACACCACCAGTCCACCGTACTTTAACGTAATGCATAAAATTTTGCCCGATTTGGCGACATTTATGATTACTGCTCCGCTCTCCAGAGCAGTAGCGTGATGATATATAGCATATAGCCTTCTTCGATAAATGGGCTATCCAATACAAAAAGAATTGTTTGTGACTAAAGAGACAGACATTTAGTAGAACACTTGTAAAAGATATCTATATATATAAAAGAAAGTCGTGTTAGTTACACTATTTATAACTCAACAACTGCTGTACTGATTTGGCTGAAAATTAGAGCCAGGAGACGGACATAAGCTACTTTCTATCCCGGGAACAAGTTCCTGTGGGAAACGAGAAAACTTCTCTACGCGGGCTAAGCCGCGCGTATCAACTAGTTTATTATATAGATAACAGATCAAAAAACATCAAAGATGACAATATCCCTTCTTATCTTTCCTTTTTTACATTAAGTTTTAGTAGAAGTCTTAAAACGTTTTGTAAAAACAAGCGGAGAAAACAGTAACTATCATCGCAATTTGATGATAGTGATTTTGCCAATATGGTCATTCTTGGAGATAGCGGCTATTCATGTCGGCCCTATTTGCTGACTCCATTGCTACATACAGACGCCTGCTGAAGAGGTACATTCCAATATTTTTCTTCCATATCCCAATTTATTTTTGTAAAATGTTTACAAGTCACGCTAATGTCACTGGTTTCAATCAAAATGGACGTTTCGTTCTACGACAATTAGGTCAGCAAATGTTTACATTCAATTTCGAAATAGTTTTTAAGTTATTTATTCTGAGACATAACTTCAAAACCTACCTATCAGAACATTATAGAAATTACATTGTGTACCAAATATATATATATATATATATATATATATTATTTTCTATTATTTAAACTATATTAAGTAGCATAGCAAATATTATATAGTCAAAAACTGTTGCGTAAAATGGAGGCATCGTGAATGTTGCCATGACGCAAATTATTTAACGGCTACTCAGATGACTATTCCTTCAAATTGTTTGAGTTGCCTTTATGTATACCACTTTGATTTGGGAGATACTTAAATTTAAGAGCCGTTCACCTGGGTGTTGTACATGAGTGACGTTCCAGTATTCGGCCGTAAGTATTGCAAATAACATAGTTTTTCCGGCAACAAAAGTCATGTTGAGTTGTTCTTTTACGCACTACAAGATCACGACGCCATGCTGATTAGCATAATATTGCTTTTACAGTTTTTACCGGGCCAGTGTTCTGTAAACGATCACTGAGTTACGCAACTTTCACTATGACTAGTCCTCAGATGGGCGACCACTTTGTGACATTTACATTTGCGAGCGTTACCGTGCCTCGGAAGGAACGGTCGTTGGTCAGGATTGCAAGTAACATGGCAGTCGTTAAGTCAAGTTGAAGGCGAAATTTTCAACAGCAGGTAGCCACAACCAGCATCTGTCTATTTCAACACCGCAATGGGCTCAGCACCTATTACGTGGGACAGGAATACACATGGTGAAAAGTGGGCATACAATATGTATGCCTCTGCCACACCTTCGGGGATAAGGCGTAATAGATAAATAGATCAATTAAATAGAGTTTTTATTCTGTAATTACAATGCCGTGAAGTCAACCTAACATAGTAAGCTAGTATATCGGTGGTTCTGTTTCACTAGCCGCAATTAGAGTGGATGAAATGTTTCGTAAGAATAAACAACAGCTACGAACACGTAAGTCAACCTTGAATAAATGCATATTTTAACGTAAAGTTAAAATATGCATTTATTCAAATTCCAATCGTAATTTGGATTAATTTATTCATAACACTATTGATACTTTCAAAACAAAGAATGTTTGGGCCATAGCTTCCCACCCTTATGAGAGACAGGCGTGATGATAAGTATTTTTCCTTTTTAAATCAAATTTCGGAAATACACGAACAACACTGGAGATATTCTATCAGTTATTTAGTTTTTATAATAGTTGCTACATAATTCAACATTAATTTTCTCACATTCAGTTACCCACCTTCTTCCCTCACAATAGTTCTGACTCCATGGAAGAATCCTTTAAACCTGGGCTTCTCTAATCTCATGTCGTTGATAAACTTGACCTTGACCGTTTCCATAGGGGTCACGGCGAAGATCGCTTCGGCGACACCAGCGGTCAAGCCACATAGTAGCTTGCCAGAAGTCGTCAGTGTTCCGTCTTCTGTCATCATGTATAGTTTTGCTTGTTCGAATACGCCAAATCTGGAAAGATAGGATATTCGGTTAAACGATAACTACTTCCTCCTAAACCGAACCTCCCCCTGTGAAAAAGCAACCTGCCCCTTGTAAAGGTTCGGAGTACTGAAAGGCTTGGAAAGGCACCTGTGTGGTGGCGGGCATACCACCAAACTATAGCATTCCCAAGGAGGGTTGGTGTCAGGCTGGCGGCCGACCATAAAAACCAAGCTAAAACATTTTGCAGTATGGAATTTAGACATACTGCGCCGACCCCAAGTAAATTGGGACAAGGGCAAGGGCATGATGATGATAACTACTTATGGGAAAATGTTGTCAATTCCATTTCCGAGTCACCGCAGATGGTCTATGGTAAAAGTCTGATTAGAGTTAGCTAGCTTGATGTCATAAGCAGAGGGTGGGATAGAGATCTACTTCATATACCGTAAGGGATGTGCTATAGCTATGGTGTTCCATTAGAGTTTTGGTGAGACATCGAAAACTTGTTTTAACAGATGTATAAGAAAAGTACCGGGTTATGGGAAATTTATATAAAGACTGCCCAAATGATTGGACTTGATGTCTGTTCATAGGCGAATTAGGTGAATGTAATGTAGTACCATACTGTATATAAACTGCAGATTACACCTTAAGCAACATACAACGAAATGACGGACGAGATAGTTGCAAAAGTATTAGCTTGATGCCATGTGTATGAGTGTATGGGTAACCTCGTTTGCAAGTGAGGCACCTGCAGACCAACATACAAGGTTACGATGCCTGCGCCTTTACGGAGTTGGATGTTCAAATGGCTCTCAAGTATGCCATTCTAAATCCTAGCAACAAACAATAAGCAAACCCTGAGGTTCGGATACGATTGGAAAGACGATAAGACGAAGAAAAATGTATACAGATAACAAATGGGATCTTAAGAATATGCTTCATCAACATAATGACTTGACTAAGGTGGTGACCAATAGATTTGATTTGACGCTATGTGGTTTTTGTGTCATTATCGGGGATACTAAAACACTTGTTAATGGGTACGTAATGGGAACCCGGGTTCTAAATCGAGGGCTACAGATGCAGTCTATAGAAAGTTTTTTTTTACCACTTAAGTGGCAAACAAGCATACGGCCCACCTGATGGAAAGCAGTCACCTATGGACATTTGCAACACCTGAGGCACTCGCGCTGCCGGTCCTGTAAAAACCTTCTAAGACTCCTTTTGAAGAACCTCATACTTTGGGATAACCCAGGCGGGGAGCTCATTCCACAATCTGAGCATTCGCGGAAGAAAGCTCCTATCAGACCTTACCGTGTGCGAGCGCTCCTGACGCAAAGTCTGAGGGTGAACACCCTGTCTATGGCGAGCGGTGCGACGATAGAAAGTTGCCGTTGGCATCATATCAAACAATTCCTCAGGGCACAGACTGTTGTACAGGCGATAGATCACGCATAAGGAGGAGAAGTCTCTCCTGTCACGAGGCTTGACACCGCCTGCTAGTAGAGGAACATATCGCAATATTTATAGATTTATATTAAATTTTAGCATTTATATAAAAATATCAATTCAATTGAGAGTAGTTTGAGTAATAAAGTCTCTTACGCATAGAATCGATCGATAACTGATATGTGTAATATGAAATAATTTCCAATGAAGTTATATAATGCCCATAACATATCTGGCCTTGGTATGTTGAACATTGGACCGAAACGCCGCTGACCTATTTAAAACGGACAGATATTTATAAAATCAAGAAATCTTCGCAGCCGAACTGTTTGCCCTGAATTTTAGAACTT